>CM057046.1:51599456-52799456 GCA_029948455.1 Solanum rostratum
GAATAACCTAGAAAGTAATACGCTGATTTCCAATAATCTCCAGTATTATGCTCATATTTAAACTACTAAGGCACTTGATTCTTTTTAAATACTTCTCTTTACTAATTGACATGGAACTAAGTATAAGTATTATGTGAAGAACCTTTATAAACTTTTTCAGAGTTAAGACTTCATTCAAATGTTAGGGCCTATTTGCCCAAATGATTATATATATATATATATACATATATTATAAAGATGGCTACAGGTTTGAAAATATGATACCGCTTAGCTACCGGAAAGGACTACCTTTGCTATCATTTGGTTAGGTATGTCATGCATTTGCATCTATATATGTGTATTCACGACATGCTAGTCGAGCATACCATGCATTTTTTATCACTAGGAGGTTGAGTGTTGGCCATGAAGGTTATCTGAGTGTTGGATACAAGTAGTATTTCTATTATCCTTTTTACTACAGTTATCTATAATTTTACTTTTTGTCTTACATACCAGTACATGTTTATTCGTACTGACATTCCGTTGCTTGGGGACGGTGCATTTTATTTCGTGCATGCAGGTTCAGGAAGAGATACTGATTGACCCCTTCACTAGGAGCATAGTTCAACTATGAGTTAGTAAGCTCCACCTCTTCCTGGAGATTTTATAGGATGCCTTCGTTTTGTTATACTGTTGGATATGGTCGGGGCCCTATACTTTTAGAGGCTAATGTGGACATGTTATTTTGGATTGGTTCTTTTGCAACTTTTAGTCTCCAACAATAAGTCTGTCATGTATATGTATGTGTGTGTGCATGTACCTTTATTGTTGCAACCTCGTCATCTAGCTAGTATTTATCATTTTAGTTTACCTATGTCGATGTACATGACTTATTGTTAACCAGGTATGACCTAAATTTTCTAGGCTTAGTTTTTCAAATGTTATGCTACCCGATCTTTTGATCCCCCTAGTCTAATTATTATCTAGCATGTTCAGTGCTTACTTGACAAATGACGGTATCGAGTCTAGTCATGACTCCCCCCTTTTCTGGAGCGTGACAAACATGGTATCAAAGCAGGTCGTATCCAAAAGAAGTCTATAATGTCGTGTTTAGTATTCTTGCGTATGGGTGTGTTCTGCACCACACTTATAATCAGGAGGCTATGAGGCATTTAAGGATGGTTACATTTCTTTCACTTAATAGATCGTGCTATAAAACAAAGCTATAGGAACATATGAAATCAAAATTATTCTTTGTGATTTTTATTTAACAAGCTGTCCACGCCAGGAGATGGCATAGTATGAGATAGGTATGGATTCGAGGGATGATACTAGTCGTTCTTCTCCCATTTAAGAAGATATATTTCTCATGAGGGCGCACAGTGAGTCTCTAGTATTCATAGTACCAGCCTCACCAGCACCTATTGAGGCCCAAGAAGATCCATTACCCCTAGCCCCACAAGAGAGTGGGGAACAGGGAATGAGCGAGGCTATTCAACTACTAACTAGGATGGTTTCTATTCCTTAGAGATAACTAGAGGTGAGAGAATACGTCAGACGGGATCAAATAGAAAGTGTAAAGGTATAAGAGTGCCTTCACTTCGCCCCTCCATATTTATAGGATCCATCCCACTAAGGATCCCCACAATTTTATAGACCATATGTATAGAGTATTGAGGGTGATGCATGCCTCCGACACCGAGTATATGGAGTTGGCTTCTTTTCAACTATGTGATGTCGCCATCTTATGGTATGAGGCATAGAAGAGATCCAGAGCCTGATGCCCTGCCAGCAAAGAGTAAGGACTTCTCTGAGGCCTTTCTAGCCAATTACTCCCCATGGGAGGTTCGGGCACCCGTCTTGACTAGTTTATCTGTTTGATGATGGGGGAATGAGTGTAAGGGTGCATAGACGTAGGTTCAATTCTTTGGCTAGGTATGTACCAGATATTACATATTCCATGAGCGCCAGCATTCATTGTTATGTGGATGGTCTAGGGGATCACCTAATAAGAGACTTGATGTTGCCCAAGTTACACCTCCTTTTTAGAGGATAAAGCGGTCGCTGTCAAGAAATAGAACCTAACAAAGGTTAGTTGAACCCACAGGGAATAAATAGGCTCAAGACAAATTCACCAACAAGTAATCCAAGTAGTTGATCAACTTATTCCCCAAGGGGGGGGGGGGGGGTTTGCAAAAGTCAATGAGGAAAATAATCTAACTAATTATCACGAGAGAAAGATCAATAAGGAGAGAAACTACGGTATAGTGTTCCCCATGATTCCCCAACTAAATATCATCAAATAACCT
The DNA here is from genome assembly GCA_029948455.1 of Solanum rostratum. Taxonomy (NCBI): domain Eukaryota; kingdom Viridiplantae; phylum Streptophyta; class Magnoliopsida; order Solanales; family Solanaceae; genus Solanum; species Solanum rostratum. The sequence continues at coordinate 51,601,745 of CM057046.1, forward strand.
AATTCTTGTCTAGTGTATCGTATTCAAGACATTAATTTAAGTTCACCAGCCCTTTGGTCAAAGGTGAGAGGCGAATTTCACTATGCGACTTGGCCCATCTGCATAGTGTGCATTACTAACCATTACCTATAAGTCTCAGTACAACCTCTCCTTGCACCAGTATTGGTTTATTAGACAAGAAACACATCAATTGAATCTAGTTAATTAATCTTTTCTCCTATTCATTACTACCTTGGTTCAGTCAGTAACACTAGGCGGGGTGTAATGTTGATGACTATTAGAAATATGCAAAACGAAGAGAGTTAATTAATACATGCATATACACCTTCGAAGAATCGTGAATTATTCAGTTTTACTTTATTAGTTCTTCATGGTTCCCACAACCCTAGTTATGCATTTAGCTACTCATGCTTTATGTAGATGAAGAGATTGTGAATTTAGAAATCATAATTAAATACTTAGACAACTGAATTAACAACAAGCAAATCCAATATCAATGAAAATCACAAGCTTGAAGATTGAAGTAAACCACAAGTATTTTCAAAGACTCTCTCACAATTTTCTCTCTAAGAATATTGAGTTCTATGAGCACTAACCTAAAACTAAGATAAACTTACATGAACTGGTGAGAACTGGTGAAAAATAACCTAAAAGACCTATTAATAATAGTAAAAATTCAAATCTTAAACAACTTAGGAGAATTGGAAGGCACACTCTACGATAGCATTTTACAGCACATATTGAAGTTCATGGTCCATAATTGGGTCTCGTACATTGTTGCTTGAAAACTGGTTTTCTCCTTTAAGACACCTTTTTATGACTCATAAAATGATTTACAACCCGTAAAAAGGGTTTCATCTAATGAACTTCAGAAAGCCTTCATTCTCTAGCCCTCAGGGCACGAAAACTCTTATACGACTCATATATTAATTTATGGCTCATTTGCATGTTCGTAGAAGTAGCTTAAGAAACTTGGCCCCTCATTGGAGTTCCTCAGGAATCCACCTTATGGCTCGTAGAATGGTCTACGGCCCATAAGGTGTCTCGTACAATAGAAAATCTGCAGCAACTTTGTAACTTTCCCCAAAATCATTGGCCAACAAATAATCCTGTAAACATAGACACAAAAACACATACAACAACTAAAGTAGCATTGAGAACATGGAAAATCCTAAGTTTTAAGCATCAAAGGTATTGTATTTTGGGAGCACATCAACACCCTCAACTTAAAATTATTGCTTGTCCTCAAGAGACAGATTCAATCTATATAGACAATACAGTCACATGCAGACCTCAACTAAATGGCATACATCACATGCCTCTCAGACTCAGATACCAACACCAACTCTTCAAAACAGAATTAGATAGCTATTTCGCAAACCAATGCAAACTAGTGCATGTGACAGCATAACTATGGAACACAAGGTATTATAATTAATCCACAATCACTGAACAAGTCTAATACTAATAATGCAAAGTGTCGTCACAAAAAGAAGTCTCATATCTGACACTCAATGATATTTCCGTGTTTTAGCATTGGGACCGTGCAAACGCACTCACTCTCACAACTGATATTCATGTATAATGACAAATACTATATGCTTGCCTCTATACTCATGACTCAGACCTTTAACTAATTGGACTAGGATCACTCTAGGACTTCTAGACTTGTAACGTAGGCTCAAGGTGCTTTAATATGATATTTTAGAAAAATAGTAACTAAGGCCCTCCTTGAAACTTCGTTTTTCTACACTTTTGCCCTACCAACTCTATTATTTTCACCTTATTCTCCCTTTTTCCTCTTTCAAGCTTTTTTAGGTGTTTTCACTTTTCAGCCTTTTCCTTGTTTTTACACTTCATTTTGCTTTTTAGATCTCAATTAAGGCATCTTTTATTTTTCTTGCACCCAATACGTGATTTTTCTCCTTTTTATCTCTATTCCTAACTCACCTCCCTTATTTTTTTGCTTTACCCTTATATGAGCCACCCTCAACTTAGGCTTTTGGCCTGTGTTGAGGTGCACACTATACATCCTCAGAACCAGGGCCACTTTCTGTAGCCACCCTCAACTTAGGCTTTTATCCTTAGTCAAGGTACACAATATTCACGGATGGACTAGGGCTAAATAAAGGATTTTTCAGTAAATAAGACTAGGTTAATCAGGTGTTTTGAAAGAATAGGTACATATTAAGCACAAACATTAGGAACAAGGGATATATCATCAATTTGGTTGGTTATTTTTTGGCTAAAATGGACAATTTAAGAAAAATGGCCTAAGATACTTACCTAATCCAACTAATCTACAATCTACTTAGAGTAACCAGGAAAGTTCTAAATTAAAAAAAAACACATGAATTTAGCAAATAAAGCTCACGCTCACATGACAGTGCATACATTATCAATGAAAGACTCTTAGATCATGCTTCTTATCTCAATTTACCCTTACTTATCAGAACAGATATTGTCAAACACCTAAACATGAATGGTTACTATCTAACTACTAATCAAAATTCTTTTTGGGTGGGTTTCATATTTTTCGGAGATTAGTGGAAAAGTATAGGGAAAGAAAGAAGGACCTTCATAAGGTGTTCATTGATCTCGAGAAGGTCTATGACAAAGTTCTGAGGGATGTCCTATTGAGGTGTCTAGAGGTAAAAGGTGTCCCAATAGCATATATCAGGACGATTAAGGATATGTACGACAGAACCAAGACTCGGTAAGAACGGTGGGAGGAGACTCAGAGTATTTTCCTATTGAGATGGGACTCCATCAAGGATATGAGTTGATCCTTTTTCCTATTTTCCCTAGTGATGGATGAGTTGACGTGATCTATCTAGGAGGAGGTTCCGTGGTGTATGATATTTGTAGATGACATAGTACTGATTAATGAGACTCGGACAAGAGTTAATGATAGGTTGGAGGCTTGGAGACATGCCTTGAGTCCAAAGGATTCACACTGAGCAAGACAAAAATAGAATACATGGAATGCGAATTCAGTGGTGCGAGGGATGAAGCAGACATTGATTTGAAGCTGGCCACTCAACCTATCCCAAGAGGGAAAACTTTAAATGTCTAGGGTCTATCATCCAGAGTAGTGGTGATATCGAGGATGATATCATACATCGTATTGGGGCATCTTGGACTCAATGGAGGCTTGCCTCGAGAGTGTGTGTGACAAGAAGATACCATCTAAACTCAAAGGTAAGATTTACAGAATGGTGGTTAGACCATCTTTGCTCTATAGGGTAGAGTGTTGGCCAATAAAGAATGCACATATTCAGAAGATGCATGTCGTAGAGATGAAAATGTTGAGATGGATGTTTGGTCACACAAGAAGGGATAAGATTAAGAATGAGATCATTTGGCAGAAGCTGGAAGTGGCACCGGTGGCTGATAAGATGAGGGAAGTGAGACTGCAATGGTTTGGACATGTGCAGAGACGGAGTACTGATGCGCCTATTAGGAAGTGCGAGAGGTTGGTTTTGAGAGCAACATGGAGAGGTAGAGGTAGACCAAAGAAGTATTGGGAGGAGGTGATAAGACAAGATATGGCTAATCTGGATCTAACCGAAGACATGACCTTAGATAGGAAGGAGTGGAGGTCGCGAATTAGAGTAGCAGGCTGATTAGTGGGTAGGGTTAGGTGGATGAGTGATCTCGAGGTTTATTAAGGTAGCAAGGGTAGGCATGATTGATGTCACTATATGTCTTATGTGTGTTGAATTCATCATATTTACATATTGACATGTGCTTTTCGTAAATAGTCGCTCTTTTTATTTCGATTTCTAGTTCTATTTCTCCCGTTGTTCCCTTTTCTTCCCTATGCAATATCTAGTTTATTATGCTTATGGGTTGTTGAGTCAAGGGTTCCCTGGAAACAGCCTCTCTACTTCTATATAAATACGAGGTAGTGGAAAGGTCTGCGTACATTTCTACCCTCCCTAGACCCCACTTGTGGGATACAACTGGGTATGTTGTTATTGTTTGTTCGTATCATTTTTTAAAAAAATAAAAAAGCATGTTATATGCCATAAGTATTGGTACTATATGTGTCATGCCCCAAAATGAGGGGAGGCGCGATTGGCACCTGATACTATTACTTGCGGGGTAAGCCACTAAACATGCTATTTAACTAAACTAGGGCCCAGAAGAAAATTGGGCAGCACAACATCTAAAGGGCTTGCCTGGACATTTTAGGTCATGACCTGGTCAACAATAAATCATGTACATCAAGATAGATAAACCAAAATAATAAAGTACTATCTAGCCGACAAGGCTGCCACCACAGACGTATAGGCACACACCATATATACATGCCAATCTTATGATGGGAGATTGACAGGCACAAAAGAACTAACCCATAATAACATGTCCACAATAGCCTCTAAGAGAATCACTAACACTGTCGGGATAGGGCCCCAACTATACCCAACTGTACAACAAAAAGTAAGAGGTGGAGCTTACCAACTCACAGCTGAACGGGGCTCCTAGTGGAGGGGTAAATCAGAACCCCTACCTGACATATCCAACCAAATGCTAACACTAGTGGTCCTTTCCGATAGCTAACCGGCATCATATCTGTCAACCTGTGGCCATCTGTACCATATACATATATATAGGTGGGCAAACAGGCCCCATACCTTCGATTATAGCTCGAAGTCCATGCATAACGTGCAATGTATGATATGAATGTTGAATGCACATAGTAAGCCACAGATAGAACTTAGCCAATCTTGGCTCATTGGTACACTTATTCTCATAATATCATAATCATTTCCATTTGGCCAATCTTGGCTCATCGGTACACTTATTCTCATACCATCATAATCATTGTCATAGCATATACATATGGCTCGTGGAATCATACATATCTTATTAACAAGTTTGGGAACTTAACCCAACATTTAGAGTAAAGCCTTAACTTTGAAAATGTTCATAAAGGTGCTTTATATAATGCTTATACTTGGTCCCATGTCAATCATTCAAAGAACGTATTTAAACAGGATCAAGTGCCATAGTAGTTTAGACAGGAGCATTTCACTTGAGAATATTAGAAACCAACACGTTACTTGTTAAATGCTGCAATTATATTTTTGTATAGAAGAAGGACTAATTTTGAATACTACATTCCCTTTGCATTCTACATTTATTTTAATGGCACTACACCAAGAAGAGAAACACCTCGAAATTATGAATAGGTAAACGGGAAACCGGCAAAATGATATATAGAAATTGAATGTCTAGTTTAAGCGAATGAATGGAATTGCAACCTAATACCATCGTGAGTTAACTCAGCTGCAATCGCAATGCCTTTCACAGAAGGTCTTTCTAGAAACAGAATAGTAAGATATCGCATTAGACGTTTTCGAAAACTTTCTGGATTTCATGCTAAAAGGAGGGTTGGAGATTAGCCTTAATATACCTCTCCAATGAATGTGCAATTGCCAAAAGTTTCTTCATGAAAGTTGTTCCGTATGTCCTAAGCTTCACAACGACTATATATACGCATCTTAAAGACCCCTATAAACAGTCAAAAATTCAGCATTAATGACCAAATTCGGCAAGGAGCATTTATGCGAGGAAATGTCCGTAAAACTTCATAAAAATGACCGTAGAAGAGCTTCAAAATTATTACCTAAACACACCAGCTGCAAACCAACAATACCACCAAGAACACCACTTTCTAACAGCCCAAAAACATCTCCAAACACAGCTAATACGAGGGAAAAACAATTGCAAAGCGTAAGGCACGCATTTCTAGGCACGGGGACGAATGTTAACAGTACAAATGCGAAAAACTTACTTATATCACTTAGAAAACTCTTGGGAGCTTTTTCTTCAGTTTCACACTGGTTTGGGACGAAAATAGCTCATTTTTGAGCTTTAAAATGTCAAAATAGCCGACATTAAGTTGGGTCAACCCGACCCGACCCATGACCCGGTTTCCAGCTCGGGCAGTCTCGGTAAAATGGTCATAACTCTTTATTCTGAGGTCGGTTTGATGCGCGATTTTTGTGTTGCAAACTAGACTCATAGACCTTAGATTTGATAGGTCATGGACTTTCTAACTCTTTATAGTTTAGGATATAGGAGCTGATACATGTGACCCAAATTCAAGAAGAATTTCAAAAAGAAACTTACGGTAACTTTGGCCAACCTTTATCTTGCAACATTCTTGATTTAAAAACTTAAAGTATGACCTTTGTGCTATTAAAATAGCTTAAAGAAATCCATTATTAGCAAATTATAAACTTTTAGTCCCATCCGAAAAGTTAAACCTATTTAAACCTTCAGAAAAGGGCACAGTGCCACTCGGGTCATTTCTTTAATCCCGAATGTGCATTTAGGGTATTCCTTTGGCTTTAAACTTTAGGTCTTTGACATTACCACTTATTAGCAGTCTTATTATCCTTAGGTTCTATCCAAAGTCATATATGTCTTATATGACACGCCACCCTATTTACATATATGGAAGACGAGGAAAACAGGGTTTCACAGTTTCTCCCCCCCCCCCCCCCCCCAAGAACATTCGTCCGCGAATATATCTAGACAACATCTTGGTTGCACTATTAACTCTTGAAATGTGACTTTTGAGGATATACCTTTTATTCCTCCATTCTATAAATCAACTTTGAAAGAAAAAAATTCTAATTATAAACGAGCTATCTCCTGACGATCCATATAAAGTATGCCCCCAACTCATTTAAAATTTAAGTTACTGTAGAAAGATGACTGCCAACTTTTAAAATATGGCTTACCTTAATTTACAATTAGCTTGGCATGCTTCTTCTTCATTTTCTCTTCTGCTTCCGAAGTCATTTCCTTAATATTGTTGTTCCGCCACAATACTTTCACGGAGGCCACTTCTGTATTCCGAAGCTTTCTCACTTGTCGGTCTAAAATAGCCACTGGAACCTCATTATAAGACAAATCTTCATTAATGTGGACATTTTCAATGTGGGTAATACACGATAAAATCTCCAACGCACTTTCGCAACATCGATACATAAAACACCGGATGGTCTGCCCCTAAATTAGAAGGCAAATCAATCTCGTATGCGACCTTCCAATCTTTCAAATAATCTTATGTGGTCCAACATATCTAGGACTGAGCATTACTGTCTTCCCAAACCGCATGATTCCCTTCATAGGTGATACCTTCAAGAAGACCCAACCTTCTACATCAAATTCTAAGTCTCATCGTCAAACATATGTATAAGACTTTTGTCGACTTTGGGCAGTTTGCAATCAGTCTCTAATAAGTCTCACTTTGTCCATCGCTTGCTGAACTAATAGGGCCTAGAAATTTTGCCTCCCTAACCTCAAACCAACCGATTGGAGACCTACATCTTCGCACGTATAGTGCTTCATAAGGCGCCATTTGAATACTAGCTTGGAAGCTATTATTATAAGCAAACTCAATAAGAGGTAGATGGTCATCCCAGCTTCCTTTAAAGTCCAGCATACAGGAATGTAGCATATCCTCGATGGTCTGGATGGTACGCTCTACTTGCCCATCAGTTTGTGGATGAAAAGCAGTGCTGAGATTCACCTGAGTGCCCAGATCCTTCTGAAAAGACTTCCATAAATGAGCGGTAAATTGAGCCCCTTGATCAGACATAATAGATAATCGAACTCCATGAAGGAAAAAAATTCTCTTGAATATAAAGCTTAGCATAATCCTCTGCTGAATATGTCGTTCTTACTGGCAAGAAATGAGCAGATTTTGTCAACCTATCAATAATTACCCAAATAGAATCTTACCTGCATGGAGTACGAGGCAAACCAGTGAAAAAGTCCATATTTATCATGTCCCATTTCCATAGCGGAAGCTCAATATACTGAGCTAGGCCTCCAGGTCTCTGATGTTCTGCTTTAACTTGCTGACAATTGGGACATTGGGCTACCATCTTTGCAATATCCCTTTTCATGCCATTCCACCAATAGATTTGTCGAAGGTGCCAATACATTTTTATTGCTCCAGGGTAGATTCAATATCTATAATAATGGGCCTCAGAAAGAATCCTTGAATGGAGTCCTCCGATATCTGGTACACATAAGCGGTCTTGGTACCTAAAGACTCCTTCTCCAGTCAGCTCAAATGAAGAATGTTGTTGTTGTGAAATGCCCTCCCTCAGTGTCCTAAGCTTAGGATCCTCGTGCTGTCGCTCTTTTACTTCATTAACAATGGAAGATTCTGTTGTATTTTGAACTATTACACCTCTATCCTCTATATCTACCAGTCGCACCTACAAACTAGCTAGCTAGCATAGGTCTTTTGTCATTTCAACCTTATCATCCTCAATATGGCTTAGACTTCCCATGGACTTTCGGCTAAGTGCATCAGCAACAACATTAGCTTTACCAAGATGGTATAAAATGTCAACATCATAATCTTTTAGTAATTCTAGCCACCTTCTTTGTCATAGGTTCAACTCCTTCTACTTGAATAAATATTGGAGGCTCTGGTTGTCGGTAAAAATATCAACATGAACTCCGTATAGATAATGCCACCAAATTGTTTTGGGAAAAAACAACTGTGGCGAACTCAAGACCATGGGTAGGATAATTTTGTTCATGCTTTCGCAACTGTCTAGAAGCATATGCAATAAGTCTACCATGTGGCATAAGAGCACAACCTAGGCCAATTCTCGAGGCATCACAATATACAACGTAGCCTTCAGTTCCATCCAAAAAAGCCAAGATAGGTGCGGTGATAAGCCTTTTCTTTAACTCTTGAAAACTCTACTCACATGCTTCAGTCCATTGAAACTTAGCTGCTTTATGTGTCAATCTCGTTAGTGGTGCAGAGATAGAGGAGAATCCCTTAACAAACCTCCTATAATATCCTGCCAAGCCTAAAAGACTATAGACCTCGGTTGGATTCAATGGTCTCGGCCAGGCCATTACTGCTGCAATCTTCTGGCCATCAACCTTGATACTATCACCTGTAATAACGTGGCCAAGAAAAGCTATAGAAGTTAATCAAAATTAACATTTGGAGAATTCAGCTTAAAACTTGTTGTCCTGGAGAGTCTGTAATATAACTCGCAAGTGGTCTACATGCTCAGCTTCTGACTCATCCTAAATATTGCCTTTCAAATATCAACATCCCTGAATCGTAGCTGGTAGTACCTAGGTCACAAGTAAATCTTTGAAAAACCATTAATCCACATAAAATGATAGATATTCTTGATAGTGAATTTATAACTATCTATAACTGATACACATCCGTAAGGAGCCATCTTTCTTTCAAGTAGAGAGCATTGGAGCACCCCATAGAGATGTATTTGGCCTAATAAGGTCTTTTTCAAGTAATCCCTTCAGTTATTCCTTCAAGTCTCTTAGCTCTACAGGAGCCTTTTTTTTGAGAGGAATGGGTATACGTTGCAGATCAAGGAGAAAATCTAAAGAAAAAATTAGTATCCCTTTCGAGGGATCCCGGGAAGCTCATCGGGGAATATTATCATGAATTCATTCACAGTAGGGACTGACTAAAGGGCCAGTTGCTAATAAAATACCATGTCTTCCCGTAATAGTAACATGCACCTTAACCCTTTCTACACTGCCTAGTATGAAGCTTACTACATTGTGTACATAGGGGAGTAGGTGGTATCATTTGTGCATAATGCTCCTATCCAAGGCTCTCAGGCTGGCGTAAACTCCGCCCAGGCCCTGATTGAATATAATGATCAATTCGCTGGCCTTGTATTTATAGCGGGGAACTACCCACTAACGGAGGTGGATATTGATGAAAAGGAGGCCTAAAATCACCCCGCGGCTCCGTATAAAACCCCATAGTACAAGTCCTCTTATTCTTCTCCCTATCTCTATGGGTATCCGAAATTCAATGAGAAAGATCCTCTGTAGTCTGAGAAAAAGCCTGAATACAAGAAATATCTACATCATCTCGTAAAGACGCTATCTTGTGGTCTCTGATCAAATGATCCCCCAAACCATCCACATAACGATGAACTTTAGCACTCATGGTACGTACAGTATCTGGTGCATACCTATCCAAAGAATTAAACCTAACGCTATACTCCCTTACTCTCATATCCCCCTACCCAAACTGATAAACTGGTCAAGACGAGCCTCCCGCACCTCTCGTGGTAGGTAATGGGCTAAAGATTCCTCAGAGAAGTCCTCCCACTCTGTTGGCGGAGCATCATGCCCTTTGGATCTCTCCCACTCCTCGTACCACAAGATGGCAGCATCATGTAGTCGAAAAGAAGCTAGCTCCTCTGCCTCGGTGACAGAGGCATGCATCACCCTCAATACTCTATACATATGGTCTATAAAGTCCTGTGGATCTTCAGTGAAATTGGACCCTGTAAATACTGGAGGGGCAAAGTGAAGAAACTCTCGAACCTTTGAGCTTTCTGTTTGATCACTCTTAGAGTTTGCTCTCACCCTTAGTTGCCTCTCATGAATAGAAACCATCCTAGTTAGTTGCTAAATAGCCTTCTTCATCCCCTGTTTCCCAGTCTCTAATGGGGCATTGGGGTACTAGATCTCCTTGGGCCCCAACAGGTGCTGGTGAATCTGGTACTATGGACATTGGAGACTCCCTATGTGCCTTAATTGGGAATATATCCCCTTCACCAGGTAAGACACAATTGGTACCTTCTCTCGAATCCATACTTATCTCATGTTGTGCCATCTTTGGAGCGTAGGCAACCCATAAAATAAATAAATAAAACATAACACGATACAGATTTCATATGTTCCTATAGCTTTGATTTATAGCACGATCTATTAAGTTAAAGAAATATAACCATCCCTAAATGCCTCGTAACCTTCTGATTATAAGTGTGGTGCACAACACACACATAAGCAAGACTCTACTAGACACGGCATTGTGGACTCCCTGGAACACGACCTGCACTGATACCATGTTTGTCACGCCCCAAAATGAAGGGAGGCGCGACTGGCACCCGATACCGTTATTGGCTGGGCAAGCCACTAAACATGCTATTTAACTAAACTGGGGACCAGAAGAAAATCAGGCAGCAGAACGTCTGAAGGGCTAAGCCTTGACATTTTAGTTCATGACTTGGTCAATAGTAAATCATGTACATCAAGATAGATAAACAAAAACGATAAAGTACTAGCTAGCCGACAAGGCTGCAACCACAAACGTATAGGCACACACCATATATACAGGTCAATCTTATGACTGGAGACTGACAGGTACAAAAGAACCAACCCATAATAACATGTCCACAATAGCCTTTAAGAGAATCACTAACACTGTCGGGACAGGGCCCCGACTATACCCAACTGTACAACAAAAAGTAAGCATCTTGTGAAAGCTCCAGGAAAAGGTAGAGCTTACCAACTCACAGCTGAACGGGGCTCCTAGTGGAGTGGTAAATCAGAACCCCTACCTAAACCTACACGCACAAAATAAAATGCAGTGTCCCCAAGCAAAGGGACGTCAATACGAATAAACATGTACCGGTATGTAAGGTAGGAAGTAAAATATAGATAACCGTAGTAAAAAGGTTAATAGAAATACCACCTGTAACCAAATCTCAAGTAGCCTTAGTGGCCAATAAGCAACCTCCTATTGATACAAAAATGCATGGTATGCTCGAGTATCGCATGTCGTGAATACATATATATAGATGCAAATGCATGACATACCCAACCAAATGCTAGCACTAGTGGTCCTTTCCGGTAGCTAACCGGCATCATATCTGCCAACTTGTGGCCATTTGTATCATATACATATATATAGGTGGGAAAATAGGCCCCATACCTTTGATTATAGCTCGAACCCCATGCATAACGTGCAATGTATGATATGAATGTTGAATGCATATAGTAAACCATAGCAAAAACTTAGCCAACCTTGGCTCATTGGTACACTTATTCTCATAGCATCATAATCATTGCCATTTAGCAAATCTTGGCCCATCGGTATACTTATTCTCATAACATCATAATCGTTGTCATAGCATATACATATGGCTCGTGAAATCATACATGTCTTATTAGCAAGTTTGGGAACTTAACCCAACATTTAGAGTGAAGCCTTAAAATTGAAAATGTTCATAAAGGTGCTTTTCATAATACTTATACTTAGTCCCATGTCAATTAGTAAAAGAATGTATTTAAACAGGATCAACTGCCTTATTAGTTTAGACAGGAGCATTTCACTTGAGAATATTGGAAACCAACACGTTACTTGTTAAATGCTGCAATTATATTTTTGTATAAAAGGACTAATTTTGAATACTACATTCCCTTTGCATTCTACATTTATTTTAATGGCACTACACCAAGAAGAGAAACACCTCGAACATATGAAAAGGTAGCTGGGAAACCGACAAAATGATATATAGAAATTGAATGTCCAGTTTAAGCGAATGAATGGAATTTCAACCTAATACCATCGTGAATATAACTCAGCTGCAATCCCAGTGCCTTTCACAAAAGGTCTTTCTAGCAACAGAATAGTAAGATATCACATTTGATGTTTTGGGAAACTTCTCGGATTTCATGCTAAAAGGACGGATTAAGCTTAGCCTTAACATACCTCTCCAAGGAACGTCCAATTGCCAATGTTTCTTCACAAAAGTTGTTCCTTACGTCCTAATATTTGCAATGACTATATATACACAGCTTAAAGACACCTATAAACAGTCAAAAATTCAGCATTAATGACCAGATTCGGCAAGGAGCATTTACGCAAGGAAATGTCCGTAAAACTTCATAAAAATGACCGTAGAAGAGCTTCAAAATTATTACCTAAACACACCAGCTGCAAACCAACAATACCACCGAGAACACCACTTTTGTTACAGCCCAAAAACAGCTCCAAACACAGGTAATACATGGGAAAAACAATTGCAAAGCGTAAGGCACGTATTTCTAGGCACGGGGACGAATTTTAACGGTTAAAACGTGAAAAACTTACCTAAATCACTTAGAGAACTTTTGAGAGCTCTCTCTTCAGTTTCACACTGTTTTAGGACGAAAATATCTCATTTTTGAGCTTTAAATTGTCAAAATAGCCGACATTAAGTTGGGTCAACCCGACCCGACCCATGATCCGGTTTCCAGCTCAGGCAGTCCCGATAAAATAATCATAACTCTTTATATTAAGGTCGGTTTGATGCGCGGTTTTGTGCATTGCAAACTAGACTCATAGACCTTTAATTTGATAGGTCATGGACCTTCTAACTCCTTATAGTTTGTGAGATAAGTGCTGATACATTTGACCCAAATTCAAGAAGGATTTCATAAAGAAACTTACGATAACTTTGGCCAACCTTTATCTTGCAACTTTCTTGATTCGAAAACTTAAAGTATGACCTTTGTGCTATCAAAATAGCTTAAAGAAATCCATTATTAGCAAACTATAAACTTTTAGTCCCATCCGAAAAGTGAAACCTAATTTAAACCTTCTGAAAAGGGCGAGCTGCCAATCGGGTCATTTCTTTAATCCCAAATGTGCATTTAGGGTTTTCCTTTGGCTTAAAACTTTAGGTCCTTGACATTACCACTTATTGGCAGTCTTATTATCCTTAGGTTCTATCCAAAGTCATATATGTCGTACATTACATGCCACCCTATATATATATGGAAGACGAGAAACACGAGATTTCACAATATGTTACACATATTATTTAAACATGTCAGTTCAATAGAAATAAAATATCCACAGGGAAAAAGAACACAGGCGAGAAATGTCCGGGATCAAAAATTTGGGTAATTATGGATCATAAGCTACTCAGATATCATTAAGGCCCATAACTACCCACACCCCATCGAAAAAGATGTGTATTGTCCCCAATGCACAAAATGAAAATAAAATAGAACACAAGGGGTCAAAAATACATACCTGGGCGCCTAAGTGCCAGTGTTCATTAGGTTGCCTCCCAAGTTTCAAATTTGGGTACTCAAACTTCCCCTAAATCTTCAAAAATAAAATTGACAAAAAACAAAAAACAAAAGGACTATAGAAAAAGAAAACTAGATGTTACACTATTAGGTGGAGACCTTCCACTTCTTCTTCCACCTTAAGCTTATGAATTGTACCACCTAATTTCTTTTTTAATTTTGTATTATGCTCAAAAGGTGGTGGTATAAAAATAAGAGAAGCAAACAATAGAGATCACATGTTGTACTTCTTGGCCTTTAAATGAGGAATATTTGTGCCCGATAAATTCAATAGTGTAACTATATTTTTCCTCCTCCTTACATTCGTCTATATGCTCAGATGATTCGATTAATACCTCATCATCTAAAATAATGTATAAAAATTATTGGAATGAGATTCAATAAGTCCTAATTCATGAATTATATTATTATTTACATCCTCATGTTTACACACACTAGAGTTTTTAAAGATAATATTATCTACTTCTTCACATAACTCTTATGTACTTTTCTAAACAATGACAACATCAATAATAGTATGATCAAGAAGTTAACCCTCTAATTTTAGCTCTTCAATTTGGCTTATAAGCATTTTTTCTTCCTCACATAATTCATAACTAGCTTGTTGAGCGTCAAATATATCAGCTATTATGCTCAACTCACTACTTAAAATGTGGACATCCAATCCAAATTGATGAACATCTAACAAAAGCACATAGTTGTTTAAGTCGAGATTTTCTAATTTATCAAGAAGTACACCTTGCGATTCAAAAAATTATGTACAACCCCTCTCATCCCAATACTACAATCATCCAATATTTCGTCAATAGAGGGTATCATATTAATAAGGAAAATTTTTAAAAAGGAACAAAAATAAAAGCAAAATATAACATATGGGAAATAAGGATTAACACTCGAATTACTAATGAATTCACTAAGTCTAGATGTATTCCTCGGCAAAGGCATCGAAATCTTGATGTTTCCCAAGTTACAACTCTTTTTCAGAGGATAAAGTAGTCGTTGTCAAGAAATAGAACCTAACCAATTAGGGTCGAACCCACAGGGAGTACGTAGACTCTAGAAAAATTCACCAATAAGCAATCTGAGTAGTTAATGAACTCAATTCCCCAAAATTGGATGGGGGGGAGATTTTGCAAAAATCAATGAGGAAAATAAATTAACTAACTATCATGAGAGAAAGAAAATAAAGGAGAGCAACTAGGGTATTGTGTTCCCCATGACTCCTCAATTCACTATCACTAGATAACCTAATTCTTGTCTAGTATATAGCATACAGGACGGTAATTTAAGTTCACCAAGCCCTTTCGTAAGTTTAGAGGTGAATTTTACTATGCGACTTGGCCCATCTCCATAGTGTGCATTACTAACCATTACCTATAAGTCCCTATACAACCTCCTCTTGGCCCAGTTTGGTTAATTAGATGAGAACACTTCAATCAAATCATGTTAATTAATCTCTTCTCATATTCATTACTACCTTGGTCCAGTCAGTAACACTAGGCATATTCAAATGTTGGCCACCATCAGAAAACATAAAAAACAAAGTGAGTTAATTAATACATGCATATACACCTTTCAAAAATCATGAATTTTCCAGTTTTACTTTGTTAGTTCTTCATGGTTCCCACAACCCTAGTTATTCATTTAGCTACTCATGCTTTGTGTTGATGAAGAGATTATGAATTTAGAAGACATAATTAAACACTTACACAACTGAATTAAGAACAAGAAAATCCAATGTCAATGCCAATCACAAGCTTTAAGATTGAACCACAAGTGTTTTCAAAGACTCTCAAAATTTTCTCTCTAAGAATATTGAGTTCTCTGAGCACTAACCTAAAACTAAGCTAAAACTACGTGAACTAGTGAGAATTGGTGAAAAATAACCTAAAAGACCTATTTATAATAATTAAAATTCAAGTCCTAAACAACATAGGATAATAGATCTGCACACTCTACGATAGCAATTTACGGTCCATATTGAAGTTTATGATCCGTAATCGGGGTCTCGTACATTGTTACTGAAAACTGGGCTTCTCTATTATAACATCCCTTTACGACTCGTAAAATGGTTTATGACCCGTAAAGGGGGTTTTATTTGATGAACTTCAGAATGTCTTCATTCTCTGACCTTAAGGGCACGAAACCTCTTCTACAACTCATACATTAATTTATGACACGTCTGCATGTTCATAAAAGTAACTTCAGAAACTTGGCTCCTCACTGGAATTCCTCAGGAACCCCACCTTATGGCCCGTAAAGTGTCTCATATAACAGTAAATCTGTAGCAACTTTGTAACTTCCGTTAAAATCATTGGCCAACCTATAATCCTACAAACATAAACATAAAAACACACAAAAACAACTAAAGTCGCATTGAGACCACGCAAAATCCTAAGTTTTAAGCATCAAAAGTGTTGTATTTTGGCAGCACACCAAGACTGCAGGATAGCGTCTTTACAGGATAATGTAGATATTTCTCGCATACAGGCTTTTGCTTAGACTATAGAGGACCTTTCTCGTCTGATTCGAGATACCTATAGATATAAGGAGTAGAGTTAGAGGGATCATACTATGGGGTCTTATAAGGAGTCGGGGGGTGATCTACCTTGTCAGTGGAAGGTTTCCCACCACATATACAAGGCTAGGCGATTTGATCGTTATATTAAGTCCAAACTAGGGTAGAGTTAAGGCTAGCCTGAGAGCCGTTAATAGGAACGTTCTACATATGAGACAACCTACTCCTCCATGTACACAATTCGATAAGCTTCGTACTAGAAAGTGTAGAAAGGATTTAGGTGTTTGTTACCATTGTAGGTAGTCTAGACGTTTTATTAGCCAGTGCCCGGGGTTAGGTAGAGATACAACAGCTCAGCCTTCGGGATTCACAACTACCTCTTCATCCTTAGTACGTGCTCCTCAACTAGGTCTGTAGTCTACTCAAGGTAGTGGTAGGAAGAGAGGTCAAGGAGATAGTTTAGGTTCTATTGGTGGCCAGAATCTCTTTTATGCACACATAGAAGGAGAAGATTTAGAGGCATATCCTGATGTTGTCACGGGTAAGTGTATCCTTAAATGGAAAGGTAATGCTACCTCGCCCAAGGGTAAGTTTATTTCATACCTTAGGGCTTAGGAGCTAATTGCTAAAAGTTGTGTATACCATCTAGTTCATGTTAGGGATACTGATAAGGACCCGATGACCTTTTCGTCAGTCCCTATTGTGAATGAATTCCAGATGGTATTCCCTGATGAGCTCCTATGAATTCTCCACCCCCCTCCAAATGGAAAATTGATTTTGTTATAGATTTGCTTTTTGATACGCGGCCTATATCCATTCCTCCCTATATAATGGATCCTGTAGAGAAAAAAAGAATTGAGTGAACAACTGAAGGACTTTCTCAATAAAGGCTTTATTAGGCTAAGTACATCTCCAAGGGGTGCTCCAGTGCTCTTTGTCCAAAAGAAATATGGCTCCTTATGGATGTGTATTGGTTACTAAAAGCTAAATAAATTCACTATCAAGAATAAGTATCCTCTTTCACGGATTAAATGGCTTGTTTGACCAGTTGCAGGCTGCCAAATGCTTTTCAAAGATCAACTTGTGATACGGGTACCACCAGCTGCGAATTAGGGATGTTGATATTCCAAAGACAACATTTAGGATGAGAAGCTAAGCATGCAGACCACTTGCGAGCTATATTATATACTCTCCAGGACAACAGGTTATATGCTAAATTCTCTAAATATAAATATTGGTTAACTTTTGTAGCTTTCCTTGGTCATGTTATTATCGGGGATGGAAGTTGGCCAGAAGATAGAAAAAGTGATGGCCTGGTCGAGACCCTTGAATCTGATAGAGCTATGTTTTAGTGGACTGAAGCATATGAATAATATTTTCAAGAGCTAAAGAAAAGGCTTACCATTGCACCTATCTTGACTCTTCCAGATGACACCAAAGGTTACATTGTATAATGTGACTCCTTGAGAATTAGCCTAGGTTCTACTCTTATGCAACATGGTAATGTTATCGCATACACTTCTAGGTAGTTGTGGAAACATGAACAAAACTATATTACTTATGATCTTGAGACTGACGTTAGTAATTTTGGTGGCATTATCTATACAGGGTTCGTAATGATGCTTTTACAGGCCACCAGAGCCTCCTATATTTATTTAAGCAAAAGGCATTGAGCCTACAACAAAGGAAATGGATAGAACTACTAAAAGACTATGATATTGCCATTTTATACCATCTTAGCAAAGCTAATGTAGTTGTTCATGTGCTTAGCCAAAAGTCTATGGGCAGTCTAAGCAATGTTGGAGCTGATAAGGCCAAAATGACAAAAGCTCTATGTCATCTAGCCAGTTTGCAGGTGCAATTAGTAGATGTGGAGGATGGAGGTTTAATTGTTCAAAATACAGTATAATCTTCCTTTGTTGTTGAAGAATAAGAATGACAGTACGAGGATTCTTAGCTTATGATACTGAGGGAAACTATTCCACAATGGCAGCATCCTTTATTTGAGCTAACTTGAGATGGAGTCCTTAGGTACCAAGGCCACTTTTGAGTGCCAAACATCGAACTTTGTGCCAAGGTTCTTTCTGAGGCCCAATATTCTAGATATTCAGCCCACCCTGGTGTGACAAAAATATATCGGGACCTTCGACAACTCTATTTGTGGAATGGCATGAAAAAGGATATTATAGATATAGTTGCCCAATTACCTAATTGCTAGCAAGTTAAAGTAGAACATCAAAGACCTGGAGGCCTAGCTCAATATATTGAGCTTTCTTTATGGAAATGGGATACGATAAATATGTACTTCATCACTTGTTTTCCTCGTACTCCACGCATATATGATTCTATTTAGGTAATCACTAATAGGCTGAAAAATCTGCTCATTTTCTGTCACTAAGAATGACATATTCTGCGGAAAATTATGTTAGGCTTTACATTCAAGAGATTATTTGCTTTCATGGAGTTCTATTATCTATTATCTTTGATCCTGGGGTCAATTTACAACCTATTTTTTGAAGTCTTTTTAGAAGGGTCTTGGCACTCAAGTAAATCTTAGCATCGCTTCTCATCTATAAACTAATGGACAGGAAGAGCATACCATTCAGATTGTTTAGGATATGTTACATGCTGGACTTTAAAGGATGTTAGGATGATCATCTACCACTTATCGAGTTCATTTATAATAACAACTTCCAAGCTAGTATTTAAATAGTGCCTTACGAACCATTATTCGAGCAAAGGTGTAGGTCGTTGATTGATTGGTTTGAGGTCTGGGAGGAAAAGTTTCTTTGCCCTAATCTAGTAGAGCAAGCGATGGAAAAAATGTAACTTATTAGAGATTGATTGCAAATAGCCCTGAGTCGACATAAGTCTTATACAGATATTTGATGATGAGACTTAGAGTTTGATGTAAAAGATTGGATTTTCTTAAATGTATCACCTATGAAGGGTATCATGTGATTTAGAAAGAAAAGGGAAGCTCAATCCTACATATGTGGTACCGTACAAGATTATTTGAAAAATTGGCAAGGTGGAATACGAGCTTGGTTTGCCTTCAGAAATGGGAGCAGTCTATCTAGTGTTTCATGTATCTATGTTGCGAAAATGTATTGGAGACCCTTCACGTTGTACTCACATTGAACATATCCACATTGCTAAAGACCTTTCTTATGATGAGGTACCAATGGCTCTTTTAGATTGAAAAGTAAGAAAGCTTCAAAATAAAGAAGTGGCCTCCGTAAAAGTGTTATGGCGAAACAACAATATTGAGGAAATAATTTGGGAAGCCAAAGAGGAAATGACGAAGAAGCACCCTCAGTTATTTACAACTTACGGGGAATAGCATTCCAAAACTGGCAGTTATCTTTTTACAATAACATAAATTTAAAGGATTTGGAATTGTAACTTGTATGTTTTATCGTGGGATAGCTACACAAAGCTTAGTAATTGGAGTTTTTGGAAGTTGATTTATAGTTTCCAAGATTAACATGTATATCCTAAAAAAATAGCATTTTTGGTAGATAGTAATGTAATCAAAGGGTTGTCTTGATACATTCACGAATGAATATTCTTGAAGAAGGGGGACCATGACACCCCGTGTTTCTCGTCTCCTATAATATAAAGAGTGTGGCATGTTATATGTGACACATATGATTTAATATAGTACACAAGGATAATAAAGACTTCAAATGAGTGGCAACATCAAGGACTTAAAGTTTTCAATCAAAGAAATCCCCTAAGCACATATTCAGGATTAATCAAATGGTTTGAGTGGTACCTCTCTCTTTTCAGAAGGTTTAAATTAAGTTTCACTTTTTAGATGGGACTAAGAGTGCATGATTTTCTAATAATAGATTGTTAAGGGGTATTTTAATAGCACAATGATCATATTTTAAGTTTCAGAGTAAAGAAAGTTGCAAGATAAAGGTTGGCCAAAGTAACCGTAAGCTTCATTAAGAAATCTTTCTTAAATTTGGATCAGATATATCAGTCAATATCTCAAAAAATATAAATATTTATAAGGGTCATGACCTATCAAATCAAAGTTCTACAAGTCTACTTTGTAATGCACAAAACTGTGGATCAATTTGACTTCAAAATAAAATGTTATGACAATTTTACCGTGACTGCCCGAGCAGAAAACCAGGTCTTGGGGCGGGGCGGGGCGGGTCAAGCCCACCTATAAGTTAGATAATCCGACATTTAAAGCTCAAACATTTCATTTTCTTCCCAAAAAAAGTTGAGGAACTGAAGAGGGAGCTCCCACAAGGTTCATAAGCAATTTAGGTAATTGTTTTACATTTTTATCATTAAAATTCATCCCTATGCCTAGAAATGTGTGCCTTATGCTTTGGAATTATTTTCCCCTCCCATTATCTATGGTTGGGGTTGTTTTTGAAAGGTAGAGATTGGATGTTCCTGCTGGTTATTCTAGTTTTACAACTGGTTTGTTTAGGTAATAATCTTGGGGCTCCTTTACAATCGTTGTGATGAAGTTATATGTACATTTCCTCGCGTTAATTCTATATGGAAAATCTACCTATTAATGCTTGATTATGCACTATTTATAGGTGGTCATAAATTTCATATATATATAGTGGTTGCAAAGCTTAGGACGTAAGTAAAAACTTTTGTGAAGGAACTTCAGGCATTTGGACATCGGTCAGAAAGGTATGTTATGGCTAAGCTCCATCCCTCCTTTTAGCACAAAATCTGAGAAATTCCCATAATGTCAAATGTGATATCTTCCTATTCTGTTGCTAGAAAGACCTTCTGCACAAGGCATTGGGATATACTTGAGGTGTTGCTCTTCTTGGTGTGGTGTAACTAAAAATAAAGACTAATTTTGAGGGGAATGTAGTATTCATAATTATTCTTTCTTCCTTATAAAATCATATTTGAAGAACTTAGAAAGTAACACGCTGATGTCCAATAATCTCCAGTATAATGCTCCTATTTAGACTACTAAGGAATTTGACTCTTTTTAAATACTTTCTTTTACTAATTGACATGGAGCCAAGTAAAAGCATAATATGAAGCACCTTTATGAACTTTTTCAGAGTTAAAGCTTCATTCTAAATATTGACATAAGTTCCCAAACTTAGTTAAAAAACATATAAGATCTAATGAGTCATGTGTATATGCTATGACAATTATTATGATGTTATGAAAATAAGTGTACCAATGAGCCAAGATTGGTTAAATTCATGTTATGGCATACTATATATATTCAATATTGATATCATACATGACACGTTATGTATGGACTTCGAGATATAATAGAAAGTATGGGGCCTATTTGCCCAAATGATTATATATACACATATTATATATATGGCCACAGGTTGGCAAATATGATGCCTGTTAGCTACCGGAAAGGACCACGATTGCTAGCATTTGGTTGGGTGTGTCATGCATTTGCATTTATATATATGTATTTATGGCATGCGATTACTCGAGCATACCATGCATATTTGATCGTTAGGAGGTTGAGTGTTGGTCATGAAGGTTATCTGTGTTTTGGTTACAAGTGGTATTTTTATTACCCTTTCTACTACAGTTATCTATGATTTTACTTTCTCCCTTATATACCAGTACTTGTTTATTCATATTAATGTCCCATTACCCTAGGACATTGCATTTTATTTCATGTGTGCAGGTTCAGGTAGGGATTCTGATCAATCCCTCCACTAGGAGCCCAGTTAAGCTGTGAGTTGATAAGATCCACCTCTTCCTGGAGCTTTCATAGGATGCCTCCTTTTTGTTGTACAATTAGGTATGGTCGGGGCTTTGTCCCGATAGTGTTAGTAACACTCTTAGAGAATATTGTGAATATGTTACTTTGGGTTGGTTCATTTGCAACTTTTAGTCTCCAGCAATAGGTCTGGAATATATGTATATATGTGTGTGTGCATGAACCTTTGTTGTTGCTGCCTCACCGGCTAGCTAGTATTTTATCATTTTGGTTTACCTATCTCGATGTACATGACTTATTATTGACCAGGTCATGACCTAAATGGTCTAGGGTTAGTTTTTCAAATGTTATGATGCCTGATCTTTTGGATCCCCTAGTCTAGTTATCCAGCATGGTCAATGGCTAACTCAACCAATGACGGTATCAAGTACCAGTTGTGCCTCCTCCCTCTTTTGAGGCATGACATTACATAAGGTTTATATGATTTTGTATTATACCTAATGATAATAAGACTATAAATGAGTGTTAGTATCAAGTATTTAAAGTTTTAGGACAAAGGAATCCCTTAAACAAATATTTGGGGTTAAAAAGTGGCTCGAGTAGCACCTTCCCTTTCTCAAGTTTTAAATTAAATTTCTCCATTTGGACAAGACTAAGAGTGTATAATTTAATATTAATGGAGTTTCAAGAGGTATTTTAATAGCACAATGGTCACATGTTATGTTTAGGAGTCAAGAAAGTTGCGAGACAAAGGTTGACCAAAGTTACCGTAAGCTTCTCTAGGAAATATTTCTTAACTTTGGGTCAAATATCTCAGACCATATCCTCCAAAATATAATGATTTAAAGGAGTCATAACCTATCAAATCGAAGGTATACGAGCCAGGTTTGCAACAAATAATAGTTTGCATCAAACCAACTTTGGAGTAAAAAGTTACGATTATTTTACCATGGACTGTCTGAGCAAAAAATTGGGTTGCAAACCGAGTAGAGTCAAGAAAAGTCATAAGTCAGATATCTGACATATTAAGAACCCAAAATAATTTTTTTTCTGTTTCAAAACAGTGATGAAATTGAAGAGAGGATTCTCATGGAGTTCTTGAGTGATTTATATATGTTATTAGCGATTTCTACTGTCAAAGTTCGCCCTTGTACCTAGAAATGTGTTCTTTACATATTGCAATGATTTTCCCCTTCTATTATCTATGTTTGGAGCTATTCTTAGAGGATAGTAAATTGTGGTTCTTGCTGGTTTTTCTAGATTTACAACTGGTTCACCAAGGAAATAATCTTACAGCTCTTTTATGATCATTTTTACAAAGTTCTATGGACATTTAATCACATTAAGGCTATATGGAAAATCTACTGATTTATTCTCAATTTTATGAATTGTTTATAGGTGTGTACAAGATGCATATATATAGTGTTTGCAAATCTTAGGACGTAAGGAACAACTTTCATGAAGAAACTTTAGGCATTCGAACACTCATTGGAGAGATATGTTAAGGTTAAGCTATGTCCCACCTTTTAGCACGAAATTTCCAAAATGTCAAATGCGAGATTTTACTATTCTATTGCTAGAAAAACCTCCTATAAACGGTATTGAGATCATAGCTGAATTACTTTTATGATTATATTAGGTTGACATTCTATTTGTTCGATTAAACTAGACATTTGGTATTTATACATATTTATCAATTTATCTACTTTCCTAATTACATGTCCATGTCTTTGAATTGTTACTCTTCTTTTAGTGGTGTCAATAAAAACAAAAGGAGATTATGAAGGAAACTTAGTAGTCATAACCAGTCATCTTTCTTCGCTAAAACTGTATTTGAAGAACTTAAAAAGTAACCCATTGATTTTTAATAATCCAAAACATAATTCTCCTATTTAAATTACGATGACTCTTGATTTTTTTAAATGTTCTCTTTTACTATTTATCAAAGAACCAAGTATAAGAATTAAGTGAAGCGACGTAATCTCCTTATGAACATTTTTACAGTGAAGGTATCATGCTAAAGGTTGAGTCAAGTTTTCTAACCTATTCGAAAGATATGAAAGATTTTACGAGTGATGTGTATATGCTATGATGGTGATTATGAAATTATGAGAATAAGAGTACCAATGAGCCAAGATTAGCTAAATTCTTGCAAAGGCCCACTATGTGCATTTAATGTTCATATCATACATGGCATGTTATGCATGGACATCAAGCTATAATCCAAGGTAAGGGGCATATTTATCCAAATGACAATATATATGTATATTATGCAGATGGCAACAAATTGGTAAATATGATGTCGGTTAGCAATCGAAAAAGACCACCATTACTAGTATTTGGTTGGACATGTCATCCATTTACATCTATATACACGAATTTACGGCATGCGATTACTCGAGCATATCATGCATATTTGATCACTAGGAGGTCAAGTGTTGGCCATGAAGGTTATTTGAGTTTTGGTTGCAGGTGGTATCTTTTTCACCCTTTTATTACAACTATTTATGATTTTACGTTCTGCTTTACATTCCAATACATTTTTATTCAAACTGACATCTTCCTGGGGATGCTATATTTTGTTTTGTGCATGTAGGTTCAGTAATGATTCTAATCAACCCCTCCACTAGGATTATAGTTCAGTTGTGAGTTGGTAAGCTCCACCTCTTCCTAGAGTTTTCACAGGATGTCTACTTTTGTTGCACAATTAGGTATAGTCGTGGCCATATCCAGTGTTAGTGACACTCTTAGAGATATTATGGACATGATATTTTGGGTTGGTTTTTTATGGAACTTTTAATCTCTAGCCATAGGCTTGGCATTTTGATATATGTGTGTGCGCATGTACCTCTCTAGTTGCATCCTCATCGGCTAGCTAGTACTCTAGCATTTTGGCTTATCAACCTTGGTATATATGACTTATTGTTAACTAGATCATGACCTAAATGGTCCACGCTTAGTTTTTCAAACGTAATGCTGCCTAACCTTTCGGCCTCTAGTCTAGTTAGCCAACTTGTTCAGTGGATGACTCAACAATGATGGTATTCAGTGCCAGTTGCACCTTTCCTCCTTTTAGGGTATGACAGCTTTAATAGAATTAGGTTTGTTAGGATTGCAGGGGTTAGATGGGCATGAAATGACCGGAGAACCCTTCATTAAAATTTTGTTAGACCCATAAATGAGTCCAATCTATGAGTCATAAATTGAAGTACACCTCGTGCTTTGAGGTTTCATCCTGCTGAATTTGGTTTTTGAAAAAAGTCTCTGAATCTCCATATACAAACCCCTTTTATGACTTGTAATCTCTTTTACGAGTCACACTTACCCCCTCGTAGAATGAGCCCATACTTAGCCAAATCCTCAAGTTTCCAAAATCCCATCTACGACCCTAATTATGGGCCATAGTCATGAAGACGACTCATAAACAACTTTTGTAGTTCAACTTCCAGTGTTTAAAATTCTCACTAAGTCCTGGACCAAACCACGACACCTGCCTATAACCCATGGTTCAATACATAACCCATAGATTGACTCGTGATACCAGTCCAATTCAAAATTTTTGAAACTTTCCATTCTTCCAAAACTTTCCGCGTACGGGGTGTTGCCGCAAACTCACAATATTGGTCTTCAAGGCATTCATTTTATCTGACGCACGGGTCTTATTTTCTAAAATTTTCAAATCTAACTGACAGCCTATCAAGTTGACAAGTCATGAAAATTTCACTCATTTAGTGTCTTAATTGATAGAAAAGTGTCCTTAATATTGTATTTATGTGTTGAACTAATGCGATTTTGTTGTTTTATAGATAGGCAAGGTGTTGGACACAACTCGGAGGCAAATTGGCAGAAAAAGGGTTTAAGAGTAGAAACATTAAATGAAAAGTGGCCTAAATCTCACCTTTTGCACTTAGAGACTTTCCAAGTGTATTTAGAAATTTGCCCATGCAATCCTGGAAACCACAAAACACTCTAGAAAAGGTATCAACAGGTGAGGATGATCGGCAAGCTCGAGTGATGGTCGGCAACTCGCTGATCATGAAGTGTAGGATAAATAGTGTATCACCAAGTCCTGTAGAAATTACCATCATTGAAGCCATCACAAAGGTGAAAAAAGCCTTCAAAAGGAGACTTGCCAAAGAATTTTAGCGAGTTCGACTTAACTCGCCAAACCATCTAAGAACTCAAGCTAAGGTAAACCAAGAAAAACAAGGACAAGAAGCATTGCGCGACTCGTCGACTTAGTCGGCGATCACAATCCAGCTCGCCGAGTATTCCAAAAACTTTTGGTCAAGGTCAAGGTAAAAAATGCGAGAACAAGAGGAAAATCGCAACTTGTCGATTCAGTTAGCAAGCTTAATTAATATCGTTAAGTTGGGATTTTTCCCAGAGTATAAATAGATGAATTTTGAAAAGCTTGAGGGGTTTTTAGAGAGTTTTTAACAAGATAACTTACACACTTCGATTTGAGGGAGATTTTTAGAGTTCTTGTACTTCAAATGGATGATTTAACATCAATTTTGAGGGAGTTACATTTCATCATCATGGATGAACATAAATTTTGTACAATTTTAGCTTTTATTTCCATGTTTGGTTAAACCCTAATTTCTAGGGGGTGTAATTTTTAAATTGTTAGTTTCTCTCATGAGTGTTTTATATTTTATAGACTTATGACTAAATTATTATAGATTTCTCAAATGCATCATGCTTAATTTAAAAATTAAGGTTCTAAACTTAGTTCTAGCTTAGATCTCCTTGCATGCTTGAGAATGTTGTGAGAAGCGGATGAATTTGATGAGTAGCTACTAACTTATGTTGGTATAACTGGTGAGAGATAGTAATTGTTCTAAGGTATTGGGTGTTTCATATTGTGATGCCAAACTTGCTCTTGATCTAAGGTATTGGGTGTTTCATATTGTGATGCCAAACTTGCTCTTGAGAAAGTGAGGTTTGAAAGTTGGTGTGTTTTTTAGACTTGCATACCAAATTGTAGTCTCATTCAGTATACCCATGCAATTTAAATCAGTTTTAAGCATTATTAACACCCAATCAAAGGCTATCAGTTTAACTATGAATCTATCCCCCTAGAAGAACCTTTCCCTCAATTTGAGTACAACCCAATTCCACCGATCTAATTTCAAATCTTAATATGTTTACGTATGCCTCCTTTATTTTTCAACAATTCACAATTCCAGATAACATTATTACTTCTCAATTGAAGTCCACCCAACACATTCCCTATGGGTTTGACCCCAACTCCTTAGTTGGGTTATTGTATTCACAACGATCATTGTATTCCTTATTAGTTTTGGGATGCACCTGAGCATTATCACAAGTCTAAAACCATACTCCTCCAATTTTTCCCCTAGATGCCTATACCCTTTTGGATGGGTGCAAGCATGGCCTTGATAGCCTGATCAATCATGCCAGGAACTAAAGCCTAGACCTAAGTTAAACGTACATTAACTACTTAGGCCAATCAGCTTATATGAAGAATGGATGCCTGGGTCGGCTATGGCCTCGGAGAAGTAGTAGGAGTAAAGATGGCAACATAGGAAGGAGTAGGATAAGTAGGAGGTACCGAGCTAGTAGGCATCTCTATTACTTGTATATGCTCCATCTATCCTACCTCAAGGTGCTTGATCTCCTCTATCAGCATAGTGTCTACTGGTGCCCTCCTGGCCTTCTCTTCCTCGTCCCGTCTATACTCAGCCTCAATTCGGCGTACATCTATAGAGGACGATGGGGTGATCTCAATATCAATCTTGTTATCAAATGGCACACTCGCACATTGAAATAAGGTTGTGATTAACACCAAGAATAGTAAGAAGGTTTGTTGCTGCCTTGCCCTCATTAACATCTCAGGGGAAATAATTGTGTCGATGTTCAGTCACCTCTTATCCATAATGTAACCCACCAAAGCATCTTTTAGATGTTAGGGGATGGACTTATTTTGTGATGGCATCAAATTACTGCTGATGAAGCCAAACCAATATCAAACTGGGATGTTTAATTCTTTCTTCTCAGTTGAAACCCCTCAAATAGCCATGGGAGCACAGTATACTCAATATCAGGGCCAACCATGCTTTCAAATAACCGAAGGTATTCAACTCAAGCTTTTTAGCTAAGTCATGTCGACCCCTCACTGTATAACCTAAGTAACCATTGATTTCAGTCTCATTGAATGGTTTTGGAACAACTTTCACTATACTTATTCTCTTAAGAACTAACAATGCATAGGCTGCACAAAATTCTCAAACCAAAGATGGAATGTATGGATCCCTAAGTCATGTGAAGATTTGGAAATTATAAAACATGAGATTGTCCCAGACATGGGTTTTTTTTCAAAAACACCGTTAGTTGATAACCTCTTTTCCGTAAGTATAGTGCTCAACCCCATCGTCTTAATCTATACAAACTCCAGGGTGGAATAGTGGTCCTCATGGCTTGACACATGGGTCGTGGGACACTTAGGATCACTCCTCTGTACAATGTCATTTAGGAGTTGTAATTAGAGAGGTTGGAGTATGTACGAGGGTCTTGGATCCTTCTTTTTTACTATCCGACTTGGTCTAGTCAACTTCGAGTGAACCCTCAGTGTTGCTGCTTGCCTGCTCTACCACCTTATGCTTTCCCTTACCTCGATGTTCTCAATGGGGACGTTCGAGTTGTTTTTGTTCCTCATTTATCATGATGCCCTTCTTCCTTGGGTCAATTTTCTTTGGTATATACTTCGGCGTCCTGTATGAGCACACACACAAAAAGAAAAAAAGTGAGGGGAAGGTATGATGTAAGAAAACTAAGATAAAATGACTTGAAAATAGTTAAAGAAACAAGAACTCAGATCACTAAGCAATTTCATTGCATCACTGAAGTAATTTGGCGGGCTAGGAGACCATTGCCAAAAGTGACAGAATGGGGGCTCCCAGGTCTTGTCACATTTGGTGATGAATGCATCAAGTCAGCGCATCACCGAATCACTTCAGCAGGCCAACTTGACATCATCAAATGTGACAGCAACTTGGTGCCCCAAGACTGTCCAATTGGATGGTGGGGTTTTGATTTGACAATGCGTCGAATCACTTCGGTGAGCTAAGGTTAGCTCACCAAAGTTGATTGGTGCCTCACCAGATTGCATGTCCAATCCTTCAAACCACAATATTCCGAACTCTAAGTATTCCAAACATTAATAATGCGATTACATACACGTACTCAATATCAACAAAAGTCTTAGGGTACTTGGACTTCTCGTAAGTCTTATGAATCTAACAAAATGATGACTTAACCCTTAAGAAAGATGTCACCCACTCTATCATCGGAATAGTCTAAGCCATTCGATCAGAGACGAGTTATCAGACTTAACCCTTACACAACCCAAAAATCACATGATTAACATGATTACCCAAATTATTTACGAATACTTACCCAAATAAACATACTCACAAACAATACATATTGACCAATTAGCCTTACACAATTAGTTACGAATTGAATTTTAATTATACACCCATGAGGTTTAATGTAATGACACAAAACCCAAAGAAACTTAACACTACCATTATTGGTTCAAAACCAACCTCAACACGCAAGTACCATATTGCAAGTCCAACAATTGACTAGAACATATCATGAGCAACTTATGGAAATTTCAAATAATTGAATGCTTACACATCAAGTCCTTAAACAATAGAAATATAAAAGGGTTCCAAGGATTCACACCAACCAGAGCAAATTCAAGAAGACCTATTCAAATTTCGCAAGCAAAATTAACCACAACGCTTCTAATTCCAAGGTTCGTCTACTTTGCACAAAAGAACAAGATTCACATGTTCTAAACGACCTTATATGGCAATTAAACTCATACACATACTCAATTAATCCTTACTTTAAACAAATTGAGAGGTAAAAGGCATAGAATTGAAAACCAAGGGCCAAGAACATACCTTCAATGATACTACACAATAGAGGAGAAGAGAGTGATCACTGATGTTGATGTAAGATGATGGTGACAATGATTGTAAGGGTGGAAAATTACCTAAGTGTGAAAATATTTAAAGATGAAAGAAACACAAATGAAGGAAAATTAAAATTAAAAAAGTTAAGATGGTGGGCAAGGTGAGTCGGTGATTCTCGACTTATCTCACCAAACATATTTGACAATGTGTTGAATGTGTTCCCCATTCCCAAACTTACTAGCAACCTCAGGGTCATCTTTGAGAAAAAAAGGTGGGCTCACTGGCAGTCGCCAAACACATTCTATATGCTGATCGTGCATGAGCTCGCCAAATTTTGTAGAAACTCCAAGCCCCGATTCTACACCAAAGAACGATAGCCTCTTACATTGCTAAAGTGATTCAGTGATTCTCCAAATGTTCATCTACCTGCCTAATTGTAACATTTTTGAACTTCTTACTATTCACCTATAACTTAACACATGTTATTAAAAAATCACTAAAGATCTTTGGTTGCCTCCCCAACAACACCTTGTTTAACGTCATGGCATGATGGTGTTTATTAAAATCAAATCTCATCTATGTATAAGACCTCGACCACCCGAACACTTGGTGGTTTCCCAAAGTACATCTTCAAACATTGCCCATTTACCTTGAACTGTTATCCTTTAACATTTTCAACTTCCACGATACCTCCACTCAAAACTTGGACCACTTTGAATAGCACTGACCTCCTAGACTTCAATTTACCCAGTAACATTCTCAAAAGTAAATTGTACAACAAGACCGGGTTTCTAACTTTTGAAATTCCTTTATAAAATTCTCAAATCGTACCATAATTTCATTTTCTCCTTGTATAAGGCTGGGCTTTTATTAGCTCACCATATAAATTCATCTATCAAGTGAAGTTGACCCACGTATGCATTGATAGGATCATCCTTATCGAAATTCAACTTCTTTGATGCCCACAAAGCTTGATATTAATGCTCGACCGATAAATAAAAAGCTTTGCTAAACACAAGCTGATTGGAGACGTTGATGAATCTATATCTTGGACTTATTCTGGGTTTATAATGTGAAGAAATGTTATCCCCGATGTGCTATTATGCTTCAATTTCTAACTAATATGCATGTATTTATGACATGAATGAAGCTAAAACTGCACAAGTGGAAAATACTCAACAAATCTTGGAAAAGGAGAAAAAATGCCAAATTGGCGGTCAAAAGCAGTGTCACAGACATATTCAGTGGATCCCGAAGTCCCAAAGAGATTGCCTAATATCGCAGCAACCAAGATCCCAAGTCTATGACAAAAAGGAGATGCACGTGGAGATTCGGAGGAGCGTCTAACATAATTGATGATGAACAAAACCTTCGCCTAATATTGAAGAGACTCAAGCCTTCAGGAGATGCAGAAGAAGGCGGTCAAGTGCACATTCGGCACATCACTGAAGTACTCGACGATGGCCGACCTTGATCGTCAAATGGCAACTCGGTGTATAAATTTACATTTATTTTATATGAACTATATAAGCTTTTTGGCAAGGACATTGTACATAGAATTCTATAGATAGATAGATAGATAGATAGATAGATAGATAGATAGATAGATAGATAGATAGATAGATAGATAGATAGATAGATAGATAGATAGATAGATAGATAGATAGATAGATAGATAGATAGATAGATAGATAGATAGATAGATAGATAGATAGATAGATAGATAGATAGATAGATAGATAGATAGATAGATAGATAGATAGATAGATAGATAGATAGATAGATAGATAGATAGATAGATAGATAGATAGATAGATAGATAGATAGATAGATAGATAGATAGATAGATAGATAGATAGATAGATAGATAGATAGATAGATAGATAGATAGATAGATAGATAGATAGATAGATAGATAGATAGATAGATAGATAGATAGATAGATAGATAGATAGATAGATAGATAGATAGATAGATAGATAGATAGATAGATAGATAGATAGATAGATAGATAGATAGATAGATAGATAGATAGATAGATAGATAGATAGATAGATAGATAGATAGATAGATAGATAGATAGATAGATAGATAGATAGATAGATAGATAGATAGATAGATAGATAGATAGACAGATAGACAGATAGACAGATAGATAGATAGATAGATAGATAGATAGATAGATAGATAGATAGATAGATAGATAGATAGATAGATAGATAGATAGATAGATAGATAGATAGATAGATAGATATAGAGAGAGAGAAAATAGAGTAATAGAAGCTTCTTGCTCAAGTAGTACAAGGGTTTGGTAATTTCAAGCTTTAGGAAGAAGAAATTGTGGAGATTAGCTGGTGTAATTTAAATTTTCTCTTGGTACTTATCTTACTCATGTACTCAGCTATTTATTTTGGTATTAATTCTTTACTTGTGAGCATGAGTAGTTAAAACACCTATATTGGGAGTGTATAAATAATATGAGAGTTTGATATCTATGTTAGGTCTATGATATTTTGATTATATTGTTGTTAATCTAATTGAGTTTACATCTATTGCTAAGTTTCATCTATAATCCTGAGGTTGCAAACTTAGGGTTTACTTTAGATCACTAGTTATTGCTTTAATTTGAATAATTAGAGTGTGTAATAGGTGTATTAGCTGGAAATCTTTTGAGCTTTTAGTTGAATGCCATAAACTTGGATTCAATGGCTAAAGTATTAGGAGGTTTGCTATTCTCAAACCAGGCAGGTCCTTGAGCGCTTTGTATATGATGTCATAATAGATTCCTTTGAAACACCTTCGCCATGTCATAAATGAAGTGTTGGTTACCAGCAACCTATCTTACTCACTCATCTTTAACTCAATTAATAAAGTGTTTAAGGCTAAGTAGATCTATCCCCATATTTTCACACCCCCGAAATCTCTTTTAATCTATTTTTAGTTTGCAATTAGAAATTGTTGTTAGACAAATCTTGATTTTATTTACTCGCAACCCCCCGATTAGACCTTACAATTGACTAGTTCAATGCATCACTCCACCTCTTGAACCACTATTCCCTATGGGATTCGACTCTGACTCTTTTGTAGGGTTAATATGCTGATAATGATCGTTCCTACTTCTATTTGAGTTATAGGTTTGAACATCATAAAAAAATGGCGTCATTGTCGGGGAATGGTTCTCATTCTTGATTGTATTTTTTGTTAAACTTAGTTTTATGGTTAGAGGTATTTTATTACTTTTCTTATTGTTTTTGCTATTGTTAATCAGGTGCTAAGATTAATAATTCTTGAAGTGTGCATGGTGACAATGTGTGAGATGTGAATGACTTCTAAGACATCAACTAGGATCAAGTAGGGAGTATGGAAGCAATCCGATTATCCCCATTGGAAGGAGATTTTGTCTTTTATGTCACAAGCACCATATTACAATTGTTTTAGCTAAAGGGTCTATTTGAAGGCCAATCCTATGAGGATCCCTATGAGCATCTTCGAAATTTCATAAATGTCAATTTGCCATTCCACTTCTGAGGATTCACCCAAGAAGCCATCAGATTGTGTCTCTTCCCATTCTCCATAACCAGAGAAGTTGTGAGGTGAACTTCCTC
The DNA here is from genome assembly GCA_029948455.1 of Solanum rostratum. NCBI lineage: Eukaryota > Viridiplantae > Streptophyta > Magnoliopsida > Solanales > Solanaceae > Solanum > Solanum rostratum. The sequence goes on from CM057046.1 coordinate 51,635,426, forward strand.
AGGATTCAATCACTTCTTGGGAGGAACTACAAGATGCATTCCTCAAAAGGTTCTTTCCTCCCTCGGAGATGGTTAAGCTGTGAAGGAGCATTTAGAATTTCAAGAGAATTAATGGTGAGTTATTGCATAAAACATGGCTTCGGATTAGGAAACTTTTGGTCCAATGCCTAAACCATGGAGTTCCAAACCACCTACTGTTGTAATACTTCAATGTAAGCTTAGATGCAATCAACAAAGGTGCAGCTGACCAATTGGTACAAGGAGGAATGATGAAGCAAACATTTTCTACTACTTGTGAGCTTTTGGATGACATGACCAAGATAAACAGGGCTCGGTATACAAGGGATGACCTTATATCTTCTATGCACATGGGTCCATCCAAAGAATAACTGGCCAAAGCTCAAGAAAGGGATGAAAACATGGCTAAAATGTTGACTTTTAGTTGGATCTCTAGACTATGCACGTAATAGGTGGAAACCGAAGTGTTAAAGTTATAGGTGTTGCTAGTGATGTGGTTTATGATAATGTACCATATGAAGGAGGTTATAAAGAAGAGGTACGTTATTTGGTAATCAAGTTATGTGTTCTCGATTAGTTAATCCAAGGCCATTCGGGAATCAAGGTTGGAACAATAGTGTTGGATGGCAACATAGAGCTTCACTAGACCAATCTCAACCTAGAAGTTGGAGAGATCGTGATGGTGCAAGTGATAGATACATTCCACCCCATGATAGGGTGAAAGTTGTGGTTCCGTTTGTAAATCTAAAATATTTTGTATTAACTCAGATTTTGTACAAAGATAAGGCCTTCGATAAAGTATCGAAGGAGATGAAATTTGATTTCTCACAGCTAAGCTAAATGTGACTTCAGACTCAACTTCCATTAAGCATTTGGAGACCCAACTTGGCAACATCTTAGCTCATCTCAACCAAAAGACGAAGGGAGTTCTAACCAATGATATGGTTGTTAACCTAAAGAATGTTGACCAGCAAGTTCTGGCTATCATGACTCATAATGGAAAAGTTATGGAAGGTGTTATGCCAACACCTATTATTCAGGAAGGCAAAAAAGAAGTAGAAGAGGATGAATCTGTAGAGAATGTTAATGATAATTAATTATGATGTGGTTGTGAATGAAGGTAGTGAGAATCTTGGCAATCCCGAGAGAAGTGAAAAAGAGAGAGTTGGGGGTGATGCAAACAATGTTAAAAGTGCATACCCCAAGAAGACAAGTCAGCTATGAAAATGAAGGCTCCTCAGGTCAAGATCAATATATGTTCCCTCAAAGGTTGAAAAAGAAAGAGGAAGATACCAAATTTCAAAAATTCCATTCTATAGTCAATTCCCTATCCATCAATGTCCCATTAGTGGAGGCAATAACTAAAATGCATGGGTATACGAAGTTTATGAACTTTCTGGTGACTAAGAAAAGAACCTTAAAGTGTGAGATAATTGAAGTGTCTCACAATTACAGCGCAATCTTGACGAAACACTTGGTTGCTAAAACGGATGACCCTGGTGCATTCACAATTCCTTGCACTATCAGAGCTTGTAAGTTTAGCAAGGCATTGTGTGATTTAGGTGCTAGCATAAATCTCATGCCCTTGGCTATCTTTGAAGAGTTGGAATTAGATACCTTTTCACCTACGACGATGCATTTGCTTATAGCCGATCTGTCCATCAAAAAGCTAGTCGGAAATCTACACGATGTCTTGATAAAGGTGGACAAGTTCATACTGCCCGTTGACTTTGTGATTTTTGATTATGAGGTGGATATTGATGTGCTCATTATCTTAGGTAGGCCTTTCTTAGGTACCAGAAGGGCGTTGGTGGACATTGATGTGCTCATTATCATGTCTCTAGTCCTTACAAATCTGAGGATCGATAGTCTATATCTTTGATTCGGATGGTGTCATAAAGTGGTGTATCTTGAGGATGATAGCCAGAAATAACCACTTTATGACACCTTAGAGGTTGTACGAGTGCCTCTATAGTGACGATCGGTAGGATATGTGTGACATTCCTCCAAAATTCCATACATCAATGATTTCGGGACATATCTTCTTATGATATTGTCTAACCACTCTCAAAACAAGTAAGGTTTATCCCAATAGCATCGTTTCACATCAAATAAAAAATTTCTCTTTTGATTCCAATTCAAGTGCTCCAGAACAACCCCGCACATAAGGTAATTTGCTCAATATACCTTGAAGTTTGGCTAAGTGATACAGCCATCAAGGATTCATCTAGACAGTGTTTATCAACGTCATCCTCATTCTTACCCATAACATTAGGTGAGAAAGATGGTCGACAACTTGATTTTCACACCCTTTTTGGTCTTTCACCTCAAAGTCAAACTCTTGAAGCGACAAGATTTATTTAATTAACTTTTCTTAGCTTTCTTTTTGGCCATCAAATATCTAATCGTGGCATGGTCCATATGAATGACAACTTTGGACCCTAATAGATAGGCCTGAAATTACTCAAATGCATAAAGCACAAGAAGGAGCTCTTATTCGGTCACTGTATAGTTCTTTTGAGTCGTGTTCAATGTTCTGGGTGCATAATACACCTGATGAAATAACTTTCCCTTGCATTTACCCAAAACATCCCCCAAAGTAACTCTGTTTGCATCACACATTACTTCAAAAGGCAAACTCCAATCTGAAGCTACAATAATAGGTGCTGAGATATGTTTCTTCATAAGTCATTCAAGTACCTTTATACAAGATTCATCAAACACAAAAGGACATTCCTTCCTAAGCAATTTACACAAAGGGTGAGCAATTTTAGCAAAATCTTTAATAAAACGCCAATAAAATCTGACATGCCCAAGAAAACTTCTTACCCTTTTTATTGAAATAGGTGGAGCGAGTTTAGCAGTTACCTCAATTTTCACTTGATCAATTTGCAATCCATCTCCAGAGATTCTATTTAGCAGTTACCTCAATTTTCACTTGATCAATTTGCAATCCATCTCCAGAGATTCTATGGCCAAGAAAAATACCTTCTTTCACCATGAAATGACACTTCTCCCACTTAAGAACCAAATTCATTTCTAGATATCTTTGGAGAACCTTTTCAAGATGAGCAAGGAATTCTTCAAATGAGTCACTAACCATGAAAAAGTCATCCATGAAAACTTTCATAGATTACTCAACAAAATGAGAAATAATTGAGAGCACACAGAGTTGAAAAGTTGTTGGTGTAATACATAATCCAAAGGGCATCCTCTTGAAAACAAATTTCCCATAGGGGCACGTAAATGTAGTTTTCTCTTGATCTTTGAGGGCTACAGAGATTTGGTTATACCCAATATAACCATCCAAGAAACCATATCAACCTATTCTGGTAAAATGATCCAATATTTGATCCATGAATGACATACAAAATGATCTTTCTCTGTCCATGAGTTCAAATGATGATAATATATACAAATACGCCACCTAGTAACCATTCTAGTGGAGACAAGTTGGTTCTTATCATTTTCCTTCACTATAAGACCACCCTTCTTTGGTATGCATTTCACCGAACTTACCTATCTACTAGTTGATATTGGATAGATCACTCTAGCATCCAACCACTTGATGATTTTCTTATTCACTACTTTTTCTATTAGTGGGTTCAACCTCCTTTGTTTCTCAATAATCATCTTGCAATCCTTAATAAAATTTATCTTGTGAGAACAAATACCCGGTGGTATCCCAATGATGTTTACTATGCTCTATCCACTTCACTTGATAAATATAGTCAAAAAACTAGTTAGTTCTAACACTTTGTGGTCCAATAAATCAACCGCTACGATCACCGGGAGTGTCTCACCACTAAGAAAAGCCACCTCCCTTATCCGAAATAACATGGCCAAGAAGAGTTGCCTATCCCTCAATGTTTTTAGCACAATCCTGAAATGGTTATCATGCTCCTTTACATCCCATGAATAGACCAATATATTATCTATAAACACAACTACGAATATATCTAAGTACGGCTTAAAAATCCTATTCATAAAATTCATGAAAGCGGTGGGGGCATTTGTTAATCCAAGTGACATAACTAAAAATTCAAAAAATGACCATACTGAGTTCTAAATTCCATCTTTGGAATGTCATCCTCTTTCACCCTCAATTGGTGATACTCAAACCAAACATCAATCTTAGTGAAGTGGCTTGCACCTTGTAGTTGATCAAATAGATCATCAATCCTTAGAAGTGGATACTAGTTTTTGATAGTCACTTTGTTCAATTGTTGATAATCCACACACATTCAAAGTGAACCATCCTTCTTCCTTACAAATAATATAGGAGCACCCCATGGAGACACACTAGACCTTATGAACCCTTTATCAAGCAAGTCCCTTAATTGTTCCTTCAATTCTTTCAACTCTGCCAGGGCTATTCAATATGGAGGTATAGTTACAAGGTGAGTGTCAGGGAAAATATCAATGCCAAAATTAATTTTCCTTACAGGCGAAATACCGAGCAAGTCATCAGGAAAGACATCGGGATACTCATTAACAATAGAAATCGAATCAAGAGTAGGAACCTTGGACTCAACATCCATGACTTGGACAACATAATATATGTAACATTTGGAAATCATTTTCATAGCTTTTACGTAGGAGACTAACTTACCCTTGAACAACGAATTTATTCCCTTCAACTAAAGAATGGACTCATAAGGAACTTGGAATGTGACCCTATTGGTTCTATGATAAATAGAAGCCTAAGATACATGCAACTAATCCATACCAAGAATCACATCAAACTCGATCATATAAAGTTCAACAAGATCACAAAGAAAGACTTTATGCAAGATCATCACAGGATAATTTCTATAAACTTTCTTGGCTAGGATTAACTCACCAATTGGAGTATAAACCGAATAAGGCTCTAACAAGACATCCGGAGAAACATCAAACTTTATAGAAAGGTAAGGAGTGACAAAAAATACATTAGCACTGGGGTCAAGCAAAGCATGCATATCATGATCAAAGACTCTTAACATACCCGTAACCATATTAAGAAACTCTTCAACCTCTTGCCTAGCATGCATAGCATAAAATTGGTTACCATGTGAATCACCTTCTTGAGCTTGGGCACCTTGTTGAACTTTCCCTTTTTGATACATTTGACCTTATGGACAACCATCCCTACCTTTGTTAGCAGCATTAGGAAACTCGACAATCTTGTGTCCCACTCTTCCACAACCAAAGCAAATATTTGTACCTCCCGAACAATCTCCAACATGATTCTTTCCATACCTAGGACACTTAGGAGGAATAGCACCACCCTTCACGACATCACCTTGAGCCTTAAGGGTAGGCATCCTATCTTTATCGAACCTTTTAGAAGAACTTTTAGATGACCCTTGGACGTGTTGGAAAAGGCTACCACCGATCATAGCATGTGAAAATCCACAATCAAAATGAGCCTTTTGTTACTCTCCCATCCTCATCTTTTAAAGTTTCTCACTCTCCACTTGTTCAGCATATGTCATGAGCCTCAAAAAATCCATCTCCTTGATGAGCATTGTGACCTTACATTCCATCTTCACCAAGTTGGACACGCCCAAGGTGAACTTGTCCATATGGTCCATAGAGACTGCCACCAAGGAAGGAGCATACTTAGACAACTTTGTGAACTTGAGGGATATCTCCTCACACTCATGCCACTTTGCCTCAATTCATAAACTCCATCCCTTTAGCTTCCCTTAGTTCAAGTACGAAGAAATAATCAAGAAAAATGGCTTTAAACATCTCCCAATCAATAGAACTTTCTTCAACTATTTCGGACTACCATTGTGAAAACTAAACTTGAGCAACTCTCTTAAGTTGATAAGCCACCAACTCAGCTTTCTTCTCGAAAGATACGCCCATGATACCCACCGCCTTATAAACCTCATCAATAAAACTCTTGTGAATCCTTATCAACCTTGGAACCATGGAACTTTAGGGGATTTATTCTAGAAAAATCTCTTATTGTAGAAGCTAGAGTAGGAGTCTTTGGAGAAGCAATGACTTAAGCCAACATAGCTATAGTGGCCCTAACCTTATCATTGGCAACTTAGTCAGCATGAGGGCCTTGAGGAACTTGAGGAGCCGAAGGAACTTGGTACTCGTTAGAATTGATTATCCTATGCAATGGAGCACGTCGTGGAGGCATTTTCTGAAAAATAGTAAAGGACAAGAAATGAGGGTCTTGAAGGCACGACATAGATCATAAAAGTGAAGATTTCCTAAACATCTCATAGCATGTCACTCATGGATGTGGCACTTTTCACCCATTTGAACGAGACTCTACTAGACGCAGCATGTTGGACTCCCTAGGATGCTTTCAAACCTTTGGCTCTGATTCCAAGTTTTCACGACCTAAACCTAGGGTCTAGCCATGTCACGGCAAATATGACACTCAAAGGCGCCCTATCAAAACATGTTGTTTACATCATAAGCATACATAAGGTAAAGTAATAAAAACATAAGAGAGTAAGCAAGCGAAACATAATCAACATAAGAGTCAAATGTCTCCCTAGGAGAAACTACATCAACCATGGTTCAATAATGCCTCTACATAAGAATCTTGGTGGGGTCTAGCACATAGCTCACTACCTCACCCTCAAGACATAACATCAAAAGAAATCATAGAATCTCAACGTAAGAAAAACATCATGTGAAGGGGCTTGTTCCTGAAGAAAGGGAACTCACCAACAATCTTCAAAAGCTCAATCCAACTCCAGCAATGAAATGAAGGAACAGGCTCGCCATCTATCCCTACATAGTTAGATTATGTAGGCATAGAAATATGTGTTAGTATGTGGAATGTATTAAGTATATAAGTATGCCATGCATCAAGGAATATCATAACATAATATTGATATGCATAATTATAGGCAATAGAATAAGTACACAATATAAATGAGAAATGCATACTTAAAACCATATCATTAAAACCTTTCATAATGCTAGCCTACACATGTGGGAATAAAACATAACCAACAATAAGATCATGCGGAGTATTACATGGAATCCCAATGTTACCTCTACACTAGAGAAAGAGTAGTCTACTTTGCTAAGATAGACTATATCTTACCTTATGGGATCCTTCCCACTTCGACGAGTGCTTTAATGTGAACCTTATGGAATCCTTCCTATTTAGGTATATATTTTACATATGTAGATCCATTAATATTATACATATGCACATAATCATAAACCTATGTGGCACGTAGTAATGAGACTTAAGGATTTATACAAGGACCCTTGAAGATAGTCCCCCTCACAGAAGCTCATTCGACACTAACTCAAATCCCACAAAATACAGAATCATGCATATGCATAGCTTTTAACATAATTCATGCATTATTAAAATTATACTTTTATAGCTTGTAAAATATATGTATAACCTCATGAAAACATTACATGTCATAGAAATAGTCCATCTGCATATTGTGGGTATCTTCCCTATCTTATTATCATTTCATCATTATTAGGGTCTTCAGTTACCCTCATCATCATATCATTATCATCATCGTAAAAATATACTTTTCATACTTAAAATCATATTCATAAAACTCATAGCTCTATCATAGAAAACTAGGGCCATGTGTGGGTTCATGAGCAACTAAGTTTAAATCAAGCATTTAGTTGAAAATAATGGAGGAATCATGTAATTGAAATCAATTTGGATCATAGGTAAAGGAACTCACATCAATTCAACAAGCCCTAATCATCATATACTTGAAATCACTTTCATTCACTTGAAAATCAAAGAATCATGTAATCCTTCATAATTCATGCATAAATAGGTATAATATCCATGTAATAATCATAATTCAATCATTTGGAATCAAGTCATAAAAACCCATAGAAATCTATGGTTAAACTTTGAGGAAAAAAGGGGAATTGAGTTAGGCTTACATATCTCAGGTGAGAATCCCTAAAGTTGAATAAGAAAATCCTAGAAATTCCTTAACAAAACCTTCAAACCCAAGCTTCAATGGAGAGAATCCTTAGAGAGAGAAACTTTAGAACTTTGGAAGAGATTCTGTGAGTGAATGAGCTAGAAAGAATTACGAATAGGTTTTATAGGATTTGAGTCAGTTAAGTTAGTTAAAAGGGTCAAAATGAGAGTTTAGAAGTTAAATGGTATAGAAATAACCAAAAATTCCCTTCATTTAACATCTGACAGACCCATTTACGAAACCCGAGCCATAATCCAATCCATGAGTCATGCTTGGCCCTCATAAAATGTGTGTCACAAATTTTAGCTACTAGAAATTGCACCTTAAAACCAAAATCCAACTGTACGGACTGTCGTTCTATGTAAAGACCGTGAATTCCCTCGTGCAACCTCCTCAAACTTAAAAAAATTTCCCATTCTCATGGTCCTTTTCATCATCCAGTCCACAAGTCGTGGTTCCATTCATAACCCATCATGTTTCTCGTATAATGACTTCCAGTGACTCGACAATTTTGTAACTTTCTGGAATTCAACATGACACCTTTCTATGACCCATGGTCTCGTCCACGAGCCGTAGATGGCTCGTAAAAATCAGTCAATCTAAAAATTTCACAACTTCTCCATTTTCCAGGCTTACATGAAGAGTGTTACAGATTGTGACTTTTGGAACTTTACCTTGGGAGAAGAGGACTTAGAGGGTTTGGTCTTCCTTGAACTTGAAAACTCCTCCCCTACTTTAAGTGAACAATCGATCCTGGGATCTCAAGAGAAACATCATCCACGTTGATCACATCATCATTAAGACCATTAATTTCCTCAATATCCACAACTATAGGAGTTTTCCCTTTACCATTGACCCCATCCACATCAATGGGTTTCTCATCACCAATAATGTTTCTGCTCCTAGTAGTGATAGACATGCGTTTGAAGGATCATTCTTCAGTTCCACAATAGTATCCTCAGTAAACCACCCTTTTGTCTTTGATTGAGATGAGGTAAAACATTACCAATTTCAGTTTCCAATTGGTAGGCTGAAAACGAATAAGAAGTTACTATATGGTTGTAGAAGGAAAAATTGAACTTGAATTCTTTAGTCATCTTGTCAGTCTCCTCAACCTTGTTGAGAATACGGGTGTCACGACCCGAGCCTTGGGCCTAGGTGCGACATGGAAAATGGGGACCCAAAGATACCCCAAACAAGCCTCATAGAATAACTTAAGCACATCTTTGGCTACAAAATATAACACAAGCATGAAATAGTCAAACTACGGAGATTCGGGGCTTTGGACGAAAGCAATGGGAAAAAAGGTAAGGAACATACCAACATTCAATCCCATCAATCAATACTAAGGAAAAGGGATATAGGACGCACTCTATGGGGAAATAAGGATTTAGGGATATTAAACATCTCATAATCAACATCATAAACATCAACACACAAAGAATAGAGACTAAGGAATAAGTATCCATAGAAGCTTAGACATCACATAGTGCATACATAGCATAATTATCCAACAACATCTCTAATCATGAGTAGGACGGGGACCAAGACATATCCCAGGCTCACCCTCAAAATAAGAAGTAAAGTAATAGTGTCTCAACATAACAGGATAGATAGAAAATGGGTATCACCCACGAACTAGAGGACTCACCACAACAAAATCTCTTCAAGAACCAAACTAGCCACGATACGTGGATGAGGAAGTGCTCCGGTCCCTATATGGTTAGATTATATAGGCAAAACGTATACGTTAATAATTTAAATGTACTAATATGTAAGGTACAATGCAACAATAGATCATAATCTACATAGACAAGATGTATAATCATATACAATAGAAATAAGTTCAATATGACATATATGAGTGATGCTCTAGTCACACATGCATGGATGGAAAAACATAACTCAAAGACATAACATACATGTGTGGGAGGAGACCATAGCTGACATATATGACATGCGAGCTACTATATGGAGTCCAACACATCCCACTACGTTGGCCTGGGGAGACTACTTGCCAATTATATATCCAATCAATTTGCATATGCATCTTTAGTGAATATAAAATGACCTAGGTAGATCCACTAGCCTAGTCTACAAGGGCTCCTATAGTGAAATATAGTTAATGAGACATGAGGTTGCTACTAGGATTCCCTTACTGAATCCCACCACCACGTCCTATTCGTTGCTAAGTCATTCTTACAAAATACATTTGAAAATATATGCATATTTATTTTCATTCATAAACTTGTAAACATAGCATCATAAGATAAGGAGTAGCTCATTAAAATATAAGATCCATTAAGTGAGAATTGTCATTATCATAAGGGGGTCTATCCTTTGGTGAGAATTGTCATTATCATCATTTTTAAACATTCTTAAGAGGGATTCTTAAATATTTCTTGACTTTCATAGACTTTCATAACATGTAGTTGAAATTTCATCATTTGAAAATCATACTCCATTAGAGAATTTAATATAAAAATTGAGTGGGTTAATGCATGTAAGCTTTAAATCATGAAAATCAAAAGGACTATCCATGAATGTAGTGAAAATCATCAATTTGTAACATTCTCAAGTAACCCATCACAATCATTCATAACATTATTTAAACATTGGTATGGAACTTGAGGTTCATCTTATAAAATCATCAACTTCATAGTATCCTGTGGTATCAAGGGATTCAACGGTGCTTCAAGCTCAAGTCGAATTGATATTAATCTTCTCATTATATTCAAGGTATGTGTTCTTTCATTTAAGCTTTCCTCACAATCAAGAAGCCCCAAAATCTATTTCTTAAATTTCATGATTTCTAAGTACGATTTACAAGTGGATTTTGTGATTTAGCTTTAATTTGATAAAATTAAGTTATGGGTTGATTTCAATTGATGATTTTAGCATATTTTGAATCTTATTATATCAAATTACATGGGTTTTATGAGAATTGAACATCCATGTCCCTTTGTATGATGAATTTATGCATGGATAATTTTAAGTATGTTTTAAATGTTGGTTTCTTCATGGATTAAGTATGATTTCATCTTATTAACATGTTTTGAGTATGAATTCGAAGTTTCCGTGACATATGCATGCATGAACAAGGTTTTTCATGATTTATGGTGTTGGTTATTACCCAATTATGATTATAATTATGATTTCAAGACAAGTATGGTAATGATATGAAATGTGATCACATAATATCTATGATATGGCTTTAAGCCTCATGGATGTGATACACCACTATGTACAAGTATGAATGAGCTATTCATGTGCATAAAGGTATGAAATGAAGAGTTTGGCCTTTGAGCCCAAGCATGTATAACTATGATTTAGGTTAGCTTTTAAGCCCAAGCGTGCACAATTATGATTTATGATTTGACTTTTAAGCCCAAGAATGTGTGATTATGAAGTATGTTTAGGATCTTAAGCCCAATTATGAATGATTATGTTTTGAAATGACTTATGTTCCTATTTCAACCTTATATATATGTATATGCATTCTAGTGGGATGATGACTTAGCACCTGAATAAAATTGAAGGTGGGGGACTATCCCCAAGGATCCTTATATAAATCCTACCTTTCTCATAACTATGTGCCACCATAAGTTCATATTTATGCCTCTTTAGGGGATGATGATGATGGTGTATGTACCACCACCAATCAAAAAAACAAGGTCGTGAGGTGAGGGTATAGGCTACCTTTTGCAAGTAGTCTACACTTTCGCTGGTGTAAAGGCAGCACTAGAATTCCATGTAATAGCTCATGTTGTTTTATATGTCGGTTGAGATCTCAACCCTGTTATGTTTAAAGTATTATGGCATCTATGCATCATGGATTTAAGGTATGTTGTTATGACATTCTTTCGCATATACTTCTTTCCACATATATATATATATATATGTGTGTGCCCTCGTCATCTAACATTGAAATTTAGGTTATCATGTTCATATGCATAATATGCTCGCATACTTAGTACATTTAAATGTATTAATGCATATTTTTTGCCTACATGATCTAACCATATAGCAGCCATAGACTTTTCTCATCCACCTCTTCACGAATATATTCAATTTGTGGATGTTTGTTTGTGGTGAGTCCTTTATTCCAAGGACAAGACCCACCTTCTATCTACATATGTTATGTTATGATTATCTTATGTGTTTATTTGAGGTTGAGGCCGGAACATGTCTTGGGCCCCATCCTTTCGATGACTTAGAGGCATTGTTGGACGTCATGAAACTATAGTATGAGCCTTGTTATATTTGATACTTATGGAGGCTAATCTTATGCCCTATTTTATATTGATGTTGATATGGTGAGTTGATGAGATTTTAAAAGTCTTATGTCCCTACTTCCATAGCTTGAGTCTTATGAATCCCGCCCCTTAGACTTGTTTGTTGTTGAATGTGTGATGGCATGTCCCATGTTCCCTATCCCTATAGCTTGAGTCCCGAATTCCCATCCCTTAGACTTACTTGTTGAAATAGTCTAGAAATGAGTCCCATGCCCCTTATCCCGTGTTCCCTATCCTCATAGCTTGAATCCCGAATTCCCGTCCCTTAGACTTATTGGTTAAATTGTGTGAAAATGAGTCCCATGCCCCTTATACCATAGCTTGAGTCCTAAGAACCCTATGCATTAGTATCACGTTATAATGTTTGAATTGCAATTTCGAACTGATGATGTGTGAATGGATGCTATGAGGCTTGTTTAGGGACTTTCAGCTTCCTATTCTCCATGTCACACCTAGATCCTAGGCTTGGGACGTGACACGCATGTAACCAATCTATCCTAAGAATAAAATCAAAATCTACCATGTCAAGTTCTACAAAATCACACAAGAAGACTTAATGCAATATGGACATGGGACAACCCCTATAGACTCTTCTAACAACAATAGACTCACCAATGGGGGTAGATACCTCAAAGGGGTTCACATTACAATTTAGGACACAAGGCAATCCTGTTAGCAACAAAGAGGGTAATGAAAGATATAGTGGCACCAGATCCATTATTAAAGCATACACATCATAATCATAAACCTTTATCATATCGGTAACAACATCTTGTGCCTCATCTACCCCCTGCCTCCCTTGAAGAGCACAAAACTGTTTGTGACGTGGACACCCCCTTGTTGATCACCTTGTGCCTTTTTATCACCATGGGCACTTTGTCCTTGAAGACAACCCTCTCTATCCTTGTTCAAAGCATTTGGTCAATCCGCAATCTTGCCACACCCAAAGAAAGCACCCATGTCTCTATAGCATCTACCTCCATGGTTCTTCCCGAACCTTCCACACTTAGGAAGTAATTGTCTACCATTAACACCTTAAGCTTTAGGTTTAGGCACGCTAACATTGTAAAACCTTTGATTTAGAGCATTTGCTGACCCTTGACCTTGAAATATGTGGCCTTGTTGGAAACGGCCACCCCCACCACCTCTAGCACCTTGAAATCCACCATCACAACGTGCTCTCATGGACTTCCCACCCTTCCTCTTTCTAATCCTTTCTCCTTCAAGTTGCTGGGCATATGTCATAAGCCGAGACAAGTCCATATTCCTAACAAGCATAGAAGTGTGACATTCTTCATTGACCAAGTCAGATATTCCAACACAAACTTGTTCATTCTTGCCCGAGAATCGGCAACCAAGTAAGGAGCATACTTTGAGATCTTATCAAATTTGAGGGAATACTCCCTCACACTCATGGAGCCTTGTTTGAGGTTCATAAATTCCATCATCTTTGCCTCCCTTAGTTCAATGTGAAAGAAGCAGTTGAGGAAGGCAGCCTTGACTTCTTCCCAAAGAATAGGCTCATCATTCTCCACTCCATCTTCTAATGAGTAAACCATATTTGGGTAAGGCCTTTGAGTTGATAGGCCATAAGCTCCGCCTTCTCCTCCAAGCTTACCTGCATAATAGAAAGAACTTTGTATACTTCATCAATAAATTCTAAGGGATCTTCCTCCACTTTAGAGCCATGAAGCTCCGGAGGATTTATTTTAGTGAAGTCTCTCACCCTTGAGGCCAGACTAGGAGAATGAGGAGCTTGGGCCCCGTGGTTGGCTTGGTTGGCTATGGCTCATGCCAACAAGGTAACAATATTCTGGTACTCGGCATCAATGACTCCTACTTCTTCTTGGGAGCTTGTGGGGCCGGATCCCCCTCGGGAGTGGGAGCTCTATGAGGCATCCTTCTTGGTGGCATAATCTAGAAACGCGAAAGGCAACCATTAGAGATAGGAAGTATTAAATCAAGTTCTAAAGCACGATATAGATCATGAAGAAGTGAATCATTTCCCAAATACCTTATAGCCTCTTATCATACTTGTGGCGCACTTCACAACCATAAACAATATTCTACTCGACGCGGTGTGTTAGATTTCTGAGGACTATTTACAAACGTAGTTCTATGATACAAACTTGTCATGACCCAAGCCTAGAGCCTAGTGTGACATGGCGAATGGGAACCCTAGAGTCCCCTAAACAAGCCTCATGGCATACATAAGCACATCCTTGGTTATGGAAATGTAAATCAAGCATCAAGCAATTCAAATCGGGGGAATTCAAGGATTCGACTTAAGTTATGGATATAATAAGGGGAAAGGAATTTCAATCATCAAATAAAGACAAAGACTAAGGGAAGGGATAATAGGACTCAAGCAATGGGGAAGTAGGGACTTAGAAAGATCATCACATACTATCAACACCCAACAATACATATAAGGGATCGGGACCAAATGAAAATCTTCATACATACATGAGCGCCATAAGAGTCAAGCACTTCACATTATTCGAGAACACCTCTAAACATGAGAATAAAGGGGCCTAAGACATCTCCCGAGCTCACCCTTAAAAGTAGATAACAAAAGTAAATAAGCCTTAACATAAGCATGATAAGAAGCGTTGTCCCTGCTAATTTAGGTATCATGAAATTCACCTTAAAATCCATAGTTTCTCATAGAATTTCATGGCAATCATAGCATACGTAGTACTAATATCATGAAACCAATCATACATAAACCCTTGATAAGTTCTCATGCACATTCAAAACAATAAATGATAATTTCCAACATAAATCATGCATTGAAGACGTAATAGAAGATACCCATAAAGAAACAACCCTTGAAATCAAGAAATTTCATTAAAAAGGAGGTTTGGGCTCCATGGATGGAAGAACACATGGTTGAGAAATGCATATACCTTGAATCCTTGAAACTGATGAAGAAGACTTGAGGAGCTTGGGGAATCACCTTGATGCTTGAACTTCAATAGAGATTCTTGAAAATCTAGGAATTGAATGAGGGATTTTGGAGAGGTTTTGGGAGGATTTTGGGAGAAATTAGGAGTGATTTCGGGCTAGAATGGCTGAAATTTTCAAGGATTCTCATCGATAAAGGTGTTGAAATTTGTCCCAATTGCCTTCATTTGAATTAGAAAAAGTACAGAAAACTTTGTTCTTTGGTGAACTATGTCTGTGACACGGACTTGCTCCTGCCAAGGTCATTTTTGTGTGAAGTTTAATTCTCTCTATTTTGGCCTAAGAAAGAGTTTAGGCCACCTTTGTACTAACTAGAACCCACTCTGCGACGTAGATTTGTCACATGTTTTTCTGGGCAAGGCTAAATCAATCAAAAAATGATTTTTCGATACGGTTGAACTAAAAATCAAAGAAGATGATTTTTCTACACAATTTTCCCCTAAAAATTAATACATAGTTGGATTTACCAAAAAATGTATGAATTTTACGATGTTCAATAAATATACCATAAGGACATTTCGAATCACGTGGGAGGTGTTACAGTTATCACATAATTATGATTATGACTGTGATTTCAAGACAAGTATAGTTGTGAAAAAATGATCACATAATGTCTATGATATAGCTTTAAGAACTTATGGGTGTGTATATACCATCATGTACAAGTATGGATGAGCTATTCCTATGCACAAAATTATGATTTAAAGTATGATTTGGCTTTTAAGCCCAATAATGCATGATGATCATTTGAAATGACCTATGATCCTATTTCAAGCATGTACATATGTATATGTATTCCCATGGGATAATAACGTAGCACCGAATGAGATTGGAGGTGGGGGACTATCCCTAAGGGTCCTTCTATAAAGCTACCTTTCTCATAACTATGTGCCACCATAGGTTCATGTTTAGGCCCCTTTAAAGGATGATGACTATTTATTTATGTACTACCACTCACCAAAATGGGCAAAGCTTGTACGGAGGGGTATGGTCTACCTTTGGCAAGTAGGTTACTCTTTCTCCGGTATAGAAGCAACATCGGGATTTTATGTAATAGCTTGCATGGTCTTACATGTCAGTTGAGGTCTTATCCCTGCTATATTTATGTATTATGGCATTCATGCATCATAGATTTAATGCATCTTGATATGGTCTTCTCTTCTATACACTTCTCTTATCTATATATGTGCCCTTATCATCTAATACTGAAATGCAGGTTATCATAACTATATGCATTACATGCTCGCATACTTAGTACATTCAAACATACTAATGCATACTTTTACCTACATAATCTAACTGTGTAGGGACTGGAGACTTTTCCCATCCACCTCTTCATGGCTAGATTTGGCTGTGGAAGTTTGCTTGTGGTGAGTCCTTTACTCCAAGGACAATACCCACCTTCTATCTACCTATGCTATGTTATGGCTATTTTTTATACTTTATTTGGAGGGTTATCCCGGCACACGTCTTTGCCCTGGTCCTACTATGATTAGAGGCATTGTTGGACACTGTATTATGTAAGAATCATGCTACGGTATGTATCTTTGGAGATTATCCCCAAGTCCTTTCTGCATGATTCGTTATATATGAATGTATGGAAAGATGATGAAAGTCCTAAGTCCTAACTTAACATAGAGTTCATCTCATGCCCCCTTCCCTTAGACTTGCTAATTGAAGTTACGTGATAGTAATTTCATACCCCTATTCCCATAAAGTGCATCCTACTTTCCCTATCCTTCAGTCATGGTTGATAATGTTTATTTTGCATTTTGTAACCTATAATGTGTTTAGGTATGCTACAAGGCTTGTTTGGGGGGCTTTAGGGTTCCCATCCACTATGTTACACCTAGATCCTACGCTTAGGTCATGACAACTACCTAAGCATGCCATCGTTGGCATGTTATCGAAAATGCTTATCTAGTGGATCCACATATAGCGTGATGTTATGACACCCACTATGTGGGGTAGAGTTCTACCTTGAAAAGTAGTCTCCTCCCTCCCCATCATGGAGGCCTCATAGGAATTCCATGTGATAGTATGTATGGTCTTATTATCATTGTCACATCCAAAAATACCCCCTAGATATGACTGGTACCCGCCCACACCATCTGTCGAGAGAACCAAACATCTACACATGCATCCAAATTATCAAAGCAAAGAGATACAATATGTGCAACACCGAACTTCTTCACTACTCATAAAAATGGAATAACTATCAAACAAAAATTGCATAGCAAGTTACGAAAGAAAAAGGTCACTTAACAAAATATCTCTAGCCCCAAATCCCACCATAAGATCATGGAGCATGTAATAGAGTGATATGAGTTTAACTGTCGGGTATACAAAGCTCAAAAAAGAAGAAAAACATAAACTGTAATACATAGAGATGAAGTAGTAGCCTCCACAAATAATGTGAAGGCTCACGTAAGCAACAAAGTCGATAAAAACGAACTCATCAGCCACAAGTCTCGCCCTCTGAACTAGTATCTGCATTGATATGCAAGTAAGGAGTGAGCTATATATAAATATAACCCAGTAAGATCCTTGACTCGCAACTTTAATACCCCTAGAACAAGAGTTATAAAATACATCTGCACAACAGATGTACATAAATAATATACTGAAGAATATGTTTCATAAGATAAGGCTCAGTAAGTTCAAACAATGTTCAAAAAGGTCACTACATGTCTCAATTCGATCCATACTCAAAATTTATCATAAGCGTAGTGAAGGAGATCAACTCATCACTCTAACAAGTCCATGGCAGCATGCTCTAAAAATATACTATGGCAGCGTGTACAAAGCCCCTAAAATATTGCGGCAGCATGGGTATGCCCGTAACATATTACGACAGTTGTGTATGCCCCTAAGAACCACATCACCGTAATAAAGAAAGGTATTTAGCATCACACCACATATAACATATAAAATATTTGATATTCTTCTCAAAATAGCATATCTAAGGCTGATTAAAGATTATCAACTCTGTCAAGCACATGCTTGAACCAACCCATACACCAGATAGAAAAAAATATATATTTTCCAAAAATTATTTGAAAAGCAAGCACTAAAGCTTAAAGTGTCACTTACCTTATCAATTACACATTCCACAACCTTGCATGCATAGAACACCCACCAAAACAGCCCCTACTTGCCTCAATCTATGAAAAAATATAGATTATCGATATCAATTGTATTGGCCAAACTCAAGTCTCAATATCCCTAGCCTTCAAGTTTAGGGTTAAACCCTAATACCCAATACCTTAGATTATAAATTAGAGTAGATATATTCTTAATTTCATTGTTAAAACTTAATTGGTGAAAATTCTGGTAAATATATTTTCAACTAACAAGAGCACACAAGAAGAAAATACTTGTACTTTATCTCCCAAAACAGTGGTACAAAGACCAAGTTAATTCTATGTATGAATTTTCCAGCATAGTGTTGATGAGCCGCAAGTTTTCTTCCAAAAGATTTGCCCTAATTCTTTTTCTTTCTCTGCTACAGTGACAGAGTGAAAGAAAAAAAAAGGAATCTGGTCTCTTCTTTTATTATTATTTCATCTTTTTTTTTAATAAATTTTACTAGTGGTTAACATTATCAATTAGCCCTTCATTAAAAAAATAAGGGTTATTACATTCTCTCCAACTTGAAATAACATTCTTCCTCGAACAAGTATAAAATTGTACCTGAAGTGTATATAGGTGAGGGGTACCTCTCTCGCATGTTCACTTCGGACTCCCAAGTAGCCTCTTCGGTTGGATAAGTGTGTCATAACACTTTCACTTAAATTGTCTTCTTCAACCTCAATTGGCGCACTTGACTATAAAAATAGATATCAGACATTCCTCATATGTTAAATTCTCATCAAGCTCCAAATTCTCTAGATTAATCCTATGGCTATCATCACGAACATACAATCGAAGCATGGACACATGAAATACAGGATTTACAGAGGACAATCTCAGAGGTAAAGCAAGTCGGTATGCCACCAATCCAATCTGATCTAAAATCTCATAAGGACCAATATATCTAGGACTTAGCTTACCTTTTTTACCAAATCTCATAACTCCCTTCATAGGATAAACTTTCAAAAAGACCTTTTCACCCTTCATGAACTCCACGTCATGGACTTTCTTATCTGCATAATATTTCTATCTACTTTGTGTTGTCCGAAGCCGTTCTTATATCACTATGACTTTCTCTATGGCTTGGTGAACCAAATCTGGACCTACCAATTATACTTTGCTAGGTTCAAGCCATCCAATTGGTGATCGACACTTGCGACCATATAGAGCCTCGTACAGTGCCGATTGTATACTTGACTGATAGCTATTATTATAAGCAAACTCTGCTAATGGTAATCAATCATCCCAATATCCAACGAAATCAATCGCGCAAGCTCTAAGCATGTCCTCCAAGATTTGAATAACCTGTTCAGACTGTTCGCCAGTTTAGGGATAAAAAGTTGTACTCAACTCAACTTGTGATCCCAATGACCTCTAAAAAGACTTCCAAAACTCAGTAGTGAACTGTGCACCTCGGTCTGATATTATTGAAATAGGCACTCCATGAAGGTGAACTATCTTTCAAAGGTAAATATCTGCTAATTGCTTTGCGGTATAAGTAACCCGAACTGGTATAAAATGGGCAGATTTTGTGAGTTTGTCCACAATCACCAAAATTGATTCGTGCTTCTTGAAAGTTTTTAGCAACCTAATAACAAAGTCCATAGTAATTCTTTCCCACTTCCTCTCTAGGATGATCAAGTTTTGCATTACTCCACCAGGTTTTTTATGTTCATATTTGACCTGTTGGTGATTCAAAAAACTAGTCATATGCTTCAAAATATCAGCCTTCACACCTTTCCACAAGTACAAACCATGTAAGTCTTGATACTTCTTTGAAGCATCTAGATGGATTGAGTATCGCGAGTTATGAGCCTCTTCAAATATTAGCCAATTTACCTCACCCACCATGGGTATAAATAATCTACCATGTTGACGCAAAACACCCTTACCAGCAACTAAGAATGATTTCATGCCTCCACTCTGTACTCAATCTCGTAATCTAACAAGCTGGGGATCATCATATTGGCAAGCCTTGGCTTCTTTAACTAAGGATAATTGCACCGCTATACCTACTGGAAACCTGTTATGCAAAGTATGATCAATTCGAACTCTCTGATTGCTAAAGATTGAATATCCCTAACCATAGGTCACTTTTCAATAGCAATCCAGGCTAAGTTACCGATACACTTCCTACTCAAGGCATCTGCCACCACATTCGCCTTTCCAGGATGATACAAGATAGTAAGATCATAATCTTTAAGTAGCTCCAACTATTGCCGTTGCCTTAGATTCGGATCCTTTTGCCTGAAAATGTATTGCAAACTCTTGTGATCAGTATAGATTTCACAGGGCTCACCATAAATGTAGGGACGCCATATCTTGAGTGCAAATATAATTGAGGCCAGTTATAAATCATGCATTGGATAATTCTTCTCATGAATCTTTAGTTGTCGAGAAGCATAAGCCACTACTTTACCATTCTGCATGCATTAAGACACATTCCAATCCAACTCTAGATGCATCACAATAAATGGTGAAACCATCCTCTATCGTGGGTAAGGACAAAATAGGAGTTGTAGTCAATGCAGTCTTTAATTTCTAGAAACTCTCTTCACATTCATCGGACCACTAAAAAATTACACCTTCTTCAGTTAAACATGTCAATGGAGCGGCTATCTTTGAGAAGCCTTTTACAAACCGTCTGCAATACCCAACTAGCCCCAAGAAACTGCATATCTCCGTAGGAGTATTAGGTTGTGGCCAATCCTGAACAGCTCCTACCTTTCTTTGGTCAACTTGAATCCCATCTCGTGACACCATGTGTCTAAAAAGGAAACTATTTTTCAACCAAAACTCGCATTATGAGAACTTAGCATAAAGCTTTCGTTCTCTAAGTGTCTGCAATACAACTCTCAAATGATGTTCATGCTCAACCACATCTCGAGAGTAGACCAAAATATCATCAATGAATACAATCACAAACTGGTCTAAGTATGGCTTGAATAATCTGTTCATGAGGTCCATAAATGTTTTAGGTACATTAGTCAATCCAAAAGAAACACCAAAAATTCAAAGTTCCCATACCTGGTTCGAAATGTTATCTGTAAGATATCTTCGGTCTTTATTCTTAGTTGATGATAACCAGATTTCAAATCAATTTTCAAAAAGTGAGTAGCACCCTACAACTGATCGAATCAATATGAGGCAAAGGATATCTATTTTTTATTGTTGCCTTATTCAACTTCCTGTAGTCGATACACATTCTCATCATGCCATCTTTCTTTTTCACAAATAACATTGGGCACCTCAAGGTGATACGCTAGGCCGAATGAACCCTTTATTAAAAAGCTCTTGCAGTTGGACCTTCAATTCTCTCAACCTTCGGTTGGAGCCATATGATAAGGAGGAATAGAGATAGGTTGAGTGTCTGGCACTAAATCAATGTTGAACTCAATTTCTCTCATCGGAGGTAGCCCAGGTAAGTCTTCTGGAAACACATCAATAAATTCTTGCATAACTAGAATGCTATCAATGGTAACATCCTTCCCTCGAGAATCATGGACAACAGAAATAAAACCAAAGCACCCATGATAACTCATTCGCCGTGACTTTACATAAGATATTATCTTTTCATGTCAAAGGAGTCACACCTTTCCTTACTAAATATGGTTCTCTAGGGAATTTAAAATGTACCAACTTAGCATAATAATCAACCAAAGCATAACATGATGCTAACCAATCCATGCCCATAATTACATCAAAGTTAGATAGCGACAACTTTAATAAAGCAACTACTGTGTCCTTGCCCTGTACAAATATAACACAATCTCTATACACTTTATCCAGTGATAAAGTCTCCCAAACTGGAGACATAACCATATATGGCACATTAAGAGTCTCAACTCATCATTCTAAAGATATTACAAAAGACGGGGATACATACGAATATGTAGAACCAAGATCGGTAAGAGCATATGCCTCATGAGAATTGACAGTAATAATACTTATGACTATAGCATTAGATCCCTTGACATACTATCTAGCCATAGCAAATAATCTCAGTGGTCCACCTATAACCTATGCACCCTGTCGACCCTATCCACGAGCATCTTGTGGAGCAGCCCTAGCTAGCTGAATCTGAGCCTAAGTACTTGTCACCTTTGTCTGCACCTGTGTAGTAGCTTGACTAGTACCAGAATCTCCCTTGGGACAAAACTTAGCAATATGACCTTTTTCACCACAATTAAAACAAGGACCACCAATATCAAAGCAGTGACCACTGTGATTCCTACCACAATTAGAATACCTTGGATGTTGTCCGCACCAGAAGGAATTATCACCCTTCTTCTACATCTGTTGTTGTCCCTGTCTAGCTAAATAACCACTCATAGAAGATTACACTATTGACTATGACTGAGTAGGCCTAGATTTCCCACGATGAAATCCACCCTTGCCTCCAGATGGAGCACCACTAAATCAACCTCTATTACATGCCTTCTTTCTTTCTCGCTCGATTTTCTCCATCTCCTAATAGGACTCACAAAGAAGAGTAGCATCAACTATATCTGAATATGTACCATTTTGCACATCTCATATCACAGGACCAAGGTAACGATGCTCTAGTCCATCGACAAATCTTCTCACTTTCTCCCTTGGATCTGCAATCAAAAATGGGACATACGTGGAAAATTTAGTGAACTTGGCGCTCATACTCTGTAACTGTCATGTAGCCTTGACGTAAATCATAGAACTGGTGTCTCATATTGTCTTGTTTGCTCAATGGAATAAACCTTTCTTTAAACATTATTGAAAATTCTTACTAAGTGATAGGTTGTGACCTTGCTTCTCTAGCTCTCTGAATAGAAATCCACCATGCCTTTGGAGATCCTAAGAACATAAAAGTGGTAAATTCTACACCACGAGTCTCCATCAACCCCAATGTAGTAAGTATCTTTTCACAATGATCAATGAACTTCTGAGGCTTAATAGAAGTTGGTATCTCATCAAACTCTGGTGGCTTAAGGTCTATGAAATTCTTAAGATCTTTGGGTTGCCCTGAAGTTGGAACTGGATGACCAACTTGTTGAGGGGCCAAATGTGGTGTCTAAATCACATCAATATTCAACTGAACTTGTTCTTGTGTTTGTGTAGTAGTTTAAGGAACTAAGATTCCACCCTAATTAGCCGCCAATGTGTCACGCCCAAAGTACCATTAAGGCAGACTGGCACCTGTTGCCGACAAGGCTCGGGAGAACCAACATATAACTATGCACCTGCTATGAACAATTAAGAGGTTTCCATATTCAACATGCTGTCAAAAGAAAGTAAACTGTATTAACAAGCCAAAAGTAAATGCATAAGACTAGGCCGTTGGAGCCACGATGTCTATAGTATGCTACTTGACCACACTTTACTTTACATAGTCTACAAAGCCTCTAGGTAAGGAACAATATCTATATGGGTCGGGACAGGCCCTGCCTCATGAACAACTATACAATACAAAATATAGGCTCTAGACACACAAGCCCCGAAGCAACCTGGAGCTCAGCAACAACAGCTAGAAGTCCTGTACTCCTACTGGGGAGATCTAGTAGCTCCTGTACATGCAGCATGAAATGCAGGTCCCCCATAAGGGACGCCTGTACAAGATAATATATTGAATATGTAAGGCAGGAAATACTGTATATGAAATAAGAACTCAAATGAAATCACACACTGGTGTGTAAGGATAGAAAGACCACCTTTAGTCATACTGTGGAATTATGTACTTTATGTCTTTTTATTACTTTACCTTTTTTCACTGTATAATCTGTGGACAATATATCATGTAAATGACCAGCTGATCAGTGGTAAATCAATATCGAGATCGACCCATGCTACGCTTTCCGTTCACCCCTAGGATACCCCCCGTAATATGGGATCGACTCATGCTAGGTGATTCTTCCACCCCTGGGATACCACCCATCAATAAGCAACTTTGAGCTATCTTTTATTTACTTTCCAAATGATTCTTTTAGTGGTCATAACATTTAGAGCTGTAGGAATATAGACATGACATGTGACATATAAACAACCATACAAGATAATACCATATTGAAAAGAGAGTTACATAACTAATGAAACGTGTAGGAGATCAAACAACACATGGACTTTATTGGTAAAAAGGAGCTCATGTATCCTTGGTATCCAAGTATGTATGCATATTTGACAATGGCTATGTATGGGAACATATGAACATGGTAAGGAGTGGAGATACAGTTAGTAGCCATGTCGGAGTTTGAACGTGCCTTTATGTGCCAAGGAAGAAGCTAGATTCATGCCAAATAATACAAAAATGAGTAGTCTTACATACCTCGTTGTACTATGCCATTATTACCTCGGAGTAGTATCTCTTTCCTCCAAATAATTATCTACAATATAGTAGATGATAAAACTAGTATTAGCAGCTAATAAACACATCTTGGTAATCCAATTTCACCCAAAAATAATATCCGGGTAGCAAGCTCGTAAGTAGCAACCAAAGCGTATTCTTTCAACCTTTCCACTCCTAATCGTATTTTCTAATACACATTCTCATATACATGTCTTATCCAGCTTGTTTTAGTACCATAACAGTGTTACAACAGCTCATAAAGTACAACATACAACAACTCTACACAACACGCAAGTAGGCGACGTAACATTACGTCCTTTCGCTACATTTCGGCGTCAATCATTCCAAATCTGCTTCAACCTCAACCAAACTGTCCTCAACATATTTAGACACAAATACAGTCCTAAAACAATCCAAAAACAGTCCCCAAGTGGATGGAAAACATGAGACAACCATTCTCAATATTCATTCCACAAATTCCTACTAAGAACGCAATTAGGATATCATATAAGAACTCATTTTTGCGGAAGATAAAAATGGTGCAGCAGCCTTCTTACATCACTACAGAACAAAAACTTGTCAAAAACATAAATATTACTTCAT
Source organism: Solanum rostratum (assembly GCA_029948455.1). Taxonomy (NCBI): domain Eukaryota; kingdom Viridiplantae; phylum Streptophyta; class Magnoliopsida; order Solanales; family Solanaceae; genus Solanum; species Solanum rostratum. The sequence continues at coordinate 51,660,694 of CM057046.1, forward strand.
AATTCAGCCAACCAAAAAGAGAAAAGCCTCTTAATAAACAAGAAAAGTGGACAACAATCTTTGGAGCACATGTTGTCCCAAAATTTCTGCACAAGTGCAACCAACATACTCTTTATGTTTTTCATGGAAACCTTATACCAAACCATAGGTATTTTTACTTACCTTAGACCTCAAGGATCAGGTGCTCTTCAAGAACCCTAGAGGTGTGCCTTGGCTACTTTAAAAATGAAGAGAGAGCAAGGAGAAACTTTGAAGAAAATCTGATTTTTGGCTTTGAGAAAATGACTAAAAGTTGCTGGATTTTAGCCCCTTTTAAAGGGCCACTTTTGGCCGTCATTCTTTTGCATTTCAAGCCTTATTTTATTAAGGTGGTGATGCAGAAACTTGGCCTTTTCACTTGGGGCTTATTGGGCTTCAGTTGGATGGGCTTTGCTGCAAATATTTCTCTTTTACAACCACTTAGTTTGGGCCCAATTTGTGAATTGGCTTGTGAATGTAATTTGGCCCTTTTCCTATTCATCTTGGGCTGAAAATGTTGTCCCTTCATGATGCTAAACCATGGGCCAAATGACATCCTTAACTCGGGGTTTATTCGTTACCGGACTTGAACAAATTCGGTGTTAGGCCTCGTCTCCGTCTACCTACCTATTTAAGTTAAGCACGTAGGTGACTCACCTGTTAGCTTCCTAAGTCTCACAAGCACCTTACTTCCTTTCATTTTATTTAAGGTCTCACTCTCCTCAATTTGACTTAAAACTTATATACACTCGGTCATCTTGAGTGTTAGACGTACGTATAGCCCTCTAATATGAAATTCAAGCACTTTTAAAATGTGTGCTGATTTGACCCCGCCATATCATGTTTCATATGCATTGGACTAGTACATGTAAGATGTGGGGTGTTACACAATGCCTCTAACACATTCAAAAATCTCATCACAACATCTGTAGGTAAAGTGAAATAGGTGTAGCAACTGGTGTTGTTCATGGGGGCATCCTGAACAACCCGTTCCTGCACTTGCTCTAGGGCAGCGGCTCGGGTCTGTCCCCTATTTATAACTTCTGATTGAGGAGCAGTAGATGCCCTAGTCCGAGATTTAGTAGGATGAGACCTACCATGACTACCACTAGAGGTAGTACCATGTCCCCCACCATATCCGTCAGCAGCATTAGATCGAATAGCAGAGGAAGAGCCACGGCTCTTAGCCATTTGCGAAAAATATTCAAAAGTTAAACTTGATTGAACTCAACGCACGAATAAGGAATGAAAAGAGAATACATCCTAAATTTTTAGTAGCCTCAAGGTCATAAGTATGGCGCCAACATACCTATGAACAAGACTCTACCAAACACTGCTCCATGACGTGGGACTTAAAGCCTAAGCTCTAATACCAACTTTGTCACATCCCAAAATACCCCCTAGATATGACTGGCACCCCCACCCCATCTGTCAGGAGAACCAAACATCCATACACGCATCCAAATTATCAAAGTACAGAGATACAATATGTGCAACACCAAACTTCTTCACTACTCATAAAAATGGAATAACTATCAAACCAAAATCGCATATCAAGTTACTAAATAAAATGGTCACTTAACAAAATATCTCTAGCCCAAATCCCACCATAAGATCATGGAGCATCTAATAGAGTGATATGAGTTTAACTGTCGGGCATACAAATCCCAAAAAAGAAGAAAAACATAAACTATAATAGATAAAGCTGAAGTAGTAGCCTCCACAAACAATGTGAAGGCTCACCTCAGCAACAGAATCCATGAAAACGAATTCATCAGCCACAAGTCTCGTCCTCTGCAACAGTATCTACATTGACATGCAAGTAAGGAGTGAGCTATATATAAATATAACCCAGTAAGATCCTCGACTCGCTACTTTAATACCCCTGGAACAAGAGTTATAAAATATATCTGCACAATGAATATACATAAATATATACAATATGTTTCATAAGATAAGGCTCAAACGTTCTAACAATGTTCAAAAAGGTCACTATATATCTCAATTCAACCCACACTCGAAATTTATCATAAACAGCAGTGAAGGAGATCAACCTATCACTCCGACAAGTCCATGGTAAAATGCTCTAGAAATATACTATGGAGTGTGTACAAAGCCCCTAAAATATTACGGCAGCATGGGTATGCCCCTAAATATTATGGCAGCTATCTATGCCCCTAGTAACCACATCACCATAATAAAGATAGGTATACAACATCACACCACATATAACTTATAAAATATTCGATATTCTTCTCAAAAATAGCATATTTAGGGATGATTAAAGAACATCAATTCTGCCAAGCACATATTTGTCCCAACACATACACCAGACAGAGAAAAATATATATTTTCCAAAGCTTATTTGAAAAGCAAGCACTAAAGCTTAAAGTCTCACTTACCTTATTAATGACAAGTTCCACAACCTTGCATGCATAGAACACCACTAAAACGTCCCCTACTTGCCTCAATTTATGAAAAAATATAGATTATCAATATCAATTGTATTGGTCAAACTCAAGTCTCAATATCCCTAGCTCTCAAGTTTAAGGTTAAACCCGAATACCCAATACCTTAGACTATAAATTAGAGTAAACATATTCTTAATCTCATTGTTAAAATTCAATTGGTGAAAGTTATGGTAAATATGTTTTCAACTAACAAGAGCACACAAACAACAAAAAAGTACCTATACTTTATCATCCAAAACAGTGGTATAAAGACCAAGTTAATTCTATGTATGAATTTCTCTGAATAGCGTTGATGAGTTGCGTGTTATCTTCCAAAAGAAAGGGATGAAAATCTACCCTAATTTTTTTTCTTTCTCTGTTGCAGCGACAGAGTGAAAAGAAAAAAAGATTCCAGTCGCTTTTCTTATTATTATTTTATCTTTTATTTAATAAAAATTACTAGTGGTTAAAATTGCCAATTAACTCTTTATTAAAAAAATAAAGGTTATTACAGTCAATTATGGTCCTATTCCCACATAAGTATGTACATTATGATTTGAATTGTTCTCTTACTTTTCCATTCACGATTTAAAGATGCATTGTCATTCATCATCTCTTGTCCTTTATGTTATTGATATGATTAGGCATACTGGTACTATGATATAATGATTTATAGTTGCATTGTATACCTACATACTTAGTATGTTCTAACATACTACAATACTACTCCTCACTTTTGTAGCTAGCTTTGGATTCTACTTTTGAAAGCTTGGTGAATTCACATGCTTTGAGAACATGCCCTTACTTTCAAGCTTATTTTGATGATGATGTTGTGCTCTTTGTATTTTCATATCTTGAGGGTGAGCTAGTGGCATGTTCTAATTCCCGCCAAGATCTAGACAGGTAAAAACATGTTTTGGACAAAGTTGATGTAATTTCCTTTAATGGGAAGATTCTTGATTCCTATGTTTAGCTTGATTTTGAGATTAATTTCCGTTGTTTTACTCATGATTAATATTTTATTACCTTATGTATGCTTATGTTATGCTAAGGTGCTTGGATGGGGCGCCTTAGGTTTCTATATTTATTATGTTACAACTAGGTCCTAGGCTTGGATCGTGAAAGTTATTTGCATAATTATGTACTTATAACTAGAGTAGATGAAAATCCAAAATCTTAAATTGATATTCAAACATCAAAGTCACCAAAAATATGAACAATCAAAACTAAAGATTCGTAATGTTAAATCTAGTCTAAATTGGAAAACGTGGCATAAGCTATAAAAAGAAAATCTAAAAACCTATTTATAGATATCAAAAATCTACTTCAAACTGAAATAGAAAGTTGGATCTGACAACTTCCATGAGTTCATCTATGGGTTGTAAAACAAATGATAGGCTCGTAGTTTTCACTCGTAAAATGCTCCCTGTAGGTGTAGGCCTCAATATATGAACATGCCTTTAATGGCTGGTCAAATGTTCTACGAGTCGTGATCTTGGATTTCGTTAGAAACTCAACTGGAACACTATAGCATCAGAACCCCTATCTATGACTGCATTTTATGGCTCGTACTTATATCCATGATTTGTATTGTTGGCTCGTATTTTTCATTTTTCTCATATCCACAGGATCACATCTACAACCACTGTCTGTGGCTCATAACTCTAGCCACAGCTTGTATATGAGCTCGTAAACCCTCAAAAACAGTCCTGCACTTCTGAACTTCAAAAATCTGTGTCGAATCCTAGTTTTTGTAAAACACAATAAACGCATATCAAATCCAATAAAACTTGCTAGAAAACATACAAAATATAAGACCAACTGAAGGAAATGGAGAGCCCCATTACAGGAGGGGAGGCCTCATTCATTGTAGTTGCTTTGAATAGTGTTTCAGGTCAAAAAATGGATTGAGTACATTATGCATTTTTATCTTTTTATAATTTAAAAATTCATGCATAAATTATTAATAGAACTCAATTGCATATTATCGTTGTTCCAACTAGTATGTGTTTAGGATAGGGTAAAAACTAATATCGACATATTATCCATCTTGTTAGCTTCCAATTAAGCATCAACATACTCAAAAAGTTACTGGGATTTTAGACAAGCAATCTTAATCATTTTATCAAGAGTAATCTGGTATTTGTTTCTTTTAAATCTAATTCTCTTCTTTTGAGCTACATTATTCATGTGTAGTTCCATATGCTTACACTTTTATTTCAATTTCTGTCTTTTTTTTCTTTTCTATTGTTGTAAAACATAGTGTTCTGGTGGATCTGAATATTGTGGAAGATAAGTATGAGTTATAGTTATGGAACTAAACTCGCACTTCCTTTCTTTCTTTTTTTAAACACAAAATTAGTGACTTGGAAGAATAAAGCAGCATTCACAATGGTCTGAAAGAAATTACTTTAATGAAAACTTGAATTCACTATCGATCAAAACAAGCCTAAATTCCAAGAGAAAGGAAGCAAATCCCTTTTAGCAGGGGACTTAAACTCACCAGCTTGCCTATGATCTAGCAAAGTCTAATGAAGCTTGTTTTTATACCAAAATACACCCTTGTTCTGGTCACCTTCATCTGGCTCAACGTAAACACACTCTTTTGCTTCTCTATACATGGCCTTCCAAATCGATGTCCCATCGAAGTGATAATAGTCACCTAATATTGGTTTTATAGCTTTTGTGGCTTCCATTGCATGATAGTGTGGCATGGTTGAGAACAAATGATGTGCCACATGTGTGTCTGTGATGTTATGGAATACCTTGTTGAGAACACCGTAATCTCTGTCCACTGTAGCAAGAGCACCCCTCAACCAATCCCATTCTGAGTTGTCATAATGAGGCAATGAAGGGTGTGTGTGCTGCAAATATGTGATCAATACGAGGAATCCGTTCACAATGAGTAAGGGACATCCATAAACACAGGCAACCCAAGCAAGTCCTTTTGCTGCCACGAGACTGTAAAGTCCATAGAGTACAACAAATATACCAGCATCAGATACAAAGATCTGAAGGCGCTCACGATCTGTGTAGATAGGGCTATTGGGATCAAAGTGGCAAGCAAATCGGTCATAGGGTCGCCCTGAAACATTAAACATCAGGTATAGAGGCCAGCCTAGAGTAAGCTTGACAACAAGTACAAGGATTCTTCCTGGCGGGTTGTTGAGATAAATGGAGAACCATTTCATACTCGACTTCAACTTTGGTACAAACACTTCATCACGATCCAATGAACCTGTATTGGAATGGTGGCGACGATGACTATATTTCCAAGAGAAATAGGGAACAAGGAGAGCAGAGTGAAGGAGTAGGCCAATAGTATCATCAAGCCATTGATAGTCACTGAAAGCATGGTGACCACATTCATGTGCTATAACCCAAACTCCAGTTAGATTACAGCCTTGGCAGATCCAGTAAAGCGGCCAGGCTATGTAGGAGAGGTTGTAAGGCAGGAGATGGAAAGAGTTGGTTGCAGCATAGTAGAGGAGAAAGGCTATTATGAGGTCATACAAAACGTAGGAGAAAGAATGTAGGACGGATCGCTTGAAACAATGGGGCGGGATGGCTTTTTTGATCTCACCTACTGTGAAGGGTGGTTTAGAATGGGGAACTCTTTGGAGGACATCAGTGTTGGCCTCACAAGGAGTGGACATTCGACCTCCTGCACCCATTGTGCAGTAACCTGCAATAAGAGGATTATAGCAAACTCTTAATGTTTCAGAATATAGATCTAAGGACAGGGAAGATAATATCCCAAATGAAACAAAGAGAGATACCTATTTACCTTGACAAAAACAAGTCAAGATTACTAAGAAACCTCTACAATAATATCTCCAACAACTGTTTAGATAAAACGAAAGTTGTATCCTCCAACGCAAAAAGGTTGAACTAAAAAGCATGGTTGATTCATTTAAATGTATAAAGCCGAGTATGAGCATGGACAACAAGGAGAGACAAGCAGCAAGCATATAGTAAGCAACATAATTCTCCTGCTTTAAATTCTTCTTTCCCATTCACGATTCAACAATCAAATACAGCAGCTTATTAGTATTTTTATTCCTTTTTGCAAGCCTGCATTAATAGGACCAAACTACACTAACCACAACCTTTCATATGTACTCTTCATTATATTTTGGTAAATCTGATACACCAAGTATAGAGGTAAATCTCACCACTTTCTCAAAGTACAAGAGTAGATTTAGTATTTTCCTTAAAATAAATGGATAAAATTGTACTCTTTATATATAAATTTATTATTTTTCTTTTATCTCTGCCTTATGGCCTTCTAAAGTAAACTTCAACTTTGAAATAAATTCAAAATTAGATGTTAGTTTGATTTTAGTGAAGTATTTACCAAAACTAAAGAATAAAACTCAAATAAGAGCAACATTTTATTAAACTAGTTTAATTTAGGTGTTTGGCAAGTATGTTTCGTGTCAATCTAAAAGTTATATATTAATAGTATCTGTATTAAAATAAATACAATATTCATATATACAAAATTAAATAAATGTTATTTATTTGATGCAACAATTTGATCTATTATAAACGAGTAAAGATGAGAAAATCAATTTAATTACTTATAATATAGACACATGTTAATAGTTTATGAATACGTAAAATAATAATTGGAGTTGAATAGTAAGGAATTAAATATTTAATTGATTAAAATTTAATTTTAAAAAAAGAGTCCTATATATAAAATGAGTAGTTTAATGTTTCAATGTAATTTAAATTACTCTTTTTCTTTTTTAAATTTGCTATACTACATAATTTTATTAACAAAATATTTGATAATGAAAAAATATAGTTAATTTTAAAGTTTGAAGTATTAGAAAAAGAATAATATTTTTCCTTTTTCCTTCATTTCCTAGACAAGTATTTATATAGAATAGTTCTAAATCAAGAGTAAATTCTAAATATAAAAAAATTCTCATTCAAAAGTTAATCTTGAAACTAAATAAATAAAAAATAAATTAATAAATTAAAAAAATAGTAAAAAAATAATTTTGTTTAAAGCAGAATATTTTAGTAAAGGACAGAAAGTTCGGACATTCATGCTTTTACTATAGTATAGTTTAGGTAGATTAAAATTTATGGCCGAGCCATATGATCAACCGTGCTAAAGAAATATTTATATTTTACAGAATTTTATTTTTTCATCACAAAATTTGTTCATGTAAAATCACTGATATGACTTACTTTAATGGTCATCTAAAATAGGAAAACTTAACTCTAGAGAATTTTATTATTTTTTTTTCAAATTTAATGTGTTTTCTAATTTCTGAACTATATACTTAAAAAAAATATAACAATAGAGCCTCATTTTATCAAATCAAAATCTATGGTTGAACCATATAACTAATTGTGCTAAAGAAATATTAAGGTGATTTATTTTATTATTTTGTCCAGTAGTAGTATTTATATTTTAATAAAAGGTAGTTGTTATAATATTTTTATTAATTAATTTTTAATAAACACTTCAAGAATATTAGGCAAATATTAATCTGGACTATTTTTCTATGTAGTTGAAGTTTAACTACTTTTGCATATTATTTAAATAAGTCATCTCAATGATTTTATATGAATAAATACCTATTCCCTCTATTTTAAAAAGAAAGAATGATTTATTTATTTTTTTGGTTTGCTTAAAAAATAATGATTCTTTTTTTTTTTAGCATTTAATTTCAACTTTTCACGTGACATGTTTAAAACCACAAGATTCAAGAGCATTTTGGTACATTTGACATAACTCTAATTTAGGACCACAAGAGTGAAAAATCTTTTTATTCTCTTAAATTTCGTGTCAAGCCAAATTAGATCTTAAATATTTTAACAGGGGGAGTAATAATAATCAAAACTCTAATATTTATTTATACAAGTGAAAATGACAGAGAATAATAATTGTACAAATATACTTTTATATAGGAAATACAAAATAATTAATTTAATTAAGGCCAAATTTTTTAAGATTGTATTTATTTAGAATTTAATTTAATTTAAATTATGATTTATGTAATACTTCAATATCAGTCAAAACTTGTTTATTACATAGATAATAGAGAATATCCCCTCTTTTATATTATTTGACCTTTATTATAAAAATAATTATTTTAATTTATTTGTCCAATTTATGAAATCAAAAGAATTTTTTAATACTTTTTTATTTCTACTTTTATTATTAAAATAACTACATATAGTAGTAGTTGTCAAATTTAAATTTTGAAAGCATATTAATATTATTATAATAAAATAGTTTTAAGAGTGTCACATCAAGAGGGGCAAAGTAATATGAAATAGTTGGCGTAAGAGAGTGATGGAAAACAAAAATATATGCACACATATATATGTTTAATGTATATTATATAAAAATAATGATCATAAAAATAATATTAAATTGGTGACAAATACATAAAAACATTATTCTACTTATAATATTAATGAACTTAAAGAAAAAATTGTAAATTTTAGGTTAAAAAATAAATCAGATATAATATAAAGAGATATTAAATATGTGATGTAACAAAGATAATATGGATAATGCATAGGATAAGGAGAGAGTTTGATTATTTTTGAAAGTTGAGGGGGGTTTGATTCTTAAAGTAAAGTTGAGAGGGGAAAATGATTTTCACTCAGTTTCAAAATAAGTGACTTTTTTAAAGTTCAAGAGAATTGTTAAGGTTTTTTTTTTTAATCATATTACTTTTTTTTAATGAGTTTTTTAACTATTTAATATTCTTTAAATAATAATTTAAGAATTATTAAAAAAATAATAATGAAAAATAATCTTTAATTTTTTCTTTAAATATTTTTATAAAGAATATACAATTCACCGTTAATTTACTTAATATGAACTAATAAAAGTAATTCAGAGGCAAGCAAGTTATCGAAATTCTACTTATTTAAATAAAAAATGGTAATATTTGCCCTTTACTTTAAAAAATCATTCATACTTATCTATTTTTCATATATTTGTTTTTTGTCATATTTACATTCGTTATTATAATTTTGGACCATATTTGTCCTAACGTTATATTTTGGCGAAATGTATTCTTTGAAGATTTGAACTCTTACATATAATTTTCTTATTTTTCCTATTAAAGGTTTAACTAGGAAAAAAGATAAAATAGATTATTATTGATAGTTGGGGGAGAAGTTGGATTTTTAAAGCAAAATTAATAGATAAAAATGATTTTCACCCTTTTCAAATTTAAGTCATGATTGTTTTTAAAGAACGAAAGTTAAAACATATTTCAAATTATGAAAATTTTAATTCTTTAATCATGTTTCAAATTTAAATCATGAAAATTTTAATTTTTTATTCCACCCACCCCACCCCCAAAAAAGAATTTAAATATTTATTCTTAAAATATATTTTAAATTATGAAAATATTTTCATTTCAAAAATTATTTTTCTAAAGATGTTTTCAACTCTCTAGCTAAAAATAGAAGTTTTTTCCTAAAAAAATATTTTCATTCATTAACCAAACAATAGAAAAATATTATCTAAAAAATATTCACTCACCAACCAAACATGAGAAAATGAGTTAGAAATCAACTCATTTTCCAGGAATACATTTTCCTTAGAAAACATTTTCCTCCATACCAAACACACCTTATGACTTTAATAATTTTTTCTTAATTATTTATTTATCAAAAAAGAACCCAAATTACATGATACTTATTGGATATCAATATCAGCAGTAGAGTATCATAGAGAATTAAGCCCAATCCTACATGATACCGATATGGTATCAATACACCAATGAAATATCACAAAAATACATTTTCTACTAATTTAGAGTTTAATAAATAAATTTGTGACTTTAATAATTTTCTCTTAATTGTTTTATTTTTTTTACAAAAAGAGTCCAAAATTATATGATAGGATATCAATATACCGATGGAGTATCACGAAGGATTAATCTCCCTTCCTGTATGATGTCGACAGATTATCACAAATAATATATTTTCTATTAATTTAGAGTTTAATAATTTTCTCTTGATTGTTTCTTATTTATATCTTTTAAAAAAAGTTACAATCATATATGACACCGATATAGTATCAATATACGTCAGAGTATCACAGAGAATTAAGTTCATCCTATGTAATACGAATATGGTATCAATATACCGTCCGAGTATCATAAAAAATTATTTTATAATAATCATGTTAACCTCATACTGATATTATGGACGAAATAACACAAAAGAAATAAAAGAATAAATAGTTTGAACCATAAATCCATTAAAAATAAATATTTTAAATTAAATTAAATTTAAATAAATAATTTTACATCAAATCTATTTTGTATAGGTCTCTCAAAATCAAATAAAAGTGATGGAATCACATACATAAACTAGTAGGGAGAATAGACAAGGGAAAACAAAAAAATTAAAGAGTGCTGGACCACATAATCTGGGGAGAATACACAAGAGAAAGCAGAAGCAGCTAACTATCAGCAATTGTTTTTTTTTTTTTTAATATAAGTGGCCCATTTAATGCAAGAAAAGTTAATGAACATGTTAAAATATCACATCAGATCCACCAAGCATGCCATGGGAAAATACGCATATATGTCCACAAATATATACTTCTCCCGTTCATTTTTATTTGCCAAATTTTAATTAGATATATTTATTAAAAAATAATTATTTATATAGTAAGCTTATCATTTTATCTTTATTAATTAATAGAGTTTACTTACTATATTTTTTAAAATTATTATCTCAATGACAACAAATTGAGGGTATAATAAGAAAAAAAAATGAGTCTATCTTGATTAATATCAAATGACAAGTAAAAGTGAAAATCAAGTTAAAAAGTTTTTGATAACTAAACACAAACAAATACTATTGAAAAGCATAATATTGCAACAAGCAGCTCAAGTTAACATAACACTACTATTTACCATAGAAGGATGTGGTGCAATGGATGGCTGCTCCTCCCATAACTAGATGCTTCGGGTTTGAGTTTTGAGTATAAAATTTTTTTTGATAGGGAATGCTTACCCTAAACGGGGCCTTACACGACACGAATCCAGAATAGTCGGGCTCCAATACAAATACTAGACACCGGACCAGTGGCAGAGCCACATAGTAACAAGGGATTCATTTGTAGCCCCTTAGGGAAAAAATATGTTATTTATCTATGGTAAAAATAAATTTTTGTATCTATATAATAGATGTCAAATCTCTTTTGATTAATCCGTATGTCTATTTTTAAAATCTTAAATCCTCTTGGGAAAAAAGCACACACTACAATTTGCCGTAAACAATTGGAAAGGTCAGAGTAATACTACGATCATGTGACTAAACAACATCTGAGATGGGCAAATTGCAAAGCAGATATATTATTATACGAACAAAACACAGATCTATTAGCTAACATGTGGTTTAGTAGTGTATGAAAAATCTAATACATTTATTAGTTATAATATATTTAATTCTTTGTTTGATAGAATTTTCAATTAATGTATAACTAATATTTTCATTTAATATTGTATAACACATAAATATATTTTTTAGTTAGACCTCAACCTATATCTATGTTCTCTAACTTTAGGTTTCATAAATAAGTACTTAAATTTATATAAAATAGGACAAGTATAATGTGTTATATGTGTGTTATTTCATGTAAGACATGAGCATCTACTAATTTAATTTCAAGTGTCTATTTATACACATTCAAAATTGAATAATGTAAATATCAATTGAAGCGAAATTCATGTATTATGCCTTCAACATTATAAGATGTATCTCAACACAGCAAAGCAATAAAAGGCTTATAACAATATGAATGAGCATGGTTAAGGAAACAATTACCCTAACCAAATAATAAATAAGAAATTATCACAGCCGTATTTAGTAATATTATTCTTATATATAAGAAATTCTATAAAGGGAAATTCTTTAGCAAGATTCCCTCCCCTTGCATAAGCTATTCAAACAATCACTGAATCACATCTTTTATATTCACCAACTCTGGAATAAACAGATCTCAAAACCTATAAACATAAACAAACAAGTGTCTCACTATATCTTGATCCATCCACATTCTATCCAAATCACTACATTTGTCTTTCATATAGAGCCTACAGGTATGTCATAATAAATGATCATAAATCATGAGCTATATTAAACTTTTATCTCCCTCAACAGGCAAAATAAAAAATAAAAACATGGCAGAAGACTTAAATGGCAAATAGCACAAAATCAAATCAGAGTTGATTTCCACAAATACATCACAAGATTCATGAATGTTGACATTGAAAACAAAACAGAAAATTTTACATATAGAGTACCTGGCACAAATTTACTGGCCTAAGATTTTCTCCCTCACAAGCTCCAATGGGAGGATGGATGTATTTGTGGAAAATGAAAGGAGAAAGAATCGGTATTTAAGCTTTCCCTGAATGGCCTACGCAACTGCTCCATCCACTTGCTACTTTTTTGTTCCCATTCGTAGGCTATAATTCACTAATATTACTGTTTTCTCCCTTTTAATTGATCCGCTACCGGCTCCTACTTTTAGTTGTTTAATCAATAAATCTTTTTCCTTATTTTTATTTGTTATACATACAATTTTCAGAAAGTATTTATTGTTAAAACAACCGCCTCGGGACCATCTCAAAAGATTTGAGGCTTAAACTCAAACTTCACGGAGATTTTTTTTTAAGTAGGCATATCTATGCACACGAACCTTATGAAGTAAAATGCAAACAATATAAATTTTTAAGAGATATTTTATAAGTATATAATAAAATAATTAATTTACACTAAATATAGTCATTTTTTAAAATATAAAAATAGCAAATTACGAGGTTTAACTATGCGAGAACCGTGGCTAAATGGGAGAAAAGTTGTGGGTAAAGCTGCATTTTTCATAGTAAGTATCACTACTATAAACATGGCTTGTCAAGGTATTTCTCACATTAAAAAATAGAAACAATGTGATAGAGCAAATTCCTACCTCTTCCATACACGTGAAAAAAGAAAATTCAACAAAAATAATTCTTGTACATGTAATGCATTGATATTGTATACATTATCATGCAATGGATTGATACTGTGTATTTTTTTTTTTTGTGTGTGTATATATGTATATATATGTATGTTTGTATGTGTGTATGTATGTATGTATGTATGTATTGTTTATACAACATATATATATATTATATAAATAGGTTATATAATATATCAATATCTTATTGTTGTGTATAAATATTTATATATGATACATACACAGTAAAGCTGGCTGCTTTTTTACATAATGTACAATAAAAAAAAGTCATTGGAAGTATAAACTAACCATACACTATATCTTGTCAAAAGTCATAGAAAGTATATACTAACTATACACCATAGTGTACCTAAACATGAGGTATACATTGTAATGACACGTTAGGTCATTTTAAAAATAAATACTCTCTCTTTCATAAAAGATTCTTTTCGTAAATTTAAATTAAAAATTTTGGACTATTTGATTATTACGGTCATTTAGTTGACGGATAATTTTAGATGATTAATTTAATTGGCGGATTAAAATAATATTTTTATTTAATAGCCTATACTATTTATTCCATATTTATCAAAAATAGGCTAATAGAATTTATCACTTTTAGTATATTAAAATAAATAAATAAAATAAATTTTTACATAATTGATATATTTTATTATTGTTATTGCACTTTTTAATGGTACTTCTAATTAATTACGGTCCATAGCATAATTAATAAATTAATAACACTTTTAAAATTAATAAAATAATAACACTCTGCAGTGCACCCTTTTTTCCCTACTTTCCGCTTAACTTCCCCACTTTTAACTTCTCTCTACCATTTTTTTCTCTCTACAATTTTCAGAAGTTTTCTCTACCATTTTCTTCCTTTCTTCTCCAGTCAAGCGACATTTAGAAGATCTTTTACTGTATGTATTCTCTACACTATACCATTTAGAAGATCTTTTACTGTATGTAGTTTGTTTTCGTTTCAGCAGGGTTTTTTTTATTTTTTTTTTTGAAAAATTTCGCTCTGTTTTGTGCATTTAAACTTGGTGAATCGCACATTGAGGAAGAATTTTGATTTTCGTAGTATATTATGTTATATGTTGTATATATGTTGAGAATTTTGTGTTGTTTGCATGATTTTACAGGTAGAATCTTCGCTCAAAATTAGAAGCTCTTCGCTCAAAATTTTTCATTATTTGTTTCGATTTATATTTCAGTATTTTCATTTCAGCGATTTTTTATTTTTTGAATTTTTTGTTTTGAACTAGGTGAATAGCACTCTTTGCTCTGTTTCGATTCTCTACACTGTTTGCTCTGTTTTGTGCATTTAAACTTGGTGAATAGAACATTGAGGACGAATTTTATTTTTGGTAGTATATTCTGTTATTTAGGGTTTTGTTTTCATGATTTTACAGGTTTTCATGATTTTACAGGTAGAATTTTCTGTGATGACTACTGAGACATCAACACCTAGAAGGACTACTAGGAGTCAAACCCTCATTTAGTTGAGGGTTTGGAATCTGATGTGCCTTCTTTTGATTTAGGGATTTCTCAAAATACAAATAATCTGCCATCTGATCAAACGACAAAAAATGATACTGAAGTTCAGCGCAAAAAAAGAATAAAAAGAGTGGCGAAAAAACGTGTTGGTAATATGGGTCTGAATTCTAACAAGCGAAAAATAGATGTTGACGTAAAGCAGAAAAAAATTGTTGATGATGATGACGACGACTTCATGGATGATTTGCCAATTCCAAAGTCAAAAAGTAAGACTTCACCTAGCAAGAAAAAACAGAGGAGGAATCGGCCCGGGAAAGATGCTGATATCATGGATGATTTTGACAAGGTTTAATTTGTTTTTTTTTTTTGGTTATTTATGTGATTTTATAAGTACTGTGTGTGTACTGTGTGTGTATCTGATTATATTATAATACTATTATAATATCATTAAGATACATGATTATAATATCATTTTTGTTATTGCTGTGATTTTATAAGTACTGTGTGTGTATATGTGTGTAATACATGTGATTTTAATGTCATTATAATACATTATTGTGATTATAAAACATGATTATAATATCATTATAATATATTATTGTGATATTATAATAAATCTGTTTATAATACTATTATAATATCATTATGATACATTATGTTGATATTGTAATAGAATAAATCTTATTCCAATATCAGTATAAATTTGACTATAATACTATTATAATATCTTAACCTATGTGTACGTGAGTGCAGAACCGAAAGTTTTGGAAGGATCCTGGTGAAAACTATGTTAGCAGTCGGTGGAAGGCTTACACAAACTATGAAGTTATCAACACAATAAAAGTTAAGTTGTCTACTACTCAGTTTGAAGATTTTCGACGTACATGTTTTGGTTATTTTGTTGATATGCCCAAAGTGAATACTCAATTGCAACTTATACATTGTTTACTTGAGAAGGAGTTAAATCTTACACCTGTAGATGTTTTTGGTATTGAAGTAAATGGACAGAAACTGTTTTTTGGTTTAAGAGAGTTCGGTATCATTAGTGGTTTAAGGTGTGTTGGTTCTTGTGATGTTGGTTATGATCCTGAAGCCCCTTCAGAGTTGATGGTGGAGTACTTTGCTAGAGATCAAGCTATTGGGAAAGCTGCCATTCGAAATGTTTTCACTTGTACAGAATGGGAGGACAATCCTCATGCTGTAAAATTTGCTGTGTTGTACTTTATTGAAGAATTTTTATTCTCTTACGAGGACAACGAACAACCTGTTCCAGAGAAACATTTTCATTTGGTTGACTCTGGCATGTTTAATGAATACTTGGGGTATTGATGTTTTTCATGCATTGTTGGGTAGTATTAGGCATTGCCTTAAGGTTACTACACAATATTACCGATTAGGGGGTTTTCCACTTGCTCTGCAAATATGGCTATACGAGTGTTGTTCCTTTGTTGATGAAAGTATTGCCATTCGAATATTGAAAGATGCAATTCCCAGAGGACTTAGGTGGAAAGTGACTTCCGAAGCCCCAAGGCAAATAAAAGTGGAGAAGCTGATGTTTAGTATGACAAGCCGCAAGGTATATTTTATAATATACTTTTATAATATGTTCCTGATTCATTTATTTTGTAAGTGTATCAATGTTATTACAGTTATAATTGCTTGAAATTTCAGTTTGATCATTTTGTTTGCTTTAGTTTTTCAGTTTGCAAATATTTCTGCATCTAATGAAGAGCTTTCAAAGTTAATGTTGCCGCCTGAAAGGGATTACAACTTGGAAATTTTGTCAATTGTGAATGAGAATTCATCAACTGCTGAAAATGGAGCTTATAAAGGTCAAGAAGAATTGATTAAAGAGTTGAAAGAATTGAAAATGGAGCTTATAAAGGTAATTCTACAATGAAACATTGATAAATTTTGTAGAGCAACCTGCTGAAAATATTGATACTGCTGAAATTTTTTTTATAGTCAAATAGTAACCAGCAAGCTCTTGAAGCAAAAGTTGATGCACAGTTGAGAGATTTCAAACAATTTATAATCGATTCTCATTCCAATTTGTTAACTGATATCAAGCTACTGTTAAATAAAAAACATGGGAATGAGCGTGTTCGTAGTGAACAAGTTTTTGAAGAACCACAGAGTAGGAAAAAAGATGTTGGGACTTCTGCCAGCAGAGGAAATATGGAACATGTTTCTGTGCAAGGTATATTTTATATTGTTATATTTATTTTATAATACATCGTATATTATTGTTATTGCATTTTTTCAGACTTTAGTATAGGTAAAGACCCTGGAGTTGCTGATTTGAGAGATGGTGCCAAATCAGGTAAATTAATTCAGTTCATGATTTATTGTGATATGATAATAGTATAAATCCTATTATTTATTGTGCCAAATCAGGTAAATATGATTATAATACCCTTGTAATATCATTATAATATCATTATTTATGTTTACTATATGTTGACTCTGCTTATTTTTTACGTGTATCTACTTTGTTTTATTGTGACATCCCTTAGTAAAATTTCAGGTTCCACCATTGACTGCATGTAAATGCTATGCCCATCTGTTCCACAAAATGCTATTGATTCTAGCCTGTTGTTAATGGGAGGTCTTAAGTGTTTCTAAATTAGATGCATGCTTCTGTTTTTCTTGGAACCACCTAGTTACAACTCTTTTGCTGACAGTTTTTCTTGTAATATCATTATAATACATTATTGTTATATGATAATAGTATAAATGCCACTCCAATATCACTGTTAATAAATCCTATTCTAATATTATTCTAATACATCAGAAGTGTTTTGGTATTATGTAACCTATGTGTGTGTATATGATTATAATATCATTATAATACATAAAAACTCACTTTGTGTGTGTATATGACTTTATTTATGTGATTCTTGTGGTGTTACTTCATAACCATTAGATACTTCAGTGAGGAGTAACGATGCTGTTAAAGTTATAGTTGCATCTGTCTTAGCTGATATTAGAGATGGTGGTAAAACATGTATTTTATCACCATATTAAAATACATGTTTACAACATATTATGTCTAAGGTTGAATATATTTTTTTGTCATACCAGATGTGACTAAGGGTAAAAACCTTGATGAAGTTGGAGGTGAAAGTGATAAGTTGTGCGACTGGGGTGATGCGACCAAAGTTGGAAAAAAATCAATTCCAACACTTGATGACTTTGAAGTACCTGATAATTTGACTCAGTTATTAGATGAAGTAACTAAACAATCAGTCACACCTGAATAGCAAAGTAGAATGAAAAATCTAGGGAAGCTTGTTAAATCTCCATATTTATAGGAGTTTGATTCAGGTGCTACTGATTCTGTGTCATGTAAATTTTTTGAGATAAAACATCCTTTTTCTACTGAAATTGGTGTAGAGATTGACAAGAATTTGAGCAGTTCCTTCACAACTTGGCTACATGAAGGACTTTCAAAGAAGAGGTCCATTTATTGAACTATTTTATGTTAACTTTTGTATAAACTTATTTGAATGTATTGCTAACTTTGTTTTTTTTTCTGTTTTGGCCCAGAAGAAAAAGCCCTTACCTAGTTGTTGCTCAGGAGATTAAGCCTCCATTTGATTGGGTTATTTTGATTAAAGAGAAGGAATGGTTCTACAATTTGGCACATTCTGGTCAACAGTGGTCAGATACTGTTAGTTTTCACATGACTTTAACTTTTCTTTATGCTTTATTAATTTTGATCTAAACATTATAACACATTGTTCTAGTTTATATGACTTTCACTTTTGTTTATGGTTTATTAATTTTGATCTAAAAATTACAGCACATTGATGTAATTTTGTATTACTTGCGGAAGAAGAGCAAGTATGGGTCAAATTGTGTGAGGTTCACTACAACAGATTGTTGTTTTAAGATAAAAATTGAACAAATATTCTTCAAGTTGGTTGCATCTAATGAAGACAAAATAGGTTTGACTGTGAAAGTAACTGATCCTGTGGCTGGTTATATTTGTGGGTCTTCTTTGATAGGTAAAAAATATTTCTTTATATACGGTATAAAGAAATTGGTTACTTTTTTAGATTTTAACACTAGTCATTTCCTCTTTTGTTCAGGTGCTGTTTCTTGGGTTACTGTTGATTTTGTTTTGTTTCCTGTAAATCTCAAGAAAAATCATCATTGGTGTTTGATTGTGTTTGACATTGTTGAAAGGTGTCTTAATGTGTATGACTCTTTTCCTAAAAGGGGTAAAGACTATGAATTGTCTAACATTGCAGAATTGTTTTCTACAATTCTACCTTTATATATGGATATAACCAAATTCTATAACAAGCGGGCAGAATTATTGAGTACCCCTAAATACAAGAATTTGAAAGTGACTGATAGACTTGATATCAACATGCTTACTGGTCAACTTCCAAAACAAAAGAAAGATTCACTGTAAGTTTTGTATAATATTTCTGATTTTGATTTTTAGTAAATTATCTTTTTTATTTTCACTGTAAGTTACTTTATTTTTCAGAGACTGTGGGGTCTATGTTGCTGCATTTGCTGAGTATGTTAGTGAAAAGCGACAGATCTCATACGAGTCCTTTGATGTTGAGTATCATCGAAAGAGATTTGGAGCATTATTGTGGGAGTATGCAACAAAAAAACAAGAAAGTGGTTCTATTAGTGATGAAGAGAAATCATGGAAGGTTTATAAGCGTAAAGGATGTATGCAACAAAGAAGTAGTTATTAGTTGTTTTTCTACTTTTGAATGCTCATGCAAAAATGTAAAAATGCTATTTTTTGTTGCTTTTGCTGTGAATATGACGCGATGGATTTTTTGATGACCCTTTACAATATGATTATAATACATTATAATACATTATAATACATTATAATTGTATTATATGATTATAACACATTTTATAACTCTGTAATATATGATTATAATACATTATAATACATTGTATTGATGAAGAGAACTCATGGAAGGTTTATAAGCATCAAGGATGTGCAACAAAGAAGTAGTTATTAGTTGTTTTCTACTTTTGAACGCTCATGCAAAAATGTAAAAAAGGAATGCTATTTTTTGTTACTTTTGCTGTGAATATGACGCGATGAATTTTTTGATGACCCTTTACAATATGATTATAATACAATAATAATACATTATAATACATTATAATTGTATAAAACATTTTATAACTCTGTAATATATGATTATAATACAATTATAATACATAATAATACATTATAATCTTTACAATATGATTATAATACAATTATAATACATTATACAATTATAACATACTTAAGTTATAAAATTGTAATACATGCTCATAACATGAAACCCCCAACCCCTTTTGAATATGATTATATGACGCGATGGATTTTTTTGATGAACATGTATGTGTGTTTTTATTATGAAAAAACTACAATGCTTTTGGTGGCATCCCGTTTGGTGAATACATGTGACTGTAATATATGATTATAATACATTATATGATTATAACACATTTTATAACTCTGTAATATAAGATTATAATACAATTATAAGACATTATAATACATTATAATCTTTATGATATGATTATAATACAATTATAATACATTAGAAGGTTTACCATATGATTATAATACAATTGAAAAAACTACAATGCTTTTGGTGGCATCCTGTTTGGGGAATATATGTGACTGTAATATATGATTATAATACATTATATGATTATAACACATTTTATAACTCTGTAATATAAGATTATAATACAATTATAAGACATTATAATACATTATAATCTTTATGATATGATTATAATACAATTATAATACATTAGAAGGTTTACCATATGATTATAATACAATTATAATACATTATACAATTATAATATACTTAAGTTATAAAACTGTAATACATGCTCATAACATGAAACCCCACAACCCCTTTTGAATATGATTATATGACGCGATGGATCTTTTTGATGAACATGTATGTGTGTTTTTATTATGAAAAAACTACAATGCTTTTGAATACATGTGACTGTAATATATGATTATAATACATTATATGATTATAACACATTTTATAACTCTGTAATATAAGATTATAATACAATTATAAGACATTATAATACATTATAATCTTTATGATATGATTATAATACAATTATAATACATTAGAAGGTTTACCATATGATTATAATACAATTATAATACATTATACAATTATAATTGTCACGCCCCGGGAGGGTACCCTAGGCGTGGCCGGCACTCAGAGACTATTGCTAGCCACCAAGCGAACCACTTAGCTTCATTACATCATTCATTTCAGACATTGCGGAAGGAAATAGTAAATAATACTTAAAAGTAGTGGGCCAATGGCCAAATATTAATCTGATCATAAAAACCCAAGCAAAGAAATATTGCTCAGTTATCAAAACATTCACCTTGACTACATCATTATGTCTACAAAGCCTCTAACATTCCTTAAAACGTCTAGGAAGA
Organism: Solanum rostratum; assembly: GCA_029948455.1. Taxonomy (NCBI): domain Eukaryota; kingdom Viridiplantae; phylum Streptophyta; class Magnoliopsida; order Solanales; family Solanaceae; genus Solanum; species Solanum rostratum. Next base: position 51,682,142 of record CM057046.1, read on the forward strand.
GGACCATGACATACCATGGCTACTCGACTCAAAAGAACAGGATAACATTCATGAATAAAGGTTTCCTCCGGAAACAAGGAGGCTCACCACAGTCAGAACTTGTAAATACTTGACCTCAACGGGGCGGCTGCTGAAGTCCTCTAGCTCCTGTATCTGCATCATGAAACGATGCAGCGCCAAATGGCGTCAGTACGTGGAATGTACTGGCATGTAAAATAGCTGAAACACATTGTTAGGAAATATACAAACACAACGCACATCATCATGAGACCTTAACATTTACATCGGGAAACATTGAGATTGACCTTTTCATTAGCATTGACCTTTACATTAACATTGACCATTGCATTGGAGTACCCTTAGGGAAACCTTTTCTAATAAGCCTAACTAGGAGTTTCTTTAACCGACAACCATCACTTATGAGCCAGTGATGATACAACGAAGCGATGCCGTTGCTACATCCGTCCAATACCCTGCCCGGGGCAAAGGACATTCATTAGAAAATATTAGTCCTCATTGGAACAAGAAAGGTGCCATCCGCGTTGCGGTTCAATCCTCTCTTCCTACGCGGGCCACGTAGTTAATGGATTCAGGTGGGACTCACCTTTATCCATTTCGGTGCTCAATACTCCTCCCAGGACTCGACATTGCTCATAAACATTAACATTCATTAGTCCCATAGGGACGCATTTCATCATCATTAGTCCCCATAGGGGCATAATACATTATCATTGGCATCACATTCATTTGTCCCATAGGGACACATTACATTGTCATTAGCATCTCCTTTTTGTATTAACATTAACCTCATTGTCATTCCATCTCATTAACATCAACATCATGGACTTTAGGGACACTAGTTTAGGAACTTTGACTCTCAACTTAGAGACAATCCCACATTCACATTCTCAACATTCATCACTCATTATTTTGTCATTACTCTAGACTCTACACATACACCCATATTCATCATGCATGCTTTTCTAGAATACATATGCAATAGATATAAGGTTTTCAACTAAATGCTTTTCAAGAAAATAGTTTAAAAGGATGCATGAGGGTTTTTATGAGGGTCATCATCAATACAGGAAAATATGTAGGTTTATGCATAAAATAATGACATTTATTCATTACATTACATGAATTAACATGTTTCACTTCATTACCCTAACATCATTCACCATTAAACTTTAATACATTACTCAGGGGCACATGGGAGGACATTCCCATGCTTTAAGTATAGCCTTACATACCTGGAAATTTGATATTACAATCAAAATTTGATGAATAATCATTTCTTGGAGAAAATCCTCAACCTCGATAGTTCTTTTAGAATGGAAGAATCTTGGAAAGACATTGTTGAAGAACTTCTTTTTGATTCTTGGCTTCTTGACTCAAAATCTTTAGAGTTTCTTGATAAAAGAACCCTAATCCATGGAAAGAAGAATGAAGAAATCCTTTCTTGGGATTCTCGAATTCGTTTCTTGAAACCCTAGGTTAGGATTTAAGATTCTATTAGGGATTTCATGAATAGATAGAGAAATTAGCTTAAAGCTTATGAAGAATAACTCACCTTGATGAATAATCTTGAAAGTTAATCCTAACTTAATGACTTTCTTGATGATTCTTGAGCGTTTTATGTTTAGGAGTGAAAGAGAGGGTTTTGACTTATGAAACTGACGTATTATGCGTTTTGGGACCTTAAATAGACCCCCAAAGGCTTTAGGGTAAAAGTACTCTCAAAATATAATAAAGGAATGTCGGTTAGCTTATCCAGAGAGGGTCCGCGATATGTCCGCGACGCGGAGCCGTCGCGGACCTCCAGACAGCTCTGCAGGTCTCCAGTAAAATGGGCATAACTCTCTACTCCAAACTCCGTTTAACGCGAAATAGAATGCGTTGGAAAGCTAATTCAAAGATCTTTAATTTGATATATTATGGGTCACCTAACTCATTATACTCTAGGAGATATGGTCATTTGAAGTTGACCCTTCCATCAACTCATATGAAAACTTAGTTGCTAGAATTTCTTTGGACTTGGATTGATGTAAAAGATCAATTATAACTCTAAGTCACCTCTAATATACTTTAAATACTTAGGAATTGATCCTATCATATGAAGTATGGCTCAATCTTAGTAAAAAAAAAAGTTGGGGTGTTACAATAATATACTTAAGTTATAAAACTGTAATACATGCTCATAACATGAAACCCCCCAACCCCTTTTGAATATGATTATATGACGCGATGGATCTTTTTGATGAACATGTATGTGTGTTTTTATTACGAAAAAACTACAATGCTTTTGAATACATGTGACTGTAATATATGATTATAATACATTATATGATTATAACACATTTTATAACTCTGTAATATAAGATTATAATACAATTATAAGACATTATAATACATTATAATCTTTATGATATGATTATAATACAATTATAATACATTAGAAGGTTTACCATATGATTATAATACAATTATAATACATTATACAATTATAATATACTTAAGTTATAAAACTGTAATACATGCTCATAACATGAAACCCCCCAACCCCTTTTGAATATGATTATATGACGCAATGGATCTTTTTGATGAACATGTATGTGCCAAACGGGACTGTAATATATGATTATAACACATCTTATAACCCTTTATAATATGATTATAATACAATTATAATATATTACAATTATATTATATGATTATACTACATTTTATAACCCTTTACAATATGATTATAATACAGTTATAATACATTATAATACATTATAATATACTTAAGTTATAAAACTGTATATTATAATATAATATATAACCTTTTTTAAATATGATTATAATACAACGACCTTTTGATAATATGATTATAATGCAAAGGCTCAAAGAAATATGAACAAAATATTAAGATTATCTATGCAACAAAATATTTAAGAATTACTTTAAATGTTAAAAAATATTCTTGCTATATTTGTAACTTCTGTCTGCCCTACTATTTATTTCTAACATTTTTACATTTCTTTCGATTGTGACCTGCTTGTCCACAATTACTGCATGAATTTTTAGATCTTTTGCGTTTTCTGCCCTCACCAGTTTTGATTCTTGTTTTTCTTGGTCTTCCAGCTGCCCTTTTTCCAATTGGAGGTAAGACTATTTCAGCAGATACATGCAGTGGCACATTCCAGGTGCTTGAGTCAGGAAGATTTTCTACTTGAAGTTGGTATGTTTGCAACAAGTTTGCTTTTGTGTAGTATGGGGAGCAGTAGTCTTCATAGACAAGATGTCTTTTGTATATAACCGCTAAAGCATGTGCACATGGTAGTTCATCCAATTGGAACCTTCCACAACTGCATTTCTTATCCTGAAGGTTAACTGTGAAATTTGTAATACCGTCGATGACTGTATGCAAGTATTCAGTTGTTTCTCGTACATATAATTTGTAAAAAAAAGCAAACAGTTAGAAGATATATTAACAGTTTTTCAATATAACGAAATGATACATACCCTCATTTTGTCCGCTTCCTCTTTGTTACATTCCAAAATTTCATGATATTTCTTACCAAGGTAGAATGCTGAAAATGTAGCCTTTGATCGATTATTGTTATTCCACTTTTGAATTAGCAATCTCATGAAATCTAGTAGTGGCAAAACTGGCAGTTCCCTAGCGTCCTTATTGACTGCATTTAATGATTCTGCAATATTTGAAGTCATTGTCCATGTTCTGTTCACCTGGGCATGCACACGTGACCACTTACTGTACCTAATATCAAACAAGTAGTCTTTAACTCTTCTGTCTATCTTTTCAACCATTTCCATATTTTTGTTGAATTCCAATTGAGTGTAAGCCCTTGCCATTGTATAAAACAACTCACTTATCTTATACTGATTTCTTTTAAAATGTTTCATCACATTTTTCCACAAATGCCAGATGCAAGCAAAGTGAGGAACTCCATGATAAACTATTGAAGTTGCTTTGATAATACTATCATGTCTATCCGAAACTACACTCATCATTGGCCTTTGACCATATGCCTCTTTGAATTGTTCAAAAAACCATTGCCATGATGCATCATTCTCTGAATCCACAATTGCATAAGCAAGTGGCAGTATATTGCCTGCATGTTAGGAAATAAATGACATTTTTAATACGCCTGTAATACAATATTAATACAAAACAAAGTTACAAAAACACTAACCTGCTGCATCTAATGTGTTAGCTGTTAGCATTGTCCCTTTGTATGCTGCTTTAAGGAAACTTCCATCAACAACTACAGTAGGCCTACAATATTCCCAACCCCTTATTGATACATGCAATGCCACAAATACATATAGAAAATGCCCATCATTTGACTTGTGCAATTTAACATGTGACCCTGGATAAGTTTTTTCCAACATATAAAGATAACCAGGTAATCTTCTATACGAATCAGCATGATCACCTCTCACTAATTCTAATGCTTTTTCTTTTGCTCTCCAAGCCTGCATGTAGGTTAATGACACACCATAATCATTTAACATGTCACTTTGTATCTCCCGTGGTGTGTAATCAGATTTACTTTCTGCAAGCTTTTTCATTATAATAGCAGCAACTACAGTAGTTGTTGCATGTCTTTCAGAAATAGAATTGACCCCTAGCAGACATACATGTTTGCCATTGTACTCTCTGATTTTGAACATTCCAGATTTGTTCAAACTTGATGCTCATAAACTCCAATCACAATTTTCACTCAAGCATTCAATTGTATAACTACAGAAAATACAACAAAATTAGTTCAAAATTTAAACTTTAAAACAATAAAAATAGACAGATAATCAAAGCAGATAGAATAAATAAAGATATTTACCAATTTGCATTTGATCGTATGACCTTGAAGTCAAATTTGTGAAGAACAGAATAACGCCTCACTGCACTAACCAAAATTGACTTTTGTTGATAGACTTGATTTTCTTCAATCAATTCTTGATTGTTGTTAGTTATGATTACAGATTCCACATTCGAATACTCATCAATTTCTGTATGTGATCCCATTCCAACATCTTGAATTGCATCATCAGTTCCAATCATTGAATCAAAATTGTATGAATTGAGGATTTCAGAGGTTGAGATTGAATCAGATGCACACAAATGTGGAATTAAGTTTGATTCTTGCTCCTCTTGGATCAGTAGTTCTGTTGTTGTGATACACAAAGGGTATTTAGTAATATCTCGGTTATCCTTTTTCAATTCGGCATACACTTGGACTCCCATATTGTTTCGTATTTCCAATGGCACTGACCAATCATCAATTTTGTATTTGATGCTTACTTTTTTAACAAAAGTATCAATGGATAATTGTGTTGCAATTACCGCCATAAGAGTCTCATAGCTTGATTCAGAATTTATAACTATTGCATCTGCATTGTAATCAACATAGCGACTACTACTGTCCCACCTCCCATTGTGATGAAGCATAATCGGTATTATGGCCATCTACAAATTTGAATAAAAAAACAATTGGAATCGTATTTGTGAGTTGAAATCACACAAGATACACAGATGAAATTGAATTTTGAATAAGAAAACAATTAGAATCGTATAACCTGATTATTGTCTTTCTCAGATCCGGAAATTGCAAAGATGAAGTAGACAATTGAAAGATGAAAGCTCAGATCTGGAAAATTGCAGGAATTCTTCACTGCAATTAGAGAGAATTTGAGAAATTTCTGAGGGAGAAGTAGCGAGAGAGAGAAGCAGCGCGAGAGAGAAGTAGCGCGACAAAGAGAGAGTAAAAAAGAACCCATTTATTAATATGTTGCTATTTTTGATAACAAAAATATAATTATATTTGGTAAGAGTTAAAATTATGCTAAAACTCGTAATTTAGGCTAAATAATATATTATTTATGTAAATGGCCCTAAATAAAAACAAACAAACAAAGAAAGAAAAAGAAAGAAAAGAAAAAAAAATAAAGAATAAAAGGCTGCGCAGCAGCCCTGGAATGAAAAAGAGAAGCAGAAAGCAAAAACGGATGAGACGCAACATACGGAGAAAACAAGAAATGCGGGAAGGAAAAGAAAGAAAAAGAAGAGAAGAAAAATTATGATTTTCATCCCAAAACATCAAGGTAATTATTCTCATCCTTTCTATTAAGTTTTCATGAGATTATGAATAAAGTTTTAGGATAGAAACGTGTATACTTTATGTTAAATTAAGAAAATATAGCCCTAGGGTTCTTAGAATAAAATTTTGATTACGGGGTCGAATAACGGTCCGTTTTAGCTGAAATTTGACGTATACGTTTAGTTTATTATGGGTAAACATAATCTGAAAGAATTTTCTAGATTTGAATTTAAGGGCTCGGGGTGACTTTTTGACCTGATTTTTGAGCCAAAAAATAAATGTAGCAATATGGGTGTCATTGGATTCATATTCTTATGTAGATTATGTATTTGAATAGATTTTGATCATCTGAAAGCGTTACGAAAGACTCAAGGTTTGGAGTGTCATTCTATTAATTGAGGCAAGTGGATTTCTAAACTTTTGTTAAATATGTTGAACCTCGTATGCTTTCTTATGCTCTAATCTATGGGATGGGATCGTATCATGTGATGGGTTGATAATTCTTATTGTGATGCTAGTATGAGGGCTTTAAATTGTCTATGTATTGCTTCGAGAGCATGTGAATCCTAAATTGAGAATAGTGTGAATATGATGTGTTGAGAAAGGGAGATAATCGTGATATATACTGAGGATCATGGGTTGTTTGAGAAAATAAAGTTATAAAAATGGGGTGAAATGTCTTAAAAGAGAATTGTACCCAAATATGCATAAAAGAGGGTGAATATTATAATTGCTAAGCATTGAGAACTTTGATATTTATTGTACTTATTGAGAGGAATATTGCTTCTACAATTGTGTCTTGATTGCATGCATCCTCATACTCATGACATTTTGAGAAGTTGTTAATGGTGATTCGTATCATGAGTCCTTGACCACGAGCACTTGGATGGCAAGGTATGATACATTGAGATTCATATCATGAGTCCTTGACCACAAGCACTTGGGTGACAAGGTAGTTGATACATTGAGATTCGTATCATGAGTCCTTGACCACGAGCACTTGGGTGGCAAGGTAGTTGATACATTTAGATTCGTATCATGAGTCCTTGACCACGAGCACTTAGGTGGCAAGGTAGTTGATACATCGAGATTCTTATCATGAGTCCTTGACCACGAGCACCTGGGTGGCAAGGTAGTTGATACATCGAGATTCTTATCATGAGTCCTTGACCACGAGCACCTGAGTGGAAAGGTAGTTGATACATTGAGATTCTTATCATGAGTCCTTGACCACGAGCACTTGGGTGGCAAGGTAGTTGATATATTGTGATTGAGGTATATGGCCTGCGAGGTCCCCATGGGTCCCCTTAGTCTTGGAGCCTTAGCTCGACGGGGGTATATACGAAAGGCTGTGCGACGGTCTTTATACCACCTTGCATTGCACGCCATTGCATCTCATCCTTGCATATTATTATGTGGCATGATGTTTTTCATGTGATTGATTATGTTATCACTTGTGAGTTATGGCTTGTGATTTGATAATTGTGATATACTGAAAAACTATCTTTACTGTGTATTATGTGTTGCTGGGCTGTGACTTTTCTGAGTGCAGGTTTGTAGTTCGGCGGTATGTGGTTGGGTGTGAAGGTGTTACTTGGTTCTTCATTGTTTTACTTTAGTTTAGTTCCATTTGCTGAGTACCGCGTTGTTTTGGTACTCTCCCCTTGCTACATTTTTGTAGGTTGCAAGCCCGGTTCCTCTAGTTAGAATTTTCTCATTGCAAGACCGAGCTTCCAGATTATCCTTAAGGTAGCTGCTTATGTCATCGGTGGATCTTCAAGGAATCCATTATTATGTTATGTTCTATTTGAGGACTAGGCATTTGAGATATTTATTTTATTCGAGTACTATGTATTTAGAGGCTTGTACACGTGACACCAGTTCTAGGATGGTTGTAGTTTGGTCTTCCTATGATTATTTGTCATATTAAACTATTTTCTCTTCTGCTGTTATTGTTATGTTTGGATCAGTAGGCATTGGGCTGACTTGCCTTGGTGGGTTAGGTGAGTGCCATCACATCCATTTTTGGGTCGTGACAGTTGGTATCAGAGCACTAGGTTTATAGGTCTCACGTGTGTACAAGCCGAGTCTAGTAGAGTCTCGAGGATCGGTATGGAGACGTCTATACTTATCTTCTAGAGGCTATGAAGACTGTTATGAAACTTCCTTTTCTTTATTCTTTCTCTATCGTGCGTCCGTGGTTCGGTGTGATTCTTATCGCTTTATTCCATTCCCTCTCACTTATAGAGATGATTCGTGCGTGATTCTTTATGTGAGTAGTTAGTATGTCGTATATAGACTTGAATGTTAGATCTAGTACTAAAGTGTAAGTGACATACTTGTAAAAAAAAGATGTGTGGTGTATATGATATCGAAAATGGTTCAACAATTTAAGGTGGGATGTTAAAAGGATAGGTAGATCACAAATTTTATTCTGTAAACTAATACTACTAAAGTTTTCATAATATATATGGATTGCTTAGATAATGATAAGAATGATGTTGTGCCAATTAAGGTCAGAATCTCTATTATGACTTCATAGATCGAGTGGATATTAAGGAAGGTCATGATGCGACTATCACAACGAACCGATGCTTACTTGGGTAGAGTTATGAAGTATGCTACTTTTGCTAGCGATGGAATTTATGAAAAAACAAAAATATGCATTACTTAGGATAGAGTCATGATGGATTGGATAATATTTCGCAGCTACTTGATGGGTAGAAGTATGCGGGCGAGTTTGGTACTACTTTTTTGATAGGTATGATGTGTTCTAGTGGTGGATCTAATGGACTTTCACGGTATAGTACTAGTGGCATATGAAAATGGATATGTTAATTGTCAAGTGTGAATACAAACCATTTTAGAAATTATTAATGTGTTATGAGCTCCTTTAATAAGTTTTAATGTCGTATTCATATTCGAGAATTCAACCAGTTTACTACTCTGGATGCTTAGGTTAAGTATTATTTATAAGAAAAATTTTAGTGGTGGATCTTTGGTACAATTAATGTATTTAAGTTGTGATGTGTATTTGGGGATTCTAAAAGTGGACTATTACTCCATAATAAGATCCAAGGGAGTTAGTTCTTTATATTTGACCGATATAGTTTTGGTGTCATATTGGTGATGAGGGTACCCTTGAGATGATGGTAATGGCTATAAAGCAGAATGGTAATAAAAGTTTGTGATGGATTATGATCAAGATGCAATCATATGATGAGAATTTTTGATTGAGTAAATTCAGTATGGTACACACAATCCGCAGGTATCAAAAGTTACGTTTGCTACTATTTGATGAGTAACGTGATCATAAGAAAGATGTAAAATGTGTTGAGATACTGCTTCGATAGAATTGAAATGAGCTAGAGTCATAAATGAATAAATTAGTGAGATGTAGGGATATTCACTCTGATGGTATAGATCATAGATATATCTTTCGAGAGAGTAGAGAATTGAATTTAAAGCCACCCAGTTTTATTTATTTTGCTTTGATTATGGTGATAGTATTAAGTATCATTGGTCTTGGCTAGAAAACTGTTGGATAATATTTGAGAAAACAATCTACAATGTTGGGCTTGAATATGGTGATAATCTCTTTTGTGATTTTGAGTATGAGAATTAGTACATTGAATTTTTTATAAAGGATATGGTAAAGTCGATAAAGAGGTGATCAATATTAAGTTAAGATATATGAATTCACAAAGATCTCAAGCTATAAGCTAATACCGATAGATAAAGGAATTGGGGTACAAGTTAAAATAAAGATTCAAGTTTTTAATTGTTAGTTTACATTTTGGGTAGTATATTTTGTCAAGGTATGAATTGATAAGATAAGAAATAATTGATAGTAATGAATATTCAACATTTGGAAGAACCTGCATGTGGTTTGGGTCACAAATGTAGTTGTTGTTGTTTTATTGTTGAAGGACCTAAAGAAGTGCTCCACTTAAAGTTTAGCTTAGAACATGAGGTAAAATGTCATGTGTTGTTGGTCAGAGAATAAAGTTGACAAGTGAGTTAGCGAAGGAATGAAAATCTAATATATTGAAGAGTTCAAGGTATGAAATTTGTGTCATAGGAAGAATTTAAGAAAGTGAAGGGAATAAGACCCTATGTATGGACCCTTGGTTCGAAATTAAGGGTTTTACTTATTTGCGTTTGAGCTCAAACATGATAATGCAATAAGTACTTGTTTAACATAGATTTTCTAAGTTTACTCGTGACTTTTATGAAGATTGAGTTTTGATTCGAATGACAAATAAATGTTTGAAATATGCTACATTTTTATATTGGTCTAGATTGTCCAATTATGATAGACGACTTATGAGGGTGCTGCGATATAGACCTATAGCCCTACACGCTTATTGAGGATATTGAGGGGGTTGAAATTACTTTATTAATGGGACTATATAGATTATTGTGATGCGTTACATAAATACTTGATGATGATTAGAGGTTATGTGCTTATGGTATGCATAATTATTAAGGTGATTGAATCTCTCTAAGTTTTGGCACGAGGTATATGATGATTTGAATGGTATTTGAAATTCGGTCTGTGAAAGATTGCGTGAAATTGACTTTAGGTATGATTAAATAACCTTACCTCGATGAGAAAAATACTATCAAATTTAAGATTAACGCAATCAGCTTTGTGTGATTTATATCTAAAAAATATATACTTAAATAAAAAGGGAGGAAACCATAGTTTGAGATATTCGAAGGTGATAATGTATAGCTAAGAAGACTTTAATACTAGTAACAATTTGCGAGAATGGTAAATGACAAGTATGGCTATGATATACTGTTAGTATTAAGAGTGTTGTCTTTGATGCAGTACTGTGAAGAGTATATGAAGTTTGATAAATTAAGTATGTGTACGATTGCATTGGGACCAGATAGGTTGATTGTGTGCAGCTAAAAATGGAAAAAAAAGAAGAAAAAAATAGGGTCAGATGAATGGAAATGTTTGATAGGGACACTATGAAAAGAGTATCTTGTATTATTCGACCTTGACTCCGTACATTTTGGTATGGCTACCTATTTTTTATTATGGGAATACCTGCCTATTTTCACTCGTGTCTTCACTTTTGTAGACGGATCCTTAGTGGTGGATCGGGTGAACCGATCCTGCAATTTTCTCTTAGTGAGATAGGATACTTAGGCAGACTTGATTATTTCAATGTTGACATATTTAGTATTATATGGGACTGTTGAGGTATACAAGTGGTTCTACACACACAACTTTGTTTATGTGAATTTATAAAAGAGCTACCATAAATATTTATAGTTGTCCAGTAGTTTTAAGGCTCATCTTGTCGTTGAGGTTATGTTCTGGCTATGTGTGAGGCCCCGTGTTTCTCGTCTTCCATTATTTAATTAGTGTGGCGTTATATAAGGAACATGTGATTTTTGCTAGCACCTAAGGATAATAAGGCTGAAAATAAGTGGTAATATCAAAGACCTAAAGTTTAAAGCCAAAGGAATACCCTAAATGCACATTCGGGATTAAAGAAATGACCCGAGTGGCACCTCGCCCTTTTCTGAAGGTTTAAATTAAGTTTCACTTTTCGGATGGGAGTAAAAGTTTATAATTTGCTAATAATGGATTTATTTAAGTTATTTTAATATCACAAAGGTCATACATTAAGTTTTGGAATCAAGAAAGTTGCAAGATAAAGGTTGGCCAAAGTTACCGTAAGTTTCTTTAAGAAATCCTTCTTAAATTTGGGTCAAATGTATCAGCTCATATCTCCCAAACTATAAGAAGTTAGAAGCTCCATAACCTATCAAATTGAAGATCTATGAGTCTAGTTTGCAACGAATAAAACCACGCATCAAACTGACCTCAGAATAAAGAGTTATGACCGTTTTACCGAGACTGCCCGAGCTGGAAACCGGGTCATGGATCGGGTCGGGTTTACCCGACTTAATGTCGGCTATTTTGACACTTTAAAGCTCAAAATTAAGCCATTTTCGTCCCAAACCAGTTTGCAACTGAAGAGAAAACTCCCAAGGGTTCTCTAAGTGATTTAGGTAAATTTTTCGCATTTCTACCGTTAAAATTCGTCCCCGTGCCTAGAAATGCGTGCCTTACGCTTTGGAATTGTTTTCCCCTCGTGTTAGCTGTGTTTGGAGCTGTTTTCGGGCTGTAAAAAAAGTGGTGTTCTTGCTGGTATTGTTGGTTTGTATCTGGTGTGTTTAGGTAATAATTCTGGAGCTCTTTTACGGTCATTTTTACGACGTTTTACGGACATTTCCTCGCGTAAATGCTCCTTGCCGAATCTGGTCATTAATGCTGAATTTTTTACTATTTATAGCTATCTTTAAGCTGCATATATATAGTCGTTTCAAAGCTTAGGACATAAGGAACAACTTCCGTGAAGGAACTTTTGGCAATCGGAAGTTCGTTGGAGAGGTATGTTAAGGCTAAGCTCCGTCCCTCCTTTTGGCACGAAATCCGGGAAGTTTCCCAAAACGTCAAATGTGATGTCTTACTATTCTGTTGCTAGAAAGACCTTCTGTGGAAGGCATTGGGATTATAGCTGAGTTATTTTCACGGTGGTATTAGGTTGAAATTCCATTCGTTCATTTAAACCGAACATTGAATTTCTATATATCATTTTGTCGGTCTTCCGGCTACCTATTCATAGGTTTGAGGCGTTTCTCTTCTTGGTGTAGTGCCACTAAAATAAATGTAGAATGCAAGGGAATGTAGTATTCAAAATCAGTTCTTCTTCCATACAAAAATATAATTGAAGAATTTAACAATTAACGCGTTGGGTTCCAATATTCTCCCGTGAAATGTTCCTATTTAAACTACTAAAGAACTTGATCCTGTTTAAATAAATTTTTTTAACTAATTGACATATGATTATGTAAATCACCATTATGAACATTTTCAAAGTTAAGGCTTCACTCTAAATGTTGGGTTAAGTTCCCAAACTTGTTAAAAAGGACATGTATGATTCCACGAGCCATATGTATATGTTGTGACAACGATTATGATGTTATGAGAGTAAATGTACCAATGAGCCAAGATTGGCCAAATGACAATGACTATGATGCCATGAGAATAAGTGTACCAATGAGCCAAGATTGGCTAAGTTCTTGTTATGGCTTACTATGTGCATTAAACATTCATATCATACATTGCACGTTATGCATGGACTTCGAGCTATAATCGAAGGTATGGGGCCTATTTGCCCAACTATATATGTATATGGTACAGATGGCCACAGGTTGGCAGATATGATGCCGGTTAGCTACCGGAAAGGACCACCAATGCTAGCATTTGGTTGGTTATGTCATGCATTTGCATCTATATATATGTATTCACGAAATGCGACACTCGAGCATACCATGCATTTTTTATCACTAGGAGGTGGCTTATTAGCCATTAAGGCTACTTGAGTTTTGGTTACAGGTAATATTTCTATTAACCTTTTTACTATGGTTATCTATGATTTTACTTCCTGCCTTACATACCAGTACATATTTATTCGTACTAACGTCCCTTTGCCTGGGACGCTGCATTTTATTTCGTGCGTGCAGGTTCAGGAAGGGGCTCTGATTTACCCCTCCACTAGGAGCCTCATCCAGCTATGAGTTGGTAAGCTCCACCTCTTCCTGGAGCTTTCATAGGATGTTTACTTTTTTTTTGTATAGTTGGGTATGTCGGGGCCCTGTCCCGACAGTGTTAGTGATTCTCATAGAGGCTATTGTGGACATGTTATTGTGGGTTGGTTCTTTTGTGCCTTTCAGTCTTCGGTCATTAGATTGGCATGTATATAGTGTGTGCCTGTACCTCTATTGTTACAGCCTTGTCGGCTAACTAGTACCCTATTGTTCTAGTTTATCTATCTTGTACATGATTTACTGTTGATTAGGTCATGACCTAGAATGTCCAGGCTTAGTCTTTCAGACGTTATGCTGCCTGATTTTCTTTTGGTCCCTAGTTTAGTTAACTAGCATGTTTAGTGGCTTACCCGGCCAATAACGGTATCGGGTGCCGGTCGCGCGTCCCCTCTCTTTGGGGCGTGACAAACATGGTATCAGAGCAGGTCGTGTCCTAGGGAGTCCACAATGCCGTGTCGAGTAGAGGCTTGCTTATGGGTGTGTTGTGCACCACACTTATAATCAGGAGGCTACAAGGCATTTAGGGATGGTTACGTTTCTTTCACTTAATAGATCGTGCTATAGAACAAAGCTATAGGAACATATGAAATCTCTATCGTGTTATGTTGTTCTTATTTAATGGGTTACCTACGCTCAGGAGATGGCACAACATGAGATAAGTATGGATCTGAGAGAAGGTACCAATCATGTCTTGCCTGGTGAGGCAGATATATTCCCTATTGAGTCACATAGGGAGCCTCCAATGCCCACAGTTCCTGATTCACCAGTACCTGTTGGGGCCCAAGGAGATCTAATACCCCAAGCCTTATTAGAGACTGGGGAGCAGGGGATGAAGGAGGCTATTCAACTACTAACTAGGATGGCTTCCATTCATGAGAGACAACTAGAGGCAAGAGCAGACATCAGAAGGGATCAAACAGGAAGCTCGAACATACGAGTGTTTCTTCACTTGGCCCCACTAGTATTTACAAGGTCCAATCCCACTAAGGATCCACAGAAATTTATTGGTCATATGTATAGAGTATTGAGGGTGATTTTAGGCCTCCTTTTCATCGATATCCACCTCCATCAGTGGGTAGTTCCCCGCTATAAATACAGGGCCAGCAAATTGATCATTATATTCAATCAGGGTCGGGGCGGAGTTTACACCAGCCTAAGAATCGTCGACAGAAGCGTTATGCACAAATGAGACAACTTACTCCCCCATGTACACAATGCGGTAAGCTTCATACTAAGCAGTGTAGAAAGGGTTAAGGTGCATGTTACCATTACGGAAAGATAGGATATTTTATTAACAACTGGCCCTTTAGTCAGTCCCTACTGTGAATGAATTCATGATAATATTCCCCGATGAGCTTCCTGGGATCCCTCGAAAGGGATATCAATTTTTCTTTAGATTTTCTCCCTGATATGCAACGTATACCCATTTCTCTCTAAAAAAAAAAAAAGAATGGCTCCCGTAGAGCTAAGAGACTTGAAGGAATAACTGAAGGGCTTGTTTGATAAAGACCCTATTAGGCCAAGCACATCTCCATGGGGTTCTGCCGTGCTCTTTGCTTGAAAGAAAGATGGCTCCTTATGAATGTGTATCAGTTATAGATAACTAAATAAATTCACTATCAGGAATAAGTATACTTTTATATGGATTGATGGTTTTTCAAAGATTGACTTGTGACCCAGGTACTACCAGCTACGAGTCAGGGATGTTGATATTCCAAAGGCAATATTTAGGATGAATCAAGAGTTGAGCATGTAGACCACTTGCGAGTTATATTATAGACTCTCCAGGACAACAAGTTATATGCTGAATTCTCCAAATGTGAATTTTGGTTAACGTCTATAGCTTTTCCTGGACATGTTATTACTAGCGATAATATCAAAGTCAATGGCCAGAGGATTGAAGCCGTAATGGCCTGGCCGAGACCATTGAATCCGACAGAGGTCCATAGTTATTTGGGCTTGGCAGGATACTATAGGAGGTTTGTTGAGGGATTCTCCTCTATCTCTGCACTGCTAACGAGATTGACACATAAAGCAGCTAAGTGTCAATGGACTGAAGCATGTGAGCAGAATCTTCAAGAGTTAAAAAAAAAGGTTACCACCACACCTATCTTGGCTCTCCCGGATGGAACTGAAGACTACGTTGTATATTGTGATGCCTTGAGGATTGGCCTAGGTTGTGTTCTTATACAACATGGTAGAGTTATTGCATATGCTTCTAGACAGCTGCAAAAGCATGAACAAAATTATCCCACCCATGATCTTGAGCTCGCTGCGGTTGTATTTTCCCTAAAGATTTGGCGACATTATCTATACAGAGTTCATGTTGATATTTTTACCGACCACTAGAGCCTCCAATATTATTCAAGCAGAAGGAGTTGAACCTATGACAAAGAAGGTGGCTAGAATTACTAAAAGATTATGATGTTAACATTTTGTACCATCCCGGTAAAGCTAATCTTGTTGCTGATGCACTTAGCTGGAAGTCCATGGGAATTCTAAATATTGTTAAAGCTAATAAGATTGAAATGACAAAAGCTTAAGTCAGGTAACTAGTTTGCAAGTGCTATTAACAGATGCAAAAGGTTAAGGTGTGATTGTTGAAAATACAACTAAATCTTCCATTGTTACTGAAGTAAAAGAGCAACAACATGAGGATCCTAAGCTTATGATATCGAGGGAAAGTGTTCCACAACAGCAACATCCTCTAATTGAGCTAACTTGAGATGGAATCCTTCAGTACCGGGGCTCTTACATGTGCCAAACATCGGAGGGCTGCGTGCCAAGATTCATTTTGAGGCTTATTATCCTAGATATTCGTCTCAACCTGGGGCAGTAAAAAAAAGGGAGGGTATTGAGACCTATGAAAGATCTATTGGTGGAATGGCATGAAAAAGATATTCCAAGGATGGTAGCTAATGCCCCAACTACCAGCATGTTAAAACAGAACATCAGAGACCTGAAGGCCTAGCTAAGTATATTGATTTTACGTTTTGGAAATGGGACATGATAAATATGGGCTTCATCACTAGGTTGCTTCACACTCCATACAGGATGACTCTATTTGGGTAATCATTAATAGGTTGATAAAATCTGCTCATTTCTTGCCAGTAAGAACGACATATTCAGCGGAGTATTATGATAAGTTTTACATTCAAGAGATTGTTTGCCTTCATGGAGTTCCATTATCTATTATCTCTGATCGAAGGGCTCAATTTACTGTACATTTTTGGAAGTCTTTTCAAAAGGGTCTGGGCACTCAGGTGAATCTCAAAACCGCTTTTCATCCAAAAACTGATGGGCAAGCAGAGTGTACCATCCAGACCGTTGAGGATATGCTATGCGCCTATGTACTGGACTTTAAAGGAAATCGGAATGAGCATCTACCTCTTATTGGGTTTGCTTATGATAATAGCTTCCATATTAGTATTTGAATGAATCCTTAGAGAGCACTATATGGGTGAAGATGTAGGTCACAGGTTGATTAGTTTACAGTTGTGGAGGAAAAGTTGCTAGACCCTAATCTAGTTCAACATGTAACGAAAAAAAAATTATCAGAGATTACTGCAAAGGGCCCAGAATCAGCAGAAGTCTTACGCAGATGTTCGACGACGAGACTTAGAGTTGATGTAGAATATTGGGTCTTCTTAAAGGTCTCACCTATGAAGGGACTCATGCGGTTTGGAAATACAGGAAAGCTTAATCCTAGATATGTTGGACCGTATAAGATTATTAGAGAAATTAGCAGGGTAACATACGAGCTTAATTTTCCTTTAGAAGTGAGAGCAGTCCATCCAGTGCCTCATGTATCTATGTTGCGGAAGTACATTAAAGATCCTTCATGTATTACTCGCATTAAGGGCACCCCCTTTGCTCAAGGCTTAACTTATGATGAGGTACTAGTGGCTGTTTTAGATCGACAAAAGAGAAGGCTTTGAAATGAATAGTGGCCTTCGTGAAAGTGTTGTTGCAGAACCAAAATATTGAGGAAATAACTTGGGAAGCCAAAGAAGAAATGATAAGGAATCACCCCCAGCTATTTATAACTTAAGGTAGGTCATATTCCAAAACTAGCAGTTATCATTTTTTTTAGTAACTTAAGGTTTAAAAGATTTTGAGGTGAAACTTATATGTTTTGTCGTGGGATAGCTATACAAAGCTTAGTAGTTGGAGTTTTTGAAAGTTGATTTATGGTTTGAAAGGGTAATAGATGGGTCAAAAAAATATTTTTTTTACATGGAAATGCAACCAAAGGGCTGTCTTGACACATTCGCGGATGAATGTTCTTAAGGGGGGGAGACTGTGAGGCCCCGCGTTTCTCGTCTTCCATTATTTAATTAGTGTGGCGTTATATAAAGAACATGTGATTTTTGCTAGAACCTAAGGATAATAAGGCTGAAAATAAGTGGTAATATCAAAGACCTAAAGTTTAAAGCCAAAGGAATACCCTAAATGCACATTCGGGATTAAAGAAATGACCCGAGTGGCACCTCGCCCTTTTCGGAAGGTTTAAATTAAGTTTCACTTTTTGTATGGGACTAAAAGTTTATAATTTGCTAATAATGGATTTCTTTAAGTTATTTTAATAGCACAAAGGTCATACATTAAGTTTTGGAATCAAGAAAGTTGCAAGATAAAGGTTGGCCAAAGTTACCGTAAGTTTCTTTAAGAAATCCTTCTTAAATTTGGGTCAAATGTATCAGCTCATATCTCGCAAACAATAATGAGTTAGAAGCTCCATAACCTATCAAATTGAAGATCTATGAGTCTAGTTTGCAACGCACAAAACCGCGCATCAAACTGACCTCAGAATAAAGAGTTATGACCGTTTTACCGAGACTGCCCGAGCTGGAAACCGGGTCATGGGTCGGGTCGGGTTTACCCGACTTAATGTCGGCTATTTTGACACTTTAAAGCTCAAAATTAAGCCATTTTCGTCCCAAACAAGTTTGAAACTGAAGAGAAAGCTCCCAAGGGTTCTCTAAGTGATTTAGGTAAGTTTTTCGCATTTCTACCGTTAAAATTCATCCCCGTGCCTAGAAATGCGTGCCTTACGCTTTGGAATTATTTTCCCCTCGTGTTAGCTGTGTTTGGAGCTGTTTTTGGGCTGTAAAAAAAGTGGTGTTCTTGCTGGTATTGTTGGTTTGTAGCTGGTTTGTTTAGGTAATAATTCTGGAGCTCTTTTACTGTCATTTTTACGACGTTTTACGGACATTTCCTCGCGTAAATGCTCCTTGCCGAATCTGGTCATTAATGCTGAATTTTTTTACTGTTTATAGGTGTCTTTAAGCTGCGTATATATAGTTGTTGCGAAGCTTAGGACATAAGGAACAACTTCCGTGAAGGAGCTTTTGGCAATCGGACGTTCTTGGAGAGGTATGTTAAGGCTAAGCTCCGTCCCTCCTTTTGGCACGAAATTTGGGAAGTTTCCCAAAACGTCAAATGTGATATCTTACTATTCTGTTGCTAGAAAGACCTTCTGTGAAAGGCATTGGGATTACAATTGAGTTATTTTCACGGTGGTATTAGGTTGAAATTCCATTCGTTCATTTAAATCGAACATTCAATTTCTATATATCATTTTGTCGGTCTTCCGGCTACCTATTCATAGGTTTGAGGCGTTTCTCTTCTTGGTGTATTGCCACTAAAATAAATGTAGAATGCAAGGGAATGTAGTATTCAAAATCAGTTCTTCTTCCATACAAAAATATAATTGAAGAATTTAACAATTAACGCGTTGGTTTCCAATATTCTCCCGTGAAATGTTCCTATTTAAACTACTAAAGAACTTAATCCTGTTTAAATAAATTTTTTTAACTAATTGACATATGATTATGTAAATCACCTTTATGAACATTTTCAAAGTTAAGGCTTCACTCTAAATGTTGGGTTAAGTTCCCAAACTTGTTAAAAAGGACATGTATGATTCCACGAGCCATATGTATATGTTGTGACAACGATTATGATGTTATGAGAATAAATGTACCAATGCGCCAAGATTAGCCAAATGACAATGACTATGATGCCATGAGAATAAGTGTACCAATGAGCCAAGATTGGCTAAGTTCTTGTTATGGCTTACTATGTGCATTAAACATTCATATCATACATTGCACGTTATGCATAGACTTCGAGCTATAATCGAAGGTATGGGGCATATTAGCCCAACTATATATGTATATGGTACAGATGGCCACAGGTTGGCAGATATGATGCCGGTTAGCCACCGGAAAGGACCACCAATGCTAGCATTTGGTTGGGTATGTCATGCATTTGCATCTATATATATGTATTCACGAAATGCGACACTCGAGCATACCATGCATTTTTTATAACTAGGAGGTGGCTTATTGGCCATTAAGGCTACTTGAGTTTTGGTTACAGGTAATATTTCTATTAACCTTTTTACTATGGTTATCTATGATTTTACTTCCTGCCTTACATACCAGTACATGTTTATTCGTACTAACGTCCCTTTGCCTGGGGACGCTGCATTTTATTTCATGCGTGAAGGTTCAGGAAGGGGCTCTGATTTACCCCTCCACTAGGAGCCCCATTCAGCTATGAGTTGGTAAGCTCCACCTCTTCCTGGAGCTTTCATAGGATGTTTACTTTTTTTTTGTATAGTTGGGTATGTCGGGGCCCTGTCCCGACAGTATTAGTGATTCTCATAGAGGCTATTGTGGACATGTTATTGTGGGTTGGTTCTTTTGTGCCTTTCAGTCTTCGGTCATTAGATTGGCATGTATATATAGCGTGTGACTGTACCTCTTTTGTTACAGCCTTGTCGGCTAACTAGTACCCTATTGTTCTGGTTTATCTATCTTGTACATGATTTACTGTTGATTAGGTCATGATCTAGAATGTCCAGGCTTAGTCTTTCAGACATTATGCTGCTTGATTTTCTTTTGGTCCCTAGTTTAGTTAACTAGCATGTTTAGTGGCTTACCCGGCCAATAACGGTATCGGGTGCCAGTCACGCCTCCCCTCTCTTTGGGGCGTGACACTATGTATGAATGAATGTGAGGCATATTGGGTCTAGCTCTACCACTCTTAAGGGTTGTTTATAATCACTGCTATTGATATAGTATTCCTGATAGTGTTGTTAGAGATTTTGTATGTTTGAATGAATCATTCGCTAAATTGTTACTTAATCCTTTCCTTCGTTGGGTCAGAAAAGAATTTGATTCTCTATGATGAGTGTTCAATGTCTAAAGATCGCATCTTATAACTTACGATCATGGGAAGAATTTATTGTGAGAATGTAATTCTTAACAAAATCTATGAGGGTTTGTGCATTAGAAGATTTTGATGGAATGGTCTTAAAGGAGGAGCTTACTTGGATAGATGAAATACTGACTTTGGAAGATCATAACTTAGGATTTTAGTAATATCGATTATTCTTCCTTCTCCTTTTTATGTTCGAGAACGAACATGATTTTTAGTGGTGGATAATGTAATGACCCGTTACGTCATTTTAAAAATAAATACTCTCTCTTTCATAATAGATTCTTTTTGTAAATTTAAATTAAAAATTTTGGACTATTCGATAATTACGGTCATTTAGTTGATGGATAATTTTAGATAATTAATTAATTAGTGAATTAAAATAATATTTTTATTTAATAGCCTATACTATTTATTCCATATTTATCAAAAATAGGCTAATAAAATTTATCACTTTTAGTATATTAAAATAAATAAATAAATAAAAACAAACAAACAAAGAAAGAAAAAGAAAGAAAAGAAAAAAATAAAGAATAAAAGGCTGCGCAGCAGCCCTGGAATGAAAAAAAGAAGCAGAAAGCAAAAACAGATGAGACGCAATATACGGAGAAAACAAGAAACGCAGGAAGGAAAAGAAAGAAAAAGAAGAGAAGAAAAATTATGATTTTCATCCCAAAACATCAAGGTAATTATTTTCATCCTTTCTATTAAGTTTTCATGAAATTATGAATAAACGTTTAGGGTAGAAACATGTATAATTTATGTTAAATTAAGAAAATATAGCCCTAGGGTTCTTAGAATAAAATTTTGATTTCGAGGTCGAATAACGGTCCGTTTTAGCTGAAATTTGACGTATACGTTTAGTTTATTATGGGTAAACATAATCTGAAAGAATTTTTTGGATTCGAATTTAAGGGCTCGGTGTGACTTTTTGAACCGATTTTTGAGCCAAAAAATAAATGTAGTAATATGGGTGTCATTTGATTCGTATTCTTATGTAGATTATGTATTTGAACAAATTTTGACCATCTGAAAGCGTTACGAAAGAATCAAGGTTTGGAGTGTCATTCTATTAATTGAGGCAAGTGGATTTCTAAACTTTTGTTAAATATGTTTAACCTCGTATGCTTTCTTATGCTCTAATCTATGGGATGGGATCGTATCATGTGATGGGTTGATAATTCTTATTGTGATGCTAGTGTGAGGGCTTTGTCTATGTGTTGCTTCGAGAGCATGTGAATCCTAAAATGAGAATAGTGTGAATATGACGTGTTGAGAAAGGGAGATAATCGTGATATATACTGAGGATCATGGGTTGTTTGAGAAAATAAAGTTACTAAAATGGGGTAAAATATCTTAAAAGAGAATTGTACCCAAATATGTGTAAAGGAGGGTGAATATTATAATTGCTAAACTTTGAGAACTTTGATATTTATTGTACTTATTGAGAGGAATATTGCTTCTATAATTGTGTCTAGATTGCATGCATTCTCATACTCATGACATTTTGAAAAGTTGTTAATGGTGATTCGTACCATGAGTCCTTGACCACGAGCACTTGGGTGGCAAGGTAGTTGATACGTTGAGATTCATATCATGAGTCCTTGACCACGAGCACTTGGGTGGCAAGGTAGTTGATACATTGAGATTCGTATCATGAGTCCTTGGCCACGAGCACTTGGGTGGCAAGGTAGTTGATACATCGAGATTCGTATCATGAGTCCTTGACCACGAGCACTTGGGTGGCATGGTAGTTGATACATCGAGATTCTTATCATGGGTCCTTGACCACGAGCACCTGGGTGGCAAGGTAGTTGATACATCGAGATTCTTATCATGAGTCCTTGACCACGAGCACCTGAGTGGCAAGGTAGTTGATACATCGAGATTCTTATCATGAGTCCTTGACCATGAGCACTTGGGTGGCAAGGTAGTTGATATATTGTGATTGAGGTATATGGCCTGCGAGGTCCCCATGGGTCCCCTTAGTCTTGGAGCCTTAGCTCGACGGGGGTATATACGAAAGGCTGTGCGATGGCCTTTATACCACCTTGCATTGCACGACATTGCATCTCATCCTTGCATATTATTATGTGGCATGATGTTTTTCATGTGATTGATTATGTTATCACTTGTGAGTTATGGCTTGTGATTTGATAATTGTGATATACTGAAAAACTATCTCTATTGTGTATTATGTATTGCTGGGCTGAGACTTTTCTGAGTGCAGGTTTGTAGTTCGGCGGTATATGGTTGGGTGTGAAGGATTTACTTGGTTCTTCATTGTTTTACTTTAGTTTAGTTCCATTTGCTGAGTACCACGTTGTTTTGGTACTCATCCCTTGCTACATTTTTGTAGGTTGCAAGCCCGGTCCCTCTAGTTAGAATTTTCTCATTGCAAGACCGAGCTTCCGGATTATCCTTAAGGTAGGTGCTTATGTCATCGGTGGACCTTCAAGGAATCCATTATTATGTTACGTTCTATTTGAGGACTAGGCATCTGAGACATTTATTTTATTCGAGTACTATGTATTTAGAGGCTTGTACATGTGACACCAATTCTGGGATGGTTGTAGTTTGGTCTTCCTATGATTATTTGTCATATTAGACTATTTCCTCTTTCGCTATTATTGTTATGTTTGGATCAGTAGGCATTGGGCTGACTCGCCTTGGTGGGTTAGGTGAGTGCCATCACATCCATTTTCGGGTCGTGACATACATTGACTATACATTATGAAATAGTTGAAAAAGTAAATATAGCTTAACTATACATTGAATACACTTGAAGCATCCACTGACGAATCCAATCTTCATCAACTTAAAATAACTTCTAAATAGTCTCAATATGTAGATATAAAATTCTCTCAATATTTTGAATCTTTTGATATTAATTCACTCCAAATGATTTGCATTTTAAATCGAATTAGAAAAAAAACAACAAAGAAGATGAAGTAGAAAAAGATGATTTTCCAATCTTCATTGAAAAGATGAAATATAAAGTTGGGAATAATGACAAAAGGTAGTTGCTAAGATGATAAGCACCTCTCATTTCCAATCCTTAGGTTTTGAGTTCTATAGTCATCAAAGGAGCAAAAAGGTTGAAGCTCTTAGGGAGGGGTAAAAAAAGTTAAAATAATAAAACCAAACTCAAAATTTGAAAAACTTATATAATTATTTCAAAATATTTTTACATTGAATTTGATTAGTTGATACAATAATATTAAAATAGAGTTGATTAGCTATGGTTCTTGAAATTTGAAGAAAATAACAAAAAAATATTTTAAACTTTTTATAAAGACACAACAATAAATTCTGAATAATGCAGAAGATTTGATCGGAGAAGATTATAGAATCACTGGAATATATCTCATAGCCACTAATTGAATGATATATGTATAATCCATATATAATATGTATTCTATGAATACAAATTAAAAAAAATAAACAGTAAATTTCACAATGTAATTGGCTAAACGACGATAAGGAGTATAGTTTAATTAAAAAAATATTTATGATTTTCTTGCTAAGCCTTGTATTTTGTCATCCTTTAACTCAGATACTTTAGAATCAAAGAGGATATTAAAAGGTAAATACAAGAATAATAATGTGGTTCATGATAATCATAAGGATATAAATAAGACAACAAAATTAGCAGTTACGTAAGAAAGGATGTGTCATGTCCCAAGCCACGCTGCAGACGTAATACATCGATTAGAACTCTAACGGACTCTAATCAAGAAGCTTAGCATATGTAGCATAGATAAGGAAGAATACCAAGACATATAAGAATGCAGAAATAAAGCCAAGATGGTCTAAAAATATCTAAATATAATAGAATTAGTGTGAAAGACAATATAGACATCAAAGTTACAATATATGTCTGAAAAGCCTATAAAGCATGGATGAGTTGCTAGGACAAATCCTAGCTAACTCTATGTTTGAAAATAAAATCAAAGCATGGGGATAGTATAGGAACCTTTTCCTCCAAACAAGAAGACTTACCCAACAAAAAACTTATCACAATTCAAAGCTAGCCATGTGCTTGGGTTGCAGCCTTTGCATCTATATTATAAAATTATATAGATTAAAAAAGTATGCGGTCAGTGCTTTTGAATGTATTGAGTATGTGATAACGCAACGTGCTATATGCCATAATATGTAATTGATCAAAATAGAGAGCATGACAAGTATTTAAATTAAAGCATAATTAAAACATGAGTATGATCAATGCATAGTAAAAAATCATAATGAAAGCCTCTAAAGAAACATAAGTCATAAGAAATCATAATCATATACAGTATATCAACCGTAACCAACAATAAGAGCATGCGAGTTATAACATGAAATTTCAAGTTGCCATTACTCTAGAGTAAGGAAAGACTACTCGCCAAGGTAGACGTTATCCAATAAATGGTTCATATTGTATGATATATGTGGATCCAATATCTAAGACAGTAAAGGAAAACCTACGGTGGCACGTAGAGATTGCTACTAAGGACTTCCTTACTAAGCCTCCACCTCAAAGTCCACTCGGTGCTAAGTTAAATCCAATAGAATACAAATAAAAAAATCATTAGTTCTTATCATGTGAAAATAAAATAATTAATTATCAATCTAGTTCATAAAATATACTCACATATTATCCCATATCATCATTGATTCATGTAATCTGAGGATTGTCCTTTCATCATTATGAATTCATTCATATATGAGAAAATATTTCACAATCATCTGTACCTTCTTTAAGAGAATCATTAAAACGTAATTCATGCTTTTCATAAAACTTGCATGAAAACTTTAACAATTCATGATCACAATTTATAATGAAAAATAGGATAAATTGCATAAATTCTTATGTAATCAGCTTTAAATTATGTAAATTGGATGAAATCCTGCATAATTTGTAGAATAATGTTAGTTGAATCTTAATTGAAAGATTTCATAAAACAATTTATGAACCTTTGATGACATTGAGAAGAATTTCAATGAAAAGTCTTGAATTCATTTAATAAATGTCGATTCATGTATAATTATATTAATAGAAATGGGTAAAAGCATAAGTATTTCAAACTCCAATGATAAATCGTTGAACTCTATGTGAGACCCCGTGTTTCTCGTCTTTCATTATTTAAATAATGTGGCATTATATAAGGAACATATGATTTTTGCTACCACCTAAGGATAATAAGGTTGCAAATAAGTTTTAATATCAAGGACCTAAAGTTTTAAGCCAAAGGAAATACCCTAAATGCACGTTCAGGATTAAAGAAATGACCCGAGTGGCACCTCTCCCTTTTTGGAAGGTTTAAACTAGGTTTAACTTTTCAGATGGAACTAAAAGTGTATACTTTGCTAATAATGGATTGTTAAAAGCTATTTTAATAGCACAAAGGTCATACATTAAGTTTTGAAATCAAGAAAGTTGCAAAATAAAAGTTGGCCACCGTTACCGTAAGTTTCTTTAACAAATCCTTCTTAAATTTGGGTCAAATGTATCAGGCAATATCTCCAAAACTATAAAGAGTTAGAAGGTCTATGATCTATCAAATTGAAATTCTATGAGTCTAGTTTGCAATGCACAAAACAACGCACCAAACTGACCTCAGAATAAAGAGTTATGACCATTTTACCAGGACTGCCCGAGCTGAAAACCGGGTCATGGATCGGGTCGGGTTGACCCAACTTAATGCTGGCAATTTGAGCTTTTTAAAGCTCAAAGAACTTCCATTTCGTCCCCAACAGCTTAGAAACCGAAGTAAAACTCCCCTCAAGGTGCCAAAGGGATTTGAGTAAGTTTTTTCGCATTTTTACCGTTAAAATTTGTTTGTGTGCCTAGAAATGCGTGCCTTACACTTTGCAATTATTTTTTCCATGTATTAGCTGTGTTTGGAGCTTGTTTTAGGATGTGGAAAAAGTGGTGTTCTTGCTGGTATTGTTGGTTTGTAGCTCATGTGTTTAGGTAATAATTTTGGAGCTCTTTTACAGTCATTTTTACGAAGTTTTACGGACATTTCCTCGCGTAAATGCTCCTTGCCAAATCTAGTCATTAATGCTGAATTTTGACTGTTTATAGGTGTCTTTAAGATGCGCATATAAGTCTTGCGAAGCTTAGGACATAAGGAACAACTTTCGTGAAGGAACTTTTGGCAATCAAACGTTCGTTGGAGATGTATGTTAAGGCTAAGCTCCGTCTCTCCTTTAGCATGAAATGCGGGAAGTTTCCCAAAACGTCAAAGCGATATCGTACTACTCTGTTGCTAGAAAGATCTTCTATGAAAGGCATTGGGATTGCAGTTGAGTTATATTCACGACGGTATTAGGTTGAAATTTCATTCATTCGCTTAAATTGGACATTCAATTTCTATATATCATTTTGTCGGTTTCTCGGCTACCTATTCACATGTCCAAGGTGTTTCTCTTCTTGGTGTAGTTCCATTGAAATAAATGTTGAATGAAAAGGGAATGTAGTATTCAAAATCAGTGCTTCTTCCATACAAAAATATAATTGAAGAATTTAACCAGTAACGCGATGGTTTCCAATATTCCCCAGTGAAATGCTCCCGTCTAAACTACTAAGACACTTGATCCTGTTTAAATACATTCATTTACTAATTGACATGGGTCCAAATATAATCATTATGTAAATCACCTTTACGAACATTTTCAAAGTTAAGGCTTCACTCTAAATGTTGGGTTAAGTTCCCAAACTTGCTAAAAAGGACGTGTATGATTCCACGAGCCATATGTATATGTCATGACACGATTATGATATTATGAGAATAAATGTACGAATGAGCCAAGATTGGCTAAATGACAATGATTATGATGCTATGAGAATAAGTGTACCAATGAGCCAAGATTGGCTAAGTTCTTGCTATGGCTTACTATGTGCATTCAACATTCATATCATACATTGCACGTTATGCATGGACTTCGAGCTATAATCGAATGTATGGGGCCTATTTGCGCAACTATATATATGTATATGGTACATATGGCCACAGGTTGGCAGATATGAAGCCGGTTAGCTACCGAAAAGAACCACCAGTGCTAGCATTTGGTTGGGTATGCCATGCATTTGCATCTATATATATGTATTCACGACATGCGATACTCGAGCATACCATGCATTTTTTTCATCACTAGAAGATGGCTTATTGGCCATTAAGGCTACTTGAGTTTTGGTTACAGGTGGTATTTCTATTAACCTTTTTACTACGGTAATTATGATTTTACTTCCTGCCTTACATACCAGTACATGTTTATTCGTACTGACATCCCTTTGCCTGGGGGCACTGCATTTTATTTCGTGTGTACAGGTTCAGGTAGGGGTTCTGATTTACCCCTCCACTAGGAGCCCCATTCAGCTATGAGTTGGTAAGCTCCACATCTTCCTGGAGCTTTCATAGGATGTTTACTTTTTTTTTTGTATAGCTGGGTATGTCGGGGCCCTGTCCCGACAGTGTTAGTGATTCTCATAGAGGCTATTGTGGACATGTTCTTGTGGGTTGGTCCTTTTGTGTCATTCAGTCTCCAATCATAAGATTGGCATGTATATATGGTGTATGCTTGTACCTCTGTGGTGGCAGCCTTGTCGGCTAGCTAGTACTTTATCATTTGAGTTTACTTATCTTGATGTACGTGATTTGCTGTTGACCAGGTCATGACCTAAACGGTCTAGTTTTTTTTCTTTCTAAACATTATGCTGCCCGATTTTCTTCTGGTCCAAAGTTTAGTTAACTAGCATATTTTGTGGCTGACCCAGCCAATAACGTATCGGGTTCCAGTTGCGCCTCCCCTCTCTTAGGGGCGTGACAAACATGGTATCAGAGCAGGTCATGTCCTACGGAGTCCACAATGCCGTGTCTAATAGAGTCTTGCTTATGGGTGTGTTGTGCACCACACTTATAATCAGGAGGCTACAAGGCATTTAGTGATGGTTACATGTCTTTCACTTAATAGATCGTGCTATAGAGCAAAACTATAGGAACATATGAAATTTATATCATGTTATGTCTTTCTTATTTAATGGGTTACCT
Source organism: Solanum rostratum (assembly GCA_029948455.1). NCBI lineage: Eukaryota > Viridiplantae > Streptophyta > Magnoliopsida > Solanales > Solanaceae > Solanum > Solanum rostratum. The sequence goes on from CM057046.1 coordinate 51,711,153, forward strand.
ATGCTCAGTAGATGGCACAACATGAGATAAGTATGGAACCAAGAGATGGTACCAATCATGTCTTGCTTGGTGAGGCAGATATATTCCCTATTGAGTCACATAGGGTGTCTCCAATGCCCACAGTACCAGATCCACCAGCACCTGTAGGGGCCCAAGGAGATCTAGTACCCCAAGCCCTATTAGAGACTGGGGATCAGGGGATGAAGGAGGCTATTCAACTACTAACTATGATGGTTTCTATTCATGAGATACAACTAAAGGTAAGAGCAGACGCCAGAAGGGATAAAACAGAAAGCTCAAAGGTATGAGAGTTTCTTCAATTGGCCCCTCCTGTATTTACAAGGTCCAGTCCCATTGAGGATCTACAAGACTTTATGGACCATAGGTATAGAGTATTGAGAGTGATGCATGCCTCTATCACCGAGGCAGTGAAGTTGGCTTATTTTCGACTACTTGATGTTGCCATCTTATGGTACGAGGCGTAGGAGAGATCAAAAGGGCCTGATGCTCCGCCAGCAGAGTGGTAGGACTTTTCTGAGGCATCTTTAGCCCATTACTTACCACGGGAGTTGCGGAAGGCCCGTCTTGCCCAGTTTATCAGTTTGAGGCAAGGGGATATGAGTGTAAGGGTGTATAGCCTTAGGTTTAATTCTTTGGCTAGGTATGCACCAGATATTGTACGTACCATGAGTGCTAGAGTTCATCGTTATATGGATGGTTTGGGGGATCATTTGATCAGAGACTGCAAGATAGCCTCTTTACAAGATAGTGTAGATATTTCTCGTATTCAGGCTTTTACTCAAACTACAGAGGATCTTTCTCATCGAATTCGGGATACCCATAGAGATAGGGAGAAGAATAAGAGGGCTCGTACTATGAGGTCTTATAGGGAGCCACAGGGTAATTTTAGGCCTCCTTTCCACCGATATCCACCTCCGTCAACTGGTAGTTTCCCGCTCTAGATATAGGGCCAACGATTTGATAATTATATTAAGTCAAGGCCAAGTCAGAATTTAGATCAGCCCGATAGCTGTCAACAAGAGCATTATGCACAAATGAGACAACCTACTCTCCCATGTACACAATGCGGTAAGCTTCATACTAGACAGTGTAGAAAGGGTTCAAGTGCATGTTACCATTATGGGAAGACAAGATATTTTATTAGCAACTGGCCCTTTAGTCAGTCCCTACTGTGAATGAATTCATGATAATATTCTCCGATGAGCTTATTGGGATCCCCTGAAAGGGATATCAATTTTTCATTAGATTTTCTCCCTGATATGCAACCTATACCCATTCCTCTCTAAGAAAAATGGCTCCTATAGAGCTAAGAGACTTGAAGGAACAACTGAAGAGTTTGCTTGATAGAGACCTTATTAGGCCAAGCACATCTCCATGGGGTGCTCCAATGCTCTTTGCTTGAAAGAAATATGGCTCTTTACGGATGTGTATCGGTTATAGATAGCTAAAAAAAATTCACTATCAAGAATAAGTATCCTTTTATGTGGATTGATGGTTTTTCAAAGATTGACTTGTGACCCAAGTACTACCAGCTATGAGTCAGGGATGTTGATATTCCAAAGGCAATATTTAGGATGAGTCAGGAGTTGAGCATGCAAGACCACTTGTGAGTTATATTATAGATTCTCCACGACAACAAGTTATATGCTGAATTCTCCAAATGTGAATTTTGGTTAACTTCTATATCTTTTCGTGGACATGTTATTACTAGCAGTAGTATCAAGGTTGATGGCTAGAAAATTGGAGCAGTAATGGTCTGGCCGAGACCCTTGAATCCGATAGAGGTCCATAGCCTTTTGGGCTTTGCAGGATATTTTGGTTGTGGGATTCTCCACTACCTCTACACCACTAACGAGGTTGACGTATAAAGAAGCTAAGTTTCAATAGACTAAATTGTGTGAACAGAGTTTTCAAGAGCTAACGAAAAGGCTTACCACAATACCTATCTTAGCTCTTCCGGATGGATCCGAAGGCTACGTTGTATATTGTGATGCCTCGAGAATTGGCCTAGGTTGTGTTCTTATGCAGCACGGTAGAGTTATTGAATATGCTTCCAAACAGTTATGAAAGGATGAACAAAACTATCCTACCTATGATTCTGACTTTGCTGCAGTTGTTTTTGCCCTAAAGATTTGGTAGCATTATCTATATGGAGTTCATGTTGATGTTTTTACCGACCAACAGAGCCTCCAATATTTATTCAAGTAGAAGGAGTTAAACCTATAACAAAGAAGGTGGCTAGAATTACTAAAAGATCATGATGTTGACATTTTGTACCACCTCGGTAAAGCGAATCTTTTTGTTGATGCACTTAACTAAAAGTCCATGGGAAGTCTAAGTCATGCTGAAGCTAATAAGATTGAAATGACAAAAGATTTACGTCAGGTAACTAGTTTGCAAGTGCTATTAGCAGATGCAAAAGGTTAAGGTGTGATTGTTCAAAATACAATTGAATCTTCCATCGTTACTGAAGTAAAAGAGGAACAACGTGAGGATCCTAAGCTTATAATATCGAGGGGCTCAATTAACCGTACATTTTTGGAAGTCTTTTCAAAAGGGTCTGGGCACTCAGGTAAATGTCAGCAACGCTTTTCGCCCACAAACTGTTGGGGCAAGCAGAGCGTACCGTCCAGTCCATTGAGGATATGTTACGTGCCTATATGCTGGACTTTAAAGGAATCTGGGATAATCATCTACTTCTTATTGAATTTGCTTATAATAATAGCTTCCATGCTAGTATTCAAATGGATCCTTAGGGATCACTATACGAGCGAAGATGTAGGCCGCCGATTGGTTATTTGAGGTTGTGGAGGCAAAATTACTAAGCCTAATCTAGTTCTACAAGCAATAGACAAAATGAGACATATTACAGACCGATTGGAAACAGCCCAGAGTCGGCAAAAGTCTTATACAGATATTCGACGAGGAGACTTAGAGTTTGATGTAAAAGATTGGGTCTTCTTAAAGGTATCACCTATGAAGGGAATCATGCGGTTTGGAAAGACAGGAAAGCTCATTCCTAGATATGTTGGACCGTATAAGGTTATTAGAGAAATTAGCAAGGTAACATACGAGTTTAATTTTCCTTTAGAATTGAGGAAATTCCATGCAGTGTCTCTTGTATCTATGTTGTGGAAGTACGTTAGAGATCCTTCGTGTATTACTCTCATTAAGGATACCCCCATTGCTGAAGAGTTTACTTATGATGAGGTACAAGTGGCTATTTTGGATTGACAAATAAGAAAGCTTCGAAATAAAAAGTGGCCTTCGTGAAAGTGTTGTGGAAGAAAAAAAAAATATATTGAGAAATAACTTGGGAGGCAAAAGAAAGAAATGATGAGGAATCACCCTAGCTATTCATAACCTAAGGTGGGTGGTGTTCCAAAACTGGCAATTATCTTTTATTTAGTAACGTAAGTTTTAAAGGATTTGGAGGTGTAACTTGTATGTTTTGTCGCGGGGTAGCTATACAAGCTTAGTAATTGGAGTTTTTGGAAGATGATTTATGGTTTGCAAGGGTAACAGATGTATCCAAAAAAAACATTTTTGCAGATGGTAATGCAACCAAGGGGCTGTCTTGACACATTCGCGGACGAATGTTCTTGGGGGGGGGGAGACTGTGAGACCCCGTATTTCTCGTCTTCCATTATTTAAATAGTATGGCGTTACATAAGGAACATGTAATTTTTGCTACCACCTAAGGATAATAAGGCTGCAAATAAGTTTTAATATCAAGGACCTAAAGTTTTAAGCCAAAGGAAATACCCTAAATGCACATTCGGGATTAAAGAATTGACCCGAGTGGCACCTCTCCCTTTTTGGAAGGTTTAAACTAGGTTTAACTTTTTGGATGAAACTAAAAGTGTATACTTTTCTAATAATGGATTTTTAAAAGCTATTTTAATAGCACAAAGGTCATACATTAAGTTTTGAAATCAAGAAAGTTGCAAGATAAAGGTTGGCCAACGTTACCGTAAGTTTCTTTAAGAAATCCTTCTTAAATTTGGGTCAAATGTATCAGGCCATATCTCCCAAACTATAAGAATTTAGAAGTTCTATGACCTATCAAATTTAAGGTCTATGCGTCTAGTTTTCAATGCAAAAAACCGCGCATCAAACCGACCTTAGAATAAAGAGTTATGACCATTTTACCAGGACTGCTCGAGCTGGAAACCGGGTCATGGGTTGGGTCGGGTTGACCCAACATAATGTCGGCTAATTTGAGCTTTTTAAAGCTCAAATCACTTCCATTTCGTCCCCAACAGCTTAGAAACTGAAGGAAAACTCCCCTCAAGGTGCCAAAGGGATTTGAGTAAGTTATTTCGTATTTTTACCATTAAAATTTGTTCGTGTGCCTAGAAATGCGTGCCTTACGCTTTGCAATTGGTTTTCCCATGTATTAGCTGTGTTTGGAGCTGTTTTTGGGATGTGGAAAAAGTGGTGTTCTTGCTAGTATTGTTGGTTTGCAGCTGATGTGTTTAGGTAATAATTTTGGAGCTCTTTTACGGTAATTTTTACGAAGTTTTACGGACATTTCCTCGCGTAAATGCTCCTTGCCAAATTTGATCATTAATGCTAAATTTTTGACTGTTTATAGGTTTCTTTAAGATGCGCATATATAGTGGTTGCAAAGCTTAGGACGTAAGGAACAACTTTTGTGAAGGAACCTTTGGCAATCAGACGTTCGTTGGAGAGGTATGTAAAGGCTAAGCTCCGTCTCTCCTTTAGCACGAAATCCGGGAAGTTTCCCAAAACGTCAAACGTGATATCGTACTATTCTATTGCTAGAAAGACCTTCTGTGAAAGGCGTTGGGATTGCAGTTGAGTTATATTCACGATGGTATTAGGTTGAAATTCCATTCGTTCGCTTAAATTGGACATTCAATTTCTATATATCATTTTGTCGGTTTCCCGGCTACCTATTCACATGTCCAAGGTGTTTCTCTTCTTGGTGTAGTTACATTGAAATAAATGTAGAATGAAAAGGGAATGTAGTATTCAAAATCAGTCCTTCTTCCATACAAAAATATAATTAAAGAATTTGACCAGTAACGCGATGGTTTCCAATATTCCCCAGTGAAATGCTCCGGTCTAAACTATTAAGGCACTTGATCCTGTTTAAATGCATTCTTTTACTAATTGACATGGGACCAAATATAATCATTATGTAAATCACCTTTATGAACATTTTCAAAGTTAAGGCTTCACTCTAAATGTTGGGTTAAGTTCCCAAACTTGCTAAAAAGGAAATGTATGATTCCACGAGCCACATGTACATGACAATAAATGTACCAATGCGCCAAGATTGGATAAATGACAATGACTATGATGCTATGAGAATAAGTGTACCAATGTGCCAAGATTGGCTAAGTTCTTGCTATGGCTCACTATGTGCATTCAACATTCATATCATATATTGCACGTTATGCATAGACTTCGAGCTATAATCGAAGGTCCCCCTATTTGCCCAACTATATATATGTATATGGTACAAATGACCACAGTTTGGCAGATATGATGCCGGTTAGCTACTGAAAAGGACCACCAGTCCTAGCATTTGGTTGGGTATGTCATGCATTTGCATCTATATATATGTATTCACGACATGCGATACTCGCGCATACCATGCATTTTTTTTATCACTAGAAGATGGCTTATTGGCCATTAAGGCTACTTGAGTTTTGGTGACAGGTGGTATTTCTATTAATCTTTTTACTACGATTATTATGATTTTACTTCCTGCCTTACATACCAGTACATGTTTATTCGTACTAACGTCCCTTTGCCTGGGGATGCTGCATTTTATTTTGTGCGTGCAGGTTCAGGTAGGGGTTCTGATTTACCCCTCCACTAGGAGCCCCATTCAGCTATGAGTTGGTAAGCTCCACCTCTTCCTAGAGCTTTCACAGGATGTTTACTTTTATTTTTTGTATAGATGGGTATGTCGGGGCCCTGTCCCGACAGTGTTAGTGATTCTCATAGAGGCTATTGTGGACATGTTCTTGTGGGTTGGTCCTTTTGTGTTGTTCAGTCTCCAATCATAAGATTGACATGTATATATGGTGTATGCTTGTACCTCTGTGGTGGCAGCCTTGTCGTCTAGCTAGTACTTTAACGTTTGAGTTTACTTATCTTGATGTACGTGATTTGCTGTTGATCAGGTCATGACCTAAATGGTCCCAGTTTTTTTTCTTTCTAAACATTATGCTGCCCGATTTTCTTCTGGTCCAAAATTTAGTTAACTAGCATGTTTTGTGGCTGACCCGGCCAATAACGATATCGGGTGCCAGTCGCGCCTCCCCTCTCTTTGGGGCGTGACACTCTAGGTTTGTTCATTAAAGAATTCACTGAAATGTAGATATATATTTTGGGTTTTGTAGATGAAAGGAATCCATGAATGAATATCCACATATTTGAGGTAGAATCCTTATTCCAAATCCGGAATTGAATGCTTAAATAGAAGAATCCTAGAATCCTCCTTTGTCTTAGTTTGAGAGAATTTTCTAATTGAATGAAGAATGATGGATATAAGAAATAAGCTAATAGAGTTCTCCAAATTCCTTTTAAAATATCCCAAAATAACATAGTATAAAAATTAAAAGAATCGTCATGATCCAGGCTAGTCCCTAGGCATAACATGGCAAATGATGAGAACCCCGAGGGACCCTCATCCAAGCCTCATAGTATTAATTTTAAATATGTCATAGGTAATGAATAAATAAACATAAGTAGAACTAAGCGGAAAGGGCTAAGGGAACTATAGCGCAAGGCAACTTCGTAAAGGAGATAAGGTAAAAACATACATCCATACACAATCCAACAATACCTCTAATCTTAGAATAGACGAGGACTAAGACATGTCCAAAGCTCGTGCTCAAAATAAGTACAAATAATAGTCTCAAAGTCCAAAAATATAACAAGTTAAGAAAGAAGATACGTTTATCCCAAAAACATAAGGACTCACCAGTAGATCTTTGATAGAACTCAAAATCAACCACGAGTGAGAGGAGGAGAAGCGTCACTTGTCCCTAAATTGTTAGATAATATAGCTATAGAGTATGCATAAGTATTTGGAACGTACTAAGTATGTGGGATGCAATGCAACAAAGAAAACTATACGCATCATAGTAAGTAATATGCATATCATAAGGAAGAATAAAATCATATGTAGATATGAATGATCAATGCATCAAATCATGATTGAACGAACATAAATATTGTAAGGAATCACACATATGTGGAAAAAGACTATAACCGACAATAAAACCATGTGAGTTATAACATGGAATCAAACATAACCACCAGCATTGGAAGGGGAGACTACTTGCTAGGTAGAGCTCCATCAAAATTCATTCTTTAACTTTAACATTAGGGCCATATGTGGATCCACTTGCCAAGTCTAAATGGTGGCAACGTAGTTATGAGACTAGGAGCTTATACTAGGGACTCCTTAGGTCGATTTCCCACCCAAAGCCTTATTCGTGGTAAGTCAAGTCTGAAGGAATAGTAATACTTTAACGTAATCATTCATAGACTTTAAGATCAATAGCATTAATGAAAATTCGTAAAGTAGCTCATGAACCTTAAGAATCCAATATATGAGAATTGTCCTTATCACATGAAGAATTCATCATTTAGGTGAGAAAACTTTTACCAATCATTCGCTTAATCGTAAAAGGGCTTCCATAATCAAATTTATAACTTTGATAAACATTTTATTGAAACCTTTATCATTCAAATCATATTTGATTAAAGCATAGAGTAAAATTAGGTGGGTTTGATGTATTAAGACTTTAAAACATGTAATGCAAAGAGATTATGCACGATTATCATGAAATTCATCATTTAGAATGGTTCATAAAATAAGCCACTATGATCTTTCAAAATCCTAGGTAGCTTGTGATTTAAAACCTTATAAATCATCAACTTCTCATAATGAAATATCAATTCATAGCAAAATACATCATATGGTAGTAGATAAATCATATTATATGCATTTAAAGTAATATCATTGTAATAATCCTTAAGATCATTTTTATATTTTGATAAAATTACTGTTTTACCTCTTTACAACTTCATTAGTTTGGAAAGCTGATTTTTGAAAATATTATAAAAGATTTTTGCTAAAGAGTTGAGTTTTGAAGGTTTAAGTTGCTTAATTTTAATTTTTTAACTCATCTGGAGTTTCAAGCCTCCGAGTGGAATTCCATCAGTTTTGAAATCAGATTTGGAGTTGTTATGTGGATTTTATGTCTAAAGTTGTAAATTGAGTTATAATTTGATTTAGGTTTGACTTTGATTAATATTTTGAGTTCGGGTACTCTAATTGAATTATGATGGTTCCATTGATCCTGGAGGTGATTTTAGTTCTAGAATGAGTTTCGTCATAATTTTTGAGTGTCCTAGTACTGTTTTGGTATTTCAAGTGCCTTGAGTTAGTGTAGTTGTGACATATTGAATTTCAAACAAAGAAAACCTCGAATTTGAGTTTTGATAATTCTATTGAGTCCAAATGTTGATTTTAGTAGGGTTGTATATATGATTTATGTGTATAGAATTTCGAGTAAATTTTGAGGGTCCATTTTGTGATTTTGTGTTATGTGAAAATTGATGTTATCTGGTGCATTCCTTTCCTCTTTGCGTTCGCAGACCTATCCATCACATTCGTGAAGCTTTGTTATCAAGATCTTTGTATTTGTGGAGCTCAATTTGCGATGACGGATGGTGAACTGAAATAATCTCTGCGCTCACGGAGGCTATGACCACGATCAGTTGAATGTTGACCTCCGTGTTCATGGGTCCCAAGATGCGTTCATGAAGAACAAATTTCGCTTGGAATGGTGATTGATTTTTCAATATCGGGTTGAGTCATTTTCCATTATTTTCAATATATTTCAAGCTAGGGGTAGGCAATTTTTAACTAAGTTTTCGTGGGAAAACTATTGGTAAGCTATTTTCAATCCATATCTTGAATTTCCAATGATTAGGTTGTGATTTTAACATCAAATTGAAGGTTTCAACTGAGAATTTTGGGAATTTCATGAACTTGAATTTTCTAAAGAAAAATGGCTATTGTGAACTCATTTTGACTCCATTTTCGAAACAAATTTTTTATTAGTTTTCTAAAACCTAAAGGAATATCTTTATGTAAAAAATTTTAGATTTTAGACTCATTTTCTAGAGTTGAATTTTCAGACCATTTTACCTTTCTTCCCCAAATTGTATGATTTTGATGTTATTAACCTTGCAATATGATTGTGAATTTATTTTTAACTAGATTGTGGTGCTTTGGAGTATAATCGGAAGGAAAAAGCTTCAGCCTTAGATTTATCATGACTTTTTGGCTAAGACAAGTGTATTTTTAACCATAGTTAAGTGTGTTGAACCTTATATTTCCTAATTTTATGATTGATATATATTGTGCATTGGTTCAATTGTGTAACTTCGTGGTATAGTTTATGAATGAAGTAAGGCATTTCAATTATGTGCTTATTGACATGGTGTGGGAATTTGGATTGGGAAATTATGCACATGTTGTGAATGATTATTCATGAATACTGTTGAGCCTTAATTGCATGGTATTATATGTTTCATATCTCATTCACTTTTCCTCTATGTATATGCTTGTTTGCATTAGATTGTGAAAATGATATAAGAGAGTAATATTAGTAATTAGGATAGAAGTATCTATTGATCATGGTTGATGGCAGCGATATTGATATTTGGGATCGAGGTTTCTACTAGTCATGGATATTGCCGAGGTTATATTTTGGCGATTGAGGTCATTTTCGATGTGTGTTATTACCGAGATCGTACTACAATGACCGAAGTCTTTTTCGACATATGATATTGCTGAGGACCTTTCCAACAGATTCATGGTCTTTGTGAGACCCTCATGGGTTCATGTAATATCCTGCGTGTTGTTATCCCGAAAAGACTAAAAGTTAAGAATTTTTGTGTTGGGTGGATACGATGAGCCAGTCTACGACTCGTGAATGTAACCACGGGTCGTAGGTAGGTTCGTGGATTGAGTCTATTGAAAATGGAGGCTTGAAAAAATTCTGAAAGTTGACATATGCATTAACAAGATGGACCATATGTGGAACTAGGGCCCGTCAAAGGTTCCATAGAAAGGAGTCCTGAAGGGCCTAAGATTTTCTAAGTCTAGAACACTTCTACAAAAAGGACCTACAACTTATAAATGGAACTATAGGTCATCCTGCATGTTCATGGTTAGGAAGTTGCAAATTCAAAAAAATCAACTTTTCTAACATAAGGTTTATGAGCCAAAGTACAGTCCGTAGGACGAACCACGACCTGTAGAAAGGATCTTGTAGACAGTTTTGATAGTTTTAATGAAGGGTGTTTTTGACATTTCCAATTCATTTAAGTCCTAAACTACGCCATTTTTGCTCTCCTAAATACCCTAGCCGACCTAATCTTTATAAGATCTATTCCTAAATCATTGAAAGTAATTCACCCTCAAAATTCTCTAAAAAGTTCTCAAAATTCCTCTCTCTAAGTCAAGGGTTCCATAAAAGCTAGGGCTTGAAGGTTTGACCAAGTTTTTCCAGATTTTCTTCTTCAATTCTAAGGATTCTCACTTGAGGTATGTAGGGCTTTATTCATGGATTAATTTCATCCATAAAGCCCTATCCAAAATCTCTTTTTTATCAAAATTTCATGATGATTCCATATAGGCTTTTATCTATGATTCCCAATGCATGAATTATGAATATTCTATGGTTATTAAGCCTATTTAAGTATGGATTATGATGAATTACATGATCTGTACAATTTTCAAGAAAAAATACATGATTCAAGTATGTATGATTACGGCTTAATGATTTTATGTATATTCCTTTACTGATGATTCAAATTGGTCTTAATTGTATGTTTTCTCTATGAATCCTATCCAATTGCATGATTTTGATTCAATTGTCCATGGACCTACACTTACCCCTAGTCTCTTATGATAAAGCTATGAATTTTCATGATAATGATCTCAAGAATGTAAAAAACGTTTTACGACAATGATGATGCTATGATAAAGAGGGTAATGAAAACCCCTAATGTTTTTGATAATGGTGTTATGGTGGGAATGTCTACGCACACTATGATGAAAAGTAAAGTAGATGTACTATTCCTATGACATGATGTTTTCATGAAAGATCATGATGACATATTTTACAAGTAATGAAAGTATTATTTTAATGAAGAATGAACTATGTTGAAAGCGATGTATATGCATGGTTTATATATTCCGTGGAATATCATTTTCTTTTGATGTATATCTTGAGGGTGAGCTAGTAGGTTATATGCTAGACCACACCAATATTTATGATGTAGAGGCATGATTTGGACACTATGTATTGATGTACATTCCCCTATGGATCCTATGACATTCTTACTTTTATGCACTTCCACTTGCTTATCCTCTTATGTATGCTTACATTACCTTATGAATGCTTATGATATGAACACGAGGCTTAGATAGGATACCTTCGGGTGTCACATTCGCCGTGTTACGTCTAGGCACTAGGTCCAGATCATGACAAAAGTGGTATCCAAGAACAAGGTTTGAAAGCATCCTAGGGAGTCCAATATGCCGCATTTAGTATAGTCTTGTTCATTAGTGTGAAGTGCGCCACATCCATGAATAGGAGGATATGAGGCATTTAGGAAGACTTTGCTTTTTTTTGTGTTTTATATCGTGCCTTTAAAACTTCTGTATCCTACCGCTTGTCCCTTGGTGTTTTCAGAATTGGCTCCATAACATGCTCTTTTGCCTAGGGGGAGGTAATGCTAACAAAGACCAAGTTCCCTCGACTCCTCCATGTCAAGCCCCGGGAGGGTACCCTTGGCATGACCGGCACTCAGAAACTATTGCTAGTCCCCGAGCGAACCACTTGGCCTCATCGTCACCTCATACTCAACAGCGGAAGATACATCCTCAAGAAAAAGACTTTAATATATTTAAAGTAATCAAGTCTTTATACAAAATGTTGATTTCCAACAAAGAAGAGTTGAAAAGAACAATACATAACATCCTCTACTCAGTGTCTATAAAGCCTGTAACTCAAACATCTAGATGGTACCATGACAAGCCATGATTACCCAACTCAAGGAAAATAAAGTACTACTCAAGCAAGATGATAATAATATGGAAATCCTTCGAAAACAAGGAGGTCTCACCGATCAGCTAAACGCGAATAGATCCTCAACGAAGTGCTTGTCGATGATCTCTAATACCTGTCTCTGCATCATAAAACGATGCAGTCCCAGAAGGGGATATCAGTACGTGGAATGTATTGGTATGTAAAATAGCTGAGTGAAACAGAAACAAGTAGAATAATATAGGAATAACATCATCTCAACATCATACTCCATCAGAATGTCAAATGTCTATCCAAAGAAAGAATAAAGAGTAGACAATGACCCATCAACATCTCATCAATACATCAAACTCACCTCAAGGAAACTCAACTCAACTCAACTCAACTCGAAGGAAACTCGACTCAACTCAACTCAAGGAAACTCAACTCGACTCAACTCAACTCAAGGAAACTCAACTCAACTTAACTCAAGGAAACTCAACTTAACTAACTCAAGGAAAATCAACTCAACTCGAAGGACTCATGCCCGTTTTGGACAAGGATAAAGAGTAGACAATAAAACATCAACATCTATCAAGACTCATACCATCACATCAACATTAGAGTATTATCAAAATGGAACCTAACTAGGAGTTTCTCTAACGAACAACCATCACCTATAAGCCAGTGATGACACAACGAAGCGATGTCGTTGCCACATCCATCCAATACCCTGCCCGGGGTAAAGGACATCAACCTCAGTGGATCCATAAGAAAAATCTCAGTCCTCTATTGGGACAAGAAAGGAGCCATCCACATTGCGGTTCAATCCTCTCTTCCTACGCTGGCTACGTAGTTAATGGGTTCAAGTGGGACTAACTCTCACACATTTCGGTGCTCAATACTCCTCCCAGAACTCGACATGCTCATAAAACATCAAACTCATCAGTCCCATAGGGACATAATACCTCATCATTAGTCTCATAGGGACATAATACATCATCATCAGTCCCAAAGGGACATTTACCTCAACATCAACATCAATATCAACTCATTTTATCAACATCAACATCATAGACTCGAAACACTCTTTTTAGAATTCAGTTTCAAGTTTTAAGACTCATAAACATCATTCTCATCAACATCATCATCAAGACTCTCATCAAATGTGAAACACAATCACAACATCACAAACATCATCATCGTCAAGGCTCTAGACTCATCCCCTAAGTTCATTATGCATGCTTTTCAAATAATCAAGTAGGGTTATGCAAAATCTCATGTAAAATGTTAACTTCAAGAAGAGAAATAGTATAATGATCATCAACATAGAAAACATGTAATGTCAAATCAATTATTCAATGAGAAATTCTCAAAAATTCATGCATGTAGGCTCTTCAATCATCAACTCATCTATGACCTCTATGGGGCACATGAGAGAACAATCCCATGTTTTAGTTTAGCCTTACATACCTGGAAATTTGATATTACAATCAAAATTTGATGAATACTCATTTTCTTGGAGAAAATCCTCGATCTCGGTAGTTCTTTTATAGTGGAAGAACTTGGAAAGACATTGTTTGAAGAGCTTCTTTTTGATTCTTTAATTCTTGACTTAGAATCTTTAGAGTTCTTGATGAAGAACCCTAATTCATGTAAAGAAGAATCAAGAAATCAGTTCTTGGGATTCTTGAATTCTCCTTTTGGAAACCCTAAGTTATAATTTAAGATTCTATTAGGGATTCATGAATAGATAAAGAAATACTTAAAGCTTATGAAGAATAACTCACCTTGATGATGAATCTTGAAAGTTAATCCTAACTTGATGACTTTCTTGATGATTCTTGAGTGTTTTATGTTTAGGAGTGAATGAGAGGGTTTTTACTCATGAAACTGATGTTTTATGCATCTTGGGACCTTAAATAGAACCCCAAAGGTTTTAGGATAAAAGTACTCTAAAAATAAAATAAAGTGACGTCGCTTAGCTTATCCAGAAAGGGTTCGCGATAGGTCCGCGTCGCAGAGCCATCGTGGACCTTTAGACAGCTCTGCAAGTCTCTAGTAAAATGGTCATAACTTTCTATTCCGAACTCTGTTTGATGCGAAATTGGATGCGTTGAAAATCTAACTCAAATTCTTTAATTTGATATATTATGGGTGACCTAAATCATTATACTTTAGGAGATATGGCCATTTGAAGTTGACCCTTCTATCAACTCATATGAAAACTACGTCGGTAGAAATTCTTTGGACTTGACTTGATGTAAAAGATCCTTTTATCATCTCCAATTCTATTCCCACTCTAAGGAGTTAACTTTAACATCTATGCTCAATTAAGATCGTATATCATATAAAAGATGACTCAATTTTAAGAAAAAAAAATTGGGGTGTTACATTATCTCCCCCTTGGGATCATTCGTCCTCGAATGATTAGTAAAGGTAGACATCAAGGCACGAATAAGAATCAGAACTCTTCTTAAAACTCACTCAATCAATCAAACTCTTGTCTCCTCGTCAATCTTAAACCATCTCCATTCAGACTCAGGAATGGACACATCAACTCAAATAGACAAATCGGTTCAAATCAAGAGTAGAGATATTATCTTAGATATTCTCACCATCAGGCACAAATGGAATGTCGGACTCAATCAACTCGAATCATTTGAACACCTCGACAATCAGTTTTTCGAACTTAGGAAGGAAGCCATCAACTCTAATCGAGAATAGGACTATCATATAAACAAGACTCAAAGTACACTCTCATGCTCAAGTCTCCACCTTAATTGTGCTCCTTTTCGTGACACTCTACTCCATCAATACAAGCTTATAACTCTTATTCAAACCTCCACCTAACCCCCTCTTCTTCTTCCATTCATGCCTAGTTCTAGGCCTCAAGGTGCTATTCCTAAGATGATCATGTTCATTCAAGGCTAACCCTCAATACTCAGCTCTATACTCGAAACACTTATTATGAAGTCTTCAATAGTCTATCATCCATGCTCGCACAATAACAACCACTTTAACTATGTCTCAGAATTTTTCAAGCCTACTTGTCACTTCTACCTCCACCATTGAATAAACTCTCACTTAAAGTCACATCAACATACTCTTACCTATCTATTGTGCATCGTATGATCTCATCTCTTTCCTCCTCCCCTTCTCTATCCCTCCATGACAGAAGTTTAACACCAATATTATAATGAGGATATATTCCCTCCTTCTCATCTATCCTTACTCTCATCTACTATTATCAACATCACTATTTGGACGTGGAGGAACTCATCATGTCCCCCTTTGACGAAACCCCCAAACTACTACCTCTCCATGCAGAATAAGCATGATTATACCTCTAAAATTTGATACTCTACATCATACCATCAACAATGGCATAACAAGCCGAAGGTTAGTACATGCGTAAGATGACATTAGAATCAAGAACTCTCACTCCATAGTAACCTGTACTTAGAGAATGCTCATCCTCATCACTCTAATACACTCGTATAATAGCAATCACACATTTAAGCTTACCATAGCAGCTTATACCCTCGACCGCATGAACTCTTACCTCGGGAGATACTAATATGGTTTTACCTATCTATTTGACTCCTCACGATTTTTCTAAATCCTCTTCCTCATCTATAACCTTAAAAGGAAATGGCATCACATCATCATCAGAATTAAGAACTCTCATTCTCTCTTGAATTCTTCCACCTCAAGCTCTTAACCTCTTCTCTCAAGCCCTATTCATATTCAATTGTTAGAAAAGGACTTAGAATGGGGTTTTAGACCTTTTTCATGTTAAAACGACTTATATTAGTCGTATAGGGAGTTTATAAGGTGTTAGAAATGGACCAGAATGCCCCTCAAAATTTATTTAGAAATTTCCAGCCTCAAAGTGACTCAGTCCGCGACGCGGACTGGTCGCGCACAATACATTTTCTGCAAAAATTTTCTGAACGAGTATTCCCAATCCCGTCAAAAAGTTTTAAAAAAATGCAAGTCTCTCTCCGCGATAGGTCTGCGATGCGGCTCTGTCGCGAACCTTCATTGTTTTTCATTTCGAAACAAAAAATTATCTTTTCACTCGGTCTCTTTAAAAATCGATCGAAGCGCTTCCCCCACTCCAATTTTTGTGTTGATCACAAATCCGGCTTCAAATTTTCCATCCGAGCATCGAAAGACGTGTTATGCACACATCTCTCCTCTAGAGGTATATAGGTAATTTTACCGGGCGTTGCATCAACTCTCCCTTATCTCTCAAGGTCATTACTCTAAGTTTGTAAATTGATTTCCTCTACTAGGCTATAAGCATATACCTCCACACGGTCAAGGAATCACTATCCACAAGAAGATCTTAAACTCTTTTGTTATGCTATAGTCACATACATATAGCTAGCCACTCAGACTCTTTTCAATGTTATCACTCTTAGCTCCTTCCAGTCTCTAAATGTTATCACTCTTAGCTCCTTCCAGTCTCTAAGTAAATCTCTATATTTGTTATTCTTATGGCATAACCACTTCCCACAACTCTCATAATCTAACCTCTTCTTTTGCCTGCTAACGCTTAACTTCTGTGCCATAAATTTAATTGCATAAGAATTAGTCTATCATGGAAAACTTGTCATCATCTATCGATAAGCCCCCAAACCTTAGCTACTCGTGATAATTCAGATTACTTACATTAGCCTACTCCACATCGACAACTCAAATATACTATCGAGATTCTCATAGTAGTCATAACTTAGAGCTTCACATATCTTTACACAATCATGTTTATATATCTCAAGCCTCTTCTTATTTATTGAGCTATCCTCGTCTCACTCGTCTTACCTAAGAGGAACTTATACCTTTCCCATAGCATCACTTCCTCACAAATCAACAATTTCTTCTCGAACATACACTATGGAAAGCCTCTTAGAGAAAATATCCAACTAAGACTATCATTCTCATGTTGTTGTCTCCTCTTTAACGCTACTCCTCAAAATTCAAGCTTAGAGTCTAGCACTAACATGTGCACCACACACCTGTCTAATGCCAACTTACAACTACTTGGTAAAAATTTAGGGAACATAAGCCCATAACGAGTATTCAATCAACACATCCCTTGCTCACAACTCATTACCACTCACCTCTTTAATCATATCTCCTTATCTAACTAAGCCCATAACTCAATGAATCTCATGAACTCTCAATTAAAAATCATAAGCCTAATTTATATCTATCACATTGGAAGCACTCTTTTCTTCTATTCAACATCTACACTTTACCCTCAATAGTATGAATACTACAACACATCAACATAACTTCCTTATAGTTTGAGACACTCTACCACATTCTAACAATAACTCTCCCTCTATACCTCATCATGAAATCATAGGGTACTTACGACTCTTTCATCAAACTTATGGCAATGACTCACCACCTCATTACTTACCTAGTAATTACGTAACTCAAACTACAAGCCTCAATCAGCCATCATTCTTGAAATCTCATCCCTTTCTTTTCATCATTATCCTTCTAACTCTGGGATGATTTGATTCTACTCAGGGTTCATAAGAACTCATATCTCACTCTTAGGTGGTAACATTAAACTCTTTAGAGACATAAGTTCCTCTCTCATAGGTCACGTTGGAAGCAAGTTTTGAAAAAAAGAGGGTCTGGGTACATCTAGAGTTAATTCAAATGCAGAATTCATATGAGTAATAGTGCACTTTTTCTAGTCAATCAACTTCCACACTAGTCGTCTTGTCTCAAGCCTGGTGTAGTCTCTCTACCAATTTGATTACTTTATCTTAAAGGATCTCATCTGCAAGAGTTTAAACATTACTTTCTCTATCTCCTCATGGATGAGGCATAGTCGAAAGGTCTAGAGGAACACACGAATCATTGAAGCTTTCTTAGGAAAGAGATCTATCGCACGATAAGAATCTGAAAGAAAGGAAACTTTTCCTAATGTCCAATAGCCTCCGTATTATGGATGTGGCATGCTTCACACCAATAATAAGGACTCTACTAGACACAGCTTCACAGACTCCCTAGGACACTTGAACTCTGTGCTTTGATACTAAGTTTGTCATGCCCCGGGAGGGTACCCTTGGCGTGGCCGGCACTCAAAAACTATTGCTCGTCCCCAAGCAAACCACTTGGCTTCATCGTCACCTCATACTCAACAGTGGAAGAAACATCCTCAAGGAAACGACTTTAATATATTTAAAATAATCAAGTCTTTATACAAAATGTTGATTTCCAACAAAGAAAAGTTGAAAAAAAATAATACACAACATCCTCTACTCAGTGTCTATGAAGCCTCTAACTCAAACATCTAGATGGTATCATGACAGGCCATGATTACCCAACTCAAGGAACAAAAACTACTACTCAAGCTAGATGATAATAATATGAAAATCCTCCGAAAACAAGGAGGTCTCACCGATCAGCTGAATGCGAATAGATCCTCAATGAAGCGTCTGTGAATGATCTCTAATACCTGTCTCTGCATCATAAAATGATGTAGTACCAGAAGGGGACATCCATACGTGTAATGTACTGGTATGTAAAATAGCTGAGTGAAACAGAAACAAGTAGAATAATATAGGAATAACATCATCTCAACATCATACTCTATCAGAATATCAAATGTCTATCCAAAGAAAGAATAAAGAGTAGACAATGACCCATCAACATCTCATCAATACATCAGACTCACCTCAAGAAAACTCAACTCAACTCGAAGGAAACTCGACTCAACACAACTCAACTAAACTCAACTCAACTCAAGGAAACTCAACTCAACTCAACTCAACTCAAGGAAACTCAACTCAACTCGAAGGACTCATGCCCGTTTAGGACAAGGATAAAGAGTAGATAATAAAACATCAACATCCATTAATACTCATACCATCATATCAACATCAGAGTTCTATAAAAATGGAATCTAACTGGGAGTTTCTCTAACCGACAACCATCACCTATGAGCTAGTGATGATACAACGAAACGATGTCCTGACCACATCCATCCAATACCCTGCCGGGGGTAAAGGACATCACCTCAGTGGATCCACAAGAAAAACCTCAGTCCTCTATTGGGACAAGAAAGGAGCCATCCGTATTGCGGTTCAATCCTCTCTTCCTACGCGGGCCACGTAGTTAATGGGTCCAAGTGGGACTCACTCTCACCCATTTCGGTGCTCAATACTCCTCCCAGAACTCGACATGCTCATAAAATATCAACCTCATCAGTCCCATAGGGACATAATACCTCATCATCAGTCTCATAGAGACATAATACATCATCATCAGTCTCATAGGGACATAATACATCATCATCAGTCCCAAAGGGACATAGTACCTCAACATCAACATCAACTTCAACTCATCTCACCAACATCAACATCAAAATCAGCATCATGGACTCGACTCTTTTTAGAATTTAGTTTCAAGTTTTAAGACTCATAAACATCATTCTCATCAACATCATCATCAAGACTCTCATCAAATGTGAAACACAATCATAACATCACAAGTATCATCATCGTCAAGGCTCTAGACTCATCCACTAAGTTCATTATGCATGCTTTTCAAATAATCAAGTAGGGTTATGTAAAATCTCATGAAAAATGTTAACTTCAAGAAAACAAATAGTATGATGATCATCAACATAGAAAACAAGTAATGCGAAATCAATTTTTCAACGAAAAATTCTCAAAAGTTCATGCATGTAGACTCTTCAATCATCAACTCATCTATGACCTCTATGGGGCATATGAGAGAACAATCCCATATTTTAGTTTAGCCTTAATTACCTGGAAATTTGATATTACAATCAAAATATGATGAATACTCATTTTCTTGGAGAAAGTCCTCGATCTCGGTAGTTCATTTATAGTGGAAGAACTTGGAAAAACATTTTTTTGAAGAGCTTCTTTTTAATTCTTGAATTCTTGACTTAGAATCTTTAGAGTTCTTGATGAAGAACCCTAATTCATAAAAAAAAAAGAATCAAGGAATCCTTTGTTGGGATTCTTGAAACCTAGGTTATAATTTAAGATTCTATTAGGGATTCATGAATAGATAGAGAAATTAGCTTAAAGCTTATGAAGAATAACTCACCTTGATGATGAATCTTGAAAGTTAATCCTAACTTGATGACTTTCTTGATAATTCTTGAGTGCGTTATGTTTAGGAGTGAAGGAGAGGGTTTTTACTCATGAAACTGACGTTTTATGCATCTTGGGACCTTAAATAGACCCCCAAAGGTTTTAGGATAAAACTACCCTCAAAATAAAATAAAGGAACGTCGCTTAGATTATCCAGAAAGGGTTTGCGATAGGTCCGTGTCGCGGAGCCGTCGCAGACCTTCAGATAGCTCTGCAGGTCTCCAGTAAAATAGTCATAACATTCTACTCCGAACTTTGTTTAACGCGAAATAAGATGCGTTGGAAAGCTAACTCAAATCTCTTTAATTTGATATATTATGGGTCACCTAACTCATTATATGTTAGGAGATATGGTCATTTGAAGTTTACCCGTCTATCAACTCATATGAAAACTTTGTCGGTAGAAATGCTTTGGACTTGACTTGATGTAAAAGTTCCTTTTGGCATCTCCAATTCTATTCCCACTCTAAGGAGTTAACTTTAACATCTATGCTCAATTAAGACCGTATATCATATGAAAGATGACTCAATTTTTAGAAAACCAAGTTGGGGTGTTACACTCCAGCTCCTCAAGTCCCTCAAGCAAACCAAGTTTCTAATGATGAGTTTAGAGTCGCTATCACTATGTTGTCTCAATCCGTTGCTTCTTTAAAGACTCCTACTCCGGCTTTGGGGATAAGAGATTTTTCTAGGATGAATCACCCAGGGTTTCATGGTTGCAAGGTGGATGAAGATTTACAAGAGTTCATTGATGAGGTGTACAAGGTGGTAAAGATCATGGGAGTATCTTCAGAGAAGGCTGAATTGGTGGCTTACCAACTTAAGGGAGTTTCACAAGTTTGGTTAAATCAATGGAAGTCCAAACAGGTTAAAGATGGGCCAGTTGATTGGAGGCCTTAATGATGCTTAAAAATTTGGTTTCCAACATTTTTTACCAAGGTTCCTCTCCAGGATTACCTCCACGAGCCATGGAGGTAGCCTTAGGATGACCCTTGGACATTTTCATGGCTTCTTGTGGCTTCAGGAGAGGTTCAAGGCCACGTGCCCCTCCATGTAGCCTTTCACGGCTCGTGGTCCTCACCACTGGCCGTGAAAGGGGCTCTTGGAAGGTGCCCTTGCCTTAAAGCCACTGTTTTGGCTAAGGCAGCCACCAAAGGCCGTTGTATGGACTGTACAACCCACCACTGACCATGGTGGGCTCCCGTGGAAAGATCCTGTGCAACACTTTTCTAAGAATGGAAGTACCATCTCGGAACTTGAAACTTTTCACCACTACTAAAAAATTGTCAAAGAACGATGCAAAAATGTAACGAACTGCATCACTTATTTGGTCAAAAGTGACGAAAAAGCAACACAATCTATTCCGTTGCTTTTTGTTTGTTGCTTTTAGCATCTCTAAAAAGTGAGGGACGACATCACTATTTTTTTAAAAAAATTAAAAAGCGACGGACGACGTCACATTATTTAATTTTTTTAATTATTTAATATTTGCGATGGACAGTGTTGTAATTATTCAAAAAAATATTATTTAAAAAAATAAAAATAAAAAAAAGCGATGGACTAGGTGAATCTATCCGTCGCTTTTCTGAGTTTTTTTAAAAATGTTTCAAAAAGCGAGGGACAAAGGGACCCCGTCCTTCGCTTTTCTCAACTTTTTTGATAGTAGAAACCTGTAGTTTCTGCTGCCCAGCCGTATTTAATTAATTTCAAATTCAATACATATCAATACAATCCAATACAAGATAATCAACAACAACTGAAACATACAAAATACGTAATAATAAGTACAATTAAACATTAAAAATATAGAAATTCATAATTTACAAAGTTTTAAATTGTTTCAAAGTTTACTAAAAATTCTAAACTGTCCAAAACATAAATGAAGGGAACTAGAGACTATTTTCTACAAAATCATCGACACTCTCGTCAAATTCATCGGGGGATGGTGTAGGCCGTTGCGCTAAGCTAAACACTTGTTCCCTGAGTTGCTCATATTGTTGAGTCATTTTGTTTTTCAGTTGAGCTCTTCGTGCTTCAGAAGCTACCAATGCATATCTAAGTTGAGCAATTTGTTGAGACACGACAACCATCTGAACCTCGTCAATGGCCTAAGTTTTACGTGACAATCCAATACCTTGTAAACTGGATTGGAGTCATCGTATGTTCTTCGGGGAGCCCATTCCATAAACCTGGCCTTTATGGCTCCCTCTTGCGACCTTTTCCATCAAAATTTGATTGGGAAACTCATGGGTTAGCTTGACCAAGTCTCTAAGCTCATGTATTTGTCGCTCATACTCATGCTACATATTATAATTAATAGTTAGAGTCAATATGCATATTAAAAGTAAAGTTAGAATCCAAATGAATTATACTATATATATATATATATATATATATTAAAGTTATGTTAATTAACTTACATGGGCTTGTTAGCTACTTTCCTCCATCCATTGATCCGAATCCGACTCATTCTTATTTTTCCTCATATAATACCTCCTAAAAATTTCATCACGTAAAGGAGACCACCCCAATTCTTTTTCCTATAATTAACATATTATTAATAAAAATATACTTTGTATAAATTAAAGACTTTATTCAAGAATAATGTTAGTTTAATCCTAAAATTTTAAAAATCTTAGCAGCTCCTTCGTAATGACATTAACACTCTCTGCACCTGTGGTGTGCAATGAGACACCCTTTAGGCTTCCTCTAACCTTTTTTAGCTTGATTGGACATAACCTTTAATTTATAGGTATCCCAATACTAGACCAAATCTTGATATGCATTCGGAGGCATCCAAGTACTAGCTTTTCCATCATCCCTTGATTTCTTTAGCCAGTTAGATAGTCTGGAGCTCGGCTTTCTCCCAAATGTGGTCACAACGACCATGTTGTACTTTGGCTGCCAAGTACATAAAGTCTTGAAAAAAGCAAACAGTGTTAAAAAATAGGTTAAGTAAATAATACTCAAAAATAGTATGTAATTTTATGTATACCTTAAATTCATTAAACATCGCTTGATGGATATTATTTGGAATCTCCCCTAAGAGTGGTATGCCTCTGTGTATAACCTCCTAGCACTCTCCTTAAGAGCATTCGTAACCTGTTTCGAAGGATGCCACTTGCAAGACACATAAAAAACACATTATTAGTTCATATATAATTTGTTAAGATAGCAAAATTAAATTATTAAAGATACAAACTTACGCTGTTCCATTAGGCTCTATCATGACTCTTCCATGTCTATCCCTCTGTTTGGGAGCTACGTCAGGCACATCCTATGTAACCTCATGTGCAATAGTAGAAAAAGGTGAAATTGATGATGTAAAATGTGTGTAATGCCGAGTCAATGGTGGAGGGGTAGTATCAGTAGCGGAAAAATCCCTAAGTCTTAAATTAGATAGGTGGAGAGACTGAGAGTAGGAGACGGAACAGTAGGAGATGGAGTAGTCAAAGATGTTAGTCGATGATATGTCACTGTAGGTCGAGAAACAACCTGATCAAACGAAGTGAATCTTAGTTATGCAGAAGAAGATGTGCCCCGTGCTTGATGGAACTGACTCTGAAAAGCTAGAGGATTCATAGTCCTAGAAGACACATAATTAGTATGTGTCGAAGTAGCACTTGGGGCAGCCTGAATATCAGGTGCTAAAGAAATATATCTTGGGATATCCTTAGGATCAATAGGTCTCCAAGACTTCTTCTTTTTCATCATACCTGAATAAGTAACCCTAAGATGATCCCGAGATTATCACCATCACCCGATGATATCTGAATGTAAAGTAACACAAATACAATATATAAGAAAAAATAAATGAAATAATTTTTGTATTTGCAAAATAAATTAACTTACATGCTAGTAATAATTGTAACGCTGGTAAAATTACCAAAATACCCCTAGAGTGAGGCTATGCGCGTAGCGCATCTTTCGATGCTAGTATGGAAAATCCGAGGCCAGATTTGTGATCAGCACCCACTAAGGCATCATCAACTTTTGTGTTGTCAGAACACTTCTTAGAGACTTTGTGAACCGCTCTTATATTGTACTGATCGAGTCCCTAGGAAGTTGCTTGAAGTTGTTGATTTTATCCTTCAACTTGAGCTTCTTCGATCTCAAGAAGAACTCTCTGAAAAATCCTTCTGCAACTCAGCCCAACTGGTGATCGAACTCTGTGGGAGCTATGATAGCCATAATGCTTTTCACGCCCAAAGCTCCATTAAGGTGGACTGGCACCCGTTGCCGACAAGGCCCGGGAGGACCAACATATAACTATGCACAGGCTATGAACACTATAAGAGGTTTCCATATTCATCATGCTTTCAAAAAAAAGTAGACAATATTTACAAGCCAAAAAGAAATGCATATGACTAGGCCATTGGAGCCACAATGTTTAAAGTACGATACTTAATCACACTTTACTTTACATAGTCTACAAAGCCTCTAGATATGAAACAATATCTATATGGGTCGGGACAGGCTTCACCTCATGACCAACTATACAATACAAAATATAAGCTCTAGACACAGAAAGCCCCAAAGCAACCTGGAACTCAGTAATAGTAGCTGGAAGTCCCGTACTCTTACTAGGGAGATCTAGTAGCTCTTGTACCGGCAACATGAAATGCAGGTCCCCCGTAAGGGACATCAGTACGGGATAATATATTGAATATATAAGGCAAGAAATATTGTATATGAAATACAAACTCAAATGAAATCACTCACTGGTGTGTAAGGATAACAGACCACCTTTAGTCATACTGTGGAATCATGTACTTTATGTCTTTTTATTACTTTACCTTCCTTTACTATATAATCTGTGCATAATATATCATGTAAATGACTAGCTGATCATTGGTAAATCAATATCGGGATCGACCCATGCTAGGCTTTCCTTTCACCCCTGGGATACCCCTCATAATCTGGCATCGACCCATGCTAGGTGATTCTTCCACCTCTAGGATACCACCCATCAATAAGTAACTTCAATTAATATTTTATGTACTTTTTAAGATGATTCTTTTGGTGGTCATAACATTTAGAGCTGTAGGAACATAGACATGACATGTGACATATAAATAACCATACAAGATAATACCATAATAAAAAGAGAGTTACACAACTAATGAAACGTGTAAGTGATTAAACAACACATAGACTTTATTTGGTAAAAAGGAACTCATGTATCTTTAGTATCCAAGTACACATGCAGATTTTACAATGGCTATGTATGAGAACATATGAATATTGTAAACAGTGGAGACAGTTATTATCTATGTCAGAGTTGGTAAGTGCCTTTATGTGCCAAGGACAAACCTAAATTTCATGCCAAGTAATAGGAAATCTAGTAGCCTTACATACCTTGTTGTACGACCTCGTTATTGCCTCGGAGTAGTATCCCTTTCCTCCAAATACTTATCCACAATGTAGTAGGTGATAAAACTAATATTAGCAGCTAATAAACACACCTTGGTAGTCCGATTTCACCCAAAAATAATACCAGGCAGCAAGCTCGTAATTAGCAACCAAAGCATATTCTTTCAACCTTTCCACTCTTAATCGTATTTTCTAATACACATTCTCCTATACATGTCATATCTAGCTTGTCTTAGTCCCATAACAGTGCTACAACAAATCATAAAGTACAACATACAACAGCTCTACAGAAACGCAAGTAGGCAACATAACATTACGTCCTTTCGCTACATTTCGGCATCAACCATTCCGAATTTGTTTCAACCTCAACCAAACTGTCCTCAACATCCAAAATAGTCCAAAAATAGTCCCCAAGTACATGGAAAACATGAGACAATAATTTCCAATATTCAGTCCACAAATTCTTACAAAAGAGCGCAATTAAGATTTCATATAAGAACTCATTTTTGCGGAAGATAAAAATGGTGCAGAAGACTTATTTCATCACTACAGAACCAATCCTTGTTAAAAACATAAATATTAATTCATCATCCAGCCAACCCACAAGAGAAGAACCTCTTAATAAACAAGAAAAGTGTACAACAATCTTTGGAACACATGCTGTCCAAACTTCCTACACAATACATCCAGCGTACTCATGTTTTTCATGGAAAATATATACTAAACCATAGGTATTTTTACTTACCTTAGCCCTCAAGGATTAGGTTTTCTTCAAGAACCCTAAAGGTGTGCCTTGGCTGCTTTACAAAGTTAAGAGAGAGCAAGGAGAATCTTGGAAAGAAATCTGATTTTTGGCTAAGTGAAAATGACTTTAAGTTGCTGGATTTTAACCCCTTTTAAAGGGCCACTTTTGGCCGACTTTCTTTTGCATTTCAAGCCTTATTTTATTAAGGTGGTGATGCAGCAACTTGGCCCTTTCACTTGGGCCTTATTGGGCTTCAATTGGATGGGATTTGCTGCAAATATTTCTCTTTTACACCCACTTAGTTTGGGCCCTATTTTTGAATTGGGTTGTGAATGTAATTTGGTCCTTTTCCTGTTCATCTTGGGATGAAAATGTTGTCCCTTTATGATTCCAAACCATCGGCCTAAATGACATCCTTAACTCAGGGTTTATTCTTTATCAGACTTGAACAAATTCGGTGTTAGGCCTCGTCTCCGTCTACCTAGCTTATTTAAGCTATGCACGTAGGTGACTCACCTGTCAGCTTCCTAAGTCTCACAAGCACCACACTTCCTTTCACTTTTTTTAATGTCGCACTCTCCTCAATTTGACTTAAAACTTATATACACTCAGTCATCTTGAGCGTTAGACGTACATATAACCCTCTAATCTGAAATTCAAGCACTTTTAAAAATGTGTGCTGATTTGACCCCGCCATATCATGTTTTATATGCATAGGACTAG
Source organism: Solanum rostratum (assembly GCA_029948455.1). NCBI lineage: Eukaryota > Viridiplantae > Streptophyta > Magnoliopsida > Solanales > Solanaceae > Solanum > Solanum rostratum. The sequence goes on from CM057046.1 coordinate 51,738,266, forward strand.
TACAAGTAAGATTTTGGGTGTTACATCCTCCCCCCTAAGGAACATTCATCCCCGAATGTTAACATAAGTGGGATAGGTCATATACGTTTAAACTTTCATGTAAAGAAACTTTTGACAACATAATGAGAATTCAAATTCACGTACCGACCAATCCCCCAACTCTACATCTTGTACTTCCTCTGTAGCTTCAAATAAATAAAGGTATTTAGATCTCATTGCTTCCTCAGTCTCCCACGTTATCTCTTCTACTTGCTGGTTCCTCCAAAGTACCTTTACTGAAGGTATTTCCTTATTTCTTAGCATCCTAACTTGAAGATTTAGGATAGCAATAGGTACCTCTTCGTAGGTGAGATCTTTCGTAACCTTCATATCTTCAATTGGAGTAATACGAGATGGGTCACCTATGCATTTTCGAAGCATTGAGACATGAAAAACTGGATGAATCATTGAAAGCTCCTGGGGTAGCTCTAATTCATACACAACCTGTCCAAACCTTTTGATAATCTTTTATGGCCCTATGTAATGTGGGCTTAGTTTTCCTTTCTTACCGAATCTCATAACTCCTTTAATTGGGGATACCTTTAAGAATATTCAATCCTCGACTGAGAATTCCAGTCCTCTTCTCCTAGCATCCCCATATGATTTGTGACGACTTTGGGCTGTTTGTTGCCGCCGTCGTATTACCTTGACTTTTTCCATGGCTTGTTGGACTAGATCTAGACCAAGCAAGGTGGTTTCACCCACTTCAATCCATCTTATTGGTGATCTACATTTCCTTCCATACAAAGCTTCATAAGGTGCGTTCTTGATGCTTGAATGGTAGCTATTATTATAGGCAAATTCAAAAAGTGGCAAATGGTCCACCCAACTACCTTTGAAGTCCAATGCACAAGCCCGCAACATATCTTTAAGTGTTTGAATGGTGCATTCTGCTTGACCATCTGTCTGAGGATTGAAAGCTGTACTTGAATTCACTTGTGTCCCTAAGCTCCTTTGGAAGGATTTCCAAAATTTTGCAGTGAATTGAGCTCCCCGATCAGATATAATGGAGATTGGCACCCCATGTAGCCTAAATATCTCTTTGAGGTATAAATTTGCATACTCTTCAGTTGTATAATCACTCTTAACTGGCAAGAAGTGTGCTGACTTTGTGAGCCTATCAACTATCACCTATATGGAGTCAAACTTCTTAAAATGAGCGAGGCAACCCAGTAACAAAATCTATATTAATCATATCCCACTTCCACATTGGAAGCTCTATACATTTCATATAACCTCCCAGTTTTTGGTGCTCTACCTTAACTTGTTCGCTATTCGGACATTGAGCCACAAATTCTGCAAGGTGCTTTTTCATGGATCCCCACCAGAACATTCCCTTTAGGTCATGATACATCTTAGTTGATCTTGGATGGATGGAATATCTTAAGTGATGGGATTTTTCCATTATCCTCCTTCTTAGTCCATTAATATTAGGAACATATAATCTATTTTGGCAATAAAGTACTCCATTTCGTGTAAGTTCAAAACCCTTCATCGTACCTTGACCTACCTTCTCCTTAAGTCGTCGAAAAATAGGATCCTTGAACTGCTTTGCTCTTACCTCCATTACCAATGAAGACTCTGCAGCCTTATGCACGACAACCCCTTCCGTTGGAGTTTCAATGAGGCGAACTCCCAAATTGGCTAGTTGATGTAGATCCTTAGCGACTCCTTGACTTACCATGGTCTGATCACCAATATTTATAATTGCCTTACGACTCAGAGAATCGGCTACCACATTTGCTTTCCATGGATGGTACAGTATATCAACGTCATAATCCTTTATTAGCTCTAGCCATCTCCGTTATCTTAAATTTAGGTCTTTCTATTTAAAGATGTACCATAGGCTCTTATGATCAGTATATATGTCAACATGAATCCCACACAAATAGTGGCACCATATTTTCAAGGCAAACAAGACAGCTGCTAGCTCAAGGTCATGTGTTAGGTATTTTTTTCATGTGATTGCAGTTGTCTCAAGGCATAAGCAATTACCCTACTGTTGTGTCTGTACACACCCTAAGGCAACTCCTAAAGCATCACAATACACCACATACCCCTTCGTTCCTTCTGGAAGCACTAGACAGGTGCCGAAGCTAGCCTGCTTTTCAATTATTGGAACCTCTTTTCACATGCATAATTCCATTGAGACTTAGTCCCTTTATGTGTAAACTTTGTTAGAGGTGCAGAAATAAAAGAAAAACCCTCAACAAACCTTCTGAAATAACTTGCCAACCCTAGGAAGCTTCGAGCTTCTGTGGGTGTTGTTGGCCTTGGCCAATCTTTCATTGCTTTTATCTTTTGTGAATCAACCCTTATTCCTTCATCGGATACAATATGACCCAAGAATGCCACTGATTTTAACTAAAATTCATGGAAACTTTGGCATACAATTGTCGATCACGAAGAACTTGTAATACTTGTCGTAAGTGATTCACATGGTCCTCTTCTGATCTTGAATATACGAGAATATCATCTATAAATACTATCACAAATACATCCAAGAATGGCTTGAATACCTTGTTCATTAAATCCATAAAAACTACTGGTGTGTTTGTTAGCCCAAATGACATAACAAGAAATTCAAAGTGACCATAGCGCGTCCTAAAGGCTGTCTTGGGTATATCTTTCTCCTTCACCCTCACTTGGTGATAACCTGATCTCAAATCAATTTTTGAAAAGTATTTGACACCCTGTAACTGATCAAATAAATCATCAATCCTGGGGAGGGGGTATTTGTTTTTATATTTTCACCCTATTAAATTGCCGGTAGTCAAGATACATTCTCAAGATTCCATCTTTTTTACGTATAAATAATACTGGCGCACCCTAAGGGGACATACTAGGTCTTATAAAACCCTTCTCTAGAAAATCTTTTATTTGCTCCTTTAATTCACTTAATTCTGCTGGGGCCATTCTATATGGAGGGATAGAAATAGGTTGAGTGCCTAAAAGTAAGACAATACCAAAATCTACTTCTCGATAGGGAGGTAAACTTGGAAGCTCTTCGGGAAACCCATCAACAAATTTATTCACTACGGAAACAGATTGAAGAGTTGTTGATTCTGCGTCCATATCCCTCACTCTAACTTGATGACATATATATCCCTTTAACATCATCTTCCTTGCCTTAAAATAGGAAACAAACTTACCCTTTGGTGCCCCAACACTGCCTTCCCATTCAAGGACGGCCTCATTTGGAAAGTTGAAGTATACCCTCTTAGTTCGGCAATCCACAGTGGCATAACAAGAAGCTAACCAATCCATACCCATTATAACATTAAATTCCACCATTTCTAACTCAACAAGGTCAACCAATGTGTCACGATCACAAACAGTTACTACACATTTATAATAGACACTTCTAGCTATAATAGATTCACCGGTTGGTGTAGACACTTCAAATGGCTTGTTCAACAATTTAGGTGTTCTTTTAAGCTTCCCAGCCACTAGTGGAGTGATATATGATAATGTAGAACCAGGGTCAATTAATGCATACACATTATGTGAAAAGATAGAAAATGTACCTGTGACCATATCGGGTGAAGCTTCCGAATTTTGCCGACGCCCCAAAGCATAAGTGCGATTCTGGGCTCCGCTAGAGCTAGATGCCCCTCTACCACCTCTACCGCGACCCGTAGGAGCTTGCTGACCCCTACCTAGTGGAGGAACTAATGATGATGATGCAACAACTGACCCAGTAGGTTGTGTTATATCACCCATATGTCTTCTCGAGCAATATCTCATCATATGCCCTGGTACACCACACCAATAACAAGCATTTGTCCCAACACGACATATACCTAAATGACTCCTATCACATTGTTTGCAAGGCTGCCTAGGAGGAATTTGTTGGCTTGCCGAATATCCTATTGTTCGTGCACCTTGGCCCTCACTTCTTTGACTAAAATGATTACCTTTAGACCCTTGAAGTTGTGGTGGAGCACTAACTGCAGAGTAGGAGGATGATGGCCTAGGTGGCCTATTAGAAGACCAAGGCTTAAGCTCACCTTGGGATGGTATAAACTGCCCTGTAGATCTGGCCCTCTTGGACTATCCCCTTTCTAACACTTGTGTCCTTCTTCTTTCCCTCTGATCCTCTAATTTCTGTGCAAATGCTAGCATCCTCGCTGTATCCATGTATTTATTTAAAGAAGCAATGGTACAGTCTCTTACCAGATATGAATCCAACCTATCTACATATCGATGAACTGTATCTGCAATAGTAGCAACAACATTAGGAGCATACCTGGCCAGGGAATTAAATTGAAGGCTATATTCCCTCACACTCATATTCCCTTGGTGGAAATTCAGAAATTGATCTAGATGGGCCTCCCGAACCTCTAATGGCAAGTAGTGTTCAAGAGATGCCTCTTTGAACTCCTTCCAGGTATTTGGAGGTGCATTTATACCCTTAGATTGCTTCCAAGCTTCATACCACAATATAGCCACACCCTTCAATCTATATGTTGCCAGCTCCACAACTTCTGTACCACTTACATGCATAACATCCAAAGTGTGTTAGATCTGATCGATGAAGTCTTATGGATCTTCATTAGGATCTGACCCAGTAAAAGATGGAGGGTCCAAATTTAGTAAATCCTGTATTCTGGTGCTAGCTTCCCTATTCGCACCTCCTGCACCTATAACTGGGCATTCTTTTCTTTGACCTTGGACAACAACTATACGAGTCAATAATTGGACCACATTCCTTAAATCTTGCTCAGTAGCATTAATAGGAGTCCCTTGAGGTGCCACTGCCTTCCTTAGCTCCTCTGAAGGTAGAGGAGTTGAGTAACTTTGTGATAAGGACTCATCTGGAACCTCACTTTGGTTAGGCCTAGCTCGTAATTGACTCATCCCTTTTCCAAAATCTATCTGCTTACCGGTACTTCTTCTCCATGTGATAGGAATCTTTTGCTATATATAAGCACAAACAATTTAGGAGTTAGATATAATCCACCTATGATAATGGCTCTATGGTACGATCTAGAGAATGAAAAGAAAGTGATAATTTCTAAATGTCCTGTAGCCTCAGGTTTATAAATGTGGTGCATAACACATCCATAAACAAGACTCTACATGGACACGGTTTTGTAGACTCCCTAGGATGACCCGCTCTGACACCACTTTTGTCACGCCCAAAGCCCCATTAAGGCGGACTGACACTCGTTGCTGACAAGGCCCGGGAGAACCAACATATAACTATGCACTTGCTATAAACGCTATAAGCTGTTACCATATTCAACATGCTTTCAAAAAAAGTAGACAATATTAGCAAGCCAAAAGAAAATGCATAGGACTAGGCCGTTGGAGCCATGATGTCGAAAGTACGATAGTTGACCACACTTTACATAGTCTACAAAGCTGACCAACTATACATTACAAAATATAAGCTCTAGACACACAATGCCCCAAAGCAACTTGGAGCTCAGTAACAACAACTGGAAGTCCTGTACTCCAACTGGAGAGATCTAGTAACTCCTGTACCTGCAACATGAAATGTAGGTCCCCCGTAAGGGACATCAATATGGGATAATGTACTGAATATGTAAGATAGGAAATACTGTATATGAAATAAGAACTCAAATGAAACCACACATTGGTGTATAAGGATAAAAGACCACCTTTAGTCATACTGTGGAATCCTGTACTTTATGTCTTTTTATTACTTTACCTTTCTTAACTGCATAATCTGTGCACGATATATCATGTAAATGACCAGCTGATCAGTGGTAAATCAATATCAGGATTGACCCATGCTAGGCTTTCCTTTCACCTCTAGGATATCCCTCATAATATGGGATTGACCCATGCTAGGTGATTCTTCCACCCCTGGTATACCACCCATCAATAATCAACTTCAATTAATCTTTTATTTACTTTTGAGATGATTCTTTGGGTGGTCATAACATTTAGAGATGTAGGATCATAGAAATGACATGTGACATATAAACAACCATACAAGATAATACCATAATGAAAAGAGAGTTATACAACTAATGAAACGTGTAAGAGATTAAACAACACATGGACTTTATTTGGTAAAAAGGAACTTATGTATCTTTGGTATTAAAGTACACATGCAGATTTTACAATGGCTATGTATAGGAACATATGAACATGGTAAAGAGTGGAGACACAGTTGTTAGCTATGTCGGAGTTGGTAAGTGCCTTTATGTGCCAAGGACGAACCTATATTTCATGCCAGGTAATAAGAAGTCAAGTAGCCTTACATACCTCATTGTACGACCTCGTTATTGCCTTGGAGTAGTATCCTTTTCCTCCAAATACTTATCTACAATATAGTAGGTGATAAAACTAGTATTAGCAGCTAATAAACACATCTTGGTAGTCCAATTTAACCCAAAAATAATTCCCGGGCAGCAAGCTCGTAATTAGAAACAAAAGCGTATTCTTTCAACCTTTCCACTCCTAATCGTATTTTCTAATACGCATTCTCCTAAACATGTTATATCTAGCTTGTATTATTCCCATAATAGTACTACAACAACTCATAAAGTACAACATACAACAACTCTACACAACACGCAAGTAGGCAACATAACATTACGTCCTTTCGCTACATTTCGGCGTCAACCATTCCGAATTTGTTTCAACCTCAACCAAACTATCCTCAACATATTTACACACAAAAACTGTCCCAAAACAGTCCCCAAGTACAAGGAAAACATGAGACAACAATTCCCAATATTTAGTCCACAAATTCTTACAAAGAGCGCAATTACGATATCATACAATAACTCATTTTTGCGGAAGATAAAAATGGAGCAGCAGCCTTATTTCATCACTACAGAACCAATACTTGTTAAAAACGTAAATATTACTTCATCATACAGCCAACCAACAAGAGAAAAGCCTCTTAATAAATAAGATAGTGTACAACAATCTTTGGAACACATGTTGTCCAAAATTCCTGCACAATACAACTAGCATACTCCTCATCTTTTTCATGGAAAATTTATACTAAACCATAGGTATTTTTAATTACCTTAGCCCTAAAGGATTAGGTTCTCTTCAATAACCCTAAATGTGTGTCTTGGCTGCTTTACAAAGTGAAGAGAGAGCAAGGAGAATCTTGGAAAGAAATCTGATTTTTGGCTAAGTGAAAATGACTTCAAGTTGTTGGATTTTAACCCCTTTTAAAGGGCTACTTTTGGACGAATTTCTTTGGCATTTCAAGCCTTAATTTATTAAGGTGGTGATGCAACAACTTGGCTCTTTCACTTGGGCCCTATTGGGCTTCAATTGGATGGGCTTTGTTGCAAATATTTCTCTTTTACACCCACTTAGTTTGGGCCCTATTTGTGAATTGGGCTGTGAAAGTAATTTGGACCTTTTCCTATTCATCATGGGCTGAAAATGTTGTCCCTTTATGATGCAAAACTATGGGCCCAAATGACATCCTTAACTCAGGGTTTATTCTTTATTGGACTCGAACAAATTCGGTGTTGGGCCTCGTCTCCGTCTACCTAGCTTATTTAAGCTAAGCACGTAGGTGACTCACCAGCTAACTTCCTAAGTCTCAGAAGCACCTCACTTCCTTTAACTTTTTTTAAGGCCGCGCTCTCCTCAATTCGACTTAAAACTTATATACACCCGATCATCTTGAGCGTTAGATGTACATAGAGCCCTCTAATATGAAATTCAAGCACTTTTAAAAATTTGTGCCGATTTGACCCTTCCATATCATGTTTTATATGCATATGACTAGTACAAGTGGGGTGTTACAATGCTGCATTGCATGTTAGAGATAATGGGAAGATACGAAGCCCAACTGATGTATATTTCCAAAATACAACACTTTTAATGCTTAAAATTTAGGATTTTTTGTATCCTCAATGCGATATTTGTGGGGTTTTTGTGTTAAGATTAGCAGGATTACAGGTTGGCCATGATTTGGGAAAAAGTTGCAGAAATTGTTAGTTTTTTCTGTTGTACGAGACAGCCTACGGGTCGTAGAACATTCTATGAGTCATAGATAGGTTTCGTGAGGATTTCTAGTGAGGGGATATTTGCTAAAGTTTAAGTCTACGAATATACAGACAAGTCATGGATCATTCTACGAGTCGTAGAAGACCTTTCCTGCCCTAAGAATCAGAGAAGTAGACTTGCAGGAAAGTTATCAGTTGAAACCCCCTTTATGGGTTGTAAACCACTTTAGTAGTCATGAAGGTGCGTCGTAGAAGATAACTCCAAAATTCCAGCAGCTGATTACGAGATCCCGACTATGATTTATAAAAGACAATACGAGTTGTGAAGTGCATTCGTGGAGTTTGCCAACCAGTTTTCCTAATTTGTTTAGGATTTGTTGTTACTTATTATAAATAGGTTTTCAGGGTTATTTTTCAAAATAAGGGAGAGAACAGTTCACATGAGTTTAGAGTAGTTTATGTTAGAGAACACAATATTCTAAGAGAGAAAATTGTGAGAGAGTCTTTGAAACACATGTGGTTTAATTTATTCTTCAAGCTTGTGATTTTCATTGACATTGGATTTTGTTGTTCTCAATTCTGTTGTGTAAGTGTTTGATTATGTCTTCTAAATTCATAATCTCTTCATCTACAAAAAACATGAGTAGCTAAATCCACAACTAGGGTTGTGAGAACTATGAAGAACTAAAAAAGTAAAACTGAATATTCACGATTCTTGGAAGGTGTATATGCATGTATTAATTAACTTTCTTCATTTTGCATGTTTTCTGATGGTGGCCAACATTAGAACCCACCTAGTGTTACTGGCGGCACCAAGGTAGTAATGAATAGGATAATAGATTAATTAAAAGGATTCAATTGATCTTTTATCATCTAATCAACCAAACTGGGACAAGGGGAAGTTGTACTAGGACTTATAGGTAATGCTTAGTTATGCACACTATGGCGATGGGCCAAGTCGCATAGTGAAATTAGCCTCTCCGCTTTGACCAAAGGGTTTAGTGAACTTAAATTACCATCCTGTATGCTATACACTAGACAAGAATCAGGTTATTCGATGATACTGAGTTGGGGAATAATGAGAACACAATACCCTAGTTTTTCTACTTTATTGAACTTCCTCTCGTGATAGTTAGTTAGTTTATATTTCTCATTGATTTTTGCAAAACCCCCCTTTGGGGAAATACGTTGATTAACTATTGGAATTTCTTGTTAGTGAATTTGCCTTGAGTTTACGTATTCCTTGTGGGTTCGACCCTAACCTTTGTTAGGTTGTTTTCTTTACAATGACCGCTTTATTCCCTAAAACGGAGGTGTAACTTGGGTGACATCAAGATTTTGGCGCCATTGCCGGGGAATACGGCTAGACTTAGTAAATTCATTAGTAATTCAAGTATTAATCCTTAGTTACCTTTATTTTTCTTTTTTTTGTTGCTTTTGTTTATTTGGAGGGTGTACGAATAGTGTATGCGCAACAATTGGAGTCAACGCAATCCCTTAACTCCATTTCATCCAGAGATCCACAGAACGATAAGAAGGATGGCCAAATATAACACTAAAATGCGGCCAATCTAATTTGAATAGGAACAATATGATGATGATGGAAATGAGAACCCACCCCCTTTGGAGGACATTCCACAGCCTCGGACTTCAACGCCAATGCTTACCAGTGGAATCAGTATCGGTTGAATGCTATAGTTATGGAGGTGACTGGGCTATTGTGTTGCCACCACTACTGGAAGGAACAAAGTTCACAGTCTCAAGTGGGTTACTTCAGATGCTACAAAACCTTAGGCTATTTTTGGGCTTACTATAAGAGGATCCACATAGCCACTTACACAATGTGGAATTTGTTTGTAAGAGTGTGATGGGAACACCGAATCTATCTAGGGATGCTCTGGGACTTCGGACCTTCACATTGTTTCTCACGGGCAATGCTGCATTATGGCTATCTTAGCTCCTATAGAGTTCGATCACCAGTTGGGCTGATTTGTAGAGGGCCTTTTTGGAGAGGTACTTCCCTAAATCGAAAAAGCTCAAGTTGAAGGACCAGATTAACAACTTCAAGAAACTTCCTAGTGATTCGATAACCACTACATGGGAGCAATTTACTAAATGTCTAAGGAGCATCCTGAACCACAAGAGAGTTGATGATGCCTTGGTAGAGATATACTACCGTGCTCTTGATGATAATAGTCAAGCTTGTGCTGATACTATCATGGGGGCATGTTTTTAGAACAACTGTTCACAAGGATTACAAAGAGAATAGAAATGGTAGTAAAAACAAATCAATGGTAGTAAAAACAAATCATGCACGGGGGCAGCGGGATAGAGCTTCCATAAAGAGTTCATGTGCTGTTTGTGTGGGGCAAGAGTAAGCTAGAATTAGTGAAGAAATTATGTAGAAGCTTTCTCAGCTTCGCACAAGCATGGAGGTGATGATAAAGTAGAAAGGATGAATGCAGTGGTTCACCAACTTCCACATCCGCCTATTTAAGAGGAGCCATACTATGATCTGGATGCTTGTTTTGTTGCAGATCAGACCGGGGGTTTCCGGACCAACGCCCAAGGGTCCCATCAGGACTATTGGCACCAAGGTCAAGGAAACCAAGATTGGAACTTTGGCAGAAATGGAGCTTACAGAGACAACCGCGGAGGATCTTATGAAAGGAATAGGGGTCCAAATATAGGTTCGGATTGCATAGAAGGTTTTAGAAATGGTCCTTATGTGCCACGATACAACCACGATTTAGGTGTAGGCAATTCCAGGATTGAGAAGATGTTTGATCGCCTATTGACGAAGGTTGAGACGCAAGATGAGACTCTAAGGGGAATGAAATCATATATTTCAAGTATTAATCAAAAGATAGAGTCTCATTCTGTGGCTATCAAATAGTTGGAACAATAGTTTGGTCAAATGTTGACTCAGTTGAATCGGTGTTAGAGGATACACTGCTTGGCAATATATTGCAAAATCCTAAGGATGATGGGTAGTGTATGGCGGTCACTACTCGTGGTGGCAAGAGCACTATTGATCCTCTTATGTAAGTTAATGTAGAAGATGTTCGTGAGGAGATGGTTACAACAAAGGATATATATAAAGGAGATGATCGTGGCAAGGACAGGGTGTGTGAAGCAGCTGAAGCACAACAGAGCTTTAAGCCCGTCCCTAGGCCTCCTCCTCCCTTTCCTCAAAGACTCAAGAAGATGGAAGAGGAACGAAAGTGCACTCACTTTCTCTCCATGCTAAAATAGCTCTCCATCAATATCCTTGTAAATGGTTGATCTAAAAATGTGCCACCCATGATGGTATCAGCACATGCTTGGTAATTCTCATCCAGGGTATGGTAGAAGATTGCCACGAAGGAATCATCAACTTTTTTGTTATCAGGGACACTTCTCAGAGACTTTGTGAACCGTTCTTATATTATACTGATCGAGTCCCTAGGAAGTTGCTCAAAGTTGTTGATTTGATCCTTCAACTTGAGCATTTTCAATCTCTAGAAGAACTCTCTAAAAATGCCTTCTGCAACTCAGCCCATCTGGTGATCAAACTCTGTGGGAGCTATGATAGCCATAACGCTGCATTGCATGTTATAGAAAATGAGAAGATACGAAGCCCAACTGATGTGTGTTTCCAAAATACGACACTTTTAATTATTAAAATTTAGGATTTTGTGTGTTCTCAATGCAATATTATTGGGGTTTTTGTGTTTTTGTGTTAAGATTTGCAGAATTACAGGTTGGCCATGATTAGGGAAAATATTACAGAAGTTGCTGATTTTTGCTGTTGTACGAGACAGTCTACAGGTCGTAGAGCATTCTATGAGTTATAGATAGGTTTTGTGAGGATTTCCAGTGAGGGGCTATTTGCTAAAGTTTAAGTCAAGGAATATGACGACAAGTCGTGGATCATTCTATGAGTCGTAGAAGACCTTTCGTGCCCTAAGAATCAGAGAAGTAGACTTGCAGGAAAGTTATCAGATGAAACCCACTTTATGGGTTGTAAACCACTTTAGTAGTCGTGAAGGGGCATCGTAGAAGATAAGTCCAAAATTCCAGCAGCTGATTATGAGATCCCGACTATGATTTATAGAAGACAATACGAGTTTTAAAGAGCGTTCGTGGAGTTTGCCGACCTGTTTTCCTAATTTGTTTAGGATTTGTTGTTACTTATTATAAATAGGTTTTCAGGGTTATTTTTCAAAATAAGGGAGAGAACAGTTCACGTGAGTTTGGAGTAGTTTATGTTAGAACACAATATTCTAAGAGAGAAAATTGTGAGAGAGTCGTTGAAACACATGTGGTTTAATTTATTCTTCAAGCTTGTGATTTTCATTGACATTGGATTTTCTTGTTCTCAATTCCGTTGTGTAAGTGTTTAATTATGTCTTCTAAATTCATAATCTCTTCATCTACAAAAACATGAGTAGCTAAATCCACAACTAGGGTTGTGAGAACCATGAAGAACTAACAAAGTAAAACTGAATATTCATGAATCTTGGAAGGTGTATATGCAAGTATTAATTAACTTTCTTCATTTTGCATGTTTTCTAATGGTGGCCAACATTAGAACCCACCTAGTGTTACTGGCTGCACCAAGGTAGTAATGAATAGGATAATAGATTAATTAAAAAGATTTGATTGATCTTTTATCATCTAATCAACCAAACTGGGACAAGGGGAGGTTGTACTAGGACTTATAGGTAATGCTTAGTTATGCACACTATGGATATGGGCCAAGTCACATAGTGAAATTAGCCTCTCAGCTTTGACCAAAGGGTTCAGTGAACTTAAATTACCATCCTGTATGCTATACACTAGACAAGAATCGAGTTATCTGGTGATACTGAGTTGGGGAATAATGGGAACACAATACCCTAGTTTTTTTACATTATTGAACTTCCTCTCGTGGTAGTTAGTTAGTTTATATTTCTCATTGATTTTTGCAAAAACCCCCTTTGGGGAAATACATTGATTAACTATTGGAATTGCTTGTTAGTGAATTTGCCTTGAGTTTACGTATTCCTTGTGGGTTCGACCCTAACCTTTGTTAGGTTGTTTTCTTGACAATGACCGCTTTATTCTCTAAAACGGAGGTGTAACTTGGGTGACATCAAGATTTTGGCGCCATTGCCAGGGAATACAGCTAGACTTAGTAAATTCATTAGCAATTCGAGTGTTTATCCTTAATTCCCTTTATTTTACTTTTGTTTGTTGCTTTTGTTTATTTGTAGGGTGTACGAATAGTGTATGCACAACACTTGGAGTCAAGATCCAGAGATCCACAAAACGATAAGAAGGATGGCCAAAGATAACCTAAAATGCGGCCAATGCAGCTCTGAATAGGAACAATGATGAAGATAATGGAAATGAGAACCCACCTCCTTTGGAGGACATTCCACAGCCTCGGGACTTCAACATCAATGCTTACCAGTGGAATCAGTATCGATTGAATGCTATAGTTATGGTGGTGACTGAAGCTATTGTGTTGCCACCACTACTGGCAGGAACAAAGTTCACAGTCTGAAGTGAGTTCTTCAGATGCTGCAAAACCTTGGGCTATTTTTGGGCTTACTATAAGAGGATCCATATAGATACTTACACAATGTGGCATTTATTTGTAAGAGTGCGATGGGAACACTGAATCTGTCTATTGATTCTCTGGGACTTTGGGCCTTCACATTGTCTCTCACGGGCAATGCTACATTATGGCCATCGTAGCTCATATAAAGTTCGATTACCAATTGGGATGATTTGCAGAGGGCCTTTTTGGAGAGGTACTTCCCTAGATCAAAGAAGCTCAAGTTGAAGGACCAGATCAACAACTTGGAGAAACTTCCTAGTGATTCGATAAGCACTAAATGGGAGCAGTTTACTAAATATCTGAGGAGCATCCCAGACCACTAGATAGTTGATGATGCCATGGTGGAGATCTACTACCATGCTCTCGATGAGAATAGTCAAGCTTGTGCTGATACTATCATGGGGGCATGTTTTTAGATCAACAATTTACAAGGATTACAGAGCGAACAGAAAGGGTAGCCAAAACAAATCATGCATGGGGGCTGCGGGATAGAGCTTCCATAAAGAGTTCATGTGCTAGCAGTGTGGGGTAAGAGTAAGCTAAAATTAGTGAAGAAATTATGTAGCTACTTGCTCAGCTTCGCACAAGAATGGAGGTGATGATAAAGTAGAAAATATGAATGTAGTGGTTCACCAACTTCGACATCTGCCTATGTACGGGGAGCCATACTATTACCAGGATGCTTGTTTTGTTGCAGATTAGACTGGGGGTTTCCGGACTAACGCCCAAGGATCCAATCATGACTATTGGCACCAAGGTCAAGGAAACCAAGGTTGGAACTTTTGCAGAGATGAAGCCCACAGGGACAACCGCGGAGGATCCAATGATAGGAATAGGGGTCTAAATGTTGATTGGTATCGCATAGAAGGTTTTAGAAATGGTCCTTATGTGCCACGATACAACCACGATGCAGGTGCACGCAATTCCAGAATTGAGAAAATGTTTGATTGCCTTTTGAAGAAGGTTGAGATGCAGGATGAGTCTCTAAGGGGCATGAAATTAGATATTTCAAGTATTATTCAAAAGATAGAGTCTCATTCAATGGGCATCAAATAGCTGGAACAACAGTTCGGTCAAATGTCGACTCAGTTGAATCGATGTCAGAGGGTACACTGCCCAACAATAGAGTGCAAAATCCTGAGGATGATGGTAGTGTATGGCAGTCACTACTCAAGGTGGCAAGAGCACTATTGATCCTCTTTTTTCGGTTAACGTAGAAGATCTTCGTGAGGAGATGGTTATAACAAAGGATGCATATAAAGGATATGATCGTGGCAAGGATGGGGTGATTGAAGCAGCTGAAGTGCCATAGAGGGTTAAGCCCGTTCCTAGGCCTCCATTACCCTTCCCTCAAAGACTAAAAAAGATGGAGGAGGAAGGAAAGTTCAATCACTTTCCCTCCATGCTAAAATAGCTCTCCATCAACATCCCTATCATCGAGGATTTGGAGAAAATGCCAGTCTATGTGAAGTACATGAAGCACTTGGTCATCAAAAAGCGCACTGCGAGTCAGGAGCTTTCTCAAGAGCTTTAATATTGCAGTGCTATCACTATGAACTTCGTTAAAAAAAGAGAAGATGCAGGTGCTTTCACCATACCCTGCACCATTGGAGATATGGAGTTTGCAAGGGTAATATATGATTTCGGTGCCAATATCAATCTGATGCCCCTTACGATCTTCAATAAGCTTAGATTGGGGGCCTTTACTCCTACTAAAATTCGGCTATGATGGCGGATAGCACTATGAAGAAGCCCGTGAGGATATATATGATGTGTTGATAAAAGTTGAGAGGTTTGTCTTCCCCACATACTTTGTGAACCTTGATCGTGAGGTCAATTTTGAAGTCCCTATTATCTTGGGAAGGCTTTTCTTAGCCTCCGGCCGCAATTTGGTGGAATGGAGAAGGGCCTACTCAAGTTCAGATTTGGGAAAGATGAGGCCGTGTTCAACATATGTTAGAAAGCAAGGAAAGACAAGGATGTGAGAGTGGTTTCTGTTATCGAGGCCGTTGATGAGGCTGAACCAAAGGTACCTCGTGAAGAATGATTGCGTGTTGACACATTGGAGGCAGTGCTGATGAACTTCAACAGTGATGGTATAACATACTATTAGGAGATGGTGAATGCTCTAGGGGCGTCTTATTGTCCTAGGTGCCAAACTAAGCTAGAGCTTGACTTGCGAAATCGGGAGTCACCACCCACAAAGTCCTCCATGGAAGACCCACCGGTGTTAGAATTGAAGGCCTTTCTAGTATATCTAATGTATGCCTTTTTGGGAGCTAACAACACTTTACCAGTCATAGTTGCTGCGGACTTGAATGAGGAGCAGGTGAGCGCCCTTGTAAAGGTGCTTAAATAATTCAAGAAGGCCATGGAATGGACGATTGCAGATTTCATTGGTATCCCTCCCGGGGTATGTACACAAAAAATTTAATTGGTCAAAATCTACAAGCCGAGCATTGAGCACCAAAGGTGTCTCAACCCCCCTATGCAAGAGGTTGTCCTCAAAGAGATTATCAAATGGTTGGATGAAGGAATAATCTACCCGATTGCCAATAGTGAATGGGTGAGTCCGGTGCTGTGCATTCCAAAGAACGGGGGTATCATGGTGGTACAAAATGCAAACAATGAGTTGATCCTAATGCGGCCGGTCACAGGATGGAGGACATGCATGGATTACAGAAAGCTCAATGCTTTGATAGAAAAAGATCTCTTCCCTATGCCATTCATGGATCAAATATTGGATAGACTGCTGGAGGTCGTACTACTTTCTTGATGGTTATTCAGGCTACAATCATATCACCATTGCTCCAGAGGATGAAAAGAAGATGAAATTTACATGCCCCTATGGCAAATTCGTATTTAAGAAGATGCCATTCGGGTTGTGTAATGCCCTAGGAACATTCAAGAGATGCATGATGTCCACCTTCTCAGACATGGTGGAAGACATCATTAAAGTCTTCATGGATTACTTTTGTGTGGTTGGTGACTCATTTGAGGATTTCTTGAAGCACCTATATGCAGTTCTGCAAAGATACGAGGAGAATCATCTGGTACTGAATTAGGAAAAGTGTCACTTCATGGTGAAAGAGGGTATCGTGTTGGGGCAGAGGATATCCAACAAAGGAATTAAGGTTGGTAGAGCTAAGGTGGAGGTGATCGAGAAACTTCCCCAATCAATCTCAGTAAAGGGTGTAAGGAGTATTTTGGGGCATGCCAGATTCTATCAGAGGTTCATAAAAGATTTCTCAAAAAATGATTCTTTTCCCAACGGAAGAGTGTTGGCTACATCTTATGATCTGATACATTGGTTTGCAGATTATGCAAACTATCTAGTAAGTGATATCGTGCCACCCGACCTAAACACATATCAGCGTCAGAAGTTTATGTCTGATGTGAGAAAGTTCTTTTGGGATGACCTACATTTGTTCCGCATATATGCTAATGGGATTATTTGTCGTTGTGTTCCTGAGCTTGATATAATGAACATACTCGAGGCATGTTATTCGTCATTGGTGGGAGGGCATCATAGTGGAATTCATACAACCCACAAGATCTTACAATGTGGATATTACTGGCCCACCATCCATTAAGACACGCACAACTGTGCCAAAGCTTGTGACAGGTGCCAAAGAAAAGGTGGGGTTTCCTACAAGTATGAGCTCCTTCTAAACCCCATTATGGTTATTGAGTTGTTTGACGTATGGGGATAGATTTCATGGGACCATTTGTCAGCTCACATGGAAACAATTACATCTTAGTTGCTGTGGATTATGTATCAAAGTGGGTGGAGGCCATGGCTCTACCTAACAATGAGGGCAAAAGTGTCACAACATTCCTGAAAAAGAACATCTTCTCAAGGTTTGGCATCCCTCGGGTGATTACCAGTGATAGAAGTTCTCACTTCTGCAATATACTTTTTAAAGCTCTTCTTGAAAGGTATAGAGTGAAGAATCGGGTGGCGACACCTTATCATCCTCAGACAAGCGGGCAGATGGAGGTGTCCAATAGGGAAATCAAAAGGATCCTATCGAAGAATGTGAATGTAAACCGGACAAATTGGTCGCAGAAGCTAGATGACGCATTATGGGCATACCGACAACATTCAAGACCCCTAAAGCATGTCTTCCTACAAACTTGTCTTTGGGAAAGCATGTCACTTGCCAGTAGAACTTGAACATAAAGTGTTGTGGGCATTGAAGAAGTTGAATCTAGATTGGACTGATGCATCGAACTCTAGGCTGAGCCAACTTAATGAGCTTGATGTGATTCAGCTAAATGCATATGAGAGCTCCGTCTTGTAAAAACAAAGAATGAAGCTGCAATATGAGCGTTGCATTGAGAATCAGCAATTTGCACCATGGGGCTTTGTGCTTCTCTACAATTCAAGACTAAAGTTCTTCCCCAGGAAGCTAAAATCTAGATGGCTGGGACGCTTTCGAGTAGCTCATGTTTATGATCATGGGGCCATAGAATTAGAGAGACGAAATAGAGGAACCTTCAAAGTAAATGGTCAAAGGGTTGATCCATATCTTGGAAATGTGGAAACGACAAAGACAGTAAAAAAAATGGGATCTTGAGGAAGTTGAAATACTCAATTCATCTTCGTTCGTGCCGCAACAATAAATCGGGCACTGCTTGGGAGGCAACCTGAGGACCCTGGTGCTTAGGTGCCTAGGTATGTATTAATAACCCCTTATGTTCTGTTTTGTTTTAATTTTGTGCATTGGGGACAATGCACATCTTTTTCGATGAGGTGTGGGTAGTTATGGGCCTTAGTGAAGTTTGAGTAAGCATATGGTCCATAACTACCCTAATTTTTTATCCCGGTGTTTTCTTGCCTATGTTTTTTTTCCCTGTGGATATTTAATTTCTATTTTGAACTGGCATGTTTAGGATGTTTAGATAATATGTGTAATATATAGTACCAATACTTGTAGCATATATCATGTTTATGTGTTTTGTTTGAAAAAATAGCACCCGCAAAGTTTTGATCAATAGTTAGGTAGTAACCATGCATGTTTAGGTGTTTGACAATATCTGTTCTAATAAGTAAGGGTAAATTGAGATAAGAAGCATGATCTGAGAGTCTTTTGTTTATAATGCATGCAGTGCCATGTGAGTGTGAGCATGATTTGATAAATTCATGTGTTTTCTGCTAATTCAGAAATTGCCTTGTTACTCTAAGTTAGATTGTAGATTAGTTGGATTAGGAAAGGATCTTAGGCCATTGTTCTTAAATAGTCCACTTTAGCCTAAAAATAACCAACCAAATCGATGATATATCCCATGTTCCTAATGTTTGAAGCTAACATGTACCTATTCTTTCATAACACCTGATTAACATAGTCTTATTTAGTGAAAAATCCTTAAATTGGCCCTGGTCTTTCCTTAAACATCTTGTACCTTGCCTAAGACAAAAAGCCTAAGTTGAGGATGGCTACCAAAAGTGGCCCTACTTCTGAGGATGGATAGTGTGCCACAAAAATAAGGGAGGAAAGTTAGGAATACAAAGAAAAAGGAGAAAAATCATGTACTCGGTGTAAGAAAAATGAAACGCCTTAATTGAGGGTTGAAAAGCAAAATGAAATATGAAAATAAGCCAAAAAGCTAAAAAATGAAGATAAAGCACCCAGAAAAGCTTGAAAGAGGAAGAATAAGGTGAAAATAACAAAGTTGGTGGGGCAAAAATGTAAAAAAATAAAGTTTCAAGGAAGGCCTTTAGTCACTATTTTTCCAAAATATCATACCAAAGCCCCCTGGGCCTATGTTACAAGCCAAGATAGTCCTAAAGTGATTCTAGTCTAATTAGTTGAAGGTCTGAGTCATGAGTATTGGGGCAAGCATATGGTATTATTCATCATGCATGAATAACTTTTGTGAGAATGAGCGTTCTTGCATAGTCCTAAGGTCAAATATGAAATGTTATTGAGTGTCAGATATGAGACTTCTTTCTGTGAGTGCATTTGCATTATATTATTAGCATTAGACTTGTTTAGTGATTGTGGATTGTTGATAATACCTTGCTTGTCATAGTTGTGTTTTCACATGCACCAGTTTGCTAAATATCTGTCTAATCCTTCTTGAAAAGTTGGTGTGGGTATCTCAATCTGTGATGTATGCCATCGAGTTGAGGTTTGTGTGTTACTGTATTGCCTATGTAGATTGAGTCCATCGCTTGGGGACAAGCAACAATTGTAAGTTGAAGGTGTTTATGTGCTACCAAAATACAACACTTTTGGTGCTTAAAATTTAGGATTTTGTGTGTTCTCAATGCAATATTTGTGGGTTTTATGTGTTTTTGTGTTAAGATTTACGGGATTAAAGGTTGGCCATGATTTGGTGAAAAATCATAGAAGTTGCTGGTTTTTGCTTTTGTACGAGACAATCTATGGGTCATAGAGCATTCTACGAGTCATAGATAGGGTTTCATGACAATTTGCATTGTGGGTCTATTTGCTGAAGTTGAAGTCTACAAACACGCAGACAAGTCATGGATCATTGTATGAGTCGTAAAAGACCTTTCATACCTTGAGGATCAGAGAAGTGGATATGCGGAAAAGTTATCAGACGAAACCCCCTTTACAGGTTGTAAACCACTTTACGAGTCATGAAGGGGTGTCTTAGAAGAGAAGTCCGAAATTCTAATAACTAATTACGAGACCCGACTACTAGTCGTAGAGGACAGTACTAGTCGTAAAGTGCTTTCATGTAGTTTACCGACCTGTTTTTCTAATTTATTTAGGATTTGTGGTTACTTATTATAAATAGGTTTTTTGGGTTTTTTTTAAAAAAAAGGGAGAGAACAGTTCACTTGAGTTCAGAACACAATATTCTAAGAGAGAAAATTGTGAGAGAGTCTTTGAAACATTAGTGGTTTAATTTAATCTTCTAGCTTGTGATTTTCATTGGTACTAGATTTTCTTGTTCTTAATTCAGTAGTGTAAGTGTTTAATTATGGCTTCAAAATTCATAATATCTTCATCTGCACAAAACATGAGTAGCTAAATCAACAAATAGAGTTGTGGGAACCATGAAGAACTAACAAAGTAAAACAAGATAATTCACGATTCTTGGAAGGTGTATATGCATGTGTTAATTAAATTTCTTCGTTTTGCATGTTTTTTGATGGCGGATAACTTTAGAACCCACCTGGTGTTACTGACTGGACAAAGGTAGTAATGAATAGGAAAGAGATTAATTAACAAGATTTGATTGATGTTTTCTTCTCTAATCAACAAAACTAAGCCAAGGGGAGGTTGTTTTGGGACTTATAGGTAATGGTTAGTAATGCACACCATGGGGATGGTCTAAGTCGCATAAAGAAACTCACCTCTCACCTTTGATCAAAGGGCTTGGTGAACTTAAATTACTGTCATGCATGCTATACACTAGACAAGAATTAGGTTATCTGGTGATACTGTGTTGGGGAATCATGGGGAAAACAATACCCTAGTTGCTCTCCTTTATTGATCTTTCTCTCGTGATGGTTAGTTACTTTATTTCTCTCATTTATTC
This sequence comes from Solanum rostratum, assembly GCA_029948455.1. Lineage (NCBI taxonomy): Eukaryota > Viridiplantae > Streptophyta > Magnoliopsida > Solanales > Solanaceae > Solanum > Solanum rostratum. The sequence goes on from CM057046.1 coordinate 51,759,365, forward strand.
TTGCAAACCCCCCCCCCCCCCTCATTTGGGGAATCGAGTTAATTAACTACTCGGATTGCTTGTTGGTGAATTTGCCTTGTGTTTACGTATTTCATGTGGATTTGACCCTAACCCTGGTTAGGCTCTATTTCTTGAAAGCAATTGCTTTATCCTTTAAAAAGGTGGTGCAACTTGGGCGACATCACCAACAACATCATAGATAGATGGAGAGTTCCCATTACACTTTTACAGATAAAGACAATATTCTGCAGATGGCTATGCAGATCCTCTATTGTAGGCTCACGAACAACCTACGAGTTTATGGCATTTGAAGTAACCCACTCGAAACCACAAACTTTGTGTCATCCAGTACTGGCTTTAGCATAATAGCTCCAGTAACATTCATAGTCATAGGATTCAGCCGATATTGATTCCATGGATAAGCTTCAGCATTGAAGTCCAATGGTAGTGGATCAATATCCTCAAGAGGAGGTAGGTTGTTGTCATTCTCATTTTATTATAGTTCTGATCCAGAGCTGCATTAATCGTGTTGTTTGCCTTATCTTGGGCCATCCTTCTAAATCTTCTCCGGATCTCTGGGTCAAACAGAGTCAAGGGAATGCCTTGACTCCACGTGTTGGGCATAGACTACACCTGCACGTTGAAACAAATTAAAACATAAAATGAGGAAAATAAGGATTAATTCTTTAACTAGTGAAATTAAACAAGTCTAGCAGTGTTCCTTGGTGACGGTGCCAAAATCATGATGTCGCCCAAGCTTCACCTCCTTTTTGAAGGCTAATGCGGTTGTTGTCAAGATATGTAATCTAACTGAGGTTAGGGTCGATCCCATAGGGAATATGGTAGGCTTAGTAGAATTTAAAGCAATTCGGGTGGATTAACCTACTTATCGCCCGGGGGGGGGGGGGAGGTTTGTAAAAACTATGAAAAGAAATCCTAGACTAAAGGAAGTGTGAAATCAGTATGAAGAGTAACTATGGTATTGTTTTCCCCATGGTTCCCTAACTTGGTATTACCAGATATTCAAATTCTTTTCTAGTTTGTAGCACGAAGAACAGTAAGTTAAGTTTACCAACCCCTTTGATCCAAAGGAAAATTTCACTATGTGATTTGATCTATCCCTGCAGTGTGACATTACTAACCTTAATCTATTGGCCTATTTACAACCTCCCCTTGATCCAGTTTGGTTGATTAGATGAGAAACATCAATTGAATCTTGTTAATTATTATCTTTTCCTATTCATTACTACCTTCATCCTGTCAGTAACACTAGGCGAGTTCTAAGTTGGCCACCATTATAAAGCATTAAAACCAAAGAGATTTAGTTAACATATACATGCACACTTTCCAAGAACTACAAATTATCCTGTTTTACTGTGTTGGTTCTTCATGGTTCCCACAAACCTAGGTGTGGATTTAGCTACTCATTATCAGTGTAGATGCAATAATCATGAATTTGAATAACATAATTGAGAACATACACAATTGAATTAAGAAGAATAAATCCAAGCTCTTCACCGAGAATCACAAGATTGAATTAGAGCCACTAGATAATATTTCACAACATTTCTCTCAAGTGTTGTACTATAATTTACTATTTTGTCACATTCTCTACAAAAATTAACCTAAAAAACTTATGTATAGTATTTAAAATATAAAATTAAAACGAAAAAGGAGAACTGGGTCAACAGGTTTTACGGGCATTTATACGGGTCTTATAATGTTTTGCGGCTCGTAGTCGAGGCTTGGTGGATTATATTATTAACTTTGGGGACAACTTCTACCGGAACCATCTATCAGCCATATAAAGTTCTATGGCTTATAAAGGTTTTTGTCTGATAACGTTTTAGTGACTCCCCACTTTTCGATCCTCAGGGCACGATACTAAGTCAACAACTCATGGAATCTTTTACAACTCGTCTGCATCTTCGTAGACTCAACTTCAGAAAATTACGATTCACTAATTTTTTGTACGAAACCAACTCTATTGCCCATTGAATTTTCCACGGCCTGTAAAGGGTCTCGTAAAATCTCAAATTTTGCAATATTTGCACACTAAGCCCAAAAATCATGTCAATCTTGTAATCCTGCAAAACAAATATAAAAACATGTCAAATCTACTAACATCGCTTTGAGAACACACAAAATTCCAAGGTTCAACATCAAAAGTGCTGTATTTTGACAACAAATCCCTCCTCAGAAGGATAAAAGGGTGGCTCCAAGGACCTAAAGTTCCAATTACCATAAGTGCGTGAGGCCTCACAAAAGAGAGTGCTTAGCTGGGTCAAATACATGTTTCACTTTTGGGAAGCCCAACCATCATGCTAAGGACAACAGGAGCAGAGGTACAAGGCCTCAAGGCCAAAGGGGTCTAGCTCTAGGCGCCCAAAGGAACAATTGGTTCTATGCTCTTCGTGGTCACCAAGAGGTCGAAGAGGCTCTGGATATGGTTACTGGTATGTTAAAAGTTTTTGATTATGATGCACATGCACTTTTAGATCGGGAGAAAATTTTTATTTGTATCCCCATTCTTTGCATATAAATTTCATGCATGTCCTGAATTCCTCCATGAGCCTATGAGGTGAGTACACCCGTAGTTAAGGCTATAGAGGTTGTCCTGTTTCAATCTTTCATAAAGTGATTACATGTGACTTAGTTGAGCTTACCATGGTCGACTTCGATGTGATTTTGGGATGGATTGGTTGCATGCTTCTTATGCCTCCATTTACTATAGAACCCATGGGTTAAATTTCAATTCCCTAGTGATCCAGCTCTTAAATAGGAGGGTAGCAACTTTTTATGTAAGGGACAATTTATGAGTCCGTATTTTTATGAGCTAGCTTGCAAAGAAACATTGCCCTTAGTGTGCTATTATTTCCAATTTCTAATAAACATGCATGTGTTATTCCAGGAAATGATATTAAAAGTGCAAACATGGACAATACTTGGAAAAATCTTAGAAAGGGAGAAAAAGTGCAAAATGGCAGAGAAAAGTAGTATCACTAACACACTCGGCAATCCGCCAAATACTCAGAGATACCACCTAGCATTTCAGCAACTAAGGTTATAGCTCAAGTAAAGAATGTGGTAAGAATCGATATTACAAAACATATTCAGTGCACTACCAAATCATACAAGAGATTGCCTATAGTTACAGCACCCAAAGCCCCAAAACCTTGACAATAAGGCGATGTGATGGGAAGTTTGGCGAATTATCGAATTAAATCGGCGGAATGAAGATCCATCACCTAATGCTATAGAAGAGGAAGCCTTGTGAAGATGAAGATAAAAACGGTCGCGTGCATATTTGGTGTATTGCCGAAGTGCTCGGCCTTGATCATCGAATGGCATTTCACAGCACAACTTTTCACACATTTGTACGGAGTATATAAGCAATTTCAAAAGACATTATAGATATCATATCAGAAAATATTATTCTTCTTAGATTTAGGTAGTAGTATACAATACTTTTCTCTTAGAGTACAAAGGGGAGAAAGAGTTTTGAAGCTTTTGGGAAGCAAATTGGAGTATATTGGCCGGTTATAATCAACTAATTTCTATTCAATCTTGTTACCCGTGACTGCAACTGTTGTGTTTGGTATCAAAATTTTAATTTCTAGCATGTGTGGCTAAAACCCCCATGTTGGGGGCATGCATATTTTTGATTATCTATTGGTTCTTTGATATTTACACTTATTTGCGGTTGCTTTGAGTGAATCTATATCTATTCCTATGTTTCATCTATTATTTCAAGGTTGAAAACTTGGGTTTTACTTTAGATCTCTAATTGTTTCCATAGTCAGAATGATTAGAGTGGGGAATACATATAATGGCTAGAAACCTTTTGGGGTTTCAGTTGAAGTCCATAGCCATGGATTCAATGGCCAAGGTATTAAGAGTTTTGCTGAGACTTCTTAGGCCAAGTGTGTCTTCAGTGGTCTATGTATGATTTTGTAGTTGATTTATATGAAACACTCGTGTATCATAGCTGAACATGTGTAACAAGCAACCTAGCCTATCACTCATTATCAACCCATTTATTCAAATATTTAGACCCAGCTGGTAGATCAATACTCATATTTGCACATTCTCAATATCTTCCCTTATTTGCTGATTAAGTTGTTAATTAGATATTGTGTAGTCTAATTGTTACTTTTAATTATTCCCCCCCCCTCCCCCCCCCCAAAGTTCCTACAATTACTTAGTCCAACGAATCCCTTCTGTTTTGAACTATGATCCCCTATGATATTCGACCCCAACCTATAGTTGAATTATTATGTTGATGATGATCGCACTTTCTTCCTTTGAGAAATTGGGTTGAGTGACATAAAAATGGTGCTATTGCCAGGGAATCGACGTGTTCATAATGGAGGTGTTTGTTGAGCTTTGTTCTTGTAGTTAGAGCTATTTTTACTATTTTTTGTTATGTTTTGCTATTGGAAGATAGGTGTCAAAATGGAGGATGATAGTAGTGTCCATGGAGAGAATGTTAGAGATACAAATGATATGCAAGGTGTTAACTGGGAACAAGTGGGAAGCACCAATGCTATCCGACTAGCCCCGATGACCGAAAGAGTTAATTTTCATGTAACAAGCACTATGTTGCAACTCCTCTAGCTAAAGGATTGTTCGGAGAACTTGGCCATGAAGATCATCATGAACACCAAAGAAATTTTGTTCATGTATGTCTCCTATTCCATTTCACGGAAGTGAGTAAGAAAGCTATTCAACTGAGGCTGTTTCATTTTTCTATCACCAGAGAGGTAGTGAGGTTGCTAGTTGAGCTACCTCATGATTCTATTATTTCATAGGAGGAGCTACAAAATGCATTCCTTGAAAGATATCTCCCTCCCTCGAAGATGATAAAGTCGAGAAGAAGTATTGAGAACTTCAAGCAGCTGGAAGTTGAGCCATTGCATGAAACATGGCTTTGGTTTGGAAACTCTTACTCCAATGTCCTAACCATGGAGTTCTGGACCATATATTTCTGCATTACTTCTATGTGAGCCTTGACATATTTATCAAAGGAGTAGCTGATTAGCCGGTGAAAAGGAGGACTGATGACATAAATATTCATTGATGCTTGTGGCCTGCTACATGTCATGAAAAAATTAACTAAGCATGGTACACAAGAAATGACATGGTACCTTCAGAGCATAGAGGCCCATCAAAGGAGCAACTCCCTAAGGATCAAGAGAGGGATGACAACATCGCTAAAATGTTAACCCAGCTTGGTATTTTGACTAAGCATGTCATGGGAGGAAATCATAAAAGTGTGAATGTTAGGGGAGATATTGGAGATGTGATGTTTGAGGATGCACTATTTGAAGGTGGTTACAATGAGGAGGTACACTATATGGGAAACCAAATGGTGGGTTCTCAGCTGGATTTCCCAAGGCCACCTGGTCATCAAGGTTGGAATAACAACACCGGATGGCGAGATCGTGCATAGGCTGACCAACTTCAGGTTGGGGGTTGGAGGAACCATAATGGAGATAGGTATGTTCCACTTCATGATAGGGTGAAAGCTGCTGACCCCATGGTGAGTCAAGAGAATGTTTGGGCAAAAGATATGCTTACTCAAATCTTGAGCAAGGTAGAAGCCTCTGATAAAGTCTTAAAGGAGATGGAGTCTAACTTTTCTTAGTTGAGTCAAACTGTGATGTCACATTCGGCGTCTATTAAGCATCTCGAAACTCAACTTGGAAACATATCAGCTCATCTAAGTTAGCATCCAAAAAGCGGCTATCCAAGTGACACGGTGGCTATTCCCAAGGGAAACGATCAGTTTGACCGCCTTTCGAGTAACTTGGTGACTCTTGAGGTTCTATCAAATTTTGTGGACTAAATGGAAACTCGACGAATCACCAATACCATTGCGAGATGGCCAATTTTACCGCACTTCAAGGCTGAAGGAAAGGTATACATACTATTTAAAAAAGATAGTTCCTAGCACACTTGGCGCAACATCGAATGTGCTAGGCGGCGTGGTTCAATATCACCGAACATGCATGACTCATCGACCTACTTATGGCTTTTCAAATACGTTTGTCCTTTCACTTTCCACCTTCCTTCCTTTTCACTCCTTTCACACATCAAACCTTTTCAAGCTTTTTCTTTGAGAATTTTCACAAAGAAGTTGAGGATATTCATCACAAAAGCATCTTTGAGGATTCTTATTGTGTCTTACAATTGAAGAGGTATGTTGTTTGCCCTTGTTTTAGTTCTTTTGGAAGAATGCCATTGATAATGAAGTTGATAAGGGTTTGTGAATGTGTTAATCATGCTTTATTGCTTGAAATCTTGTTGGAACAGAGTGGGTGGATTTTTAGAGTGATGGTAAAACCATGAATTGATGCTAAAACCATGAATTACATGTATGAGTGATTTATTACGGGTTTTGATTCCCTCTATGCATGTCAAAATTAGTGGTGCTTATGATTTAGGCTAGGTTTATGAACGAGTAATTTATTGCCCCATGGTGGAATGTTGATATCGCTCAACTCGACTACCCAAAGGCAGAAGGGGCGGTCGCCTTCAGCATACCCAACTTTAGAGGTCAGGGTCGAATCCCACAGGGAATAATGTGTCGGGAATAAGCGGAGCAAGGATCTATGGCTACTAGATTTTGACTCGACAGGCGAGTTCCAAACAAGGGTTCAAACTAAATTTGGAGGGAAACTAATCTGACACTACTCCTACAAACAATTGGGTAAGGATTGGTCAAGCAGCGGAGCAATGATAGGGGATCTGAGAATTAATCAAAACTCAATCGATCCATCATACTTAGTATCAAATAAACCCTATGGGTAGGCTAGGTTGGTTGTAATCAACCCAGCTAGGGGAATGATGTGTTGCAAGAGACAACTATGGCCTCTCACACAGGATGCTCAAATACACGCCTGGCTTGAACACCAAAGAGCATAACACCCAAGGTCTTGGCCATTGAGTCCCTTTTGAATCTCTCAACTTATAAACCTTTGACTATCACACAATCTTCCCCCCAACTACACCGGCTAGAAAAATACTTGAAGCACTAAGTTAGAATTAAGGGACTATCTCGAATCTAAGTTATACAAGAAGAAATGCAAGAACTCACAAAATAATTGAAGCAATTTTAAAGAAACCCTCTTGATTTTGCAAGTAAATTATCAACGTCATGAAAGCAAAAGAAATATCCAAGACCCATATGTAATTCAATAGCCAAGCTTCGATTAAATATAAAAATATAGCATTCAAGAACAAGGAAAGGAAGAGTGAATGAAAGATATTACAAATGAAGCCCACACGCTTTAATCAACTCAATAATTTGTAGAAAATATGTTCTAAATTCTCACCCTAAACTAAAATCTACCCTAAGGTGTGTTATTCTTCTTTTAATTGATTGTTGTATCAAAAATGAGGGTTAGGAGTGTGTGTATATTGTGATTTTAAAACTGAAAATGGTGAAATTCCAAAACTGTCCCGACGCTGGCCACTGCACCATTCCGCGATCACGCTCAGCAATCCGCGATCGTGGAGGTTGTGTCTCTTTAAGCTCCGCCTTTGTGCTTGTGACTAGCACGTTCTCACTTCTCTGCATGTCATGATTCCGTGATCGCAAGCGGTAAAGGTCGCGTTAGCGAAGTGTATCTTTTGCTAGGTATCATTTTGTGCATTTCAGCTCTATTTGGCTCCAATTCAGCTCCAATCTTCAATTCTCCTTAGCTCAACCAAGTCTAAACCATAAGAACCTGTACCACACACCATTCAAAGCATAATTAGACTTAAGTTATTTGATTAAAAACACAAAATCATTAGAAAAGAGCAAGAAATGAGTGCAGGTCATGCACTCATCAACACCCCCAACTTAAGACTTTGCTTGTCCTCAAAAACGAAACCAAACTCGGTAGGCTAGCAATTTAAGCACACACTCCCAATTCACTTTTACAACAATAAAATCATAATTATGAAAATGGTTGTTACCTACAATTAGCATAAGTATGTAGATGCCTATCAAGTAACTCCCTCTCATTTCAAAAGCATCATTTTCAATTCAAAGCACAATTTCTAGGGATGATTAAGTGACACCACAAATCCTCAAGAATTGACTCAAAATCCTAGTCAACTAACAATTTCCAATTGACCCAAACTAAGAAAAGTATCCATATCACCAGTCCATGTCAATTCGCATATCCTCACAAAAAGAAAGAAAGTCCCAAAAATACACACAAATATTTACAATAATCAACGGATAAGGAGTCAAACACTCACACTCAAAAAAAGAACATCTTTTGTCCACACATGCAACCCCATAGACTTTCCTTTATTTTCAATCAACGTTGGCTCAATTCATTTGGTTGGAAATCTCAAAGGGAGTTTTAGGCTTGTAATGTAGGCTAAGGGGTAGGGTTGGATACAATTTGGACAATAGTGACTAACCCTCCTTAAGTCCCACATACAACATTCATTCTTTTTCAACTTTTCCAATTTTTCTTTTTCACATCACACACCAATGCACATTTAACCCTTCTTTTTCACTTAGGTAGCACTTGCAACCATTTTACAATAGTTAAGAGGATTCTTTTCACTCAAGCACTTTTTCTTCATTTTGTTTTCATTTTGAAAGCACTTTCTTTTCTTTTTACTCCTCCATTCATTTTTTCTCTTTTTCATTTTCTTTCCACAAGCCCACAAGTGGTAGACACCCTTCCTTTTTCTCTTACATCACCTTCAACTTAGGCTTAAAGCCTCAATTATCACAAACTTGCAAAACTCAAGGAGGAATAAGGGTTCAAAAGAGGGAAGGTTCAAGGCTTGTAATTAAGGTTGCCAATAGAAAGGATTAGACTCAAAAGGGGCACCAGGGATAAAATCAATGCATTTGGTGGCTATTTAGGCTAAGTGGACTCGATTAAGACCAAAGAATTCCTAAGATTATTTTCCCTACCAAAGTCTATCAAGACCAACATTTCAAGACCAATAAGGCAAGTTCTAGGTAACAAAAATACACAAAAGGGACAAAATAAAAGCTCACAACACACATGACATGCAAGTTAAACAAGAAGGGATCAGTTTAACTCTCAAGTAAGGTATGAGGGACCCATTTTTCAAATATATCCATCTAGTAAGTAAGAGTCACAAAATAGAGTTAAGGTGTTGTCACTAAATCATGCCAGAACCATTTACTTTCCAAAATTGGAAGGGTACACATATTTACAATCCACAATACATAATTAAATATTCTATTACCAAACTAGCCACAATCCCCAATGTATAGCTCCTACAAAAGTCAATGGCTACTCAGACTTTACCAAAGACTTTATTCGATGCACACACTCACACAACCAGTCGACGCTATCAAATATACTAAAATAGCCAAGCAGAAACATAATATGCACAAGCCCGACAAGGGCATACCTTAACCACATAAATCAAGCCCTACAAGGGCACATCGTCAATGCATAACAAACAAGAGTCTACAAAAGCCCACAAATCTAGAGTATACAAAATGAAAACAAGAGTCATAATCAAGTCAAAGAGCACCCCCAACTAAATGTGATGTTGTGTCCTCACAGCACAATCATAAAGTAAAAGAGAATATGAAGGACTCCTTGAAAAGATCACTCGGTGCTTGGGCATAAACAGATGGTCAACTTATTATTAGGATCTAAAGAACTGGACCTACGCAACTGCCTCAACTATCCCTTCATCTTGTTCAAGGATTTGCTCCTTTTCTTCTCATGCTCCTACACTTCTTCTACCTCTACTCTATCTTTCCATGTCTTTGACTCATATGCTTAAGTCGACCACTCATAGTCCCCTGAGTAGCTGCAACTGATGTGAATGTAGGCTAATCATCTAATGTAGCTCCTAATGATTCTATAGGAATTCCCACATCCAGCTGCCTGATATGCTCATCCATTCCATGAATCTGGGAGGACAAGTACCTCATAATAGGAAGACCAAACTGAAGTGGTCCTGATGAAACTGAAGGACCTGAAACTCTTGAAGTAGGCTCCCCTAGCTCTGATCCGGGCTCTATGAACTACCCAAAGGAGGGATCTAGAAAATCAAATCGCCTCTTCTTTTGTCCTCCTAGGCCACTTCTCTTCTTAAATGGATATATATCTTTGGCCATATTCTTCTCCTCATCTTTGGGTAGGACAAACACCCTCGCCTCATAGTATAATCTGGTAATAAGTAAGGGGTACACTTAAGCTCTTAGCCCTCCCATGGGGAACTTTTGCAATCTGATCCACTATAATCTGTCCTATATAAACCTGAAGACCACCCAAGATGGCTGCTATGAGAAGTGCACAATCCAAAGTCACCTCCGTGTCATGTGTGGAGGGAATAACCTGAGCAAAGGTGATGGAGAGCCAACATCTAGCTTCCACCTTGAACTTATGTGATTCAATACCTCTATGAGAAGTGACACTCTGGTGAAACTCTATCATGCAACTTGTCTACCAACCACTGAGCACCCTACTCTTGATATCTCTCTATATAAACTCAATTTTTGGCACCCAACAACCCATAAATGGTATTGATAATCGAGGGTTAAAATAAACTCTCACTTCTCAGATCATGGTAGCCATCTCCTCTCCAAACTTAGTCTTTGAGGCATTTGCATAGAACTTAAACTCTATGGTGTGCTTATCTTTGACAGGTTCATTAGCAAAGTATAGCCAACCTGAAGTCTGAAGTCGACTGAAGAAATCTGGCATCTTTCCTCCACTTTGTCCAAAATAATCCCCCTCTCTCGTATCATAGGACGACCCAAATACTCATCATATTTTCGGGCACATTTGGCTAAGAGGAATAGAATTTGATCAAAGTAAGCATCTTTATCCACTTCTGAAAAGATTTCATTCTCGTGAAGTGCTTACTTAGGATCCATTTCCAACCAATGCAAACTTAAAATAAAAACTAACATAGTCAATAAATCATATAGACACTTAAGTCATGCATTAGGAATCATGTAATCTAAGAGAAATGATCAGAAGAAATTTAAATCGGGTAGTGAAGCATGCTATTTTTGAATAGTGCAAACCAATCTCTGTGTTCACCGCCGCACAGGCGAAATCACAAAGATCTAGTCACCCAGGCTTCCATGTTCACGAGAAGTAATCTGCGTTCACAGATAGCTAGGAGTTTCCAGAATGAGTGCAATCGCGGCATAGTATCCGCATTTGCGGAAAGGAGTAGTTTCTTCCACAAATTCCACAAGGCATTTTGTCGAACACTTGGTGGGTATAAATTTACGACATGTTTTTACAACAATAACACCACCACATCTAATCCCAACAACATACAAGAACTATCCAAGCAACACTCTGTTATTTAGAACCATTATTTAAGTAATATGCGAGCAAATTAAGCAGAAAATCTGGCTCTTAAAGTGCCATGAGAGTTGACACCACAGTGGCACATATTCATACCCAAAAAACAAGGAAAATGGAAAGAAATACATAGCTATGACAGTGTGACAATGCAATATGAGAAATTCAGTACGTTAGCGGTGCATTACTGATCAAGCTTTTTTCATGGTTGCACAGTTCCGAACGATGAGGAATGAAAAAGGGGTTAGGAAGAATAAGGAACTTGGATTCCTCTTGAAAATGTTGTAAGACACAAATTTTTAAGACTTGGTTACCTCACTCTGTTTTTGTTCAGGTCTACGTTCTTTTTCTTAAATTGAAGGACAAGTCACCGGTGAAAAGTCTTTTCACTTAACTGCGCCCATTAACTACTATGCCTTCACGGACGTCCAGGCGTGATTGCGTCTCATTACTTTTGTGCATTCCGCCATTACGACAATTTGACTACCTTCGCAGAAGTCTTTTGGGGTCCAGAATTGGGATAGTTTTCTGCAACTTTGGGCAATCCCATGTCCAATTTAGAGGTTCTCCCTTGTGCAATATGCGATGCCTATGCCCAAAGTGCAATCAAAATGGAATTGAAAATTGTGAGGGTTAGACAAAAATCAATAATAAAAATTAAGAAGCTACCTTAAAAATTTAAAATACAAGGATTTGTTAAAATTTGAACAAACATTGATGCACTACCCATTTGTGTTTCCACTTCAAGGAAATAAATCTCCTCCCCAATTTTAAGATGACAAGCTATGTGACATCATGAGGAGGGTGATGAGAGACTATTAACATTGTCCATTGGTCTCTCCACTTTGAGGACTTGAATTGTCTACCGAACTTGTCATTAACTTTCCTTTTTGGTTCCTTGGGTAGACATGGGAGTGTCAAGAGGTCTTCTTCAAATTGAGCCCTACACCTTGTGGCCTCCAAGTAAGTAAATCTCTGAACTTCAAATGAACCAAAGTTTCCATTTATGATATCCATGGCTTGCTCTTGCAACTTTAGTATCATTTTCTCAATTGTGGCCGCTTGGCTGATTATTGGGCTTGAAGTAATGCATAAGCCTCATACCTTTTCCATATCAAGATCCTCTCCTTCTACTTGAGGCTTCAACTCATAGTTGGCCACCTTTGAGCTAGGGGTCTGACTCACTTTATTGCTTAGTTTCAAGTTAACCTCCAAAACATCAATTTTCCCTTCAAATTGGTCCAACTCATAACCTCTAGAACCAAGCAAGCTATTAAGATCATCCCTCATGTTGTGAAATTGGTGTGTTTGGGCCACTTCCTTGGCAAGTTTAAGGTTCAAGTCGGTGAGCCAATCTTGACTCACAAAACTCTCATCTCTATTACTTCATCAACACTATTAAACTCACCTCGAAGTGCAATTCTCTGAAGGAGATAGAAAAATGCTTACATTCTTCAAGCAAGCGTTCATCACAATTAGCCATACAACAAAATAATAGCAAACAAAAAAGGTACGCACTAACCAAGTCAAAAAGAGTACACTACAAGTCCTAAATCAACTCAATGCACCTATTATTCTCGGCAACAACACTATTTTTTGATATCGTTCAACCTTATTACTCAAACACCGAAGGGGCTGGTCGTCATTAGCATATTACCCAACTTTAGTGGTCGAGGTCAAATCCCACAAGGAATAATGTGTCGGAAAATGAGCGTAGAAAGGACCTATGACTACTAGATTTTGATTCAACAAGTGAGCACCAAGCAAGGGTTCCAACTAAATTGGGTGGGGGGACTAATCTAAAACTACTCCTACTAACAATTGGGTAAGGATTGGTCAAGCAAGGGAGCAAGGATAGGGAATATAGGAATCAATTGAAACTCAATCGATCCATCAAACATAGCATCAAATAAACCTTATGGGTAGGCTAGGTTTCTTGTAATCACCCCAGCTACAGGATGCTATTTTATAAGAGCCAACTATGACCTCTCAATATGATGCTCAAAGACACGCTTGGCTTGAACACCGAAATACAAAACACCAATAACCTTAGCGTTGAGTCTCTTTTGAGGCTCTCAACTTATAGACCCATGACTATCATGCAATCTTCCCCCTCACTACACTCGCTAGAGCAATAATTGAAGAACTAAGTCAAAATTAAGGGACTATCTCAAATCTAAGTTATATAAGAAGATATACAAGAACCCACAAATCACTTCAAGCAATTAAAGTAATTTGGGAGAAACCCTCTTGATTTTGCGAGTAAATCAACAACTAAGCACGAAAGCAAGAGAAATAATCAAGACCATATGTAAATCAATAACCATGCATCAATTAAATCTACAAATATAACATTCAAGATCAAGGAAAGAAAGCGTGAGTGAAAGATATTACAAATGAAGCACACACTCTTCAATCCACTCAATAATTTGTGGAAAATTTGCTCTAAATCCTCACCCTAAACTAAAAACTGCCCCTAGGTGTGTTCTTCTTTTTTGAATTGATTACTATATCAATTGTATCTAGAATAAGGGTTAGGAGTGCATTTATATTGTGATTTTGAGACTGAAAATGGTGAAATTCCAAAACTGTCTCGATGCTGACCACCGTAAAATTCTATGATCGCGCTTAGCAATCCACGATCACGGTGGTTGTGTCTCTTTATGATTCCCCTTTGCATCTAGATCTAGAAAGTTTGTGCTTCTCTACATGTCACGACTCCATGATCCCGGGCCTAAAGGTTGTGTTCACAGAGTGTATTAGCTACCAGGTACCTTTTTTTTGCATTTAAGGTCCTTTTGGCTCCAATCTTCAATTCTCCTAAGCTCAGCCAAATCTAAACCATAAGTACTTGTAAAATACACCATTCAAAGCATAATTAGCCTCAAGTTATTGGATCAACAACACAAAATCATAAGATAAGAGCAAGAAATGAGTGCAAGTCGTGCACTCATCAAATGTTTGTGGGAATGTCTTAGTTTGAAAATTTTCATCATGCTTGAATTTTTTCACTTGAGATAGTGCCATGATCAAGAGAATGGTTGATTGAAAATGCTTGCTTGTTTGAATTGATTGCTCTTATGGGCTATGGATGAAGTTTAAGTAACCCTTAAACTCCTTTAAGTAAAGTGAACTTGCCCGATGATTGATTGGGTGACATCATTCTTAAGGGTAAGTCATCACTTGATTAAGTGTATACCCATGGAAATCATGTGATTGTGATAATCGGTAGATGAGCATGTATTGATGTATGATTGTGGGTTAGTGTGTGACTCTCATCCATGTTCTTGGTGGAAATATTGTTGAATATTTTGTGAATGGATCAAGGGACATGTGAATCACCTTCGGTGATGATCGTTTTGACCACCTAAGTAAACTTGGCGATGCGCCTAATAGTCACATACACCGCCTTAATTGATTGATATTCATATTTAATTATTGTAACTTTTGGGATGATCCTTTTAATCGCGAAATCTACTCGGTGTATCACTTAATGTGCATTAGCATCACTGAAAGTAGCAGAAGCCTAAAGTCTAAAAACTATGTAAAAAGATGATGATCTATTTGACCACAAAATCAGTTCGGTAAATCCCCAAGTATGTTCTACGGTCAAAAAGTCCTGTACACCCTGAATGTTTTTCATATGATCAAATTTTGCACCCAACTGCTTCATAACTGCTACTCTAAAGATATTTGGAGTTTATATTATGTGCAGGAATGGGCAAACCTAAAGCAGGTCACTCGAGGTGGATGTAGGACACCTAGGGGAGTTGTTATATCTCCCGAAAGAACAAAAAAAGATCGCAGAGACCTCAAAGGGAGGTGTAAGGAAAAAGAAAAATGAAAGTAGATGAGCACCTAGAAACCACAAGTGATGAAGTAGAATGCCTCAAGATAACCTGGATTAGTTTGGAGGGAGAGGAAGAAAGATCTAGAACTTCTAAGAGGCCTACTTTGGAGCCAAGTCCAAAAATTCATTAGGGTGAGGCCAGGTCTACAACCATTCATGATCCTCTTATCAAGGCATCCTAGATGATCAAGGAAATAATAGCCTCATGACACTTAAATAGACTCAGGGCAGAGGGGCAGAGAACAATCTTGGAGGGGAAATAGGTGTCCACTGATGGTGTGATTGATAGATACCCAGATGTTTGGGAAACTCTTAACTTCCATAAATTCCAAGTGTTCACAAGACCTTAGGACCCATAATTTTCCACCTTGATCCATGAATTTTATGAGGCCTATGACAAGCCATCCCAACGAACAAAAGTAGGGTAAAATCGGTGCTCAAACCCCTTGATGTTGTGAAGGTTCAGGATGTTCAAGTCCCATGTCGTCAGACTGATATCAATGATGTTCTGGGATGTGAACACAGAGACAAAAATTACATAGAAGAGATGATGAATATCCAAACACTTGATTATATGAATGTTTAGTTTTCTCTGATTATTGGGATTCCAGCTCCCTCGTGGTTATAGGAGGGAGTCATTATTGAAAAGAAGGAAATGAATATCCCAGTGAGATTTTAGTTTGGGTGTGTTAGCAGAAACTTGATGAATGCGGCATTAGTTGGGAGTATTGTGGATCACCAACGACTAAATCTTAGAACAATCATAGCCCCAGAAATCCTCACAAGGGCGAAGCAAGTTCAGACCTCATTTTCCATTTTCCAAGCTCATCACTTCTTTGTTTGAAAAGGCTTGAGTTCTGAGGAAAAAATATTAATGTGGAGGTAACTCCATCGGCATCCACCAACATCCGCGAATTGAGGCTGAATTCTTGAGGGATGAAGAGGACAGTGCTAGGAAGAAGCCGGCTGACAAAACACTACTAGTTGATGTTGAGGCCCTCGAGTCTGGCACTACAAAGTTGGGCACCAAGGTAGGTATAACTTTTCTTTCCCTTCTTTACACTTCTCATCTGCTCTTATTCTATCGACAGAGGCATAAACAGAGACATAGGCCACATATGACCAACCCCCACTCACTAAGGCCACTATTTTTTCTTTTGGTCAGCTGGCCAAAGTAGTCAATCTTCGGTCCACTAGGGTTGAGTAATTTGTGCCAAAGCTATTTGAGGCAGCCATAACCAAGGCTCTGAGGCTATATGTTGAGGCATAGGCAAAATAGCGAGGGTTAATGGAGGCCCAAAAAACTAAGGATAAATAGACTCGAGTGGATTATTGATGACTATGGGAAAGAGTTGGCTAGCATGAATGATAGAGTGACAGAGGTTGAGAAGGCAGGTGGCGGTAGTGTAGACACATTGGCTTTGAAAGACGATCTTGATATATTGAAAAAGGAGGCGACAATCCTCCGTTCTATAAACTTAAACACTTTCTTTGATGGGCTAGAAGCTCCACTCAAAGTGGATGCGGCTATGGTCCCAAGTTGAACGTGAATGTTTCGAGTGATGGTGGTTAAGGAATCCAGGAGGTGAGCACCCCCGAAGACTGATAAAGAGACAATGAGAGTTGAGCCTAGCCAAGATGAGTATGAAAACTACCTTGGGTGGAGAGCCAAATTATGGACGTTGCGAAAGCAACATCTAATCTGGACAAGTCTACGATAGGACCATCTAATATGAGTGAGCCTGAGCTCGTGTGACCTTTGATTGATCTTGAGAGCACACTGGTAGATGAGGGCACTGATGCCCCCATGACCACTTCTCTAGCTCCACTACCACTACAACAGGATTGATCTGACAGGGGGATTCTCATACTCACTTCTTTCTCTTATGCTTAATCTCTATTGTCCCTTGCATATTTAAGGCAATGTTTATTTTTTTCGGAGAGGCTGAGCATTTGAAGTTCTTGTCTTTTGGATGATTAATACTTTAAATTTTATTATGAATGGGATAAGACAATAGTGTTTACTTTGATGTTTGATGTGTTGATGTATATTGAGACAATTTTTAACTTTTGGGGTTATAAATAAATTTTGATTTGGGATGTAATAGAGTAGTATTTATTTTGTTATTTTTTTCTTTTTTTCTTGTTTGAGTTGAATGGATGAATGATTGCAAGTGATATCCTTGAATCTTTGCAAACGTCGTTCATATATGACAAACCATTCAAATGTTAATATCATGTTTCAGTCCTTAGCAATCCGAGCATCGATGTTCCATATCTTTGATTCGAATGGTGCCATGGACGAGGTGCATGTACTCACTCACTAATTAGACTTTTCTTGACATGTAAGCCCATGCATGAATTTGAGGCATCTTTAGTTGACTATGTGAGCAATTAAGCTTGGATATGCGATGATAAAAAAAATTGCAATATGTGTTGTCATTGTTTAAATATGAATCCATTTTGCCAATCTGAGATTAGGAATGTTGTTGAAATGCACATTTTGCAACATCTAGAACTTTCCAGTTTGTTTTGAGGAGTAACTTGATTGATTCCAGATTAGGAGAGGACCTTAGACATTCTTTGGTTCCACTAAGTCCATTTGATCATAGTGATATCCCTTGACAATGAAATGAATCCTTAGTGAGGTCTTTTTTAGCCTTGATCCTTTCTTTGAAAAACTTGTAACCTTGAATCATATTTGTGAAAGACAAGTCCTTCTTGTTCCCTATCGACCCCTCCTTGAGCTTGAAATACTGAGCAGTGGCCAAAGGCTAAGTTGGGGGTGTTAGTAGACAAAAAAGGAATATCTCCCATGAAAGAATCAAAAAAAGGATAAAAATGAAAATGAGCATGAAATACTGAGCATATTTAGGTGTGTTGTCAATGTTTGTTCTGATAAGTAAGGAGAAATTGAGAAACAAGCATGATGTGAGAGTCTGCAGTCAGTGCCATGTGAGTGTGACATTTAATTGCTAAATTCATGTGTTGTGTGCTAATTACGAACTTGCCCTATCGCTCTAAGTTAGACTGTAGATTAATTGGATTAGGAAAGGATCTTAGGCCATTGTTCTTAAAAGCCTACTTAGCCTAAAATGACCAACAAAAATTGCAATATATCCCTTGTTCCTAATGTTTGAGCCTAACATGTACCTATTGTTTGCAAAACCTCATTAACCTAGCCTTTTTAGTTGTAAAATCCTGAAATTGGCCCTGGTCCTTCCTTGAACATTGTGCACCTTGATTGAGGCAAAAAGCCTAAGTTGAGGGAGGCTACCAAAAGTGTCCCTTGTTCGAAGGATGGATATAGTGCGCCTCAACTTAGGCCAAAAGCCTAAGTGGAGGGTGGCTCGTGTAAGAATGAAACACAAAGGAGAAGGAGAGTTAGTGATATGGAGAGAAAGGGAAAATCATGTCCTGGGTGCAAGAAAAATAAGTGATGCCTTAGTTGTGAGTTGAAAAGAAAAATGAATTGCAAAATCAAGGAAAAGAGCTAAAGGAATGAAAAGAAAGCAACAAGAAAAGCTTGAAATAGGAGAAAGGGAGGATAAGATGAAAATAACAAAGTCGGTAGGGCAAATGTGTAGGAAAACATAGTGTCAAGGAGGTCTGTTAGGCACAATGTTCCAAAAGTGCCATACTGAAGCACTCTGAACCTATGTTAGAAGTCTAGAAAGTCCTAAAGTGATCCTAGTCCGAGTAGTTGAAGGTCTTAGTCAAGAGTATAGGGGCAAGCCTATGTTATTAGGCACGATGCATGAGTATCTCTTGTGAGAGTGAGCGATTTTGCATACTCCCAAGGTTATATATGAAAAAATCATTGAGTGACAAATATGAGACTTTTTTATGTGAGGGCACTTGCATTGCATTGTTATCATTAGTCAGTGACTGTTGATTGTTGATATTACTCACTTGTCATAGTTGTGTTGTCACATGTACTAGTCTATACTGGTTTGCTAGATGGCTATTCGATACTATTTTGAAAACATGGCATCAGTATCTAAGTTTGAGATTAATGTGATGTATGTCATTAGGTTGAGATGTGGGTGTTATTTTATTACCTTGGAAGATTGAGTTTGTGCTTGAGGACAAGCAATAACTTTAAGTTAATGGGGTTGATGCGTGTGCTGTCAAAATATAGCACTTTTGATGCTTAAAACTTAGAATTGTTTGTGATCTCAATGCGATGCTAGTTTGTTTTATGTGTTTTTGTGTTATATCTAAAGAATTCCAAGGTTGTCCTTGACTTTGGGAAGAAATATAGAAGTTGCAGATTTTTGATGCAGCACGAGACCCTTTACGGGTCGTAGGTCATTCTATAGGTCATAGAGAGGTTTTGTGGACAATTCCAGTGAGGGGATAATTTTCTGAAGTTGGTTTTACGAACATGTAGATTAGTCGTGGAATGATTTACGAGTTGTAGAACATGGTTTGTACCCTAAGGATCAGAGATGGGACTTTCTGAAGATTCATCTGATGAAACCTCATATTGGTCGTTGGGGGTGTGTCATAGACTTGAAGTCCAGAATTCAAGAAGCTTTGTACGAGACTCTGATTATAGGTGGTGGAATGCAACACGACCCGTAAACTAGTTAGTGAGGCATGCCGACCCAACTATCCTATTTTGTTTAGGACATGTATTTTAATTATTATAAATAGGTTTTTAAGTTATTTTTCAGAAGTTTTTGCATAGTACACAGAAAACTCAGTAATTAGAGAGAAAATAGTGAGAGTACATTTGAGAGTACTGATAACACTTGTACTTTGGTTTCATCTTTAATCTTGATTCTCTTTGAACTTGGATTTGATTGTACATAATTCAATCATGTAAGTGCTCTATTATGTTGCTCAAATTCATGAGTCTTGCATCTACACAAAGTATTAGTAGCTAAATCCGAAACTAGGGTTATGAGAACCATAAAAAACTAACAAGCTTAAACCGGGTAATTCATAGTTCTTGGAAAGTGTGCATGTATGTATTAATTAACACTCTTCATTTTGCATGTTTTTAGTGGTGGCCAATATTAGAACCCACCTAGTGTGATTGATTGGACCAAGGTAGTAATGACTAGGAAAAAAGATTACTTAACAAGATTCGATTGATGTGTTCTTATCTAATCAATGAAATAGGGCCAAGGGGAGGTTGTACTTGGATTAATAGGTAAGGGTTAGTAATGCACACTATGGAGATAGGCCAAGTGACAGTGAAATTCGCCTCTCACCTTAGACCAAAGGGCTTGGTGAACTTAACTTACCGTCCTGCTTTCTATACACTAGAAGTCAATTAGATTATCTGGTGATACTAAGTTAGGGAATCACGGGGAACACAATTCCCTAGTTTCTCTCTATATTGATTTCACTCTTGTGTGTGTTAGTGTTATTTCTCCATTGACTATTACAACATCCCTTTGGGAAAATAAGTCGTTTAACTACTCAAATTGCAGTAACTGAATTCTCTTGAGTCTACATACTTCCTTGGGTTTGACCTAATCTTGATTAGGTTCTATTTCTTGACAACGACCGCTTTATCCTAAAAAAGGAGGTGTAACTTGGGTGACATCAGATGGTTTCTTCCAGCTTGCAAGACATTGCTACAACTATCATTCTTGATGAGACTGAGAGGGTTCATAGATTTAGGAGAGAACTAACTTTTTCTATATAATGGGTAGTGTTTTGGGTATCTAGAGAGGGAGATGCCTTCCAGTTTATGGTGAATGCTGTTATATAGGTAGAATATCTGGAGAAAGAGGAGTTTGGGGACCCTAAAAAGGCTCATTCATTAGGCTAGTACTTTGGTGCCTCATATGGAGGTTGAGATTCTATTGGTATAGGTGGTTTATTTCAACCGAAGAGTTCATGCATCCTTACTGGCTTCAGAGGGTGTTCCTAGTTCGTCCAGAGTTCACAGGTTCACCGACTAGGGTTTTATAACATTTTATGTATTTCTTCACAGCCGCAGTCTACTCCGAGATCATCTTTTGGGTTTGGAGACCCTAGTCTTGTAATTTGACAGTGTTTTTTCTAGACTTATTCAATGCTATATTGTACTTATTCAGCATCCCTAATTAGGGATTCAATAACTCTAGTTGGAGGTGTAGTTCTGTAGGCTAGGGGCCATAGCAAAGTTCAGCTTGATAGAGGTGGTCGTACGAGAGATGGTAGGTTGAGTAGTGCTCAACATTATCGGGGAGGAAGAGGAGCGACTCAGACAGGTGGAGTTCAGAGAGCTTATAATTATGCTTTTCCAGGGAGACATGAGGTTGAGGCCTCACATATGGTATCACATTTATTGTCCCAGTTTTATATCAACATCCATCTTTGTTGTTTGATCTTTATTCTACCTAATCATATGGGTCGACATACTTCTCCTCTAGATTTAATTTACTATGTGATCGCATGCCTGTGCCTCTATATGTTTCTTCCTCTGTAGGAGATTCCTTAATGGTAGA
Source organism: Solanum rostratum (assembly GCA_029948455.1). Lineage (NCBI taxonomy): Eukaryota > Viridiplantae > Streptophyta > Magnoliopsida > Solanales > Solanaceae > Solanum > Solanum rostratum. The sequence continues at coordinate 51,780,988 of CM057046.1, forward strand.
TCAAGTATGCCGATCTTATTTTATGTCTTTGACATGTTATGATATTTGGGTAGACATGATTATTCTTGATGTAGTAGATTTTGATGTCATTTTTGGTATTGATTGGGTTTCTCCGTATGTAGTAGCTCGCATGGTATTAAATGTCGGTTACGACCTCCTTCCACATAGTTATGTATATGATGCTTATGTTACTACAAAGCATGTTTCACATGATCCATTCATCATTTATTACATATTGAGCTTTACTCTATGATTAAAACTATACACATTGTTTACGATAAGAATACATTTTCATGCATAATGATATTACAATTTCAAAACTTATGACATTACAATATCATGTATGATGATATTACAATTTCATGTGTTGCATTTTCATCCCACATACTTAATACATTCAAAAGTTCTAACACATATTTAGCCTACATGATATCACTATGTAGGGACTGATGTTCCTCCTCCTCCAGCATGTTGTTAGATCTTTGGACGATTGAAGACTAGTAGTTTTGGTGAGTCCTCTAGTTCAGGGACAATAACCATTTTCATTCATGCTTGTACTTTTGAGACTTTTAATTTGTATGTTTTATTCACTTTTGCTACATATACTCGACGGTGAGCTTTGAACATGTTTTAACCCCTACCTAGTCTTTATCTAGATGGTATGTTTGGATGAAATGTATAAAGTCTTATGATGGTATTTATTTCCTTTATGATCTTTATGTTGAATATCCTTTAGTACTATTCCTTATTTTTAGATTATGATATATTGCATTCAAAGACTTATGGCTGCTTACAAAATTCTAATAGGCTTGGGAGAACTGCCTTTGGGTCCTTCATTTTCCGTGTTACGACTAGGCCTTCGGATTGAGTCATGACAAACTTTGTATCAAAGTCCAACTTTTGATATATGCCTCAAATGTCTAACATATCACGTCAAATAGAGTCTGGTTCATGGTTGAAGTGCGCTACAATCATGAATGAGAGGCTATGACGCGTTTAAGAAACTTTGCCTTCTTCATGATTCATGTTGTGCCTTTAGAAGTAGCTTAAGGTTTCCCCTTATATAAGAACATTCTCTTTGCCATTTTCTAGATCATGCTACCAAGAAGAGTTCCTCTATCGAGGGATGCAAATTAGGATTAAGTCCCTCTAATTCCTCAAGAAGAGGGGATTTCTCATGTGCAGTTCTAGGCCACCTTCACCATATTGGTTGATCTTTTGGCCAACCAAGTCGACCAGGAGGTTGTCCCTCATTCCCAAGCACCTACACAGGAAATTAGGATCTAGGACTTCATATGGATGAACCCATCCAAGTACCATGGCTCTAGGATTAATGAGAATCTGGTGGAGTTCATTGATGTGGCTTATCGAATTGTGGCCATTATAGGAGTACGACAAGAAGACAAGGTCAAGCTTGTTTGTTTATTAACTTAAAGGGGAATTTTTTGTTAGTTCCAATAATGCTTCAAGTGTGGCAAACTCGACCATCATTCTAGGTAGTGTAGAAGTGATGGTACTAGGCTCAAGGCCAAGGTGTTCAAGCACAAGGAGGTGCTCCAAGTTGAAATAGATTCTATGCATGCATGCCCGACAAGAAGTAAAAGAGATTCTGGATGTTTTTATCGATATTTTGAAAGTTGCAAATTAGATGTGTATGAATTTTTAGATCTGAGAGCCAATTTATTCGTTCTAACTCCTTTCATGGCAGATGGATTCAATGTATGCTTTGAAGTCTTTCTTGAGCCATTTGAAGTTTATACTCTCGTAGGTGAGTCGGTTGTTTATAAAAGAGTTTGTAGAAATTGTCCCATATCCATCATGCATAAAGTTGTCCCTTGTGATCTTGTAGAACTTTCCAAGTATATTTTGATATTACTCTTAGGATGGATTAGTTCATGCCTCCTATGTTTTTATAGATTATTAAACTTGTAGTAGTTTGTTATGTAGGGGTCGATTTGTATCCTATCTTAAATACTATAAGATGAGTTCTGTCATGACCTGACCTTTCAGGTTATGATGGCGCCTGTTAGATCCCACTTACTGGAAAGCCAACCCAACACCCATGATACTTGTCCTGAATAACTAATCATAATGGTAATTATGAAATAAAAAAATAACGACCTACTCCAGAACCTGGACGACACCTGTATAGAGCTACTATAGATTTGAAATATATAAATATATATATATACACACACACACACACATAACTAAATAAATTCCAACACATAGAAGCCAAAATATAATAACAAGGTTAATGTCTAAATACAAAAGACGGCAAAAAGAAAAAGGCGGGATTATAGAATATCCTAAACCTACTGATGCTCACCAAAAGACTCTTGTAGTGGCTACCAGGTCCCTAGATCAGCACTCACTAATCGTATCTAGGCTTGAACCATGAGTAGAAGGAGAAAAGCAGTGGTGAGTATTGGTGAAAGGCCCCTAGTTGGTATCATTGGCCGACTGAGTGAAATGTAGTAAGTATGGTATGGACAAATATAATGAAACACTAGGGTGCTAGCTATCTAAAATAGGGTCAAATGATAGGCGTATCTATGGAACCATGAAATCCCAACTGAACATAACCAAGCAATGTGTACTAATACTGACAGATGGAGCCCAAAAGTCCAGTGTCAACTATGTTTGTGGCACCAAGAGGACCCAATTGAATCAGACCAAGTTGTGTACAATAAGCAACTAATGAAACCCGAATGGAAACATATCACAACTATCACATGGTCAAGGTATAGTGTTGTATATGTGTGTAAGGCCCTAGTGTCTATACTTGTATGTCAACTGAGCCCCCATAAGCCTAGAAGTTACACCCACACACAATCAGGTTATGGATTGGTGTATCAGTGTAGGTATTGGTAATATTAGTATAAAATGTGCCAGAACATGACACCCAATCCCAATATATTATGTCGAAACATGATACCTAATTCAATGTGTCGGAATGTGACACCTAATCCAGTAATACCATATCGGAACACGACACCCGATCCAAAGATATATCATGTCCCTTAAGCCAAACTATGTGTATCTGTAACAATATAGGTCCTAGAAAATGTAAATCTAGAGTAACATGGGTTTAACCCTAGGTAAAGGCCCAATATAAAATAGATACCCCAGAGTATACCCAAAAATCCATACCAACATTAGACAATCCAGCTGGTAAGTACAACAATTTTAGAACAATAGTAGATAAACTCAGCTGATAAGTATCCATAATAATAGTAGACAACCTAACTAACAAGTACAACTAACATCTAGAGTGCAACTCAAATCAGCAGAGAATTAAGAAAATGGTTTATCTATAGAATCACACTCATAAATTCTCAAAGTGTAGCAAGGAGTATGATTGGAAATCAACCCCTCAAAATCTACTCACAAACAATACCATATCACCCACACTGGTAAACAAGTGTCAAGATTGGTATACGTACCAGTCATGTGGCATAAGCTACATTTAAGCCCTAACAAGTCTACTCATAACTATATAGTGCAAACAACAAGCTAGTGTTATAGATAGAACTAGTATGGATCCCGAAACAACGACCATAATCTCAATCAGTCAAGTATAGCCTATACTCGGTAAATCCCTATGAATCGACCAAAGTAGTACCAATTCACATTTAGCCTTTAACAGAATGCAATCAGAATACAAGTAACGAGTAATCAGAACCATGTCAGCATGATATAGATTTCTATGCCAGAGAGCTCAGTAGGTGAAACCAACGTCAAAATAGTCAAATATATGTACACAAGTAGCAACAATGCTTAATTCACCCAGTTGTGCTCTATCTAGCCTTTACAATCCTTATCAAAAGTATTCACACTTCAAATAATAGTAAAACCAACTAATATAGATATAGGTATTACAGAATCCAAACAGTAATGGCAATCTCAAAAACATTTATATACTTTACTCAGGAACTCCCAACAACAAATAGGCACCCAATATATATTTTAGCTCAGTCCAGCGGTAAGAAAAAGCTTAGCTGATCCGAAAAGCAAATCCATAACCTCCAAATTAGTCTACACGAGCTTCACCCTTCCTGATCACTTCCCAAAAGTTGTTTAACTATCAAAAGATAAATCAAAACATAAACGTCACGCCCTAAGTCCCATTAAGGCTGGCTGGCACCCGTTGCCGATAAGGCTCGAGAGAACTAACATATAACTATGCACCTGCTATGAACATTTAAGAGGTTTCCATATTCAACATGCTGTCAGAGGAAAGTAAACTATATTAACAAGCCTAGAGTAAATGCATGAGACTAGGCCGTTGGAGCCACGATGTCTACAGTATGCTACTTGGCCATACTTTAGTTCACATAGTCTTCAAAGCCTCTAGGTAAAGAGAAATACCCATATGGGTCGGGACATGCCCCTCCTTATGACCAACTATACAATACAAAATACAAGTTCTAAACACACAAGCCCCGAAGCAACCTGGAGCTTAGTAATAGCACCTGGAAAGTTCTATACTCTTACTGGGGAGATCTAGTAACTCCTATCCCTGCAACATGAAATGCAAGTCCCCCGTAAGGGACGTCAGTACGAAATAATGTACTGAATATGTAAGGCAGGAAATACTATATATATGAAATAAAAACTCAAATGATGTCACACACTGGTGTGTAAGGATGAAGAGACCACCTTTAGTCATACTGTGGAATCATGTACTGTATGTTTTTTTATTACTTTACCTTTCTTTACTGTATAATCTTTGCACAATATATCATGTAAATGACCGGCTGATCAGTGGTAAATCAATAACAGGATCGACCCATGTTAGGCTTTCCTTTCACCCCTGGGATACCCCCCGTAATATGGGATCGACCCATGCTAGGTGATTCTTCCACCCCTGGGATACCACCCATTAATAAGCAATTGTGAGTTATCTTTTATTTGCTTTCTAGATGATTCTTTTGGTGGTCATAACCTTTAGAACTGTAGGAATATAGAAATGTAACATATAACAACCATACAAGATAATACCACAATGAAAAGAGTGATACACAACTAATGAACCGTATAAGAGATTAAACTACACATGGACTTTGTTTGGTAAAAAGGAACTCATGTATATATGGTATCCAAATAAGTATGCAGGTTTGAAAATGGCTATGTATGGGAATATATGAACATGGTAAAGAGTGGAGACAAAATTATTAGTTATGTCGTAGTTGGTAAGTGCCCTCTATGTACCAAGGACGGACATAGATTTCATGCCAAGTAATAGGAAATCAAGTAGCCTTACATACCTCATTGTACTATGTTGTTATTACCTGGGAGTAGTATCCTTTTCCTCCAAACACTTATCTACAATATAGTAGGTGATAAAACTATTATTAGCAGCTAATAAACACAACTCGGTAATCCAATTTCACCCAAAAATAATATCCGGGCAGAAAGCTCAGAATTAGCAACCAAAGAGTATTCTTTCAGCATTTCCACCCCTAATCGTATTTTCTAATACATGCTCTCATATACATGTCTTATCCAGCTTGTTTTATTCCCACAACAGTGTTACCACAGTTCATAAAGTACAACATACAACAATTCTACACAACACGCAAGTAGGCAATGTAACATTACATCCTTTCGCTATATTTCAGCGTCAACAATTCCAAATCCGTTTCAACATATTTACACACAAAAACATTCCTAAAATAGTCCTAAAACAGTCACCAAGTAGATGGAAAACATAAGACAACAATTCCCAATATTCAGTCCACGAATTCTTACAAAGAGCGGAATTTAGTTATCATATAAGAACTCATTTTCGCGGAAGATAAAAATGGTGCAGCAGCCTTCTTACATCACTACAGAACAAAACCTTGTTAAAAACATAAATATTAATTCATAATCCATCCAACCAACAAGAGAAAATCCTCTTAATAAACAAGGAAAATGGACAACAATCTTTGGAACACATGCTGTCCCAAATTCCTGCACAGGTACAACCAGAATAATCTTCACGTTTTTCATCGAAATATTACACAAAACCATAGATATTTTTACTTACCTTAGCCTTAAAGGATTAGTTTCTCTTCAAGAACCCTAGAGGTGAGCCTTGGCTGCTTTAGAAAATGAAGAGAGAGCAAGAAAAAACTTGGAGAGAAATCTGATTTTTGGCTTGAGAAAATGACTAAAGGTTGCTGGTTTTTGCTCCCTTTTATATGGCCACTTTTGGCCGACTTTCTTTTGTATTTCCAGCATTACGTTATTAAGGTTATGATGCAGCAACTTGTCCTTTTCACTTGGGCCTTATTGGGCTTCAATCGGATGGGCTTTGCTGCAAATTTTCCTCCTAACCCACTTAATTTGGGCCCTAGTTGTTAACTGGGTTGTGAATGTAATTTGGCCCTTTTCCTATTCAACTTGGGCTTAAAATGTTGTCTTTGTTTACGCTAAACCATGGGCCCAAATGACATCCTTAACTCGGGGTTCATTCGTTGTTAGACTTGAACAAATTCGGTCTTGGGCCTTGTCTCCGTTTACCTAGCCTATTTAAGCTAAGCACGTAGGTGACTCACCTGCTAGCTTCCTAAGTCTCACAAAGGCCTCACTTATTTTACTTCCTTTAAGGTCATAATATCCTTAGCTTGACTTAAAAATTATATACTCTCGGCCATCTTAAGTGTTAGATGTATATATTCCCCTTTAATCTAAAATTCACGCACTTTTAAAATGTGTGCGGATTTGACCCCGCCATATCATGTTTCATCTGCGTTGGACTAGTACATGTAAGATGTGGGGTGTTACATCTTCCCCCCAGGAATATGCGTCCTTGAATGTAAGTGTAATTGAATAGGTTAAACAAGTTTGAACATCCGTGTTAACAGAATTTTGAAAACATAATAAGAATTCATATTCACGTACCTACTAGTCCCTCAACTTTGTATCTTGGACTTCCTCTTTAGCTTCAAATAAATAAGGGTATTTATACCTCATTGCTTCCTCAGCCTCCCACGTTATCTCTTCTACCTGCTGGTTCCTCCAAAGCATTTTTACTGAAGGTATTTCTTTATTCCTTAGCTTTCTAACTTGGTGATTTAGGATAGCAATAGGTACCTCTTCATAGGTGAGATCTTTTATAACCTGCATATCTTCAATAGGAGTGATACGAGATGGGTCACCTATGCATTTTCGGAGCATTGAGATATGAAAAACTAGATGAACCATTGAAAGCTCCTGGGGTAGCTCTAATTCATACGCAACCTGTCCAAACCATTTAATAATCTTATATGGTCCTATGTAACGTGGGCTTAGTTTTCCTTTCTTACCAAATCTCATAACACCTTTCATTGGGGACACCTTTAAGAATACCCAATCTCCTACTGAGAATTCCATTCCTCTTCTTCTAGCAACCCAATATGATTTGTGATGACTTTGGGCTGTTTCTAGCCGTTGTCGTATTACCTTGACTTTTTCCATGGCTTGTTGGACTAGATCTGGACCAAGCAAGGTGGTTTCACCCACTTCAAACCATCCTATAGGTGATCTACATTTCCTTCCATACAACGCTTCATACGGTGCCATCTTGATGCTTGAATGGTAGTTGTTATTATAGGCAAATTCAATAAGTGGCAAATGGTCCACCCAACTACCTTTGAAGTCCAATGCACAAGCCCGCAACATATCTTCAAGTATTTGAATGGTGCATTCTACTTGACCATCTGTCTGCGGGTGGAAAGCTGTGCTTAAATTCACTTGTGTCCCTAAGCTCCTTTGGAAGGATTTCCAAAACTTTGCGGTGAATTGAGCCCCCCGATCAGATATAATGGAGATTGGGACCCCATGTAGCCTAACTATCTCTTTAAGGTATAGCTTTGCATACTCTCTGGCTGTATAATCACTCCTAACCAGCAAGAAGTGTGCTGACTTTGTGAGACTATCAACTACCATCCATATGGAGTCAAACTTCTGAAATGAGCGAGGCAACCCAGTAACAAAATCCATATTAATCATATCCCACTTCCACATTAGAAGCTTTATGCATTGCATATAACCTCCCGGTTTTGGGTGCTCTACCTTAACTTGTTGGCAATTCGGACACTGAGCCACAAATTCTGCAAGGTACTTTTTGATGCCTTCCCACCAAAACATTCCCTTCAGGTCATGATACATCTTAGTTGATCCTGGATGGATAGAATATCTTGAATGATGGGCTTCTTCCATTATCCTCCTTCTTAGTCCGTTTATGTTAGGAACGCATAATCTATTTTGGCAATAAAGTACTCCATTTTGGGTAATTTCAAAGCCCTTCATTGTACCTTGACCCACCTTCTCCTTAAGTCACCGTAGAATAGGATCTTTGAACTATTTTTCTCTTACCTCTATTACTAATGAAGATTCCGCAATGTTATGCACAATAACCCCTTCCTTTGGAGTTTCAATAAGGTGAACTCCAAAATTGGCTAGTTGACATAGATCCTTAGTGACTCCTTGACTTACCATGATCTGATCCTTAATATTCACAATTGCCTTGCGGCTCAAAGCATCGGCTACAACATTTGCTTTCCCTGGATGGTATAGTATATCAACATCGTAATCCTTTATTAGATCCAGCCACCTCCGCTGCCTTAAATTTAGGTCTTTCTATTTAAATATGTACTGTAAGCTCTTATGATCCGTATATATGTCAACATGAACTCCATACAAATAATGGCACCATATTTTCAAGGCAAACACAACAGTTGCTAGTTCAAGGTCATGTGTTGGGTAGTTTTTCTCATGTGGTAGTTGTCTCGAGGCATAAGCAATTACCCTACTGTTGTGTCAGTACAAACCCTAAGACAACTCCTAAAGCATCGCAATACCCCTCTGTGCCTTCTGGAAGCACTAATACAGGTGCAAAAGTTAGCCTTCTTTTCAACTCTTGAAAGCTCCTTTCACATGCATCATTCCATTGAAATTTAGTCGCTTTATGTGTCAACTTTGTTAGAGGTGCGAAATATAAGAAAAACCTTCAACAAATCTTCTGTAATAACTTGCCAACCCTAGGAAGCGTCGAACTTCTGTGGGTGTTGTTGTCCTTGGCCAATCTTTCACCACCTCTATCCTTTGTAAATCAACCTTTATTCCTTCACCGGATACAATATGACCCAAGAATGCCACTGATTTTAACCAAAATTCACATTTGGAAAACTTGGCATACAATTGCCGATCACGAAGAACTTGTAATACCTGCCGTGGGTGATTTGCATGGTCCTCTTCTGATCTTGAATACACCAAAATGTCATCTATAAATACTATCGCAAAGACATCCAAGAATGGCTTGAATACCCTGTTCATTAAGTCTATAAAAACTGTTGGTGCATTTGTCAGCCCAAATGACATAACAAGAAATTCAAAGTGACCATAGCCTGTCCTAAAGGCTTTCTTGGGTATATCTTTCTCCTTCACCCTCACTTGGTGACAACCTGACCTCAAATCAATTTTAGAAAAGCATTTGGCACCCTGTAACTGATCAAATAAATCATCAATCTTGGGGAGGGGGTATTTGTTTTTAATTGTCACCTTATTCAATTGCCGATAGTCAATACACATTCTCAAGGTGCCATCCTTTTTACGTACAAATAACACTGGTGCACCCAAAGGGGACACACTAGGTGTTATAAAACCCTTCTCTAGCAAATCTTTTAATTGCTCCTTTAATTCACGTAATTCTGATGGGACATTCTATGTGGAGGGATAGAAATAGGTTGAGTACCTGGAAGTAAGTCAATGCTAAAATCTATTTCTCGTTCTGGAGATGAACCTAGAAGTTCCTCGGGAAATACATCAACAAATTCATTTACTACGGGAACAGATTAAAGAGTTGGTGATTCTGCTTGCATATCCCTTATTCTAACTATCCCTTACTATAACTAAATGACATATATATCCCTTTGACATCATCTTCCTTGCATTAAAATAGGAGATAAACTTACCCTTTGGTGCCCCAACACTGCCTTCCCATTCAAGGACCGCCTCATTTGGAAAGTGGAAATACACTCACTTAGTACAGCAATCCAAAGTAGCATAGCAAGAAGCTAACCAATCCATACCCATTATAACATCAAATTCCACCATATCTAACTCAACAAGGTCAGCCAATCTGTCACGGTCAGAAATGGTTACTACATAGTTATAATAGACACTTCTAGCTATAATAGATTCACCGGTTGGTGTAGTAACTTCAAATGGCTTGTTCAATAATTTAGGTGTTCTTTTAAGCTTCCCAGGCACTAGTGGAGTGATATATGATAATGTAGAACCAGGGTCAATTAATGCATACACATTGTGTGAAAAGATGGACAATGTACTTGTGAGCACATCAGGTGAAGCTTCCAAATTTTGCCGACTCCCTAGAGCATAGGTGCGATTCTGGGCTCTGCTGGAGCTAGCTGCCCCTCTACTACCTCTACCACGGCCTGTAGGTGTTTGCTGACCCCTACCTAATGGAGGAACAGATGATGATGATGCAACATCTGACCTAGTAGGTTGTGCTATATCACCTATACGTCTTCTTGGGCAATCTCTCGTCATATGCCCTGGTACACTACACCAATAACAAGCATCTTTCCCAACACAACATGTACCTAAATGACTCCTCCCACATTGTTTGCAAGGTTGCCTAGGAGGAATCTACTGGCTGGCCGAATATCCTATTGTCTGTGCACCTTGTCCCTTACTTCTTTGATTAAACTGATTACTTCTAGGCCCTTGAAGTTGCGGTGGAGCACTGACTGCAGAGTAGGAGGATGATGGTCTAGGTGGTTAATTAGGAAATCGGGGCCTAAACTCACCTTGGGACGGTACAAACTGCCCTATAGATCTTGCCCTCATGGACTGCCCCTTTCTAACTCTTGTGTCCTTCTTCCTTTCCTCTGATCCTCTAGTTTTTGTGCAAATGCTTGCATCCTCGCTATGTCCATGCCTTTATTAAAAGAAGAAATGGTGCAGTCTCTGACCAGATATGAATCCAACCTATCCACATATCGATGAACTCTATCTGCCATAGTAGCAACTATAATAGTAGCATACCTGGACAGGGAATTAAATTGAAGGCTATACTCCCTCACGCCCATATTCCCTTGGAGGAGATTCAGAAAGTAATCTGCCCGGGCCTCTCGGATCTCGTATGGCATGTAATGGTCAAGAAATGCCTCTTTGAACTCCTTCCAAGTAGTTGGAGGTGCATCTATACCCTTAGATTGCTTCTAAGCTTCATACCACAATATAGCCACACCCTTCAATCTATATGCTGCCAGTTTCACTGCTTCTATGCCGCTTATGTGCATAACATGTAAAGTGCGTTGGATCTGATTGATGAAGTCTTGTGGATCTTCATTAGGATCTGACCCGATAAAAGATGGAGGGTCCAAATTAATGAAGTCTCGTATCCTCGTGCTAGCTGCCTTACCTGCACCACCTACACCTATAGATGGACCTTCTTGTCTTTGACTCTGGCCAGCAACTATCCGAGTCAATAATTGGACCGCATTTCTCAAATCCTGCACGGTAGCATTGGCAGGTGGCTCTGGGGGAGTTTCACTACTTCCTGGTTCGTCAGGAGCTGGAGGATTTGGAGATGTTTGTGATAGAGACTCATCTGGGGCCTCATTTCGTCATCTCATCTGACTAGGTACACCAACTACCACTTTCACTTACTTCTCTTTGCCTTTGCTTTTCCTTGTTTCAGGCATACTTGCTGTACAAAATGATTTAGAGGTTAGAAATAATCAACCTACAACACTTGGCTCTATGGCACGATCTAAAGAATGAAAAGAAAGTGACAACTCCTAAATGCCACATAGCCTCCTGCTTATAAATGTGGTGCACAACACATCCATAAACAAGACTCTACATAGACACGTCTTTGTAGACTCCCCAATACGACCCGCTCTAATACAACTTCTGTCACGCCCTAAGTCCCATTAAGGCGGACTGGCACCTATTGCTGATAAGGCTTGGGAGAACCAACATATAACTATGCACCTGCTATGAACATTTAAGAGATTTCCATATTCAACATGCTGTCAAAAGAAAGTAAACTGTATTAATAAGCCAAAAGTAAATGCATAAGACTAGGCCGTTAGAGCCACAATGTCTACAGTATGCTACTTGGCCATACTTTAATTTACATAGTCTACAAAGCCTCTAGGTAAAGAGCAATATCCATATGGGTCGGGACAGGCCTCGCCTAATGACCAACTATACAATACAAAATACAAGTTCTAAACACACAAGCCCCGAAGCAACCTGGAGCTTAGTAATAGCAGTTGGAAAGTCTTGTACTCTTACTGGGGAGATCTAGTAACTCCTGTACCTGCAGCAAGAAATGCAGGTCCCCCATAAGGGACGTCTGTACGAGATAATGTACCGAATATGTAAGGCTGGAAATACTGTATATATGAAATAAAACCTCAAATGATGTCACACACTGGTGTGTAAGGATGAAGAGACCACCTTTAGTCATACTGTGGAATCATGTACTTTATATTTTTTTTATTACTTTACCTTTCTTTACAGTATAATCTTTGCACAATATATCATGTAAATGACCAACTGATCAGTGGTAAATCAATAAAGGGATCGACCCATGCTAGGATTTCCTTTCACCTCTGGGATACCCCTCGTAATATGGGATCGACCCATGCTAGGTGATTCTTCCACTCCTGGGATACCACCCATTAATAAGCAACTGTGAGTTATCTTTTATTTACTTTCCAGATGATTCTTTTGGTGGTCATAACCTTTAGAACTGTAGGAATATAGACATGTGACATATAAACAACCATACAAGATAAAACCATAATGAAAAGAGAGATACACAACTAATGAACCGTATAGGAGATTAAACAACACATGGACTTTGTTTGCTAAAAAGGAACTCATGTATATTTGGTATCCAAGTACGTATGCAGGTTTGAAAATGGCTATGTATGGGAACATATGAACATGATAAAGAGTGGATACACAATTATTAGTTATGTCGTAGTTGGTAAGTGCCCTCCATGTACCAAGGACGGACGTAGATTTCATGCCAAGTAATAGGAAATCAAGTAGCCTTACATACCTTGTTATACTATGTCGTTATTACCTCGGAGTAGTATCCCTTTCCTCCAAACACTTATCTACAATATAGTAGGTGATAAAACTAATATTAGCAGCCAATAAACACATCTCGGTAATCCAATTTCACCCAAAAATAATATCCGGGCAGCAAGCTCGGAATTAGCAACCAAAGAGTATTCTTTCAACATTTCCACCCCTAATCGTATTTTCTAATACCTGTTCTCATATACATGTCTTATCCAGCTTGTTTTAGTACCACAACAGTGTTAACATAGTTCATAAAGTACAACATACAACAATTCTACACAACACGCAAGTAGGCAACATAACATTACATCCTTTCGTTACATTTTAGCGTCAACAATTCCAAATCCATTTCAACCTCAACCAATCTATTCTCAACATATTTACACACAAAAACAGTCCTAAAATAGTCCTAATACAGTCACCAAGTAGATGGAAAACATGAGACAATAATTCCCAATATTCAGTCCATGAATTCTTACTAAGAGCGGAATTTAGATATCATATAAGAACTCATTTTCGCGGAAGATAAAAATGGTGCAGCAGCCTTCTTACATCACTACAGAACCAAACCTTGTTAAACACATACATATTAATTCATAATCCATCCAACCAATAAGAGAAAATCCTCTTAATAAACAAGGAAAATGGACAACAATCTTCGGAACACATGCTGTCCCAAATTCCTGCACAGGCACAACCAGCATACTCTTCATGTTTTTCATCGAAAAATTACACCAAACCATAGGTATTTTTACTTACCTTAGCCCTCAAGGATTAGGTTCTCTTCAAGAACCCTAGAGGTGAGCCTTGGCTGCTTTAGAAAAAGAAGAGAGAGCAAGAAGAAACTTGGAGAGAAATCTGATTTTTGGCTTGAGAAAATGACTAAAGGTTGCTGGTTTTTGCTCCCTTTTATATGGACACTTTTGGCCGACGTTCTTTTGGATTTCCAGCATTCATTTATTAAGGTTATGATGTAGGAACTTGGCGTTTTCACTTGGGCCTTATTGGACTTCAATTGGATGGGCTTTGCTGCAAAATTTCCTCCTTTATACCCACTTAGTTTGGGCCCTAGTTGTGAATGTAATTTGGCCCTTTTCCTATTCAAATCGGGCTGAAAATGTTGTCCTTTTAAGATTCTAAACCATGGGCCCAAATGACATCCTTAACTCGGGGATCATTCATTGTCGGACTTGAACAAATTCGGTGTTGGGCCTTGTCTCCGTTTACCTAGCCTATTTAAGCTAAGCACGTAGGTGACTCACCTGCTAGCTTCCTAAGTCTCACAAGCACCTCACTTATTTTACTTCATTTAAGGTGATAATCTCCTTAGCTTGACTTAAAAATTATATACACTCAGCTGTCTTAAGCGTTAGACGTACATATACCCCTTTAATCTAAAATTCACGCTCTTTTAAAATATGTCCGGATTTGACCCCGCCATATCATGTTTCATCTGCGTAGGACTAGTACAAGTAAGATGTGGGTTGTTACAATAAATATGATTATTTTTGTTATAATATCTCAAGAAATGGAGCAAAATAGTTGATTGTGACTAAAATGGGCAGAAATGAGACCCACGCCCAAAATACCAAAAAACAAACCCTGTAAAAATGACCACTACATCATAAGTCTACAACTAGAAATTGAGCTTAAAATGAGGCTTTGAACAATAAGCACCAACCCAAAAAACAAGTTACGTTTATTATTGAAAAAAACATTTCTTACAACAACATTTTCATCAATCTAGTAAAAACTATAGTCAAATCAATGGAGCTGGAATATAACATAGTAAAAGTCTCAAAAGGTTGTACCAAATTTTACTTAATTCCGATAAGAAACAATTGAGATATTGCAACTCAAAGTTTCTTGCAAGTTATGATATAACATTCAGCAAAACAATGATCCTTACCTTGAAATACGCACAACAGCTGAAATCCGTTCACCCCAAAACGTTCCTCATAAAAGTTTTTACAATTTAGACTTTTAAATCTCTAAAATATGATATGTATAGCTCAGTTCACCGCTAAATGAAGTTTTTGCATAATTCTTCATGAAGTAGCCTATATAAGGCTTGCCCACCGCCTTCAACTCTGCCTCCACGGACGCAGGAATCAGGCTGCACGAATGCTCCGCTAACATGCCCATGATGACGTGAATGTGGGGCTTTCGCCTTAGTCCCTTTAGTGAAGGCGGACAACCTTCCATTAATTCATTGTAGTTTCACCAGCTAACTTTTAACACTTTCTAGGGTGTTTCAGGCCCATTCAATGTCTAATTTTTGAAAACCAACTATGTAACTAAATTGACTTTGATGTTTCGAATCCAATGCTATGGTCAAAATTCCCAACAGAGCATGTTATGATAAATTGAGGGTCCCACCCTTTTTGACTAATTTAACTAAAAGAACTGAGGGGGTCAAAATGCATCTAGAAGTCCCCCCAATGCAACAAAAGGTTATTTTAGATGAAATTTGACTTTCCAGAACTGACTGAGCTATTGGAATTTCCCTTTGAGTATGTTTACCCAATTTATCACCAAAAGTCGCTTTTTAGCTTATTTCTGAACTAATGTTATGAATTCTCAATTAAACTTACACTGAAACTCCCAAGTCTTGGGCCAACCATGCTCTTAGCCTAATTTGTCCTTTTTGGAGCTGACATAATCATCAGAATTCCACTCCTAGCCTGTTTACTAAGACTTTACTAGAAAACTCATTTTACAGTTATAATCCTCTATTCAACTCAAAAAACTGTATATATCTCAATCGAATTACCCAATAACCCAATTAATAGTATCCGCAAGTAAAAATGGCCAGAGATCACTATGTACATGCTCGAACTGATATAATAATCACAAAAACAAAAAACATGACTTGGATGGTCATTACAATTTCCAAGGAGTGTTTCTTTCACCTAGTGAAGGTTAGGTATGTCACTTTCGAGGTTCCATCTCTTTAATCAGTTCTAGTTTTCAATGAGTTCTCTAATGTTTTTCCTAAAAAATTCTGCAGTGTTCTTCTTGAAAGGGAAATAGATTTTGGCATGGATCTTCTCCCTGATACCCAACTTATCTCTATTTCTCTTTGCCAAATGGCCATGAAAGAGTTAAAAGAATAGAAGGAACAATTGAAGGATTTGTTGGAGAAGCGTTTCATAAGGCCAAGTGAGTCTCCATAGGGTTCTCTAGTGTTGTTTGTAAGAAAAAAAGGTGGGTCACTGTAAATGTATATAGATTATCGACAATTGAACAAGGTGACTATAAAGAACAAGTATCCAATTTTGAGAATAAATGGCTTGTTTCGTCACTTAAAAGTGGCTAGACACTTCTCCAAGACTGATCTTCAGTCCAGTTATGATCAACTAAGGGTCAGGGAGTGTTCCATTCCCTAAATGGCTTTTTGGACAAGGTGTAGTCATTTTTAATTTGTGGTGATATCATTTGATTTAACTAATGCACTGAAAATATTCATGGACCTAATGAATAGAGTATTCAAGCACCACTTTATGAATTTGTGGTTGTCTTCAAAGATGATGTTTTGGTATATTCTTGGAGTAGGGAAGATCCCCTAACTATTAGAGGGTTATACTTCAAACCTTGACGGAGAGGCAATTGTTTTTAAAGTTTAGTAAGTGTAAATTTTGGTTGGAAGAGGTGGCATTTCTTAGGCATGTGGTTTCTTGTGAAGGAATAAAGGTTGATCCTAGGAAGACGGAGGTAGTGAAGAAGTGTCCTAAACCATTGACTTCTTCAAACATTAGGATATTTTTGGGTTTAGCTTGGCTTTATAGGAGGTTCGTTGAGGGTTCTGTTCTATCTCGTCACCATTTACCAAGTTGACTCAAAAGAGTGTGAGAAAAGCTTCCAAGCCTTAAAGGATCAGTTAACTTTTAACTCCAATCTTGACCTTGTCGGAGTGCACCAAAGAGTTTGTGGTGTATTGTAATGCCTTATGAGTTGGTTTGGATTTTGTGTTGATGCAACATGGAAATGTGTATGATTTAAGGTGATTGAAGGTGCATGAAATGACCTACCCAATACATAATATTGAATTTGCAGCCATGGTACTTACATTGAAGATTTAGCATCATTACCTCTATAGGGTTCATATAGATGTCTTCACTAATCACATAAGCCTCCAATATATGTTTAGTTAGAGAGTTCTCAACGTAATGCAACAAACAGGTTAGAGATTCTCAAAGACTATGAAATAAGTCTGAAGTATCACCCATGTAAAGCTAAGATGATAACGTGTCTCACCTTGATGATGGGAAAACGGACTTGTCAAGGGAAGTTCATAGGTTGGCTAGATTGGGAGCTAGGTTAAATAATGCCAAAAATAGTGGTATGATGGTGTTAAATAGTTCCAAATCTTCATTGATTGTGTATGTCAAATCCAATATAGATCTTTGGTCGAATTGAAAACATCGATGAAGGAAGGTAAAGTAGATGTTTTCTCATAAAGGGGATATGTGGTACTTCACTACCAATGGCAGTTGTTTGTTCCAAATATTGATGGAATAAGGGTGAAGAAAATAGAAGAAGCTCATAATTCAGAATATTCCATTCACCTGAATATCGTCAAGATGTATAGAGACCCAAGGGAAGTGTACTGGTGGAATGAAATGAACAAAGACATAGCAAAGTTTGTGTTAGAATGTCCTAATTTCCAATAAGTAAAGGTCAAGCATCCAAGGATGGACGACCTAGCCCAAGACATTAAAATCCCCACTTGGAAGTGGGACGAGATCAACATGGAATTTACGGTTGGTTTGCTTAAGGCTAAGAGGCATTTTGACTGCGTTTTGTTTGTTGTTGATAGAGTGATAAAGTCATCTCACTTCCAATCAAGAAATACTTCATATAATGCACACGAGTATTGCGTACTGTATATCCAAGAGTTGGCGAGGTTACAAGGGTTGCCATTTTCTATTATATAGTATCATTGTACTCAATTCACCTCTTCATTTTAAAAGCCATTTCAAAAGGGCCTTGGCACTAAGGTAAAGTTGAGTAACACTTCCATCCTAGAATGGATGGGCAAGCCAAGCAAATAATTCTATCACTTGAAGTTAAGTTGAGGGCTTGTGTGTTAGAATTCAAGGAAAGTTGGAATGATTATCTACCGCTCTGTGAGTTCGCCTACAATAATAGCTATCACTCTAGTATCACAATGACAATATTTGAGGCCTTGTAAAAGAATGTAGATCTTTGGTGGTATAGTATTATAATGACTTGAACCTAGGGCCTAGTCGTGACACGGCAAATGTGACACCCGAAGCCTCCCATCAAAGCCTCTTGTTCATAAGCATATATAAGGTAAAGTAAGCAATTCATAAGAGGGTAAGCAAGTAAAATACAGCAACATTATAGTCATAGTTTCCCTTAGGAAAAATACAACATCTTTAGTCCAAAACATGGCTCTACATCATAGATTTTGATGGGGACTAGAACATGCTACTATCTCACTCTGACAATAGAATAATAAATGAAATAATAAGGTCTCAACATATGAAAGCATAACATGAGCGAGGCTGGTCCCTGAAGCATGGGAACTTACCAACAATCTTCAAAGCACAATACAACTCTAGCCATGATTTGGAGGAATAAGCTCATTATCACCTGTCCTTATATCGTTAGATCATGTCAAAAAAGAAGTATGTGTTAGTACATGGAATGAACTAAGTATGTAGGTACACCATGCATCAAGGAAACATCATCACATAATAGCAATATGTTAAATCATAGAAATAGAATAAGTACAAGATATGAATGATTAATGCATGTTTAGGCGATTGATAGAATCATCATCAAAACCTTTCATAGCCTAGAATACATATGAGGGAATAAGACCATAACGAAAAATAAGAATATGTTGATTTTTACATGGAATCCTGATGTTCCCTCTATACTAATCGAAAGAGGAGTCAACTTTGCCAAGGTAGACTTGGCCCCACCCTTTAAGATTAACTCTAGCACGGTAAGTGTCACATGATCATAAAGATCTCAGGCTTAGTCCCACCATGGTGAATATCATGTGAACATAATTCTAAATGGATCCATTCGCTAACCTTATAGGCACATAATCATGAATCTATGGTTGCATATTGTTGATGTGCTGCCAAAATACAAAAACTTTGATGCTTAAAACTTGGAATTTTCGTGTTTTTTTAATGCAATGTTAGTTCATTTTACGTGTTTTTGTGTTTATATTTGTAGAATTACAGGTTGGCCTTTATTTGGGGGAAAAAGTGCAGAAGTTGCTAATATTTTCCATTACATGAGACCTTTTACAGGCCGTAGACCATTTTATGAGAGAACAATACCAGTGAAGGGCTATTTTCTAAAGTTTATTTTACAAATATGCAAACAATCCGTAGAAGGTTTTATAAGTCGTAGATGATGGTTCATGCCCTGAAGATCAAAGACTTTCTAAAGTTCATCAGATGAAGCTCATTTAAGGTTCGTAAATCACTTTACGAGTCATAGAGGGGTGTCATAGATTGAAGTCCAAATTTCCAGCAGTTGAGTATGAGATCTCGATTACGGGCCACGGAATGCAATACATCCCATAGACCCCTTTCATATGGTGTGCCGACCAGTTATCCTATTTCAGTTGGGACTTTTATTTTACTCATAATAAATATATTTTGTAAGTTATTTTTTGGGGGAGTCGGTAGTTTTTGCTAAGTTTTAATGTAGTACAATATAACAAAAGAGAAAATGGTCAGGTCAATTTGGAGAGTCTTTGAGAACACTTGTGTTTGAATTTCATCTTTAAGCTTGCGATTCTTATTGAAGTTCGATTTGATGGTTCCTAATTCTTTTACGTAATTGTTTAATGATGTTTTCTTAATTGATAATTCTTATATCTACACAAAGTATGAGTATCTAAATCCACAAGTAGGGTTGTGGGAACCATGAAGAACTAACAACTAAAACCAAATAATTCATAATTCTTGAAAGGTGTATATGTATGTATTAATTAACTCTCTTCGTTTTGCATGTTTTCTGATAGTGGCCGACAGTAGAACCCGCCTAGTGTTATTGACTGGACCATGGTAGTAATGAATAGGAAAAGAGATTAATTTACAAGATTCACTTGATGTGTTCTCATCTAATCAATCAAACAGGGCCAAGGGGAGGTTGTACTAGGAATAATACGTCAGGTTTAGTAATGCAAACTATGGAGATGAGATAAGTCGTATAGTGAAATTCACCTCACATTTTTTTACCAAAGAGCTTGGTGAACATAACTTACCATCTTGCATGCTAAACAATAGAAAACAATTAGGTTATCCGATGATACTGAGTTGGGTATCATGGGGAACACAATACACTAGTTTCACTCCATATTTGCTTCACTCTTATGTTTGTTTAGTTGTAGTTTTCATTGACTATTGCAAAAACCTCCCCTTTTCGGGGAAGTAAGCTGGTTAACCATTCGAATTACGATCATTGAATTCTCTTGATTCTATGTATTCCCTGTAGGTTCGACCCAAACCATTTTTAGGTTCTATTTCTTGATATCGACCACTTTATCTTCTAAAAAGGAGGTATAACTTATTATGATGCCATTGCCAGGGAATACGACTAGACTTAGTGAATTCATAAGTAATTTTGGTGTTAATCCTTAGTTTCCTTATTTTACTTCTATATATGTTTTTCGTTCATTTTTTAGGGTGTAAGTGTAGTGTATGCCCAACACCCAGAGTCAAGACAATCCCTTAAATCCGTTTGACCCAGAGAACAACATAATATTTAGAAGAATGACCCATGACAATGCCAATAACATGGCCAATACAGCTCTGAATAGGAACAACAATGATGACGCGGAGAATGAGAACCCACCACCTATGGAGGACATTGCTCCACCGCTTCAGGATTTCAATGGTAATGCTTACAAGTGGAATCAATATAGGCTGAATCCCACAACCTTGGAGGTGACTGTATCTATTATGTTTCCACCACTACCAGCAGACACAAAGTTCACAGTATCAAGTGGGTTACTTCATATACTGCAGAACCATGGGCTATTTGCGGGCTTACCATCCGAGGATCCTCATAGCCACCTAAACAATGTGGCATTTGTCTGCAAGTGTGTAATGGGACCACAAAATATGTTTATGGATGTTGTGGGACATCAAGTCTTCCTATTGTCTCTTACAGGCAATGGAATATTATGGCTATCTGAGCTCTTGCAGAGTTCGATCAGCAGTTGGGAAAACCTTCACAAGGCCTTTTATTAGGGGAACTTGCCTAGATCGAAGAAGCTCAAGTTGAAGGACCAGAACAATAATTTTGAGGAACTTCCTGGTGATTCAATTAGTACTATGTACGAGCGATTCACCAAATATTTGAGGAGTGTATTAGACCACAAGATAGTTAACGATGCCTTGGTAGAGATATTCTACCGTGCCCTTGATGAGAATGGTCAGGCCTGTGTTGACACTATCATGGGGGGCATGTTCTTAGTCATCCATTTGCAAGATCGAAGAGTAAATAAAAAGAGTGGTCAAGACTAATCATGCATGGGGGTAGAGGGACAAAGCATCACTAAAAGTTCATGTGCTATCAGTGTGGGTTCAAAGCAAGCCAGAATCAATGAAGAAATTATGCAACACCTTGCCAAAATTCGCACAGGTATGGAGGTGATGATAAAGCAGAACATAGAGCGAATGAATGCAGTGGTTCATTAACGTTTATGTGCTTCCTTGTACGATGAGCCATATTATGATGAGGATGCGTGTTTTGTTGCTTATCCGGCAAGGGGTTTTCGGACCAATGCCCAAGGGTCATAATAGGACTATTGGCACCAAGGTCAAGGAAACCAAGGTCAGAAGTTTAACAAAGATGAGCTTATAGGGACAACTGTGGAGGATACAATAACGGAAACAGGGGTCCAGAGAGAGATATAGATTGGGGCCGTAGAGAAGGCTTCAAAAATGGTCTTTATGTGCCACTACGTAAGCGCGATACAGGTGCAAGCAGTTCCATAATTGAAGATATATTTGATTGCCTGTTGAAGCAAGCCGAGACACAGGATGAGACTTAAGGGGCATGAAATCAGAGATTTCTAGTATAAATCAGAAGATTGAGTCTCACTTATGGCTATTAAACAGCTTGAACAACAGTTCGGTCAAGTGTTAGTGCAATTTAATCAACGTCAAAAGGGGTACACTGCCTACCAACATAGTTTAGAATCTAAAAAATAAAGGGCAGTGTATGTCAGTTACTACTCAGGGTAGAAAGAGAACCATTGATCTTCCTATGTCGATTAATGAGGAAGATGTTTGAGAGGATATAGTTACAGCCAGGGATACAGAAGAAGGAGATGATCGTGGCAAGGATGGGGTGAGTAAAGTTGTTGATGCGCCATAGAAGTTGAAGCCCATTCCGAGGCCTCCTCCTCCCTTCCCTCAAAGAATCAAAAAGAGGGAGGATGAAGGAAAATTCAAGCACTTTCTCTCCATGCTTAAACAGCTCACAATCAACATCCCTCGCATCGAGGCATTGGAGAAGATGCCAGGGTATGCGAAGCAGATGAAGGATTTGGTCAATAAAAATGCACTGCGAGTTAGGAACTCTCCCAAGAGCTTCAACATTGCAGTGATATTTCTATGAGGTCCTTGGCTCAGAAGCAAGAAGATCTCGGTGCTTTCATCATACCCTACACTATTAGAGATATGGAGTTCACAAGGGCACTATGAAATCTAGGTTCCTACATAAACTTGATGCCCCTTGAGGTCTACAAGAAGATTGGACTGTGAGCATCTACTCCGACGAGTATGCAGTTGTTGATGACGGATCGCATGGTGAAAAAGTCTGTGGGGATACTTTATGATGTGCTAGTCAAAGTTGAGAAGTTCATATTCCCCACTAACTTTGTAATCCTAGTTTTTGAAGTTGACTTTAACGTCCCAATCATGTTGGGAAGACCATTCCTTGCTACTGGGTGAGCACTAGTGGATATGGAAGCCGATCAACTCAAATTTAAATTAAACGATAAAGAAGTCACCTTCAATATTTATTAGTACATGAAATGTCCAAATGATCTAAAGAATGAAGTTTCGGCAATTGGTGAAGTTTGATAAACCAATTTTTCTAAGTCGTGCTATGACATTAAATCAGGCGCTACATAGGAGGCAACCCAAGATCTTTGATGTAATAACATAATTATAGGTTTATTTTCAGCGTTTGGACTCATATTTAGTTTACTTTCTTGTATCTTTATTGCAATTGTAGATATAGGATCGGTTTCCCTACTAGAGACGATACCTCATGGGTTGGTGTTTGATCTATTTGCTCCTGAGGAGCCCATTCAGTATTCTCATGGGAAGAGACCCCACACAGAGGATAATGATCCATATGAGATACACTTTTGTGCGAGGCTTACAGAGGAGGAGGACGTTGAGATTGTCTTAGGAAGATCGAGATAGGAGGAGGAGAGACAATAAGCTCGAGAGCTTGAGTGCATGAGGGGTGTTGGCCCCTCCAAACAGAGTACTACTACTAAGTAGACTACCATACAAAAGAAGGGTGGCCAGACTTAGCCACACACAGGCGTGTAGGTGCCAAGTATGTTTTTTTACCCCTATATGTTTTACTTTGATTTTACTTTGTGCATTGAGGACAATGCACATCTTTTTCGATAGGGTATGGGTAGTTATGGTCCTCAGTGAATTCTGAGTAGCTTGGGTCCATAACGACCACGATATTTGATCTCGGGGTTTTCTTGCCTGTGTTCGTTTTACCCATAGATATTTAATTTCTGTTGAACTGGCATGTTTAGGATGTTTAGATAGTATTTGTAGCATATAGTACTAATACTTATGGAATATAGCATGTTTGTTATGCTTGGCTTTAAAAATGCTATCTACCAAATATTTATTTTGATTAGTAGTTAGATAGCAACCATGCATGTATGTGTGTGACAATGTTTGTTCTAATAAGTGAGGATAAATTTGGACAAGAAATATGATCCGAGAGTATTTTATTGATGATGTATGCAGTGCAATATGAGTGTGAGCTTAATTTGCTGGATTCATGTATTTTTTCCTAATTCTGAACTTTCCTAGTTACTCTAAGTTTTATGCTAGATTAATTTGATTAGGAAGGTATCTTAGGCCATTGTTTATAATAGTCCATTTAACCTAAAATGACCAACCAAAACTATGATATATCCCTTGTTCCTAATGTTTGAGCCTAACATGTACCGCTTCTTTGGAGAACATCTGATTAACCTAGCCTCCTTAGTTGTAATGTCTTGAAATTGGCCCTGGTCCTTCCTTGAACATTATGCACATTGACTGAGACAAAAAGTCTAAGTTGAGGGTGGCTACCAAAGTTGCCCTGGTTCTGAAGATGGATATTGTGCACCTCAACACAGGCCAAAAGCCTAAGTTGAGGGTGGCTGGTGTAAGGGTAAAACATAAAAATGAGGGAGTGAATTAGTGATGTAGAGAAATCATGTACTGGGTGCAAGAAAAACAAGTAATTCCTGAGTTGGGAGCTAAAAAGAAAAATAAAGTATAGAAATAAGGCAAAAGGCTGAAAAATGAAAAGAAAGCATCCAGAAAAGCTTGAAAATAGGAAAATAGGAAAAAGGGAGAATAAGGTGAAAATAACAGAGTTGGTAGGGTAAAAGTGTTAAGAAACTCAGTGTCAAGGAGGGTTTTTGGTCACTATGTTCACATAATATCATACCAAAGCCCCTGAGCCTATGTTAAAGCCTAGAAAGTCCTAAAGTGATCCTAGTCCATTTATCTGAAAGTATTAATCATTAGTATAGGGGAAAGCCATTGGTATTAGGCACGCTGCTTGAATACCATTTGTGAGAGTGAGTAATTTGACATAGCCCCAAGGTTATACATGAAAACGTCATTGAGTGTCAGATATGGGTCTTCTTTCTGTGAGGGCAGTTGCATAGCATTGTTAGCACTAGACTTGTTCAGTGATTGTGATTTGCTGATACTACCTTGCTTGTCATAGTTGTGTTGTCACATGCACCAGTTTGTATTGGTCTACTAGATAGCTATGTGATCTTGTTTTGAAAAGTTGGTGTGGGTAACTGAGTTTGAGATTTATGTGATGTTTTCCATGGGGCTGAGGTTTATGTATTGTTGTATTATCTATCTAGATTGAGTTCGTCACTTGAGGACAAGCAGCAATTTTAAGTTGATGGTGTCAATGTGTTGACAAAGTACAACACTTTTGATGTTTAAAAGATGGAATTTTGTGTGTTCTCAATGCGATGTTAGTTGATTTTAATGTTTTTATGTTTATATTTACAAGAATATAGGTTGGCCTTGATTTTGGGAAAAAGTGCAGAAGTTGCTAATTTTTGTTGTGACACGAAACGTTTTACATGTCGTAGATCATTTTACGAGCCGTAGGGTAGTTTCCTGAACGATTCTAATGAGGGGCTATTTTTTGATGTCTATTCTACGAACATGTAGACGAGCTGTAGAAAGTTTTATGAGTTGTAGATGATGGTTCGTGCCCTATGGATCAGAGATTTGGACTTTCTAAAGTTCATCTGAAAAACCCCTTTTACGGGTCGTTAATTACTTTACGAGTCGTAGAGGGGTGTCATAGAGTTGAAGTCCAAATTTCCAGCAGCTGAGTATGAGACCCCAATTATGGGCCGTGGAACACAATACGGCTTGTATACCCCTTTCTTATGGCATGACGATCAACTATCCTATTTTAGTTAGGAGTTCTATTTACTTATTATAAATAGGTTTATAGGTTATTTTGCGGGGTGTTTTTACTTGGTTTCCATCTAGTACAGTAGAAAAGATAGAAAATTGTGAGATCAATTTAGAGAGTCTTTGAGAACACTTGTGTTTGAATTTCATCTTTAAGCTTATAATTCTTATTGAAGTTTGATTTGATGGTTCTTAATTATATTGTATAAGTGTTCAATTATGTTTTCTCAATCTATAATTCTTGCATCTACACAAAGTATGAGTTGCTAAATCCACAACTAGGGGTGTGGTAACCATGAAGAACTAACAAAGTAAAATTAGATAATTCATAATTCTTGAAAAGTGTATATGCATGTATTAATTAACTCTCTTCGTTTCACATGTTTTCTAATGGTGGCCAACATTATAACCCGCCTAGTGTTACTAACTGGACCAAGGTAATGAATAGGAAAAGAGATTAATTAATAGGATTCAATTGATGTGTTCTTGTCTAATCAACAAAACTAGGCCAAGGGGAGGTTGTACTTGGATTAATAGGCAAGGGTTAGTAATTCACACTATGGAGATGGGCCAAGTCGCATAGTGAAATTCACCTCCCACTTTTGACCAAAGGGCTTGGTGAACAAAACTTACCATCCTGCATGCTATACACTAGAAAAAAATTAGATTCTCTGGTGACACTGAGTTGGGGAATCATAGGGAATACAATACTCGAGTTTCTCTCCATGTTGACTTTTGTCTTGTGTTGGTTATTTTATTTGTAGCTTTCATCCATTATTGCAAGAACCCCCCTCCCCTTTTCGGGGAGGTAAATCAGTTAACTATTTGAATTGCGATAATTGAATTCTCTTGTGTCTACGTATTCCCGGTGGGTTCAACCCTTACCGTCGTTAGGTTTCATTTCTTGACATCGACAACTTTATCCTTTAAAAAGGAAGTGTAACTTAGGCGACGTCAATTGTTATGAGACTTGTGGATTTATATAAGGACCCTTGGGGATAGTTCGCCTGACACAAGATCATTTAGTGCTAAGTCAAATCTCATGGAATACAGAATCATGCATATAAATAGTCATCATAATAGTTTAGAAATCATACTTTTATAACTTGTAAAATAGGCATCATAACTTCATGAAAACGTCTCATATCATTGGAATAGTCCATCTACATAACACTGTGCAAAGTGTGGGTATACTCCCCAACTTGTTATTATTTCATCCATATTTAGGGTCTTAAGTCACCCTCATCATCATCATAACCAAAACATACTTTCAAACTTAGAATCATATTCACAAAAATCATAACTGTCATAGGAAATTAGAGGCACGTCTGGGTTCATGAGCAACTGAGCTAAAATAATGCAATTAGATAAAAATCATATAGAAATTATGTAATTGAAATTAATTTGGAGCATTAGTGAAGGAACTTACATCAATTCAATAAGCCATAATCATCATATACTTGAAATCACTTGCATTCACTTGAAAATCATATAATTCTTCATAATTCATGCATATCTAAGTATAATAATCATGTCGTAATCATATCCAATCATTTGGAATATTATCATGAAACCCACAAAAATCCATACTCAAACATTGAGAAAATGAAGATTTGAGTTGGGCTTCATGGTTGAATCTAATCCATAAATGAAGCCATACATACCTCAAGTGAGAAGCTTTAGAAATTGAGTTGAATAGACCTTGAAATCCTTTAGCAAAACTTGTCACCCATAGCTCCAATGGAGTCCTTGCTTAGAGAGTGAAAATTTGAGAATTTTGGAGAGGATTTTGAGAGTGAATTGATTAGTATGGTTTAGGAATAGGTTTTTATAGGAACTGTGTTTGTTCAGTTGGTTGAGAGGGTCAAAACGACACAGTTTAGGAGTTAAAAAGATAGAAAATGACAAAAAAGCCCTTTATTTAAAAACTGCCAGACCCATCTGTGAGCCATTGGGTGAAGTACGGGTTGTACTTGGCCACGTACAATGCGTGTCACAAAAATCTAGCTGCTGGAAATTGTGCATCAAAAACTATGAACCAATAGTATGGTTTGTAGTTCCTTTTACAAACCATAGACCCCTTTTTAGAACATCCCCAGACTTCAAAAAAATTTCATTTTTTAGGGTCCCTTTCACGACCTAATTTACGGACCATATTATTTAGTACGACTCATAAAGTCCTCTCATACTTCAACTTCTAGTGACTAAAATTTCCATCAACTCCTGGACCCCAATCACTAGACTTTTCTATGACACGTGGTTAAATCCACAAGCCGTAAATTGGCTCGTAATACTATTTAGTCTCAAAACTTCTAAAACTTTTCCATTTTCTAAGCTTTTCAACATGTAGAGTGTTACAATATCTCTCCTTTGGGATCATTCATCCTCAAATGAGACAAAATCAAGGTTGAGTAGAGTAGAAACTTAACCAACAACCCATCATGAATGCAAAAATGCAAATTAATCATCATTTTCATAAAATCATCAATCTTACACATTAAACATCATTCAAAAATAGTCTCATGATCATACATTCATGCTATATGACAATAAATCACATATTCGTAGAATTTGGAAGAGTAGATCACATTTAGGTACCTTAGGCTTGAATAGAAGGAAAGAGTAAGGATATCATTTCATCATGTCTTCCTCCACTTCCCAAGTAGCACTCTCAACTTATTGGTTTCTCTACAATATTTTGATAGATGCAACTTCCTTATTTCTCAATCTTTTCACTTGCCGGTCAAAAATCTCAACTGATACTTCTTAAAGGGTCATATCCTTAAATGGAACAATAGGATTAGGATCACCCACGAATTTTCTCAACATTGACTCATGAAACACCGATGAACCATAGGTAACTCCATGGGAAAATCTAGCTCATAAGCTACCTTTCGAATTCATTTCACAATCTCATAAGGTCCCACATATCTAGGACTCAATTTTCCCTTTTTGCCAAAACGCATAACACATTTCATAGGTGAAGCCCAATCATCTTCATCAAACTCAATTTTCCACCTTCTAACATCCGAATATGACTTTTGACCACATTGGGCAGCCTTAAACCTTTTCCTTAAAACCATCACCTTCTCCATAGCATTGAGTACCAAATCCAATCCAATCAAGGACATCTCACTATCTTTGAACCATCGCATTAGTGACCTACGATGCCTATCGTACAAAGCTTCAAAAGGTGTCATCTCAATATTTAAGTGGAAACTATTGTTGTAAGTAAATTCAATAAGGGGTAAGTGATCATCCAGCCACCTTTAAAATCAAGCACACATGCCCTCAACATATCTTTCAAGGTTTGGATTGTCCGTTCGGCTTGCCTAGTCATTTGAGAATGAAGTGCAACACTAACCTTCACCTTTGTACCTAGGCCTTTTTATAAAGATATCCAAAAATGAGAAGTAAATAAACCATCACGATTTGATATTAGTGACATCAGTACTCACATGCAACCTTACCAACTCTTGAACATACAGCTTAGCATAATCTTTGACATCATAAGAAGTCTTTATCAGCAAAATATGGGTTATCTTTGTCATTTTATCAAAAGCCACCCATGTAGAATTAAATTGTTTCCTAGTGATTGCCAAACCTATAATGAAATCCATATCTACTTCTCCCATTTTCAAGCTGGTATCTCAATGTCTCACTTTCACTTGTTGGCAATTTAGGAACCTCATCACACACCTTGCTATATCTTTCTTCATGCTAGACACATTATGACACACCTTGCTATATCTTTCTTCATGCCATTCCACTAATACACCTCTCTAAAGTCTCTATATATTTTGCGGATCCCTAATAAATAGAAACTTAGAATTATGAGCCTTATCAAGAATCTTTTCCCTTAAGCCATCAACACTAGGGAACGCAACCATCCTTGGTAATGAAGCACTCCATCTCCCCCCTATAAGAAGATTTTAATCTTTTTATCCACCATCAACTTCTTCAATTCAACCAAAGTAAGATCCATGTCTTGTTTTGCCTTAACCTTCTCTATTAAAGATGATGCTTCCCTATTTTGTACAAGTACACTACCATTATTCAATCCGTTCAACCTTACACCCAAACAATGTAAATAATGCACTTATTTAACTAGCTCTTTCTTTCCGTTCTAAATATGTGCAATGCTTCATATAAACACTCTATTAATTTCATCGACCACAACATTTGCTTTGTGAGGGTGATATATCACACTCATATATAAGTCCTTTATAAGATTCAACCACATTTGTTGCCCTAGGTTCAAATCCCTTTGTCTAAACACATATTGCAAACTCTTGTGGTCGGCGAATACATCAATATGAACCCATAGAGACAATGTCACCAAATCTTTAATGTAATTATAATGTCCAATAACTCAAGGTCATGAGCCGGGTAGTTCCTTTTATGTACCTTCAAGTGCCTTGACGAATAGGCAATGACCTTCTCATACTACATTAACAGATAACCCAATCCTATATGTGAAGCCTCACATTATAATAAAACCATCCGGAACTTCGGACAATGTTAAAAGAGGGGCTGAAGTAAGATGATCCTTTAACATTTGGAAACTTTTCTCACATTCATTGGACCATTGTAATTTCACCTTCTTTTGGGTCAACACAGTCAAAGGAGAGGCAATAGAAGAAAACCCTTCAACAAATCTTCTATAACACCTGGCCAAACCTTAAAAGCTCCTAATATCGAAAGGAGACAATGGTCTAAGCCATCTTTACTGCCTTAGTCTTCTTTGGATCAACTCTACTACCATCATCCAAAATAATATGGCTGAGAAAAGCCACCTCCCTTAGACAAAACTCACACTTGCTAAACTTGGTAAAAAGTGGCCTATCTCTCAATGTTTGCAACATAATCCATAAATGGTCCTTATGCTTCTTTGCATCCCATGAATAGACTAATATATCATAGATGAATACAACCATAAACATGTCTAAATACTGTTTAAAAACCCTATTAAACAAATCCATGAAAGTAGCGGGAGAATTTGTTTTCCCAAATAACATAACCAAGAATTCAAAATGACCATATCGAGTCCTAAATACTGTCTTCAGAATGTTATCCTCCTTCATCCTTAATTGGTGGTACCCGGATCGAAGATCAGTCTTAGAAAAATAACTTGCACCTTGTAATTGATCAAATAAGTTATCAATCTTTGAAAGTGGATACTTATTTTTTATTGTTACTTTGTTCAATTATGAATAATATGCACACATTCGAAGTGAATCATCCTTCTTCCTTAGAAACTACATATGAGTATCCCATGGACATACAATAGGCTTTATGAACCCTTTATCAAGCAAAACCTTTAATTGGTCTTTCAATTATTTGAACTCCGTCTGGGCCATTCAGTATAGAGAAATATATATAGGTTGAGTATTGTATAAAAGATCAATGCCAAAGTCAATTTTCCTTTTGGGAGGAATATCGAGCAAGTGACCGGGAAAGATATCAAGAAACTCATTCATTATAGAAACTGAATCTAGAGTAGGAACCTCAAACTAAACATCTATAACCCATACAACATGATATATGCACCCTTTGGAAATCATTTTCATAGCTTTTCGTAAGAGGCAAACCTACCCTTAAACACATAATTTGCTCTCTCCCACTCAGTGATGGACTCATTATGGACTTGGAATGTGACTTTACAGGTTTTACAATCATTAGAATCATAGGATGCATGCACCCAATCCATACCAAGAATAACATCAAAATAGATCATGTCTAGTTCAACAAGATCACATTGGAAGACTTTACACAAGAACAACACAGGACAATTTCTACAGAATTTCTTCGGTAGGATTGACTTACTAATTAGAGTACAAGCCGAATAAGGTTATAACAAGACTTTCCAAGAAACTTTATGGAAAGGTAAGGAGTAGAAAAATACACGCTAGCAATGGGTTCAAGCAAAGCATACATATTATGATCAAAGACTTATCATATCCATAACCATATCAGGAGACTCTTCGACCTCTTGCCTAGCATGTAGAGTAATAGAATTGCTTACCATTTGGAAAACCTCATTGAGATTGGGCACCTTGTTGCACTTGCCCTATTTGAGCTACTTGGCCTTGAGGACGTCATTCTCTTCCTTTGTTAGCAATATTAGGACCCTCAAAGATCTTGTGCCCAAATTTTTCAACAACCATAGCGAGCACCCATTCCTCTCAAGTATTCACCAACATGGGTCTTCCCGCACTTAAGGCACCTTGGATGAATTGTACCACCCTTTACTACATCACCTTGAGCCTTAGGGTTTGGCACCCGATCTTTTCCAAACCTTTGAGAAGCACCTGTAGAGGACCATTGTCGTTGTTTGATATGGCCACGACTAGACTTAACATGAGAAAATACACCATCAATGAGTCTTTTTGACTACCTCATCCTAATATTTTGATGTTTTTCACTCTCCACTCCTTCGGCATCAGTCATGAGCCAAGAAATATCCATATCCTAAATGAGCATTACGACCTTACATTCCATATTCACCAAATTAGACACATCTAATGTGAACTTGTTCATGTGGGCCCTTGAGTCAACAATAAAAGAAGGAGCATACTTAGAGAATTTTGCGAACTTAAGGGCATACTCCCTCACACTCATGCCACTTTGACTCAAATTCATGAATTCCATCACTTTAGCTTCCCTTAGCTCAAGGGAAAAGAAATTATTAAGTAATGCAGCTTAAACATCTCCCATTCAAGGATCTTATTTAACTCTTTTGGACTTCTATTGTATGAACCAAACTTGAGTTACTCCCTTAAGTTGATAAACTGCTAACTCAGTTCTCTCCTTAAATTATACCCCCATAATCTCCATCACCTTGTAGACTTTGTCAATAAACTCTTGTGAATCCTCACTACCTTTGAACCATGGCACTTTATAGGATTCCTTCTACTAAAATCTCTCGCTTGAAGCTGGGGTAGGAGTCTATGGAGAAGCAATAACTTGAGCCAACATAGTGATAGTGTCTCTAACCTCATCATTAGATACTTGGTTGGCTTGAGGGCCTTGAGGAACTCGAGGAGCCAGGAACTTGGTCCTTGTTAGCATCAACTCACCTAGGCAATAGAACACATCACGAAGGCATTTTTTGAAAGTATCAAAGGTAAAGCGTTAGGGAATGAGAGTCTTGATAGCAAGACATAGAACAGAAAATAAGTAAAGATTTCCTAAAGATCTCATAGCCTCTCACTCATTGATGTGATGTGCTTCACACCTGTGAACAAGACTCTACTATACATGACATGTTAAAATCCTTAGGATGCTTTCAAACCTTGTGCTCTAATGCAAAGTTTGTCACAACCTGAACCTAGGGCTTAGCCATGAAATAAAAAGTATGACATCTGAAAGCGCCTCATCCAAGCCTCTTGTTCATATTATAAGAATATATAAGCCAAAGTATGTAATTAATAAGAGAGTAAGCAAGACGAACTATATCGACCCGCCATTTAAGAGCCTGAGAGTGTAGAACAAGTTAGGCTAAAAAATGACTTGAAGCCTGTTTACGAGGGGACATATGGACTATTGATGGGCTTATAGTCCATAGGTCGGTCCTTAAATATGAAATTAAGGAAATGGAAAAGTTTTCAAGTGTGGGTAACCCACACACCGAATGGTGAATTGTGGAAAGGATGATGGCCTATAAATAGGTTCGTAGATGAGGGCCTGAACACGAAGGAAATTTAGAGTTAGCTAGAAAGTAACCTACGATTAATAACATGGCTCGTAGACTTTGTTATAATTCATAAAAACTCTTCGTGAAATGAGGTCCAGTAAATAAGGAAAAGATGACCAAGTGTAGAAGTACTCTACGAGTCCAACCATGGGTTGTAGAACAAAGGATGAACTGTGTAAAGGGTTTCATAGCTTTAGGTTAGCAAAATAGTTTCAAAAGTTTTGGAAACGTTTAAAGGATAGATAGGGACTATGGTCTGTGGTTCAATCTACATCCCGTAGATGGGATTTTGTAGACTTCATTGAACAGTTTTCATGAAGGGCAATTTTGTCATTTTCACAAATTCCATTCCCATAGTATATCATTTTTGGGATTCAAATAGGCCTAATCAGACTTTAAACCCTAAGGGACTCCAATTCCTTTCATTCTTCCTCATTCTTAAAATTTCTATGGCATTATTCTCTCTAAAAAAGGGTCAAGGCAAGCTAGGGTTTCCAAGGTTCTCCTCCAAGGCTTCAAGTTCATTTTCCCCAAGCTTATCAAGGTATGTGAGTTTGATTTGTGAGTTTTCAATCACCCAAAACGTCCTTCAAAATTTATTTTACCTTCTCTTGAAGTTCGTTCAAGTAAATATGCATGCTAATGATAATTTTATGATATGTTGTTAAATGATCTCAGTAATATCATATGACGTTCTTACTAAGTATTTGCATGTGTTTAAGTTAATTATGATGATCCCAATGATGAGTTTTGATGATGATGAAGTGTGGACTAATTTACATGGTTTAAATAAGCATATTTTCATGATTTTAGCATGATTACGTTGTTTATGATTGTTCTAATTTAAAAGCTTAGCCCACCTAGTTTCAAGTATAGGTTTCCAAGATTTATAATGGTGATTAGGGGACTAAAGATGAGTTCAAACGTATGATTTTCCAAAGATATAAGTACGTTGACTATTTCCCTAAAAGATGTTTAAGA
Source organism: Solanum rostratum (assembly GCA_029948455.1). Lineage (NCBI taxonomy): Eukaryota > Viridiplantae > Streptophyta > Magnoliopsida > Solanales > Solanaceae > Solanum > Solanum rostratum. The sequence goes on from CM057046.1 coordinate 51,815,473, forward strand.
AAGGTCCCCAAGATGAAAGGACAATTCTCACTTGGTGGTTCCTAAGTTTAAGCTACTCTTATGATTTTGTCATGATCCGGACCTAGGGTCTAGGAGTGACATGGAAAATGGGAACCTAAGAGTCTCCAAACAAGCCTCAAAGTATCCATATTCATATCATTGGTTCAGAAGCAAATTAAAGATAAGAAACACATAGTTCTAAGGGATGGAAAAAGTAGGACTCACGCTATAGGGATGTCATAGGGGTAGGGACTAACATAACACGTAGAACATAAAGACTAAGGGGCGGGTAAGTATGACTCACTCTATGGGGGGAAATAGGACTTAGGACCTTCTACATCATAGCATAAATCCATATCATACTAGTCATAATCAATTCATAATAACCATATCCAATAGGCAGCCATAATCATAATCTCCAAATACAACACATAGCATATATATGTACAAGAGTATTCAAGATGTCCAACAATCCTTCTAGTCAAAAGATAGGATCGGGGTCAAGACATGTCCCGAGCTCACCCTCAAAGTAAATAACATAAACAAAAGAAACATAGGTAGAGGAATGGTGTCTTGTCCTTGAATGTATATGCCATGAATGATGTAAGATTAGCATAAGAAATATAGGTTCAGTCTAAAATCAACAATACAATATGAAATTCAAGTAAATCCATAAGTAAAATCTACATTCAAATCACAATTTAGATTACCCATGCTTAAATCAAACTTTAAAGGGACAATGCATATTCAAATCTTTATCATAATCATGAAATTTAACATATTACGTATTAAATCCATTTAAAATCAACATTAAAACATAGACCATACTTCAATTGAATCTAATAAACAATAATCTTCAAAACTCATAATTAAAGTAAGCTTAAATTCCATGAATGAAGTGTAAAAGAGTTAGGGTCTTCTTGGTTGAAAGGGGCCAGGAATCAATCCCACATACCTTGCTTAGAAAGATGAATTTGAGAAGAATTTAGCTTGAAGTTGAAACCCCAATTGAATCCTAGCTTTAATCTTGAATATGAGACTTAGAAAGAATTTTGAGAGTTTGATTCTAGAAAGTAATTGTTAGTCTTGAACATCGGGTTATGAAAACAGATAGAGGTTGTTTAGGACTGTAAAGGTGGGTATTAATCTCATGAAAAGCCTTGGGGATAGGCCAAAATATCAAAAATACCTCAACAAAATGAGACCTTGAATTTTATCCGAAACTTACCGCGGGTGGCTTCACGGGTCGTGAAGCTCTTCACTGTGCGTGAAATCACACTGTTCCAGCCTAGACAGGTTCTACAAATAAGGGCATAACTTCTTACTCAAAACTCAAAATTGGGTGAAACTGGATCAGTTGAAAAGCTAATTCAAAGAGCTATCATTTGGTAAGTTGTAGGCCACCCATTTATTTTTGTGTTAAGAGATATAACCATTTAAAGTTGACCATTCTATAAGTTCATGAGAAAAGCTTAGCCCATAGAATTCCTTTGAACTTGGCTTGATGAGAGAGACCCATGATGACCCTAAACGACAAATAATCTTGGATTGAGGGCTTGAAAGTGAATTTAGCTTGATCTTTAAGGTTCCATAACTCCGATTAGGGCTCGAAAAGGGGATTTAGAAAGCGTTTGACCGAGTGAATGTGAAGCTAAGTGTTAGAATAAGAACGAGTAGTAATGAAGAAGTATAAAGAATTTAGGGATCCCATATAGAAGTCACACGGACCTTGTAGGGTCAAACGGCCTGTGGAGGTTTCCATAAGGTGTTACCTTGGTCCAAGACTTTTCAAAACCAAAATTCTAAGCACCACTAAGGTCATACAAAGTCCGCGTCCTTACAAATTTTCTACTTATGATTCTAAGTGTCTTGAATTGACTAAGTATACTTTTTAAAGATTTCCGTGGGATGATATGGAACCGAGAGGACTTGAGATTGGGGCTCATTTTGTTAGTTGAGGTATGAACAATTAAAGATAAATCTCATTGTTCCTAACTATGTGACACCATAGGAGCCCTTGTAGGCTAGGCTAGTGGATCCACATAGGCCATTTATATTATTTAAAGATGTATGCGATGTGATGGAGTTCCACTCGGCAAGTGGTCTCCCGTGCTAACATACAGGGTTATGTTGGATTACATGTATTAGCTCACATGGCCGTATATATCGGTTAAGGTCTTCCCCCACAAGTTTTTAACTTTATGATATGATTCCTTTGTATGTGATATTTCATGCATTTATTCTTTTTCGTATTGTGCGATATTCCTTGTGCATGCTTAAGATCACATTTATGTACTTTTCATATCATGTATATTTATATGTTATATTTATGAATAATGGCACTATGATTTTATGCTTCTATTGCATCTCATATGCTTAGTACATTCTAACCTACTAACACATATTTTGCCTGTTTGATTTAACCACGTAGGGATAGGTACTCTTGCACAAGCTCATGGCTAGTTTTACAATGTTCAAGATTAGTTCTTTCTTTGTGGTGAGCCCTTATTTTAGGACTATACCATTTTTAATCTAGCTTGTATATTTTTTGAAATGATGTATATGTTGCCCTTTTGAGGCTTTTACTTTCTATGTTGTTAAACACTAGAGTCTTTTCTATTTGACGGAAATCGACCATCGGTGCTGTCCATCTATGTATTAGTTGGTATGCTTTAAGCACAAAGAGATATTGGTCTTACATGTTTTTTAATATTGCTTCATTGTCATGAAATGCCCATAGACCTTTTCCTCATTTTTATTCCACAAAGTTTAATTTAATGCCTTGAATGCTTAAGATATTTAAGATGGCTTGGTTGAGGTGCTTTCAGGTATCTCATTTACCATGTTACGACTAGGTGCTTGGTTAGGTCATTACAAACATGGTATCAGAGCACCAAGTTTTAAAATATTCCTCGAATGTCCATACATACCACATTGAGTAGAGTCTCATTGAAGGTTATGATGCACGTCACTATCTTGAGTGAGTGGCTATGAGACAGTTTAGGAAAGTCTTCCCTTCTTTCTTGTTCATGTCTTGCCTTTATTATTGGCTAAGGTTTTGTTGTCACTAAATATGACCTCTTTGTTTGTTTCTAGAGCATGCGGCTGAGAAGAGCTCCTCACTGAAGAGGCACTTCTGAGTAATAAGTCCCTCTATTCCAACAAAATAATGGAGTGTCTCATGTCGAATTTTGAGCCGCCTTCACCTTGTTGGCCGAACCATTGGCTAACCAAGCTTATTAGGAGGTTGGCGTTCCTCCCCAAGTACCTACCTTAGCCACTAGAGTGAGAGACTTCATGAGGATGAACCCTTCAAAGTTATACAGTTCTAAGACGGAGGAGGACTCCATTGATTTAATTATGGAAGCCTACCGAGTAGTAGTAGTCATGGGTATCCCTTAAGCGGAGAAAATCGAGTTAGTCGCCTACCAACTCTAGGGGGTAACCAAAATATGGTACGAGCAATGGGTAAATGAGAGGTGTCATGAAGCGGGCTCCATCAGATAGGAAGAGTTCAAGTGTGCCTTCTTTGCTTGGTTATTCCTGATTGATCTAAGGGAGGCTAAAGTCCAAGAGTTCATCAACCTCAAGTAAAATTCCATGAGTGTGAGGGAGTATGCCCCCAAATTCAGCAAGCTTTACAAGTATGCTCACTTTATTATTACGGATCCAAGGGCCCACATGAGCAAGTTTATCTCTGACTTGGTGTCTGAAGATTATAAGACAACCATGCTAGTGAAGAAGAAGATATCTCTCTATTGATAACTTATGCAGAAAAAATAGAGGAGAAGAAGCTAAGAGAGAGGGAAAGGAAGTCCAAGAGGGCTCGATTTGATGATCAGAGCTATTCTCACCGAAGGAATGGTTGTTACAAGTTCCAAGGTGGCAAAAAGCAAGGTGCACAAGGGTCTACCAACACTCTTCCCTGGACTAATAAGGACAAAGGGGTTGCTCCTAAGCCCCAAAGTCCAAGTTTTCCTAAGAGCGAAAGACTCCACAACGGAGACTGCCTAGCGGGGTCAAATGCTTGCTTCAAATATGGAATGCTCGACCATTCTGCCAAGGATTATAGAAGCAGCGGTGCAAAGCCCCAAGGCTTAGGTGGGTAAGTTCAAGGAGTCCAAAGGACCAATTGGTTCCATGCTCTCCATGGTCTCCAAAAGGTTGAAAAAGCTCTGGATATTGTCATCGGTATATTGATTATTTTCCATTTTGATGCATATGCCTTATTAGATCCGGGATCTAATTTTTCATTTGTGACACCATTTCTCACTAATAAATTTTATGCATTCGCCGAAGTCTTCTATGAGCCTTATGAAGTAAGTAACACCGTAGGAGAGTCAATTGTTTCTCGAAGAGTCTACATAAAGTTTTCTATCTCTATCTTGCATAATGTTATCTCTTGTGATCTAGTATAGCTTTCCATGGTACAATTAATGTAATACATTAGATGTATAGGTTGCATACTTCCTATGCTTCCATTGATTGTAGAACCCATATAGTCAAGTTGCGATTCTCGAATGAGCTAATTCTTGAGTAGGAGGGTAGCAACTCTTCATGTAGGGTCAGTTCATTTTTTCTTAAAGGGCCATAAAATGATATCTAAAGGGTGCATCTATCATCTAGTAAGAGTCAAAGATGTCACTTTCAAAGTTCCTTCCCTCGAATCGATCCCTATTGTAAATGAATTTCCAGATGTGTTTCCAGATGAGTTATTAGGTGTTCCTATCGAAAGGGAAATAGACTTTGGCATAGATTGCTAGGTTTTCCTCCCGAAAGAGAAATAGACTTTGGCATAGATCTCTTACCTGATACTCAACCTATCTTAATCGCTCCATATAGAATGACTCCCACGGAGTTGAAAGAACTAAAGGAGCAATTGAATTATTTGTTGGAGAAAGGTTTTATTAGACCTAGCCAGTCTCCTTGGGGGCGCTCCAGTGTTGCTTCTGAGGAAGAAAAGTAGGTCACTCTGTATGTGTATAGACTACTGGAAACTCAATAAGGTCATCAGTAAGAACAAGTATCTGCTCCAAGGAATAGATGAATTTCTTGATCAATTTAAAGGGGATACACACTTCTCCAAGGTTGACTTGAGTTCCTAGCATCACCAACTTAGGGTGACGGAGAGTGACATTCTTAAGATGGCACTTCGGACTTGATATGGTCACTTTGATTTTGTAGTGATGTCATTTGGTCTCACTAATGCCTTGTCTATATTTATGAATATTATAAAGAGGGTGTTCAAGCCCTACCATGACATGTTCATAGTGGTGATCAGTGATGAATTCTTATCTACTCCCAAAGTGAGCGTGACCATAAAGAGTACTTGAGGGTGGTATGGAAAACCCTAAAAAAGCAAAGGCTTTATGCAATGATAAATGTGAGTTTTGTCTAGATGAGATTTCCTTTCTTGGGCATGTGGTATCAAGGAAGGGTATGAAAGTTGATCCTAACAAGACCGAAACGGTGAGAAATTTGCAAAGCCCAATGACTCCTACAGATATAAGGAGCTTTCTGGGCCTAGCCAGATATTACAGAAGGTTTGTGCAAGATTTCTCTTACATTGATCCCCACTCACCAAGCTGACTCAAAAGAAAGCAAAGTTGTTGAGGGCGAATGAGTATGAGAAAAGCTTCCAAACTTTGAAGGATCGACTAACTTCAGCCCCAATATTGATATTACAGAAGGGAATGATGGGTTGGTTGTGTATTGTGATTCATCAAGGATTGGGTTGGGATGTGTGCTAATACAACATGGTATGGTGATTGCTTGTGCCTCGAGATAGTTGAAAGTGCATGAGAATAATTACATGACTTACAACCTTGAGCTTGAAGAGGTGGTGTTTGCCTTGAATATTTGGCATCATTACTTGTATAGAGTTCATGTGGATGTCTTCACCAACCACAAGAGCCTTCAATATGTATTAATCCAAAAGGATCTTTAATTTGAGCCAATGAAGGTGGTTAAATCTACTCAAGGAGTATGACATGAGTGTACAGTATCTCCTCGAAAAGGCCAATATGTTGATCGATGCCCTTGGTAGAGTTTCTATGGGTAATGTGTTTCACATTGAAGATGATGGGAAAAGGGAGTTGGCCAAAGATTTCTATATGTTTTCTAGACTGGGGGTAAAGCTAAATGAATTCAAAAATGGTGGTGCCATGGTGCTTCATGGGTCTGAATCATCTTTGATTGAGTAGGTTCAGTCTAAACAAGACCTTGATCACGCCTTAGTTAAGTTGAACGCCTTATTGAAAAAAGGAAAGATAGAAATCTTCTAACAAGCGGGAGATAGGTACTTCGATATTAAGGGATGTTGTGCATACCTAATGATAATGAGCTAATGAAGTTGATTATTCAAGAAGCTTATAACCCCTCATATTTCATTCATCCGGGCACTAGAAAGATGCATAGGGAAATGAAGGAGATATATTGGTGGAATGGAATAAAAAAGAACATTGCCCAATTTGTATCCGAGTGTGCAAATTTCCAAGAAGTTAATGTTGAACATCAACGGCCAGGTGGCCTATCCCAAGACATTGACATTCATAGTTGCGAGTGGGAAGAGATCAACATGGACTTTGTAGTAGGGTTGCCAAAGAATAAAAAACACTATGATTCCATAGGATGATAGTTGTCTACATGATCAAGTCGGCTCACTTACCGGTCAAGACTACATTTAGTACCAAAGATGATGTTCATTTCTATATCTACGAACTGGTGAAGTTGCATGGGATTCCATCATACCGGATTTTGGTGTCCAATTTGTCTCTCATTTTTGGAGATCTTTCCGAAAGGGACTTGCACTAAGATGAAGTTGAATACAACTTTTCATTCCTAAATCGATGGAAAATCCGAAAGAACTATTCCCACTTTGGAAGACATATTAAGAGCTTATGTGTAAAAATTCAAAGGGAGTTGGGATAAGAATTTGCTACTTATCGAGTTTGCCTACAAGAATATTTATCATCCAAGCATTGGAATGGCACCATTCGAGGCACTGTATGCTAAACAGTGTGGATCACCAACAGAGGGTTTAAAGTTGGTGAGATGGCATTGCTACGACTAAACTTAGCCATGAATGTTTTGGAGTAAAATAAAAGCATAAGGGTAAAGTTGAGAATAGCCCAAAGCCGACAAAATTCTTACTTCGATATAAGGAGGAGGGATCTTGAGTTTGAAGTTGGTGATTGGGTCTACTTGAAAGTGTCTCCTATGAAAGGTGTGATCCAATTTTGTAAAAAAGGGAAATTGAGCTCTAGGTATGTAGGGCCTTACAATATGGTGAGTAAAGTGGTAAAGGTAGCATATGAGTCAGAGATACCTAACAAGATGCACTTGATCCATCCGGTCTTTCATGTGTCAATGTTAGGGATGTTCATTGGTGATCCAAGCTCCATCATTCCTTTGCATAAAGTGAACATTGAAGATGATTTAAGTTATGAAGAGTTACTTATTGAAATTCTAGACAGTCAAGTGAAGAGGCTAAGGAACAAGGAAGTTGCATCTGTTAAAGTGCTTTGGAGGAATCAACAAATTGAGGGTGCTACCTAGGAAGTGATTGCGGATATGATGAAGCATTACCCAAATCTATTCCGCTCTACTCACCTAAGGTATTAAGAAATTGTCCCTAAAACTTCGACATCCTTGCAATTTAGGTCTGCATGATACCTGCATTTATTTTTATGTCTATAGACTATTTTGAGACATGTTTTGAAAGTAGATTTTGAACATTTTATGAAATGATTTTTGAGTTGCTTTTTTTGTATGCATGCTGGGTTATTAGATGATGAGATATTCCTTAGAGGCTGCCTTTAAATACATTTGGGGATGAATATTCCCAAGGGGGAGATATTATAAAGACCCCCAGTTTAAGAGCCTAAGATTGCAAAAAAAGTTGGATGTAAATGACCTGGAGTTAGTTTATGAGGATGACTTATGACCCATCGATGGACATACGGCCCGTAGCTCAATCCTTAAATATGAACTTTAAGAAAGGAAAAAGGTATCCAAGTGTGGGGTAACCCACACACCTAATGATGGTCGTGGAAAGGATGAAGAAACATAAATAGGTTTGTAGATGAGGGCCTCAACATGAAGAAAATTTGGAGTTTGCTGAAAAGTAACCTAGGATTAACAGCATGGCTCGTAGATCATGTTATGATCCATAAAAATACTTTGGCAATGAGGTCGATTAAATGAAGAAAGATTACTAAGTGTGGAAGGACTCTACGAGTCCAACCATGTGTCTTAGAACAAATGACAGACCGTATAAAGGGTTTAGTATTTTTGGGTCAACAAAATAGTTTCAGAAGTTTTGGAAAAGTTAATAGAAAGGACAGGGACTATGGGTCGTGGTTCAATCCATGGCTAGTAAACAGGCTTTCATAGACTTTATCCAACAGTATTAATGAAGGGTAATTTTATAATTTCCACAAATCCTAGTCCTATACTACGTTGTTTTTGTGATTCAAAGAAGCCTAAGTCAGACCTTAGACCCTAAGGGACTCTCATTCCTTTCATTCTTCCTCATTCTTAAAATTTCCTAAGGCATTATTCTCTCTATAAAAAGGTCAGGGCAAGCTAGGGTTTTCTAGGTTCTCCTCGAAGGCTTCAAGTTCATTTTCCCCAAGCTTACATAGGTATGTAAGTTTGATTTGTGGGTCTCCGTTCACCCTCAAAGTCCTTCATAATGTATTTTACATTTTATTTAAGTTCCTTCAAGTAAATATGTATGCTAATGGTGATTTTATGATATATTATGTTATTAAATGATCTTAATAATATCCTATGACATTTTTTACTTTGTATTTACATGTATTTAAGCTAATGGTGACAACTCCATTGATGAGTTTCGATGATGATGAAGTGTGAGTTGTTTAACATGTTTTAATTGAGTATATTGTCATGATTTTAGCATGATTATGTGATTTGTGATTGTTCCAATTTAAAAGCTTAGTCGACCTAGTTTCAAGTAAAGCTTTGCATAATTTATGATGATGATTAGCGCATTAAAGATGAGTTTATAATTTATGATGATGATTAGTGCATTAAAGATGAGTTTAAAGTTAAGCTTTGTCAATAATAAAAGTACATTGTCTATTTCCCTAAAAAGATGTTTAAGAAAGGTTCCCAAGATGAAAGGACAATTTTCACTTGTTGGTTCCTATGTTTAAGCTACTCATATGATTTGCTCCTTATGATTCTTAGTGTCATGAATTGAATAAGTATAAGTTATAAAGATTTTTGTGAGATGACTTGGCACCAAGAGAACTTGAGATTGGGGCTCAATCCGTTAGTTGAGGCACGAACCATTAAAGATAAGCCTCATTGTTCCAAACTATGTGCCTCTATAGGAGCCCTTGTTGGCTGGGCTAATGGATACACATATTCCATTTATATTATTTAAATATGCATGCGAAGTTATAGAGTTCCACCCTTCAAGTGGTCCCCCCGTGCCAACATACGGGGTTATATTGGATTCTATGTATCAGCTCATGTAGTCTTATATGTCGGTTAAGGTCTTCTCCCATAACTTTTTGACTCTATGATATTATTCCTTTGTATGTGATCTTTCATGCATTGCTTCTCTTTCATATTGAGTGATATTTCTTGTGCATGCTTAAGCTCATATTTATGCACTTCTAATCTCATATATATTGACATGTTATATTTATGTAAGGACTCGGACTTTGTACGACCTCAATGGAGTATAGAAATTTGATTCCAGAATGTTTGGGAACAAGGTGATACTTCATGGAAGCCTTCACGGTCCATGTGGTGCTTTACGGACCGTGTGGAGCCTCCTTGAAGTGGCCCTTGGCCTTATTTTGGGTGTGAGGACCTTTGTATGGAGTTTGAGACCAAGGAATAATGCACTTGGACCCCACACAGACCGAGTGAGGCCATACAAACTATGTGGTAGACCGTATGGAAGCCTTGGGCTTGTGACTACAAAGTTTTGAGCCTAAGTGAAGTGGTAGACCGTATGGAAGCCTTAGGCTTGTGACTACAAAGTTTTGAGCCTAAGTGAAGTGGTACGGCCAAGTATGCAGTTTGTATGGAGTAGTATGGTTCGCACACCCTTTTGTAAGTAAAAATTTTCTAAGTATTAGATCACCATTTCGGAACAACATCGTGCAGAAATTTTCTAAGTGGAGTGGGACGGAGGAGCCACACGGAGCGTATGGCTTGGTATGGTCCGTACCACCTTCCGTATGGATGCCCACGTTGAATTTTTCTACGTATGACATTACTGTTTCGGACATTCATAAAGAGTTTTTCTATGTGCCCGATCATGGACCATAAGTATGGTCCATATGGCCCATCACTGGCCGTACCACCCCTTCCTGAGACTTTAATTTCAATTTTTCTACTCGTTTCATTAATGGGATTTTCGTATTCATGGTTTATCCTAAGGGTTTTTATGACTTTCTATGCTACCTAAAGACTTTCAAATGAACTATACTTTATTCCTTCATTCAACGTGATTCCTCACACTTAGAATTCTCTCAAGTCACTCTTAAGAACTCTTTTTAAAAGGACTCTTGTGAATTTAAGCTTGGGAATCAAGGAAAGGCTCACTCTTCTTCAAATTTCTTCTTGAATCTTTTACATTAGCTAAGGTATGTGGGAGTAAATCTTAGTCCCTTTCAACCAACAAGACCCAAAATCTTTTACACTCAATCTCATGGAATTTTAGCTACTTTAAATTTAGGTTTTCAATATTATTACTTATCAAATTAAATTGAAGCATAAGTTATGCTTTATTGTTGATTTTGAATTGATTTAAGCCCTAATATGATGAATTACATTGAAGTTATGATGATATGAATGTGTATGCCCCCTTTAATACTTGATTTAAGTATATGTTATCTATATTATGATTTAAATGTGGATTTAACTATGTTTTCACTTAAATTTCATAATGTATTATAGATTTAAAGTTGAATCTCTATTGCCTATGCTATTTCTCATCTCATTCATAGCACATGCATTCATGAGCATTAGGTTTTATGAAAATTATAAAGTGAGTTCTGCCCAGTTATGTTTATCTATATGATTTTGATAAGATATTGGTTATGACAAGAATGTGATTACATAAATGACTATGATATATCTCTTTGAGCATTTTGGGTGCTTGCACCATTTCGTGTGTGTGCATGAGATATTCCTAAGCATGTGAAGCATCATTATGAACTATGATTTTGATTTTGAGCCCAAGTATGAATATATAAGAAATATCTTTGGCTTGTAAGCCTACATGTGCATTGAAAGAATTTTAAATGACTATTGCCTTTTTTGAAAGCATTTATATGTATAAGTATTCTCGTGGGATGTTTTGACTTAGCACCGATGGATTGGGGGCGCTAGGGCTATCCCTAAGGGTCCTCTCACTTTCCTTGAACTATGTGACAACATAGGTATGTGGTAGCCATTACCAAAAAGACTGGGTCAAAAGAAATTGTTATATCTTGATATGATATGAAAATCCTTCTAAGAAGACTAGGTCGTAAGGAAGGTGTCCATTCACTGAAAAGACGAGACCATAAGGTGTAATGTAGATTACCCTTAGCAAGTAATCTTCTCCTATCGATGGGAGGTCTTCATCAGAATACTTCATGTAATAGCTTGCATGAGTTTGATTTGTCGGTTATAGTCCATCCCTACATTATATGAGCATCATTGCATTTCATGCATCATGAATTTCATAGCATCGTGTTATACTAATTTCCTTTGCTATATTCCTCTGTCTATATTTTGTGGCCTTGTTATCTAACAATGAATGCAGGTTTGATAAGTCATATACATTGCATGTCTGTTGACTTAGTAAATTCAAATGTACTAATGCATACTATTGCCTACATGATCTAACCATGTAGGGACCAAGGACTACCTTCATCCATCGTACGACCGCTAGCTTGGATCTCGAGATAATTTTTGTGGTGAGTCCTATCTTCTAAGGAAAAACCTTCTTTCCTCTACCCGTGGTTCTTTTGTTATGTTATTTACTTTGAGGGTGAGCCTAGGACATGTCTTAGCCTTGGTCCTATCCTTTGACTAGAGATATTGTTGGACATCTTGTAGATTCTTTTACGTTTATATGCTAAGTGTTGTATTTGGATTCTTTCTTATGGATATGGCTATCTATTAGACATCGTTATGTCGATTGGCTATGAGTATTATGATATGTTCTATGTTATGATGTGAAAGATCCTAAGACCCGAATTGCCCCATAGAGTAAGCCTTACTTACTTGCCCCTTAGTCTTTATATGCTACGTGTTATATGGATCCATGTCAATCCCTTTCTCTATGACTTCCCCACAACGTGAGTCCTACTTTCCCATTCTTTAGAACTATGTGTTTATTATTCGCACACGCTTCTAAACTAATGATGTGAATATGGATACTTGAGGCTTGTTTGGGGACTCTCGGGTTCCCATTCACTATGTCACTCCTAGACCCTAGGTTTGGGTTGTGATAAGCTTGGTATCAGAGCACTAGGTTTATAAATGACCCTCGGAGTCTAACATCATGCGTCGAGTAGAGTCCTATTCATGGGTGTGAAGTGCACTATGCCTTTGAATGGGAGGATATGATGGTGTTCTAGGAATTGTCTCACTTTTTAATGTCATGTGTTGTTGTTTGGACCATGTATTATAGTTACCTTACCCTGATGATGTCCTTGCTACTTTACAGAAATGCCATCATGAAGAGCTCCCCTACCAAGGCCGACCCCGACTTACGTGTACCAAGTTCTATAAAGGCCAATGGAAGAGTCTATCTCTAAAGGAAAATTCCGCACAACCTTTGCTATACTTTCCTAGGTGGTGACTACTCATACTAGGTAGACTAATCTTCCTCAGATCCCACTTCGGCTTCTTGGGTAAGAGATTTCACCCAGATGAATCCTCCGGAGTTTTATGGGTCAAAGGCTGATGAGAATGCTTAAGAATTCATTGATTAGCTCACTAAGGTATTGACTGTTACGTGAGTCACTTCTGAAGAAAAAACTGAGTTAGTTGCTTATCAATTAAAGGATGTATCTTAAGTGTGGTACACTCAATGGTTTATGAAGAGGGTTTATGCTAATGTTTTAGTTGGGAAGAGTTCAAGTTTGTATTTCTAGATCAATTATTCCCACTTAAGCTTAGGGAAGCTAAGATGACAGACTTTATCAACCTCAAACAAGATGGTATGAGTTTGAGAGACTATGCTCTCAAGTTCACAAAGCTATCTAGGTATGCTCCTATGCTTGTGGCTGACCCCCGTGCTAGAATGCAAAGGGTTATCTCTGGTGTCTCTTACTTGGTTGTGAAAGAATGTCGTACAACTATGCTCATTCGGGATATGGACATCTCTAGGTTTACAATGTATGCTGAACAGATTGAAGGAGAAAAGCGCAAGGAGAGAAGGGTGTATGGTCTAAGAGGCTTGTTATAATGGTGGGTTCTCCAACTCCAAAGGTGGCGGTTATGGTTGCTTCCAGAAAGGCCAAGGCTCAAAAGCTTGGGTTACTAATGCTAGGGTGCCTCCTCCCAAGGTACCGATTGGTGGTGGGCCATTGTTTTCCCAATATGACAAGTGTGGGAAGAATCACATAGGTGCTTGTTGGAGGGACTTGGGTCTATGCTATGGGTGTGGTGATAAGAACTACAAGGTTGCTGATTGTCCTAAGAATGCTTAGAGTGGTCAAGGTCAAGCGGCTCAAGGAGGTCAATGCAAACAAAGAACTCCCCAAGTTGTTGCCCCAAGAAACAACAGGTTCATTCTTTGTATGCTCGTCAGGAGGTTGAAGACTCTGGATGTTGTGACTAGTATGTTAAATGTCTTTGATTTTGATGCTTATGCTTTTCTTGATCCGGGTGCAAATTAATCTTTTGTGGCTCCTCTATTGGCTGTTAATTTTGGTTTGAGTCCTAAAATCTTGAGGGAGCCTTTTTCAGTTTATACTCCCATGGGTGAATCATTGTAGCTCATAGGGTCTATTGTGGTTTTCCTTTTTTTGCGTTGCATATCCTCTTCCAGAAAGATCTTGTGGAATTTCATATGTTTGATTTTGATGTAGTTCTTGGGATAGATTAGTTTCATGCTTCATATCCCTTTGTAGATTGTTAAACCTAAAAGGTGAAGTTCCAATTTCCAGATGAGCTCGTTCTTTAATGGAAGGGTAGTGACTCTGCTAATAAAGGGTGGATTATTTCCTGCCTTAAGGCCAAAAAGATGATCTAGAAGGGGTATATCTACCATATTGTGAGGGTTGAAGACGTGGAGTCTGAGTCACCTACTCTTGAATCAGTCGCAGTGTTGAATGAGTTTCTAGATGTGTTTTTCGAAGACTTGCCCGATATTCCTCCCAAATGGGAAGTGGACTTTGGCATAGGTCTTCTCTCGGATACTCAACCTATCTTTATTCCTCCATCTCATATGGAACTAACTGAGTTTAAGGAGTTAAAGGATTTGTTGGAGAAGGGATTTATTAGGCCAAGTATATTACCATGGGGTGCTCCGGTGTTATTTGTAAGGAAGAAAGATGGATCTCTTTGGATGTGCATTGATTATAGGCAACTGAATAAGGTAACCATCAAGAATAAGTATTCATTATCAATAATCGATGACTTTTTTGACCAACTTCAAGGGAGCACCCATTTCTCAAAGATTCACCTTTGTTCTGGTAATCATCAATTAAAGGTTAGGGAATGTGAAATTCCCAAGATGACTTTTTGAACTAGGTATGGGAACTTTGAATTTATGGTGATGTCATTTTGTTTGACTAATGCTCCGACTGTGTTTATGGATCTTATAAATTGGGTTTTCAAACCTTTCCTCGAAAGTTTTGTGGTTGTTTTCATTGATGATATCCTTATTCATTCCTGAAGTGAGCGACAACGTATAGATCATTTGAGGTTGGTTCTTCATACTTTGAGGGAGAAGAATTTGTCTGCTAAGTTTAGCAAATGTGAGTTTGTATTGGGTGAGGTAACTTTCCGTGGTCATGTGATGTTTAGTAATGGTATCAAGATTGACCTGAAGAAGACCGAGGTCATGAAGAATTGACCTAGACCATTGAATCCATCAGATATTCGAAGTTTTCTTAGATTACCTTGTTATTATAGAAGGTTTGTTGAAGGTTTCTCATCTGTTGTATCTCCATTGACCAAGTTGACTCAAAAGAAGGCCAAGTTTATATGGTCGGATGAATTTGAGAAGAGTTTCCAGACTTTGAAGGATCGGCTTACATCGTCTCCTATTTAAACTTTACCAAATGGCTTAGATGGGTTTATGGTGTGTTGTGATGTGTCTCAGATTGGGTTGGGTTTTGTACTTATGCAACATAGTAAGGTGATAGCTTACACATCAAGACAATTGAAGGTGCATGAGTGTAATTACCTGACTCATGATCTTAACTTAGTGGCAGTGGTGTTTGCCTTGGATATTTGAAGGCACTATTTGTATGGAGTATACGTTGATGTTTCCACCAATTACAAGAGTTTTCAATATGTGTTCACTCAAAGGGATCTAAATTCGAGGCAAAGGAGGTGGTTGGAACTCCTTAAGGACTATGACATGAGTGTACAATATCATCCCAACAAAGTAAATATTGTAGCCAATGCTCTTAGTTGGCTATCTATGTGAAGTGTGGCTCGTGTGGATAAAGGGAAGAAGGAATTGGCAAGGGATGTTCATCATTTGGCTAGGTTCGGTGTTAGATTAGCCAACTCTAATGATGGTAGTACTCATGTTCAAAATGTGGTGGAATCTTTTGTGGTTGTTGATGTTAAGGCTAAGCAAGATGTTGAGATAAAGAAATTGGTTGCCAAAAAGAAGATATAGGTTTTCTCCCAAAAAGGAGATGGTGTACTTCGATATCAAGACCTGTTGTGTGTTTCGTATTTGGATAATCTTAGGATGGTGATCAAGAGTGAAGCCCATAACTCTCATTATTCTATTCATCTAGGATCTAGTAAGATGTATGGAGACCTGAGCGAAGTGTATTTGTGGCATGGTGTAAAGAGGGATATAGCCAAATTTGTATTTGAATGCCCTAACTGTTAACAAGTGAAGGTAGAGTACCAAAAACCTGGTGGTTTGGCTCAAGATATTGATTCCTATTTGGAAGTGGGAAGATGTGAACATGGATTTTGTGGTTGGTTCACCTCGGACCCGAAGGTAATTTGAATCCATTTGGGTTATTGTTGACAAGATGACTAAGTTAGCTCATTTCCTACTGGTCAAGACTTTAGTGCCGAAAAGTATGCAAGGTTATACATCGAAGAGTTGTTAAGGTGGCATGGTATGCCTAGGTCTATCATATCGGATCGTGGCACCCACTTGACTTCACACTTTTGGAGGTCATTTCAAAGAGGACTTGGTATTAAGGTGAAGTTAAGTACCACTTTTCATTCTCATACCGATGGACAAGGCGAGAGGATAATTCAAACTTTAGAGGACATGTTGAAGGCTTGTGTGTTGGAATTCAACGATAATTGGGATGATCATCTTCCACTCATTGAATTTGCTTATAATAATAGCTTTCATGCTAGCATTGGTATGGCACTATTTGAGACTTTGTATGGTTGGAGGTGAAATCTTTGGTAAGGTGGTTTTAGTTAGGTGAGATGGCTTTGATTGGTCCGGATTCAGTGTTGGAGGCTATGGGAAAGGTAAAGTTGATTAGAAAGAGGTTAAAAATGGCGTAAAGTCGCGAAAAGTCCTATTCGGGTGTGAGGAAAAGGGATCTTGAGTTTCATGTTGGTGATTGGGTGTATGTGAATGTTTCACCTATAAAAGGTGTAATACATTTTAAAAAGAAGGGCAAGTTGAGTACCCAGTATCTAGGTCCTTATGAGATTGTTGAACGAATTAGGATTGTGTCTTATAGGTTGGATTTGCCTCCTGATTTGAGTTCTATTCACCTGGCTTGCCATGTGTCTATGTTGAGGAAGTTGGTTGTGATCCTAGTACTATTGTGCCTTTGGAATGTGTTGAGGTGGAGGAGAACTTGTCTTATGAGGAAGTTCTAGTTTAGATATTTGATAGGCAAGTGAAGCGGCTTCGTAACAAGGATGTGGCGTTGGTTTAGGTACTTTGGAGAAATCAACATCTGGAGAGTGCTACATGGGAGGCGGAGCTGGACATTATAAAACGATATCCCCATCTTTTCTAATCTACTCAATCCTAAGGTATTAGGTTCTTCCTTTTCCATGTGGTCCTAATTCTTCCACTCTTTATTTTCATGACATCACATGCATACATGTGCACCAAAATGATTTTATGATATTTTAAATGATTTAAATGCATTTTGATTTGTGATTTTAATGACTTTATGGTTCCCAAGTGATGAAATATGCATTGTATTTTGTGTTTGAATGTTTCATGTTCTAAGTCAAGCCTTCCAAGCCTTATTCTAGCATATTTGAGGACTAATGTTTCCAAGGAGGAGATGATGTAAGGACCCGGACTTGTATGACCTCAATGGAGCATGGAAATTTTGTTGCTAAAAGTTTTGGACCAAGGTGATGCTTCATGGAGTCCTTCACGACCTGTGTGGTACTTTACGGACTGTGTGGACCCTCCTTGAAGTGGCCCTTGGCCTTATGTGGGGTGTGACGGCCTTAGAGTGGAGCTTGAGACCAAGGCATACCACACTTGGACGCAACACAAAAAATATGAGGCCATACAGACTGTGTGCTGGATCGTATGGTAGCCTTCTGCTTGAGACTCCATAGTTTTTAGCCTAAGTGAAGTGGTATGGCTAAGTATATAGTTTGTATGGAGTGTACGGTCCGTATGCCCTTCTGTATAGGTTCCAGAGTGAAAATTTTCTATGTATTCAATCACTGTCTCAAAACTTCATCATGGAGAATTTTCTTAGTGGAGTGGGATGAAGGAGGCACACATACCGTATGGCTTGGTACGGTCCATACACCTTCTGTATGGATGCCTACATTGAATTTTTCTAAGTATGGATTACTGTTTCGGACCTTCGTCAAGGGATTTTTTCTAAGCGTTGGATCACGGACCATGTGTACGGTCCGTATGGCCTATAATGGATCGTACCCCTCCCTATGACCTTAATTTCAATATTTCTAGTAATTTCATTAATGGCGTTTTCATACCTATGGTTTATCCTAAGGGTATTTATTGATTTTCTATGCTAGCTAAAGACTTCCAAATGATCTATACTTTATTCCTTCATTCAAATTCATTTCTCACACTTAGAATTCTCTCAAGTCACTCTCAAGAACGCTCTCTCAAAGGACTCTTGTGAATTTAAGCTTGGGAATCAAGGGAAGTCTCATTCTTCTTCAAATTTCTTCTTGAATATTCTTCATTAACTAAGGCATGTGGGGTTGATTCTTGGTCCCTTTCAACCAAGAAGACTCAAACTCTTTTACACTCAATTTAATGGAATTTAGCTACTTTATATTTTGGTTTTCAATATTATTGCTTATTAAATTCAATCAAAGTATGGTCTATGCTTTATTGTTCATTTTGAATTAATTTAAGCCCTAATACGATGAATTGCATTGAAATTATGAAAATATGAATGTGCATGTCCCCTTTAAAGCTTGATTTAAGCATCGGTAATCTATATTATCAATTAAATGTGGATTTAATTATGTTTCACTTATATTTCATAATGTATTGTAGATTTAAGTTTGAATCTCTATTGCCCATGCTATTTTTCATTTTATTAATAGAATATGCATTCATGAGCATTGAATTTTATAAAAAATATGAAGTTTGTTTAGCCCAATTGTGTTTATGTATATAATTTTGATAAGATAATTATTATGAAAAGAATGCGATCACACAAATGTATATGACATGGCTCTTTGAGCATTTTGGGTGCTTGCACGATTCTGTACATGTGCATGAGTTATTCCTATGCATATGAAGCGTAATTATGAACTATGATTTGGATTTTGAGCCCAAGTATGAATGTTTAAGAAATATGTTTGGCTTTTAAGCCTAAATTCGCATTGAAAGGATTTGAAATGACTATTTCCTCTTTTGAAAACATGCATAAGTATAAGTATTCTCGTGGGATATTTTGACTTAGCATCGATGGATTGGGGGCATCATGGCTATCCCCAAGGATCCTCGCCCTTTCCTTTAACTATGTGCCAATATAGGTATGTAGTAGACATTACCGAAAAGACAGGGTTGTATGAAAGGTGTCCATCCACCGAATAGACTGGGTTGTGAGGTGTGATGTATATTACCCTTGGCAAGTAATATTCTCCTACCGATGGGAGATATTCATCGGACTAATTCATGTAACAACTCGCATGAGTTTGATTTGTCGATTATAGTCCATCCCCACTTTATATGAGCATCATTGCATTTAATGCATCATAAATTTCATAGCATCTTGTTATACTACTTTCCGTTGCTTTATACCTCTTTCTATATTATGTGCCCTTGTCAGCTAACAATGAATTCAGGTTTGATAACTCATATGCATTGTATACCCGCATACTTAATACATTCAAACTTACTAACCCATACTTTTGTCTACATAATCTAACCATGTAGGGACTGAGGACTACCTTCATCCACCGTATGACGGCTAGCATGGATCTTGAGATACTTGTTGTGGTGAGTCCTATCTTCCAAGGACAAACCACCATTCTCTACCTATGGTGCTTTTTTATGTTATTTACTTTGAGGGTGACCCTAGTACATATCTTGGCCCACGTCCTATCTTGTGACTAGAGGCTTTGTTGGACATCTTGTAGAGTCTTTTACGTTTATATGCTAAGTGTTGTATTTGGAAATTTTGTTTATGGATATGGTTATTTATTGGACATCCTTTTGTGGATTGGCTATGAGTATTATGATGTGTTCTATATTATGATGTGAAGGATCCTAAGCCCCGAATTTCCCTATAGAGTGAGTCATACATACTCGCCCCTTAGTCTTTATATGCTATGTGTTATATGGATCCATGTTAATCCCTTTCCCTATGATATACCCATAGCGTCAGTCCTACTATCTCGTCCCTTAAGACTATGTGTTTGTTATTCGAACATGCTTCAAAACTGATGATGTGAATATGGATACTTGAGGCATGTTGGGGGACTCTCGGGTTTCCATTCGCCATGTCACTCCTAGACAATACTAGAAATTTGATTTTTTGGCACGGTTATCTGGCGACGGTTATACAACCATGGCAGTAGATGGATTATTGCCACCATTGTAACCGTGGCAATATATATTTGAGCGTAGCAGTAGAATTATCAAAATAAACCATGCTATTAGTGTGTAAACCATCGTTATAGATTTCTTAATGCCACAGTTTTTTGTAGCTATCACAATAGATTACCTATGGCCATGGTTAATTTTAGCCAAAAAATAAAAATCCCCGGGAAATAATTATATTTCCCTCCTCCACTAACACGCCTAACCTAGCTAATAAAGAATATTTCCCTCTTTGCCACATTATTTCAATCTTTCAGAATGGCAATTCAGTGAGAGGAAGAAGAGATCGACACATGCAGTAGTTGAAGAAGAAGAATCGAGCTTTCTTCATTGAGAAGCAGAGTCAAACTTAGAGAAACAGAGTCAAATTCGTCTTATTGTTCTTGATTTTCTCTTACAGATAACTTTAGATGCTATATCCTTTTTGGGGGTTTTGTATTATTGTGTTAGTTGAGCTTTTGATTGAAGTTTTGGGAGTAAAATTGATTGGTTTTAACTACTTTGAGGCAATGGCTGTCTGAATGTAGGGCATTTCATCAAGCTTGGACGGTGGTTAACATTTCCGGTCTCCAAATAGGTCTTCATCAGCACGTTGGTCTAGAAAACGTCCGTCGCCGATCTCTGTCTACACCCAAAACCTTCGTTCATCCAAAGGTTTTTGTTCACTGTAAAGTTTGAACTTTTAGTAGTACATTTTGTGATTTCTCTGCGTATTTCTTAATTTCTAAGTCCCCACAAACTCTAATTTATAGTGCATGAACTATATTGTTCAAAATCAAAAATTCCATTAAGGGTTTTGAAAAATCATAAAGAATAACACATGGGTTTCTGAAATCTATGTTATTTGTTGATGTTAGTCTCCAATTTTTCAGATTATTCAAATATTTGTTCGTTTCTAGTGTGATTTTAGTTCTGGATTTTCTAAAAATTCTCTTGACTTCTTATAAAAAAGTTTCAGAGACTCAAGTGCTTGACTATCAGATATTGTTTGGCCGCATTTTTGTTCATTTTGGAGTTTGTTGGAAAACTGGTTTATCAGAACCTTGCCTCTGGTAATTTTATTTATGGTTGTTTTTGTTTGCTTTGGATTATTTATTTGGTTGTGTGTGCTGATTTGGTGTTCTGAAGGATGATACATTACGGATTTCCATCAAACTACTATTGTTTTTGACGGATTAAGAAAATATGGATAACATAATAATTCTCGAAGTTATGAATCTTGCTAGATATTAACTAGAGAGGCTCAAGGATATACAAGTTCATCGACATTAGTATATAGTTATTTTCGCCCGCAACAGATTGCTTTGGAACATTGTATCATTTTGGAAGCGGAAATACATTCTAGATTTAATCGTACACGTATCAGTTTGCTTTCATCACCTTCTCGAACCCGTATTTGCATGCTTTTGTTATGTTCCTTAGGGCCTCCCTTTCCAATTGTCCTATTCCATTTGTCTTCTCAGTTTCCAACATTGTGTCTTGACCATATTCTTTGACATTTTCCTACAATAATATATAAAAAGAACAAAACGCTCAAACTAAAAATAGTCAACAGATGTATAATATGAGTAACAGTGTACAATCTATAAATAATGGAAAAGAACAGTAAACAGTGAATCATACAAGCAATTTGTTTAAAAATCCCTACAAAGAATGAAAATAGATATATAGTTGTGCTAATTTCAATTAACAAGTGAGAGCTTCTAGTTGTTTGAATAATCTACTGCTAACTAATAGAACATATTGGCAACCAATTATTTATGAACAAAGAAGCATTGGAATGAGTTTGGCTCGAATATGACAGAATAGTTACAATGATATGTATAACTGATCTCAACTTTGTCTAATATTGAGGTGCAGTTACTTGATAGATTATTACTTACCGAAGCTGAAATCTTGTTGAAGGCTATAATATTTGCCAAGGACAAAATTTTTAAGATATGAATTTAGATCCATCTTGAATTCAGTAGAAAGTGCTATAACAATAGCATTGTAGACCAAGTAGATGTGAGGTGATTCCAGGTTATCGACTAGCACTGCTTCTTTTTGTCTTCAAATAGATTTATCCCAGAAGAAAAAAGTTCATCTCTTTATTAGGAGAGAAAGTCAAACTAAACTATAGAAAGGCAACAATTGTTCTTGGCTCTGCACTTTTTAAGATCACAAATGAATTGTGGGATTGGTTTTGAGATATTTAATTTCCATAAGGGATTTGAATCCCAAAAACTAAATTTTGCTGGGTACAAATTATTGCTTCCCAAGAACAAAGATTTGATGAAGAAATCCATTTTGTGACATCAGGTGAATTACGTCATATCACGGAACCTAGCTTACATTATTATTTGTTACATTATTGTGTGGAATTACATCCTGTTCGTAGACTCAAATGCTAAAAAATTATCACATTATTTGTATTTCATTTATTCCACTGGGTATGTTGTTGTTGTTGTATGTAGGTGATGATGGAATTGAAGAAATGGATGAAAGAGTTGCGTGAGGCTGTCTATGGATCTGAATAGAAGAAGGAACTGAATTCTTTATTTTTGCATTTCTCACTTTAAATAGCTATGTTCCAAAAATTCTTTACTTTTGAAGATTGAAAACAATGTGGTGCACGTACTCTCACCTTTTTATAATAATTAAAAGATATACACTTATGTACATGTGTTTTGCTTTTATCGCTATTACCAACACTATGGGTTGATCTTGAATTAGTATTTAGTAATGTAATGTTTCTTCTCATTTTAATTAGTAATGTACATGTAAAGTTTCTTCTCATTCAAGTAATGTAAAGTTTCTTCATATTCTATTATAAAATTATTGTCACTACTCAATATTAAGAGCATTATATATAGCTACGGGAAATAAGAGTATCTCAACAATTGATCTAACTTTTACACATTCTACTTCGACGGTTACAAAATCGTGCCTATAAGAGCATCTACGGCGATCAGACTGTGGTTATAGGATCTACTGCGATGAGTATAACAACTGTGTTATAAGATCTACTGCTACAGTTAATGGAACCGTGCTATAAACTATATTGCGACGGTTGTCACCCGTGCCAATATAGTACTAACCGTAGCCAATTAATTATAATGAAAATCGTCGTAATAAGGTATCTATTATGACCGTTATAGAAACTGTGGGAACAAACCGTGGGAGTAGAGTTATTGCTACGCAATTAGTTGTGGCGCCTAGCTAAACTGTGGTAATAGGCTACGACGATGGTTTTCCGGTCTTTAGTGACGGTATTTAAACCGCCCCAATAGATTAAATTTTTAGTAGTGAGACCCTAGGTCCGGGTCGTGACAATTTATGAATGATGGCATTACAATTTCATACTTGCATTGAATCTGACATACTTAGTACATTCCAACATACTAGCACATATTTTTCCTGGATGATTTAACCATTTAGGGACAGCCACTCCTCCACCAGCTCGTGGCTAGTTTTACAACATTCAAGGCTAGTTCTTTCGTTGTGAT
The DNA here is from genome assembly GCA_029948455.1 of Solanum rostratum. Taxonomy (NCBI): domain Eukaryota; kingdom Viridiplantae; phylum Streptophyta; class Magnoliopsida; order Solanales; family Solanaceae; genus Solanum; species Solanum rostratum. The sequence goes on from CM057046.1 coordinate 51,839,173, forward strand.
GAGCCCTTAGTTCGGGACTCTATCATTTTTATCTTGCTTGTATTTTCTTTTGAAACTATGAATATGTTTCCTTGTAGAGGTTTTTACTTTCTATGTAGTTAAACATTGGAGTCTAGTCTATTTGATAGAAACCACGTATTACTGGTTCTATCTGTCTATGTAATTGTTGTTACGCTTTATAGACAAAGATATATTGGTCTTACATGCTTTTAAATGTTGCGTTATTGTCATAAAATGCTCATAGACCCTTTCTCCATTTTTATTTCTCAATATTTAATTTAATTCCTATGAATGCTTACGATATTTAAGATTTCTTGGGTGAGGTGCCTTTGGGTATATCATTCATTGTGTGACAACTAGGCTTTAGCTTGGGTCGCTATAAGAACGCAGAAACATCCAAGTGATAGTTAGGGAATTACAACATCTTTAGTCCAAAACATGCCTCTACCTCATAGATCTTGGTGGGATCTAGTATATACATACTGCTTGCTCACTCCAAAGATAGAATAACAAATGAAATAATAAGGTCTCAACATATTAAAGCATAACATGAACAAGGCTTGTCCATGAAATATGGGACCTCATCAATAATGTTCAAAGCACAATCAAAGTCTAGAAATGAAATGCAAGAATTGTCTCGTCATTGCCCATCCTTACATAGTTAGATCATGTGGGCAAAGAAGTATGCATTAGTACGTAAAATGTACGAAGCATGCAAGTATGCCATGCATCAAAGAAACATCATATCATAAAATCAATAGGCATCATCATAACAATAGAATAAAGACAAGATACGAATGGTCAATTCATGTTTAAAACCATTAATAGAAGCATCATCAAAACCTTTCATAGCCTAATATACATATGTGAGAATAAGATCATATATAATCGACAATTAGACCATGTGGACTATACATGGAATCATGATGCTTCCTCTAGTGAAGAGTCTATCTTGTCACATAAATATAAAGATCTCACCCTTTAGGCTCAGCCCTAGCACGTTACGTATCACATGAACATAATGCTAAATGGATCTATTAGTTAACCACATAAGCACATAATAATAAACCTACGACGACACTTAGTTATGAGACTTGAGGATTTATATAAAAATTCTTGGGATAGTCCCCTTCATACAAGTTCATTCGGTGCTAAGTCAAATCCCATGAAATATATAATTGTGCATATATATAATGATCATCATAGTTTAGAAATCATACTTTCATAGCTTGTAAAATAGGTGCCATAGCTTCATGTAAATGTCTCATATCATAGGAAGAGTCTATCTACATAACTTTGCATATTGTTTTGGTATATTCCCTATTTTATCATCATGTCATAAACATTTAGGGTGTTAAGTCACTGTCATCATCATTATCATCAAAACATACTTTCACACTTAAAATCATATTCATGAAAATCATAAGTTTGTCATAGAAAATTAGGGTATGTGTGGCTTCATAAGAAACTGAGCTAAGAGCATACAATTAGATGAAAATTATTTAAGAATCATGCAATGCCATTAGTGTGCACCACGAGCCATGGTGTGCCTCTTGGTGAGCACTCTAGTCCAAAAACTCCCGGAATTCAATTTTTAAGTGACGTTAAGGCCTCCCATGGGTCGGGTCCTTACACGGTCTTTTCAAAATGGTCTAGGCTTGCAACATGGTTGCCAACAAAAAGCTTAAGGCTAAAAAAAGGACCAATAAGGATATAATTAGTGTAAAGGTGGGATCTTTAGGCTAAGTGGACTTCAAATTCAAATTAAAGAAGGCTCAAGGTTGTGTTTGCAACTAGATTAAATCAAAGCCAATATTTCCAGACCAACAAGGCATGTTCTAGGTGACACAAGTGAAATAAATATAAAATTATTCAAAAGACACACCACACAATGACATGCAAACTAAAACTGATACTTCAATTTAACTTCCTAATAAAGCACATGATTGTCATTTATCAACTTAAACCACCTCGCAAGTAAAGAGTTAAGAAAAGTGTCATAGCCTTGTCACAATATCATTCCATTCAAAAAGATACATTCCAATATTTAAAAATGGAGGAACAATTTCACAATATTTGGCTAACATAATTTGCACCAAACAAGTCATAGAGTCACATTAAAGATTTACACAACATCGGCTACTCAAACATCAAGAAAAACAACATTTTAAATCAATTAATGATTTACCATTAAGAATGTCATCACTAAGTCCACCATAGGTCACCTCCAATCACACACCAGTTCAAACAAGACATTACCAAATAAAATCAACTAAAATAATAAAACTAAATAAATTAAAAAGAACTACACAAACTAAACACAAACTACAAAAACTAAAAACACGGAAAGATACTAATCCAAAACATATTCAACATTTATCACATGTCTGACAAGGGAACATCATCAGCATAACCAAAATAATCAAGGCCTTACAAGGAACACAATCTCATCAAAAATCAAATCAGCCATAATACATATATCATAAATAAACATCTCAACATGGCCAATAAAAGATCACAACAAGTGAAAATGCCCTATGGAAGTCACCCAAACTAAAAATTGAACTCCTTCTTCATGGTACAAAGTATGAATAGCATAAAAGAGGGTACAAGAACATCTTGGCCCGCATCACTCATTGTTCTCACTTTCGGTTGCCTCATTGTCCTTTATATGAGTATCATCATCATCGGACCTCTAGGGCAGGATAAAGGACCTACGCTTTGACCCAGAAGAAGGAAATGACTCTTTGCCATTCAAAACCTTCTATAATCCCTTCACCACTTTTCACATGTGGGTGAAAACTTTATCTCAACACTTGTCCCTTTTCTTCAATTTTTCTTGGTATTGGCTCCACTCACTATGTGATTTTTCAAGGCCCATCTATGCCTTCTCTAGCCTTGAAAGCTCGGCCCGTTATATTCTCTGATTTCTATGTATGTATCAAAATCATTTTGTGGGACATAGGAGGTGGGTTCCACAAATTATCTTCCCCGTCCTTGGGGAATCCTAGTAATTCGCTCTTGCATCATTCTTATCTTATTTGTCAACACTTCAAAAGGGCCTGCGGTGGATAGCTTAGAAGAGGAGTAATCTCCATACCTTAATTTGTCGACTTTGACCTTCATTTTGACTATCGTGCCTTCATCTTGCATTTTTAGGGGGAAGGTAGGAGTTTTAGGAAAACCTAGTTATCATTCGAGCTCACTTCAAATCCATCCCGCTTGCACTATTTAGTTATCAAATAGGGGACTATAAGGGATAAGCTGTCTTGAACTTTGAATTACCAATACGTATTAACAATATAGTGAACCACATTGAAAGAAATATCATCTGAAATGCAAGCCACCATTTAAGCCTGCAACACTGGAATGTTACTAATATTTCTACTTAGGGAGATTCCATTGCATATAATCATTAATCAAATTCTTGCTTCGGCTATGAGATCCGAGCCCATAATTCCCAACTTTGTGTTTGCCCATGACACCTCCTTACCTAAGCACAGTTTTGATGCCAACCAAGCCCCTGATGCAAAATCCTTGGCAATGAATTCTTTGATATAATGACTTGGCAGGACATAGATAGCATTTATTACCTCCATCCAATAATTCACAACTTTGCCCCAACCCATCACCACCTTGTTAGCGATACTTGATACCATGAGATTCACGTAGAATTCATGAACTCACTATTCATTGGATTTGCAAGGTTCCAGTACAAAACACATAGATACAATGAATTATAAACATTGCAAGATCCCAAGAAGTTGTTCGGCCACCTTGTCAAGTGAAAAGCCCATCTCTGAAAATAACTTATTTATGAGAATGTCACCATAATAAGTACTTTGATTCTGGACAGAATTGAAGCAATTTTGATCAGACTCCTCATTGAACTTGACTTCATCAATAAAGTGTCTTGCCTTTTTTTGATCAATTAAAATCTGAAAATGCAACAATAATAAGAAAGCATGAGAATAATATGTCAAACTATGCATTATTATTGTATGAAGTCAAAGAAATGACTTGGAAAATAGTTAGGGACCCTTGCAAGGAACCTGCACATGAGCTATAGATGTTGCAAAAGTGAAATTGGTCTGCTAAAGCGACTAATAAAGCTGTCTCAAATCCAAAGAACTTCTCTGTAACAAGGAGTGGGTCACTATAGCGAGTTCGCTTTAGCAAACAAATGTTTGCTATAGTGACTTGTCGTCCCTACACAAGAATCAATCATCAACCCTCATTGTCCAATCCAAAAATCAATCTGAAAATTACATTCTTAAAGAAATTAACAAATGATTCAGCATACAAAATATTTTCAAGGTAGCAAGTTCAACAAATAACCCCACAATGGCACAAGTTACTCATGAATTATGCGACAAAAGGTTTAACAATTTCAACATAGCAAATCACAAATTTAGGGTACTCAAAACTTTCCCTCATCATCAATTATCAACTTACACAATATTAGCAAAAATAAGTGCACTATCAAACATCAAATTATCCTCATTTTCCCAACTCAAATATGATCTAAAAATTATAAAACCCTATACAAAAAAAATAGAAGAGGAGAGCCTACCAATAACTAGAAGAGAATGAGGAAAAATAAATTCGTACGTGACAGTTGATTGCACGAAGGTCACCAATTTTTGCCAGCGAAATTTTAGAGAAAGACTGCAAAGAATAAAAGTGACTTTTTGTTCTGAGGTCTGAGTTATTTGGTCCCTCCTGATTCCTCTTAGTGATATATAGTGGCCGCTATTGCAAAGCCTTGCAGTGTTGGAGCGTTTGCTTTAGCGACTATTTTTTCACAAAAGGGATGTCGCTTTAGCAAACTAATATTTATTTTAGTGATATATTGGATGCATAATTCCCCTGTACTCCATAAAGTTTGGAGATGCTAAGGTTTATTTTGGAGATCATCTATTTGCATTATATGTCCCCGTACCTCCAAAAAGTGTTTTAATCTTCATTTTTAATGTAGTATTTCTTACACATCAATTCCCATCAAATTCTTGCCTTTAAACCTGTACAAATCACAACTAAAGACTTCAGAATTGAGTGGATTAGAAAAAATCAAAACGTACTCTAAAAATTTAAAATTGAAAATTGAACTAAAGTTTAAAATTTTTCAAAGCAACAATGGATTTCCTCCCATCAAGCGTACAGTTTGATGTCATGGCAGGACATCAGATGCATTACCCTTTTGTTTTTCAACTTTGAGGCAACAAATCTCCTCCTCAACTTCAGGTCAAGCTTCCAATGAAATTCATGGGAATGACATGAAACCATCAAAATTTTCACTTGGTCTCTCCACTTTGAAGATTAAGATTTTCAACCAAACTTCAAATCATTTTTCCTTTTTGGTTTGTTGGGAATGAGTGAGAGCATCAAGACCCCTTTTGCACGTTGAGCTTTAAAACTTTTGGCCTTCAAGAGAATGACACTCTAATCTCCAAATGAACCAAGGTTACCATAAATGATGTTGTCTTTTTCGTACAACCTTAGTATAATTTTCTTGATTATGTGTCACGCCCCGAGAGGGTACTTTTTGTATGGCTGGCACTTGAAGAACCATTGCTGACTCCCCTAAGAGAATCACCTGGCCTCATCGTCACATCGCCTCGAATGTGGAAGAAATTGCTCAATTAGAATATAACATTATCAAAATAAATATAACTCTACTAACTCATAGTTTCTAATGAATAAGTTTGAAATACAAAATGCTCAACAAATCCTCTACTCAGTCTCTCTAAAGCCTCTACTCAACAGTCTAGATGGTTCCATGACAGGCCATGACACCTCAAATCAAAGAAAGAAAAAAATACTAGATCAACTAAGAAGATAAAAGGGCATTTCTAGAAAGCAAGAAGGGCTCACCAACTCTGGGGAATGCACAGATCCAGACCTCAACAATGCATGGGCTGAAGTCCTCTACCACCCATATCTGCATCATAAAATGATGCAGGTCTAAATGGATGTCAATACATGGAATATATTAGTAGTAAAATAGCTCAAGAAGATAAAACTCAACTCACTCAACTCGACTCAACAACTCATCCTCAACTCAGTATGCTAGTTTTAAAGTAAATCATGCTTTTGAAATAAACTCGGTAGAAGTAGACTTAGTTTAAACGTATCATACTCAATCAGTATTTCTTAGGAATTTCTCTTAACCGACATCCAATCCCATCACTTTTAGCTTGGTGATACACAACAAGGCGAAATTATTGCCACACCCATCCTTAACTTGCCACGATAAAGGATGATCAACTCTCTGATGGATCTACAGTAAATGTCCAACTTTTGGGACATGAGTCGCCAGAAAGAATTGTATGACTATCCTACTCTTGCAACATAGTTTTATGGGTTAGAGTAGTTCTTTACTAACTCCCAGTTCGGTGCTAGATACTTCTCCCAAGACTAAAATATGATCAACTCATCAAACAACTTGATCCTCAATACTCAGTCAATTAGTCAAACCTTAATCTCATTATGTTATCTCATCTCAACTCATCTGGGTTATTCATCAATTCAGTTGACAAATGAAGACAATCAAAACTAGACAGACTCAAAGGTCGTTTAGACTCACTCAATTAGAGTCATCATGCAATGAAAATAAGATTCATGATAATATATGTGACTATGTTCAATATATTTTCATGCTTGACCTTGCTTAAGTTACTCATCTCATATAATTAACATCAAACTCAAATGTTAACTCGGTTCATGCATAAATTTCATAGAATTATCAAATTTAGGGTTAAATCTATCAAGAATTAAATACTCATGTTAATCTTATAACATTAGTCATGCAACATCATATGTTATATATATCATAAGGACTCATAATAAATGCTGAAACTCAATAGCTAGATAATAGGGGTTTCAAAACTCAACTCTTACTCTAAATTTAGATTAAAATAAGTAAAAGGGGCGTGTGACTGAACATAGTTTCACACTTTAGTAAGACCTACATATTTAAGAATAGAATGAACAAACCAACTCCAATTGATCCTCGTGCTAGAATCGGGAACTCTCATTCTTCTCCCTCCTGTCGTGTTCTCATGAAATCCCTAAGTGTGAAGAATGGTTAAGATACTCCTAGGATTTGTTTTAGGACATAAATTAAGTCTGAAACATATGTGTTTTTAATTAAAAGGGACAAGAATATACAAAATTACCCCTCTTAAAAACTGTCGTCTGGGTCTACTGACCCCGTCTACGAGTCGTAGATGACCACCGGTAAACAAGGGGTCTAGAAATTAGAGTTACTAGAATTTGGCATGAAACCTCTTCTACGAGCCTTGAAACATTCTACGGTTCATCTGCTAACTTCTAACTCAAGATACAGAAAAGTTGGTATTTGGACCTCTAATACACGAAACCAATCTACGGGCCGTGGAATACTTTACGGGTTGTACGCTATCTCGTATAGAAGTCTCAGACTTATAAAATTTCACTAAGTCAACTAGGGGGGTTTACGAGACCAATTTTATAGGCCATAGATCTCTTTACACGTTGTAGATGCCCTCGTGGATTCTCTTTTTTGCCACTTTTATCAGTCTTTTCTCAGCATCCTCTGTAAATCTACTCTAGATTAGCTAGAAGGGAATTAGGGGGTGTTACATTATCTTCCCATTAGATTATTTGTCCTTGAATGAAGCAAAATCTAGGGATTAGGTCAAGGCACGAATCTCCCTATGGACTCTCACAATCAAACAACTCTCACCTCACTCATACAATCAATATATTAAGGGACTCAGCTAGTAAAACAATCAAACAATCAATACATCACACTGATCCTCACTCAGACTCTAGAGCTCTATCGCCTAGCATGCTCGGAATGAAAAGTGAACTCAAGAAATGGGAATTCAAGAATTTAGAGGGAAATCATTACCATGTACTCTCTCATCATCAGCGAGCAGGAATAAATGAGGGTATTTGGCCTTCTTGTCCTCCTCCGCTTCCCAAGTAGCTTCTTCTACAAATTGCTTCCTAATATTTTGACAGATACAATCTCTTTGGTTCTTAGCTTTTGAATCTAATGATAAAGGATTTTTACATGAATCCCCTCATAACTCAGATTGTCTTTTACTACAATACTCTCGACAGGCACAACCATTTGCGGGTCTCCAAAATACTTCATAAGCATGGAAACATAAAAGACCAGGTAGACGGTCGCTAAATCTGATGGTAGCTTTAACTCATATGCCATATTGCCTACTCTCTTTATGACATGATAAGGGACAATGTACCTCGAACTCAACTTTTCCTTCTTTTTGAACCTCATCCCACCCTTCATGGGTGATGCTTTCAGATACACCCAATTGTTAACCTCAAACGCTAAGTCTCATCTTCTAACATAAGTGTAGGACTTTTAACGACTCTGTGTAGTTCTTAATCTATCTTGGATGATCTTTACCTTATCCATAGCCTTATGTTCCAAGTCTTGTCCAGTTAACCTTGCTTCACCCACCTTGAACCACTGATCGGTGACTTACATCTCCTACCATAGAGGGCCTCACAAGGAGCCATTTGGATGCTCGAATGGAATATGTCGTTTTAGACAAACCCAATCAAAGACTAGTGGTTATCGCGGTTACCTTTGAAGTCAATGACGCAAGCCCTCAACATAGCCTCCAAAGTCTGTATCGTCTGCTCTGCCTGGCCATCAGTATGATGGTAGAAAAGAGTAGTAAGGTCCACCTTTGAACCTAGCCTTTTCTGAAAGGGCTTCCAAAATTGGGAAGTGAACTGAGCCCCTCTATCTGATATGATAGACAAAGGAACTCGATGCATTCTGATTATCTCCCGTAGGTATAACCGGACATAATCCTCTATAGTGTCTGTCATCTTTACCGCTAAGAATTGTGCAAATTTTGTCATTCGGTCAACTATCACCCGAAATGAATCATGTAATTTGCGGGACCTTGGTAATACTGTGACGAAGTCTATGTTAATCACTCCCATTCCCACTCTAGAATCTCAAAATTTTGAGCTACTATACATGGCCTTTGGTGCTCAACTTTAAGTTGTTGGCAATTCAGGCACTTGGAAACGAACTCAGTAATATCTTTCTTCATTTCACTCCACTAGTAGACTTCCCTCAAGTCATGGTACATCTTGGTAGACACTGGATGGATGGAATTTCTAGAATTATGGGCCTTTTCCATGATCCTCTCTCGAACACCGTCAACTTCTGGAACACACAAACGACTTTGGTATCTCAATACCCCATCTCCCCCTTTGACGAATGCCATTAGTTTCTACTTATGCACCTCTTCTTTTGATTGGAATACGATGGAACCTCGATCGTACTTCTCCTTTACCTACACCACAAGGGTTGATGTAGACCCATTATGCATAAGTATTCCATCTTCACTAGATTCATCTAGTTGAACTCCCAATCGTGTCAGTCGGTGAACTTCTTTGGCCAACTCCTTTTTCTGTCCCTCCACATCAGCGGTGCTACACATCAATAACCTTTCAGAGCATGAGCAACCATATTAGCTTTACCTGAATGGTAGATAATGGTCATGTTGCAGTCTTTGAGTAACTCGAGCCATCTCCTCTGCCTCAAGTTAAGCTTTTTCTCGGTGAAGACATATTGCAGGCTCTTGTGGTCTATGAATACACCAATATGTGCTCCACACAAGTAGTGACCCAAATCTTGAGTGAAAATACCACCGCAGACAATTCTAAGTCATGAGTTGTATAGTTCCTCTCCTGGTTCTTGAGTTTCCTAGAAGCATAGGCTATGACCTTTCCTCTCTACATCAGAGCACCTCCCAATCCCACTCTAGAAGCATCACAATAGAACAAAAAATCATCTGTCCCTTTAGGTAGAGTCAATACTAGTGCAATTATTAATCTGGTTTTCAACTCTTGAAAACTCTTCTCACATTCATCAGACCACTAAGACACAACTTTGTTTTGATTCAATCTTGTCAAAAGTGTGGATATGGAACAAAACCCATCAACAAACCAATGGTAATAGCTAGCCAATTTTAGAAAACTCCTTAAATCAATCGGTGAGGTTGGTCTACGCCGGGTCTTAACTGCCTCGATCTTTAAAGTATCCACTTGAATGACATCAACTAAACTTTTGATGGCCTTAGAGTGCCATAAATCTGAGCCAAAACTCATACTTCAAAATTTTTGCTTATAACTCATTATCCTTGAGCATCTACAAAGCAGTTCTATGGCGATTAACATGTTCCTCGTCATCTTTGGAATACATTAAAATGATATCAATAAACACAATCACGAATATGTCAAGATACTGCCTAGATATTCTATTGAACTGGTCTATGAAGGCTACAGGTGCATTTGTCAACCCAAAGGACATCACTAAGAACTTGAAGTAACCATATTCGATTCGAAATGTCGTGTTTGGGATGTCACATTCCCTCACTTTCAATTGGTGATTGCTTGATTTGAGGTCTATCTTAGAGAAAATAGTGGCACTTTGAAGTTGGTCAAACATGATGTTGATCTTCTAAAGGGGAAGGGGATACTTGTTCTTGACGATCACCTTATTCAACCGGCGGTAGTCGATACACATCATAAGGAAACCATCATTCTTTAGCACAAATAAGACCAAAGCACCCCATGGAGTGACACTTAGCCTAATAAATCCTTTCTCTAACAAGTCCCTCAACCGCTCCTTTAACTCTTTCTACTCTGTAGGGGCCATTTTATATGGCAGAATAGAAATAGGTTGGGTATCGGGAAGAGCATCAATTCCCTAGTTGATATCCCTATCAGGAGGATCTCTAAGAAGATCCTCAGACAATACATCAGGAAACTCACTCACAATCATAAAAGACTCAAGAATAGGAGGATTAACATCATCAGACTTGACTCGTACGAGGTGATAGATTCATCCCGTAGAGATCAATCATCTAGCCTTGAGGTAAGAAATAAACTTACCCTTCAGCGTAACAGAATCTCCCTTCCACTCAATAATAGGCTCATTTGGAAATTGGAATTTAACAGTATGAGTTCAACAATCAACCAAGGCATAGTAGGTGTGAAGCCAGTCCATACCAAAGATTACATAGAAATCGACCATCTCTAACTCAATCAATTCAGCAAGAGTACCCCTATGATTGATAGGCACCACACAGTCTCTATAGATGCTCTCGGCTCGAATGGACTCACCAATATGGGTGGAAACGGAAAATGGCTAAAGCAAGCACTCAGGATGGGTCTCAAATCTACCTGCCACATACGGCACCACAAAAGAACAAGTTACACCCAGATAAAGTAAAGTACAACAATTAAAAGTAAATTCTTGAAGCATACCCATCACAATATCTAATGCAACCTCTTGGTCCTTTTGGTTCCCCATCGCATATAGATGGTTTGTCCTACTGTCTGCCCCTAATAAAACATCTCTCTGGTTACCCCTCGATGGTGGTGTTGTGGTACAAGACCGAGCATTATTTCCCCACATTAGATACTCCCTCTAGAAATGGCCCGGTTGGCCATACTTGTAAAAACCATTTCCATTATCCCTACATTCTCCTAGATACATCCTGCCATATTTCCCACAAGGTGGCTTCCCTTTAGCGCAAAGGGTCACACTTATTTGACACTGTGCATCCTGTGCCGTAAAGTTTGGTAGACCTTGGGACTTGTGGTCATACTTGTGGCTTTGGGTTAGTGCACTGGCTGAAAATGGTGCATAGCTAGATGACCTCTTCTGGAAGTAAGACTTATCTCCCTTACCTTGCTTGGTCTGATTGGGCTCAGGCTCTGCTGACTTAGCCTTCTTGCTCAGATGCTCCTCTCTATCATTCTTCTTTTCCACCTCAGTTTCCTAGGCAGAAACCATAATTCTATGAGATATCTATACCTGGGATAAATAACACCGCCTTGCACTCATTCTTCATATGCCTACCCAGATATAATTTTCCTCATCCTTGCTCTCATATCTTGGATCATCTCTAGGGCATACCTAGACAACTGGATGAATTTTAGGTTGTACTATTTAATAGTCAGCCCCTCTTTTTTCAGATTCACGAACTCCTCAAGCTTTGCCTCTCTCAACTCCCTAGGAAAAAAAATGATTGATGAAGGCACTCTCAAACTTATCCCAAGTAGCGAGCTCAGCCTAATCACCTCAAATTTCTTCCCATTGATTGTACCAAACATTAGCCACATCCTTGATCTGATAGGCAGCAAGCTCAACTCCCTTAGTCTCGGTCGCATGCATAGTTTTCATCACCTTCCACATCTTATCAATGAAGTTATGAGGGTCCTCCTCAACCTTTGACCCAGTGAAGACTGATGAGTTCATCCTCAGAAAGTCCCTCTGTGTTATGGTAGTCGTTGGCTCTTGAGAGATAGGAATAAAAGTCTATGAAACAGGGTTTTCTCTCTAGGCAGCTACAAACTGTGTGAGCATACTAATAGCTCCTCCGAAGTCAGCCTCTGTGGTAGGAGCAGGTGGAGTAGTAGGTGTCTCAGGAACACCTGTGGCTCTGGCTGATCAACCACGACCTGTTATTCCACCTAAGGAGGAACCTCTGAAGTTTGGCTCTCAACATTGCTAGCTGAAGCATTTCTTTGGGTCACGGTACATTTAGGAGGCATAATCTACAAGCGCATAACACACAAGTTAGAAAGAGCATTGTAGAGTTTTGACTCTACCTCACAGATCAAAATATAAGAAACTGTAACAATTCCTAATGTCTTATAGCCTCCCGCTTATGAAGTGTAATGAACAACACACCCATAAACTAGAATCTACTAAACATGGATTCATAGACTCACTAGGACTCTTGAACTTTGTGCTCTTATATAAAGTTTGTTATGCACTGAGAAGGTACCCTTGGCATGGTCAACACTTGAAGAACCATTGTTGATTCCCCCAAGAGAACCACCTAGCATCATCATCACATTGTCTTGACTGTGGAAGAAATTGCTCAATTAGAATAAGATATTATTAGAATAAATATAACTCTACAAACTTATAGTTTCCAATGAATAAGTTTGGAAATACAAAATGCTCAACAAATCCTCTACTGACTGTCTATGAAGCCTCTACTAAACAGTCTAGATGGTGCTATGACAGGCTATGACACTCTAAATCAAAGAAATAAAAAAATACTAGATCAACTCAGAAGATAAAAAGGCTCCTCTAGAAAGCAAGGGGGGTCACCAACTCTGGGGAATGCTCTAATCTGGACCTCAACGATATGTTGGCTGAAGTTTTCTATCACTTATATCTGCATCATGAAATGATGCAGGTCCATATAGACGTCAGTACATGAAAAAATATACTATTATGTAAAATAGCTCAAGAAGATAAAACTAAACTTACTCACCTCAACTCAACAACTAATGCTCAACTCAGTACGTGCAAGTTTTAAAGTAAATCATGTTTTTAAAATAAACTTGGTAGAAGTAGAGTCTATTTAAAAGTATCATACTTAATCAGTGTTGCTTAGGAAATTTTCTTAGCTGATATCTAATCCCATCACCTTTAGCTTGGTAACACACAACTAAGGCAACGTTGTTGCCACGCCCGTCCTCAACTTGCCACAGTAAAGGACGATCAAATCTCTCATGGATCCATAATAAATGTCCATCTTTTGGGACATGAGTCGCCAGAATGTGTTGTACGATTATCCTACGCTGGCAACGTATTTCAGTAGGTTAGAGTTTTTCTTTACTCGCTGCCCATCTTGGTGCTCGATACTTATCCCAAGACTAAAACATGATCAATTCATCAATAAACTAAATACTCTATACTCAGTCAATCAGTCTAACCTTAATCTTATTATCTCATCTCGATTACTCATCAGTTCAATGGACAAATGAAGACAATCAAACTTGACTCAGACTCAACAGTCATTCAGACTCAGTCAATTACACTCATCATGTAATGCAAGTAGGATTCATAATAGTACATCTTTCTGTGTTCAATATGCTTTTCATGCTTGACAATGCTCAAGTTACTGATCTCATACAATCAACATCAAACTCAACCTTTAACTCGAGCTATGCATAGAAATTTATAAAATTATGCAATTTAGGGTTCATGATATCAAGAATTAAATACTCATGTTAATCTTATACCATTAGCCATGCAACATTATAATTATCTCATATATATCATAAGGACTCATAATAAATATTGAAACTCAACAGGTAGATGATAAGGATTTTAAAACTCAACTCTAGCTCTAAATGTTTACTCAAATTAGTGAAAAGGGCGTATGTGGTTTCACACTTTAGTAAGACTTACATATCGGGGAATAGAAGAAACAAATAAACTCTAGTTGATCCTCGTGCTAGAATTGTAAACTCTCACTCTTCTCCCTTTTCTGGTGTTCTCAAGAAATCCTTAAGCATGAAGAATGGTGAATATAGTCTTAGGGTTTGTTTCAGGACTTGAATTAAGTCCAAAACATCTAAGATTTTATTTAAAAAGGACAAGAATAGACAAGATTACCCTTCTTAAAAACTATCATCTGGGTCTACGAGACCCCGTCTATGGGCCATAGAACATTCTAAGAGCCTTAGATGACCTCTCATAAACAAAGGGTCCTACAATTTGAGTTATTGGACTTTGGCACGAAACCTCCTTTATTAGTCGTATAACGTTCTATTGGTCATCTTCTGACTCATAACTGAAGATACTAAAAAGTAGTTATTTTGACCTCCGATTCTGAAACCAATCTACGGGCCATGGAATACTTTATGGGTTGTATGTCATCTAATATATAGGCCTCAGACTTAACAAATTTCACCAAGTCAACTTGGGGTTTTACAAGACCTATTTTACAGGCAATAGATCTCTCTACGGGTCATAGATGCCCTCGTGGATTCTCTTTTCTACCACTTTTCTCAGTCTTTTCTCAGCATCCTCTATGCATCTACTCCAGTTTAGGTAGAAGGAATTAGGGGGTTGTTCCATTATGGCATAATGGATGATTATTGGCTTGGATGGAATGCACTCACCCAAGATTTCTTCCACATTTAGCACCACTCTTTATTCTTGAGATTCCAACTCCAAGTTATGATTTGTCGCCATTGAATGAGGAGTTGTAGATACTCCAATTCTTCTTCTCACATTGACCTTCGAAGTAGCTATTCTAAACTCAAGATGGACCATCTCATGACCCTTAGATAGGTGCAAATTTTGAAACTTATTTCTCCTAGGGAACTATATATCTCTTAGCAACATACCTCTTGCAAGCCTTTGAGTCAAGTGCATGAGCCAATCTTGACTCACCACATCCATCTCACCATATATGTCTTCAAAATAATTTTTTCTAAGATGAGGTCCTCCACAAAAACTACAAGGAACAAATACCAAGAGATCACGGTCACCAAGAAAGATTTCATCACAAGAAACTAATAAACTACAAATTCAAACTCAATTCAATATGCCAATTGTTCCCTTAAAACAGTGCCATTTTATGACAACATTCATAACACTTCAAACGAATTTGGGTGTATGATTGTCAATTACAGTAAAAACCTAACTAGGTTGGGGTCAATGCCACGAGGAATAATGTGAGGGTGATTGAATAGGCTAAGGATCATGAGTCACTAATTTGAATCCAAACATGAGCAAACAACTATAGTAAAAATAGGGGGAATTAACCTACAAACTAAAACAAGAAAAATGGGGACATAAGATAAGGACATATCATGCAAAGAATTAGAGGAATTGCAAAAATGAGAATAAATTAGGGCTCAAACGATCCTTTGCACATAGCTTCAAATTATTACTATGGGTAGGTTAGTTTGTGTGTAACTACAATGATTTCTTAATTGAAGGTAGTATGTACACGTGAATCTACTTAATCTCACATGTAATCCACTTGGGAAGCCTAAGGTAACTCACACAAATGAATATCAAACTTTCCGAAGACCTGTGTTGATTAAATCCTTCTTGAATTTCAACCAATTTAACAAAGACCCATAACTATCACGCAAACCCTCAACTTCAAATACTCATTTTTTGTGAAATAAATGAAGATCTAAAGTTAGATTTTAGTTTCAAACCTCAAATCATCAAATATAACTGAAGGCAAGCATGAACCCATATTCAATTGAACACAAGAAAAGAAAGTAAGGGACAAACTACTTGAATTGAAAGGCAATCATCAATTATATACAAAGACAAGAGTTCAAATCAAAGAGTCATAAATAATTCCAAACCAATTGATCAATAATACCAATGGTTTTGGCAAGAAAAATTCGAAAATGAAGAATTAGTATAAGTTATTTACAACGTATGCCCACAATCTTCAATTCATAGGTGAATTATCATTAAACTTGCTTTCTACTCCTAACCCCAAGCTAAAGCTTAAATTCAAGGTGTGTTTCCTTCATCTTCTATGTATGAATATGATCAATTCTCAGTTGTTCTTCTACTGAGGAGTGTGTCTTTAAGAATTAGGATACACCCGGGTGAAATTAGAATTTATCCCTCTTTAAATGAACAATATTCCTCAAAATAGCGACATATAAGTCATTTTAGCATGGACTCTATAGGAAAAATAGTTTGCAAAGGTGACATTTTACTACTTGTGACAACCCTAAACTTAGGATCCTAAAAGTGTAAAAAAAGTGGACTAAAAATGACCTGGGTTTAGTTCACGAGGCCCATGATGGATCATAGGTAGTGTTACGGCCCTTAGGTTAGTTCCTTAAATATGAACTTAAGGATAGCGAAAACGTTTCCAAGTGTGGGGTAACCGACATAGCCAATGACGGGTCATAGAATGACCAATGATCCATACTAGTTTTATCACCTATTATAGCAGATAAGTATTTGGAGGAAAAAGAGACTGCTTAGAGGTACCATCGACGTAGTACAACGATGTATGCAAGGCTACTTGATTTTCTATTATTTGGCATGAAATCTAGGTTCTTCCTTGGCACATAAAGGTTCTTACGAACTCTGACATAACTAATAATTGTGTCTCCACTCTTTACAATGTTCATATGCTCCCATACATAGCCATTGTCAATTCTGCACACTTACTTTGGATACTAAAATACATGAGTTCCTTTTGTTTTTAAGTAAAGTCCATGTGTTGTTTTATCTTCTACGCATTTCATTATTTGTGTAACTCTCTTTCCATTGTTGTGTTGCCTTGCATCATTGTTTATATGTCACATGTTATGTCTATAATCCTACAACTCTAAATGTTATGACCAACAAATCTATCATCTCAAAAGTAAATAAAGATAACTCAAAGTTGCTTATTAACAGGTGGTATCAAAGCTAACTCTCGACTAGTACGATGGTGGGGCAAACCTCAGTGAGGACGCTGAGTCCCTACTAAGGGTGAGTGCAGGGACAACGATACGTAACGTCTGGCTCACTTAGGCAAATCCCACATCAAAAAAAAGAGGGAGAGTCATGGGCTATTTAAGTAAAGGGTTGGACGTAATACTATGAGACAACTTTTAGGGTGATTCCAAGGGACAAATTCGTGATGGGCTAGGCCCAAGACCGGACAATACTTCAAAATATTGGGTCAGGTCATTACACCAATCTACGAACCGCCATCCTTTCTAAGGGCCGTCGTTGGGCCTATGGGTTACCCTACACTTGGAAACCTTTTCCCTTTTTTGAAGTTCGTGTTTAAGGACCAAACGTACGGGCCGTAACTCCACCTATAGGGCATAAGTCATGATGTGCTGCCAAAATACAACACTTTTGATGGTTAAAACTTAGGGTTTTTGTGTTCTCAATGCGACTTTAGTTATTTTTATGTGTTTTTGTGTCTATGTTTGAAGGATTACAGGTTGGACAATGATTTTGGGGAAAGTTACAAAGTTTCTGCAGATTTGCTATTATACAACACAGCTTACGGGCTGTAGACCATTCTACAAGTCGTAAGGTAGTTTTGTGAGATATTCCAGTGAGGGACCAAGTTTTTGAAGTTACTTCAATGAACATGCAGAAGAGCCATAAATTAATGTACAAGTCGTAGAAGAGGTTTCATGCCCTGAGGGTCAGAGAATGAAGACATTTTGATGTTTATTAGACGAAACCCCCTTTATGGGTCGTTAACTATTTTATGAGTCGTAGAGAGGTGTTGTAAAGGAGAAGTCCAATTTTCTAGCAACAATGTACAAGACCCCGATTACAGGCCATGAACGTCAATATGGGTCATAAAGTGCTATCGTGGAATGTGCCCACCAATTCTCCTAAGTTGTTTAGGATTTGAATTTTAATTATTATTAATTGGTGTTTTAGGTTATTTTTCAGAAGTTCTCTATAGTTCACGTAAGTTTAGCTTAGTTTTAGGTTAGTTCTCAGAGAACTCAATATTCTTAGAGAGACAATTGTGAGAGAGCCTTTGAAAACACTTGTCGTTTAATTCAATCTTCAAGCTTGTGATTTTCATTGGCATTGGATTTTCTTGTTCTTAATTTAGTTGTGTAAGTGTTTGATTATGTCTTCTAAATTCATAATCTCTTCGTCTACACAAAGTATATGTAGCTAAATCCATAACTAGGGTTGTGGGAACCATGAAAAACTAAAAATGTAAAATCGGATAATTCTTGATTCTTGGAAGGTGTATATGTATATATTGAATTAAATCTCTTCGTTTTGTATGTTTTCTGATTGTGGCCAACATTAGAACCCACCTATTGTTACTAACTGGACCAAGGTAGTAATGAATAGGAAAAGAGACTAATTAATAGGATTCGATTGATGTGTTCTCATCTAATCAACCAAACTAGGCCACGGGGAGGCTGTATTGGGACATATAGGTAATGGTTAGTAGTGCACACTATGCAGATGGGACGAGTCGCATAGTGAAATTCGCCTCTCATCTTTGACCAAAGGACTTGGTAAATGTAAATTACTGTCCTACATGCTATACACTAGACACGAATTAGGTTATCCGGTGATACTGAGTTGGGGAATCATGGGGAACAAAGTACCCTAGTTCCTCTTCTTTATTTATCTTTCTCTAATGATAGTTGATTAGTTTATTTTTCTCATTGTTTTTTGCAAGCCCACCCCCCTTTTAGGAATGAGTTGATTGACTACTCGGATTGCATGTTGGTGAATTTGTCTTGAGTCTACATATTCCTTGTGGGTTCGACCCTAACCTGGGTTAGGTTCTATTACTTGATAGTGACCACTTTATCCTCTAAAACGGAGGTGTAACTTGGGCGATATCAAGATTTCGACGCCATTGCCGAGAAATATTGCTAGACTTAGTAACTTTAATAGTATGTGAGTGTTAATCCTTCGTTCCTTTTGTTTTACTTTTGTTTTTTGTTTTTGTTTATTTATAGGATGTACGAGTAGTGTATGCCCAACACTCGAAGTCAAGGCAATCCCTTAACTCCATTTGATCCAGAGATCCACAAAATGATAAGAAGGATGGCCCAAGGTAACGCCAACCACGCAGCTAATGCAACTCTTAATCGGAACAATAATGATGATGATAGGAATGAGAGCCCACCTCCTTTAGAGGATATTCCACAGCCTCAAAACTTCGGCGCTAATGCTTACCAATAGAATCAGTATCGGTTGAATCCCATGTCTATGGAGGTGACTAGAGCTATTGTATTACCACCACTACCGGCAGACACAAAGTTCACAGTCTCGAGTTGGTTACTTTAGATGCTACAGAATCGTGGGCTATTAGTAGGCTTACCATCAGAGAATCCCCATAGCCACTTACACAATGTCGCATTTTTTTGTAAGAGTGTGATGGGAACACATAATCTGTCTATGGATGTTGTGGGACTTCGCGTCTTCCCATTGTCTCTCACGGGAAATGCTGCATTAGGGCTCCCTGAGCTCCCGCAGAGTTCAATTATGAACTGGGCAGACTTGTAGAAGGCCTTTTTGGAGAGGTACTTCTCTAGATCGAAGAATCTCAAGTTAAAGGACTAGATCAACAACTTCCAGCAACTTCCTGGTGATTCCATAAGCACTACTTGAGAGCAATTTACAAAACTTCTGAGGAGCGTCCCTGACCACAAGATAGTTGATGATGCTTTGGTGGAGATCTTCTACCGCGCTCTTGATAAAAATAGTCAAACCTTTGCTGCCACTATCATGGGGAGAATGTTTCTAGATTAACCATTTGAAAGGATTGATGAATGCATGGAAAGAGTCATCAAGATGAATCATGCATGGGGAGGAGAGATAAAGCTTCCAAGAATAATTCATGTGCAGTCAGTGTGGGTCCAAAGCGAGCCAAAATCAATGAGAAGATCATGCAACAACATTCTTAGATTCGCACAATAATGGAGGTGATGATGAAGAAGAACCAAGAGAGAGTAAATATAGTGATTCAACAAGAGTAAATGTAGTGGTTCATCAACCTCCACGTGCACCCATGTATGAGGAGGATGCATGCTTTGTTGATGATATGATAGGGGGTTTCTGGACCAAGTCCTAAGGTTCCAATAAGGACTATTAGTGGTCAAGGAAACTAAGGTCGGAACTTTGGTAGAGAAGAAGCTTACATAGACAACCATGGTGGTTACTATGATAGAAACAGGAGTCCAGATGCAGATTGGGGTTATGGAGAAGGCTTCAAGAATGGTCCTTCTGTGCTATTACACAACCAGGTGCAGGCAATTCTAGATTTGAGGAGATGTTTGATCGCCTATTAAAGAAGGGTGATACACAGGATGAGACCTTAAGGGGCATGAAAACAGAGATCTCTAGTATCAATCAAAAGATAGAGTCTCACTCTATGGCTATGAAATAGCTAGAAAAATAATTCGATCAGGTGTCAACTTAGTTAAATCAGCGTCAAGGGGGTACATTTCCTAGTGATGCAGTGCAAAATCCTAAGAATGATGGGTAGTGTATGGTGGTTACTACTCGGGGTTTCAAGAGCACCATTGATTCTCCTATGCCGGTCAAAGAGGAAGATGTTCGTGAGGAGATAGTTAAAGCTAAGGATATTGATGAAGGAGATGGTTGTCTCAAGGATGGGGTGAGGGAAGTAGCTTAAGTGCCATAGAGGTTTAAGCCTATCCCTAGGCCTCTTCCTTCCTTCCCTCAGAGACTAAAAAAGGGAGATGAGGAAGGGAAATTCAAACATTTCTTCTCCAACCTAAAGCAGCTTTCTATCAACATCCCCCTCATCAAGGCTTTGGAGAAGATTCCACGTTATGCGAAATACATGAAGGACTTGGTCACCAAGAAGCGCATTGTGAGTCAGGAGCATTCTCAAGAGCTTCAACATTGCAGTGTTGTCACTATGAAGTCCTTGGTTTAGAAAGGAAAATATCCAGGTGCTTTCACCGTACCTTGCACAATTGGAGATGTGGAGTTCACAAGGGCACTATGTGATTTAGGTGCTAGTATCAATCTAATGCCCCTTGTGGTCTTCAAGAAGTTTGGATTGGGGGCCCCTACTTCTACTAATATCCAGTTGTTGATGGCGGATCACACTATGAAGATTCCTGTGGGGATACTATATAATGTGTTGGTTAAAGTTGAGAAGTTCATATTCCCTGCAGACTTTGTGGTCTTAGATTGCGAAGTCGACTTCGATGTCTTAATTATCTTGGGGAGACCATTATGAGCCACTGGACTAGCCTTGGTGGATATAAAATCTAGTCAAAGTAGGTTTATATTGAACGAAGAAGAAGTTGTCTTCAATATCTATTAGTCCATGAAGCATCCTTATGAGTTGAAGACTGAATTCTGGGAAATCGGTAAGTCTAAGCAAGTAATTTTTCCAAGTCGTGTTGTGACAATATGTTAGGCGCTACTTGGGAGGAAATCCAATGTTTTTGATGTAATAACATAGTTATAGGTTTACTTTCAATTTTTGGACTCATAGGTAGTTTATTTCTTTTGATTTAATTGTAATTATGGACAATGGGTAGGTTACATATAGGGTAACAGTGCATTTTATGAAAAATATGCAAGTACAAGACTAAGTCAGTCATTTTGGCTGAGAAAAAGCATCAAGTTGTGGCTCTACGACTGGGATTACGGGTTGTAAAACACTTTATGACAAATACTCCACCTCGTAGAGAATTCCAGAAAGCAGAAAAGTATGCACTCCAGTCCACAAGCCAACTTTACAATTCATAGATGTAATTGCAAGTCGTGAGTGGGGTCGGGGACCCTAGGTAAGTTTTCAGAAATTTTCTTAAGTATTGAGGGTTCTATGAAACAATGGTTTACGAGCCTTATAACCACCTACAGCCCGTAATTAGGATTTCATAGATACAGGCCCATTAATTCTTAGACTGACCAGGTCAACACATAAATAGAGGGGTCAAAACTATTTGACCCCACTTTTGACCTAAAATTACCCATCAACCTAAGCCATCCCACCCCCTCATTTTTCTGATCACTTCTAACAATCCACAACCCTTTTCTATCAAGAATTTCGGCGACCCTAGGGTTTTGCTTCTAGTCACCTCCTTCAATCTTCTTCAGTTTAATCTTAAACCTTGGTAAGTTCTCGATTTAATTATGGCCTATAATTTTCCTTGTTTGAATGATTGAGTTGAAAGTCTTGTGGGGCACGGTGTTTAGACACAAAATCCTTGTTTTCAATTTGAATCATGCTAGTTGTAAGTAGGTTGCCCATGTATGATTATTGTCTAAGTCTGGAATTGGACATTTTTGTCTTGTATGAAATGTTTTGGGTTTATTATTTGTGTCTATTAAGTCACCCACCATAGGATATTGAATGATATATGCTTGTGGACCTGGGGGGTGATGACATAGGTATATGATCTTGTTGAAATCAATTAGGAATGGTCAGAACCATAGGATAATTCATGCTAAATCACTGTTGATAGGGTGTGTATGTATTGAAGAACTTGTTGGGGGTAAGGTTGTAGCATTGAGATCATGCAGTTGTGTGAGTCCTTGCTTCGATGTTGATAATCTATATGTTGAAAAAGTCTTTCGAGTTTCATGTGATGGATTTGGAAACTCAGGTGACTGAGTTTTTTTGGTCCACAAGTGGATTTTACGACCTGTAGAGACATATAGATGTCGTTAGTTCCCCTTGTACATAATTCAAGAAACTTGATGTTTCTGAGTATCTTTCAGACAAGACCTTCTATGAGTTGTAGATCACATTATAGTTCGGAGAAAGACAAGACCTTCTATGAGTTGTAGATCACATTATAGTTCGGAGATAAGTCTCATAGATCCTTGCCTGAATTTAATTACTCACTAGAAATTTCTATAACCCCAGTCTACGACTCGTAAAGCACTTTAAAAGTTGTACCTAGTATTGTAGACCTTTCCAGTAACCAATCTGTTTTGAACCACTAGTTTATAAAGGCTCTTTATGGTTCGTAGCATGCACTACGACCTGTAAAAGTGCTTGCGTAAAACCCTTCTGCAACTCTACTTAGGTTATTTTTGCATTCCAATTCTGGACTTGTGGGACTAACCATGGTGGGTACATGTCTATTTTTCAAGTACTATGGCCACAAAAGATAAATATGCTGAGATTGAGGTTATGAGGAGGCAGCTCTGAGCCTAGGAATAATGATTAGACCACTCACTTGAGTGGTTTACTGGAGGTCCTCGATGTTACACCGGACCCAGAGGAAGTTGTACCACAAACCAGAGCCGCTACAAGAGTTGGACGTACTCAGGCTCTTGTTGCTTGCATTCCCCAATCTGAAAAGGGAGGAATTGATAGGAGAAGCTTACCACAGGTGAATCCATACAAAGAGGAGTCCAGTTCTGAAGAGGTCTATGAGGATAGATCAGAGGTAGAGTCTTCCATCGCACCATCATCATCATCTGCACCGGATGTCCTCACTAGCCAGTGGTGTGTCAAGAGAATGGGAGAGATCTACATAGAGGGCACACAGCTGGGAGAGTAGGGCAAGATAGCCTGCTCAATTTATGAGGAGCCCAGAGTTATTGTTGATAGACTTGATGGTGTCCCTGGCCTCCAAGAAGTGATGATTCGACACGGGCTACAGGGGCTGTTCGATTCTCTTGGACGATACTCCCCCCACTATTGTGGGGGAATTCTATGCATCATACACAACCACCATCTAGCTTACTTTTCCCAAGGGGAAGAAGCCCCTCGCTCAGCCTAGACTGACAGAGATGAGGGTGAGGGGCTGACACGTGGATATATCAGAGGAGACCATCTGTCGTATATTATTTGGTCCTAAGTCTCATGCCCCTATATCAACCATAGAGTTCGACTACAAGGTAGGGCAGATGAAGGACCTACTTATGAATGATCTTGAGTGACGAGCCACATTGATGAGATGGGTGGTTGGATGTATTGCAGAGTAGGGTCCGAAACTTGCTTGGTTCGCCACTCGCTCGAAGTCTATAGTAAAGGCTTCTCTCAGTTTCCCCACTAAATTTTGGTGAGCGGTTGTTCGTTCACGCATCCGGTCGACATTTGTTGATAATACTTTAACGTCGGAGTGTGCGGGTTTTGCTACAAGCATCTTAGCTGGCTATGGGATTGATTAGGCCCGCCTCATTGCTGGGTACATTCATGAGGCTGCACTAAAGAGTTCTACCTCTATCATGTTCCCGCACTTGATTTACAGGCTCTGTGTAGAGTCGAGATACTGCATCAGTTGGACTAGATGATTGAGGCCCAGCGCACATTAGATCCCAGCCTAATCAAGGCAGACAAGAACCCAGTGGCACTCCGGTATGCACAACCTCCACCTATGCCTAAGATATTTGCCCCAGCGCCACCACCTAAGGGTTCTGAGACTACCACCGCAACTACTATTGTTGCTTCTTAGTAGAGGCTCCTGCAGCCTGAGGTAGTTGAGGAGAGGGGGCCTACTATTACTATTCCTACACAAGAGGCCACTACTACGTGTCTGCCACTTTTATACAGCCCTTGGCTAGAAATTAGCACATGATGAGGCACAGTTTACTCAGCTTATTCAGCAGATCGGGCTATGTGTCCGCCAAGATATTGCAGACTCGGAGGGTCAGAGTCAGGTATTCATTATCGCAACTATTAAGGATCATATTTCTATCGTGGATACCTATATTGACGCCTACGAGGATAAGGTACAACAGAGATTAGGTGAGGCCCGACCTAAAGATTCATTAGCTATGCAGATGGAGATCCAGCAACTCTAAGCTGATTTGACAGTAGCTCATGCGATATCGGTTGCACTACCAATGACTATACCTCCGGTGTCGGCAGTTGATTTGTGTTCTCCTAAGAAGCCAATCATGTCTCCCCTTGGGAAGATATCTTACATGGATGAGGGGCCAGATAAGAGACCTGTACGTACGAGGATGACAGAGGAGGAGGAGCTCAAGCATTCCTTGAGGAGATTGAGGCATGATGAGGACAGAAGACAACTTCGAGCGACAAAGCAGGTGAGGGATGTTAGCCCCTGCGGACAGAGTACCATTGCTGAGCAGACCACCCCCAAGAGGAGGTTTGCTAGACTCAGCCTCACACGGGTGCTTAGGCGCCCATGTATGTATTTGACCCCTTATGTTCGATTTTGTTTAAAATTTGTGCATTAGGGACAGTGCACAACTTTTTCGATGGGGTGTGGGTAGTTATGGGCCTCAGTGAAGTCTGAGTAGCTTATGGTCCATAACTATCCCAATTATTTATCCTGTTGTCTCTTGCCTGTACTCTTTTTCCATATGGATATTTAATTTCGAATGAACTGGCATGTTTAGGATATATAGATAATGTGTGTAATGTATAGTACCAATACTTGTGGCATATAGCATGTTTATGTGTTTTGTTTGGAAAATTTACCCACCAAAAATTTTGATTTGTAGTTAGATAGTAACCATGCATGTTTAGGTGTTTGACATTTCGATAAGTAAGGGTAATTGAGATGAAAAGCACGATCTGAGAGTCTATTTTTCATAATGTATGAAGTACCATGTGAGTGTGAGCATTATTTGATAAATTCTTGTGTTTTTGGGTAATTCAAATCTTGCTCGGTTACTCTAAGTTAGATTATAGATTAGTTGTATTAGGAAAGGATCTTAGGTCATTGTTCTTAAGTAGTCCACTTTAGCCTAAAAATAACCAACCAAATCGATGATATATCTCTTGTGCTAAATGATTGAGCTTAACGTGTACCTAATCTTTCAAAACACCTGATTAACCTAGCCTTATCTAGTGAAAGATCCTGAACTTACCATTGGTCCTTGTTTGAACATTGTGTACCATGACTAAGGCAAAAAGTCTAAGTTGAGGGTGGATACCAAAAGTAGCCCTGGTTCTGAGAATGGATAGTGTGCACTTCAACACAGGCCTAAAGCCTAAGTTGAGGGTGTCTAGTCTAAGGGTAAAGCACAAAAAAAGGGAGGTAAGTTAGGAATACAAGTAAACAGGAGAAAAATCACGTACTGGGTGCATGAAAAATGAATGATGCCTTAATTGAGATCTCAAAAGCAAAATGAATTGTAAAAACAAGGCAAAAAGTTGGAAAACGAAAACAAAGCACCCATAAAAGCTTGAAAGAGGAAAAAGGGAGAATAAGGTGAAAATAACAGAGTTGGTAGGGAGAAAGTGTATGAAAACGATGTTTAAAGGTAGGCCTTTAGTCACTATTTTTTCAGATATCATACCAAAGCCCCCTGAGCCTACGTTACAAGCCCCAAAAGTCCTAGAGAGATCCTAGTCCAATTAGTTGAAGGTTTGAATCATGAGTATAGGGGCAAGCCTATGGTATTAGTCATTATGCATGAATATTTGTTGTGAGGGTAAGTGAGTTTGAATAGTCCCAATGCTAAAATATGGAAATATCATTGAGTGTTAGATATGGGACTTCTTCTGTAAGGGCACTTGCATTGCAATATTAGCATTAGACTTGTTTAGTGATTTTTGATTGTTGATAAGACCTTACGTGTAATAGTTGCATTTTCACATGCAACAGTTTGCATTGGTTTGCTAAATAGCTATCTAATTCTATTTTGAAGAGTTGGTGTGGGTATCTGAGTCGGAGATGTATGTGATGTATGCCATTGAGTTCAGGTTTATGTGTGAGTGTATTGTCTATATAGATTGAGTCCATCGCTTGAGGACAAGCAATAATTTTAAGTTAAGGGTGATGATGTGCTGCCAAAATACAACACTTTTTGATGCTTAAAACTTAGGATTTTATATGTTCTCAATACGACTTTCATTCTTTTTATGTGTTTTTGTGTCTATTTTTGTAGGATTACTGGTTGGCCTATGATTTAGGAGAAAGTTACAAAGTTTCTGTAGAATTGTTGTTATATAAGACACCTTACGGGCAATAGACCATTCTACAAGACGAAAGGTGGTTACATGAGGAATTCTAATGAGGGGCCAAGTTTCTGAAGTTATTTCTATGAATATGTTAACGAGCCATAAATTAATGTATGAGTCGTAGAAGAGGTTTTGTGCCCTGAGGGTCAGAGAATAAAGACTTTTTGAAATTCATCAGATGAAACCCCCTTCATGGATTGTAAACCATTTTACAAGTCATAAAGGGGTATCGTAAAGGAGAAGTTCAATTTTCCAGCAACAATGTACGATACCCTTATTATGGGCCGTGAACTTCAATATGGGTTGTAAAGTGTTGTCGTAGAGTATGCCGACCAGTTCTTCTAAGTTGTTTAGGATTTTAAATTTAATTATTATAAATAGGTCTTTTTAGTTATTTTTTAGAAGGTCTCAGTAGTTCACATACGTTAGCTTAGTTTTAGACTAGCGCTCAAAGAACTCAATATTCTTAGAGAGAAAATTGGAAGATAGTCTTTGAAAACACTTGTGGTTCAATTTGATCTTCAAGCTTGTGATTTTCATTGACATTGGATTTTGTTGTTTTTAATTCATTTGTGTAAGTGTTTGATTATGTATTTTAAATTCATAATCTCTTTATCTACACAAAGCATGAGTAGCTAAATCCACAACTAGGATTGGGGGAACCATGAAGAACTAACAAAGTAAAATTGGATAATTCACGATTCCTGGAAGGTTTATATGCATGTATTAGTTAACTCTCTACGTTTTGCATGTTTTTTGATGGTAGCCAACATTAGGACCCGCCTAGTATTACTGATTGGACCATGGTAGTAATGAATAGGAAAATAGATTGATTAACAAGATTCAATTGATGTGTTCTCGTCTAATCAACCAAACTAGGCCAAGGGGAGGTTGTACTGTGACTTATAGATAATGGTTAGTAATGCACACTATGGAGATGAGCTACGCCGCATAGTGGAATTCACCTCTCATCTTTGACCAAAGGGCTTGGTGAACATAGATTGTCATTCTACATGCTATACACTAGACAAGAATTAGGTTTTCCGGTGATACTAAGTTGGGGAATCATGGGGAACACAATACCCAAGTTGCTCGCCTTTATTGATCTTTCTCTCGTGTTAGTTAGTTAGTTCATTTTTTCTCATTGATTTTTGCAACCCTCCGTTTTGGGAATTGAGTTGATTAACTACTAGGATTGCATATCGGTGAATTTGTCTTTAGTCTACGTATTCCCTGTGAGTTCGATCCTAACCTTGGTTAGGTTCTATTTCTTGACAGCGACCATGTTATTTGGCGACTTGCATGAACTTGACTTTAGATTATTTTTCAGGTCAAACTTCTGCTCATTAGACTCCTAAACAAGAGGTCATTACAATATCTCCACCTTGGAAACATTCATCCCCGAATGTACTTAAAGGCATTCTCTAAGGAGTAAACCATCAACTAATATCCTAGCATGCATGCAAAAATGCAATTCAAACATCATTTCATGAAATCTTAAAAATCCACACTCATAACATATCTTAAAACAATCCATAAACATAGAAATAAATGCATGCATTATATAAAACTAAAATGCAAGGAAATAGAGATTTTTAGGAAGAATTTCTTAATACCTTAGGCTTGTGTAGAGTGGAATAGATATAGGTAACACTTCATCATATCTGCTTTCACTTCTCTTGTAACTCCCTTAATTTGTTGATTTTTTCAAAGCACTTTGACGAATGCAACTTCCTTGTTCCATAGCTTTTTCACTTGTTGGTCTAGAATCTCAATTGGTACCTTTTTATAGCTCAAATCCTCATCAATGTTCATATCATGCAAAGGAACTATGGAGTTCGGATCATCAATAAATTTCCTCAATATCAACACATGAAAAACTGGATAGATCAAATCTATCTCATTAGGTAGATACAACTCATATGCCCCTTTAACCACTCTTCTCATCACCTTGTAAGATCCTATATACCCAGGGTTTAACTTCCCTTCTTACCAAACTGGATCACACCTTTCATAGGAGACACCTTCATATAGACCCAATCGCCAACTTGGAACTCAAGTTCCCTTCTCACGTCAGAGTAGGACTTTTGTCAGCTTTGGGTTGTTTGTAATTTTTCACTTATGCTTTAAATTTTCTCCATAGTATTCATTATTTTGTCTGGTCTTATCAATGCTACCTAACCAACTTCAAACCACCCATTGGGCTATCTACACCGTCTACCATACAATGCCTCAAATAGTGCCATCCCAATATATGCATAGAAGCTAGTGTTCTAGGGAAACTCGATAAGTGGAAAATATTCATCCCAACACCCCTTAAACTCCAACGCACAAGATATAAGCATGTCCTCCAAGGATTGAATGATCCTCTTGGCTTAGCAGTCAATTTGGGGATGAAAAGCGATAATCAACTTCATCATAGTACCAAGCCCTTTTTGGAAAGATATCCAAAAATGAGAGGTTAATTGGACTCCATAATCCAATATGATGGACAATGGAATCCCATGCAATCTCACCAACTTCTGGATATACTAATGAGCATAATCTTCAGCACTGAACGTAGTCTTGACTGATAAGAAGTGAACCAATTTAGTCATGCATCTACTATAACCCCTATTGCGCCAAAATATTTTTTGGTCTTTGGAAAACTCACTACAAAATATATGTTGATCTACTCCCACTTCCAAGTAGGAATATCAATATCTTAGGCTTGGCCACCCGTCCTTTGGTGCTTAACCTTGACTTGTTAGCAATTAGCACACTCAAACACAAATTGGTCCTTCTTTATTCCATTCCACTAATAGTTCTCCCTCAAGTTTCTATAGGTTTTTGTAGTGCCATGATGAATGGAATATGAAGAGTTATAAGCTTTTTGCATTATAAGCTTCCTTAAATCACTGTCATTAGGCACGCACAACCTCCCTTGATATTGAAGTATACCATCTCCCCCTTTTGAGAAAACCTCTATCTTTCCTTCCTTCACTAAGGTTTTCAACTCAACCAAGGCAGGACCAAGGTCTTGCTTATCCTTAACCTCTTTAATCAAAGAAGATGCGGACCCATGAAGAACCATTGCACCAACATTTCCAGACTCATTAAATTTTACTCCAGATATGGCCAACCTATGAACATCTTTGGCTAACTCTATTTTTCCATCAACTTCAATGTGAGACACACTGTCCATGGAAACTCTACTAAGGGCATCAGCTACCATGTTGGCCTTTCTTAGGTGATACTTCACGCTCATGTCGTGGTCCTTAAGTAGCTCTAACCACCTCCATTGCCTCAAGTTGAGATCCTTTTAGGTTTACATATCTTGGAGGATCTTCTTGTCGGTGAAGACATCCACATGAACCCCATACAAGTAATGTCGCCAAATATTCAAGGGAAACACCATCGCCACAAGCTCAAGGTCATGAGTCAAGTAATTCTTCTCATGTACTTTCAATTGTCTTGAGGCATAGGCATCACCTTACCATTTTGCATTAACACACACCCGAACCCAATCCTTGATGCATCACAATACACAAAGAACCCGTCATTTCCTTTCGGCTGCGTCAATATTGGAGCTGAAGTTAGTCAATCCTTCAAAGTTTGGAAGCATTTTTCACATTCATTTGTCAATACAAGCTTTGCTTTCTTTCAAGTAAACTTAGTAAGTGGGGAGGAAATGAAAGAAATATTTGCACAAACCTTCTATAATAACTGGATAGGCCCAAGAAACTCCTTATGCTTGTAATAGTTAATGGCTTTGGCCAATTTTTCAACACTTTGATCTTCTTAGGATCAACCTTGATACCATCACGTGATACCATATGCCCAAGGAAAGCAACCTCATCTAGGCAAAACTTGCACTTGTTAAACTCCGCATAAAGGTTTTGCTCCCATAGGCTTTGCAATACCACCCTCAAGGGCTCCCTATGCTCTTGCTCGCTTTGGGAGTAGATTAGAATGTCATGAATGAACACCATGATGAACATGAAAAGGTATGGATTGAATACCCTATACATGAGGTCCATAAATATCGCTAGTGCATTGGTGAGACCAAATGACATCACCATAAACATGAAGTGACCATACCTAGGTCGTCTTAGGAATGTCACCTTCAATTGGTGATACGCAGATCTCAAGTCGACTTTGGAAAACTGTATAACCCCTTGCAATTGATCAAAAAAATATTCTATTCTTGAAAGGACATATTGATGGTGACCTTATAAAGTCTTTGGTAGTCGATGCACATACAGAATGACCCATCTTTCTTCCTTACAAATAAAACTGGGGCACCCCATATAGACCGATTATGTCTAATGAAACCATTTTCTAACAAATCCTTTAATCGCTCCTTTTGCTTCAACTCCGTGGGAGCCATTTTATATGAAGGGGTTGAGATAGGTTAATTATCGAGTAGAAGACCTATACCAAAGTCTATTACCCTTTCAGGACGGACACCCAATAACTTATCTGGAAACACATTGGGGAACTCATTCATGATGGGGACCGACGCGAGGGAAAAAACTTTAGAAATGACATCTTTGACTCTTACTATATGGTAGATGCACCCTTTATAAATCATATTTCGAGCTTTTAAGAAATAAATGAACCGACCCCTACATGAAGAGTTACTACCCTCCCACTCAAGAATTGGCTAATTTGGGAATTGAAACTTTACTCTAGTTTTATGATCGATGGAAGCATAGGAGCATGCAACCAATCCATCCTAAGAATCACATAAAAGTCTACCATGGAAAGGTCAACTAGGTCACAAGAGACCACTTTATGCAAAATATAGATTGGACAATTTCTATAGACTCTTTGGGCAACAATGGACTCTACTAGAGGGTTACTTACTTCATAGGGCTAATATAGGTCTTGGGACATGCATGAAATTTATTGGCAAGAAAATAGGGTTACAAATGAAAAAATTTCTTTTGGATCTAAAAGTTCATATGCATCATAATAAAAAACAACTCTGAACATACCAATAATAACATTCAGAACCATTTAAACCTCTTGGCGACCATAGAGAGCATAAAACTAGTTAATCCTTTGGGCATCTTGAACTTTCCCACTTAGACTTGGCGCCTTGCACCGCTGCTTCTAAAATCTTTGGTATGGTGGCTAGGCTTTCCATATTTGGAGTAAGCATTGTACCTAGCTAGACACTCTCCCTTGTGGAGTCTTCCACACTTGGGGTAACTTCAGCTTTGGGGCTTAGGAGCAACCCCCCTTGTCCTTGGTGATCTACGGTATACCCTTGTTCACCTTGATTTTAGCCACCATTGAACTTGTGACCACCACTCCTTTAGTGAGAATAGCTCCCACCATTTGCCTGAGCCCTTTTGGACTCCCTTGCCATCTCTTGTAGCTTCTCCTCTTCTATTTGTTCTGCATAAGTCATCAAGTGGGAGATGCCCATCTCTTTGACTATCATGGCGATCATACATTTCTTGGAGACTAAAACGAAGACGCTGGAGATGAATTTGGTCATGTGGGCCCTCGGATCCACAACCATGAAGGGATACTTAGAAAGCTTTGTGAATTTGAGGTCATACTCCCTCATATGCATGGTCCCGTTCTTGAAGTTGATAAACTCCTGGACCTTCACCTCCCTTAGCTCAATTAGGATGAATTGATCCAAGAAGGCACACTTGAACTCTTCCCAACCAATAGGACCTACCTCTTGGCCCCTCATCGATCTATTATGCCACGACCCAGACCTAGGTCCTAACCTTGACACAATGAATATGACACTCAAAGGCATCCCAACCAAGCCTCGTGTTCATATCATAAGCATTCATAAGGTAAAATAAGCATATAACAGAGAAAAATAGCAAGCAAAAATGTATATAACCAAGAGCGCAAGTACATTATATCCATTAGTCTAATCCATGCCTATACATGAAGATCTTGGTGGGGTCTAGCACATAGCTCACTGGCTTACCCTCAAGATGTACACCAAAAGTAAAGAAATACTAAAGTCTCAATAAAGAAAAGCATCATAAGGCTTGTCCCCGAAGCATGGAAACTCACCAATCTAGACTTAAGCTTAGGAATCCAAATGCTCGCCTCAATGTGGAATAATCTCCTCGTCGTCCATCCCTACATGGTTAGGTCATGTAGGCAAATAAGTATGAGTTAGCAAAGTAAATGTACTAAATATGTAGTTATGCCATGAATCGAATAACATCTTAATAGTGTCCATATGCATAATGCTAAACAAAAGATAAGGACACACTATGCATGAACATGCCATTTGAAAATCATGAGAAGAAGCATCATGATTCCATTCATAATGCTAATATACATATGTGGGAAAGGACCATAACCGACATATAAGACCAAGCAAATTATTACATGAAATCTTGATGTTCACATCACATCAAGCTAAGAGAAGTCTACTTTGCCAAGGTAAACTCGATCCTCACCCTATAGGCTCTATCCTAACACAGTGAGAACAATAATTTGACTACACCCTTTAGGCTCGATCCTATCACGGTGAGTGTCCATCATTAAGATGATTTGATCAATTAAAGCATCTATAAGGCATAATATATAAACATCATTCTATGGTGGCATATAGTTAGGAGAATATGGCATCTAGCAAAGCTTTCTCGATGCTAAGTCATATCCCATGGAATGGATAAAATATGCATATACATAGCTTGCAACATAGTTCATACTTTATTAAAATCATGCTTTCATAAGTCATAAATAATCATCATAGCTTTGATAAGAATATCATGTCATATGAATAGTCCATTAACTTTGCTTTCATCATAGTGTGGGTAGATATTCCCACCTTTATATCATCAGAAACATTAGGGCATTCATCACCCTCTTTGTCATAACATCACCATTGTCACAAGACCATCACCACCATCATTTAAAATGTGCTCTTCATGCTTGAGATCATAATCATGATATTCCATAACTTCATCATAGGAGACTAGGACTAAGTGTGGATCCATGGAAAATTGAGCCAAGATCATGCAATTGAGTAGGATTCATAGAGAAAACATGCAATTAAAATTAAATTTAATCACTAACAAAGGAAACCTCATTAACTCATTAAGTCCTAATCATGTGTACTTCGAAATCACTTATGTTTTCTTGAAAATCATAATTGATGCATAATTACTCATAATCTTGACATCAGAGTCATAATCCATGTTTAGAGATCATAGTTAAAAGACCATAAGAAATCGCCATGATTTTTTTGATAAAAAGAGGTTCCGGAATGGATTCATGGATGAAACTAATCCATGAAGAATTCCTACATATTTCAAGTAGAATCCTTAGAATTTTAGAAGAAAATCTTGAAAAACCGTAGTCAATATTTCAAACTTAGCTTTAATGGAGCCCTTGAGTTAGAGAGAGAAATACTAGGAACCATTGAGAGAAATTTTAGGGTAAAAAACTTTTAATAACTTAGGATTACGACTTTATACGAGTTAGGTTGGCTAGGGTAGTTAAATTATCCAAAATGATGTAGTTTAGGACTTAGATGGACTAAATATGTTAAAGATACCCTTTATTAAAACCTTTTAGAGGCGTCCACGAAACCCTACTTATGGGTTGTGGATAGACTTATGGCTCATAAGCTTCCTCGTGGATCAAGGTGTCACAAAAGTTGAGTTATTGGATCGCAGTTTCTAATCCACGAACATGCAATACAGCTTGTAGAAAAACATACGAGCTGTAGAACTCCTCGTAGGAAGACCCTAGACATAGAAATAATTAGTTTCCTCATGGCCTCCACCTATGTCACCTACTTATGGGCCGTATAATAACTTACAGCTCATCTACTAACTCATAATTCAACTTCCAAAAATCAGTCAATTTTCCATTTTCTCTGGGAACTTTGTGCAACACCACCTATGACCCGTGGATCCATGTACGGGCCATGAGTAGTCTCGTAAAACCTGACTATCATCAAATTTTTTATGCTTCATTTTCCCATGCCTAAAAAATGAGGGGCGTTACATTATCTCCCCTTTGGAATCATTCATCCTCGAATGAGACATATTTACGCTTGAAAAGAGTTGAAACACCATCATCATCATAGCATATGCAAAAATGTAACTTAATCAACATTTTCATAAAGTCATCAAACATGAGATATGTATTCATGAGAAACTTGGAAAAATGGATCATATTAAGTACCTTAAGCTTGAATAGAAGGAAAGAGGTAAGGATATCATTTCATCATATCCTCTTCAGCCTCCCAAGTAGCAATTTCAACCTGCGGATTTCTCCACAACACTTTTATGGACTCAATGTATCTATTTCTTAAAATATTTCACTTGTTGATACATAATCTCAATCAGTACCTCTTCATAGATCAAGTCTTCCTCAATAGACACATCCTTCAATAGAACAATAGAATTTGGATCATCCAAGTATTTCCTTAGCATGAAAACACGGAACACTGGATGAACCATAGCTAATTCCATAGGCAAATCCAATTCATAAGCTACCTTCCCAATTTTCTTTACTATTTCATATGGTCCCACAAATCTTGTACTCAATTTGCCTTTCATACCAAAACACATCACTCCTTTCATTGGGAAAACTTTCAAATATACTCAAGCACCTTCATTAAACTCTAATTCTCTCCTCCTCACATCGGCATAAGACTTTTAACGACTTTGGGTAGCCTTCAACCTTTCTATTATGACTTTCACCTTTTCCATAGCATCAAGTACCAAATCTGGTCTAATTAAGGACATATTTCTAATTTCAAACCATCCCATAGGCGATCTACATCGCCTACCATATAATTCGTCGAATGGATCCATGCCAATAGTTGAATGAAAACTATTGTTATAAGAAAATTCAATAAGAGGTAAGTAATCATCCCAACTTCCTTTGAAATCGAGCACATAAGCCCTCAGCATATCTTCCAAGGTTTATATTGCTCTTTTGGCTTGTCCATCCATTTAAGGATGAAATGCGGCACTTAACTTCACTTTCGTACCAAGGCCCTTTCGAAATGACTTCCAAAAATGAGAAGTAAATTGAGCACCTCTATCTGATATAATGGACAATGGTACCCTATGCAACTTCATTAGTTCTTGGGTATAAACTCTATCTTAATCCTTGGCATTATAAGAAGTCTTTACAGGAAAAAAAGTTGATTATTTTTGTCATTCTATACACAAGTACCCATATTAAGTCAAATTGCTTTCTAGCCCTTGGTGACCTCGTAATGAAATCCATATTCACTATCTTCCATTTCTTAGATGGTAACTCAATATCTTGATTCAAACCACTGGGTCTTTGATGTTCCACTTTCACTTGTTGGCGATTTGCATATTTCATCACACACCTTGCTATGTCTTTTTTCATGCCATTCCACCAATATGCTTCTCTCAAATCTCTATACATCTTGGTGGATCCCCGGTGAATAGAATACTTCAAATTATGAGCTTCACCAAGTATCTTTTCCCTTAGTCCACCCACATTGGGTACACACAATAGTCTTTAATAATACAATACTCCATCTCTCCCTTATGAGAAGACTTCTACCATTTTCTCAATTACCATCTTTTCCAACTCCACCAAAGTAGGATCCATGAATTGCTTTGTTTTGACTTCCTCCATTAAAGATGATTCTACCCCATTAGGTATTAGCATACCATTATTACTCAAGCTAGTCAACCTTACACCAAAACAAGCTAGATGGTGCAATTCTCTAACCAATTTCTCATTTTCACCTTTAACATGTGCCATGTTGCCCATAGACACTCTATTAAAGGCATCAGCTATAACATTGGCTTTACTTGGGTGATACATCAAACTCATATCATAATCTTTCAAAAGTTCCAACCATTTTTTTAATCTTATGTTCAAATCCCTTTGGCTAAACACATTTTGCAAAATCTTGTGATTGGTGAATATGTCAATATAAACCCCATAAAGAGAGTGTCGCCAAATCATTAAAGCAAACACAACAGCCAATAACTCAAGATCATGTGTCGAAAAGTTCTCTTCATACACTTTTCATTGCCTTGAAGCATAGTGAATGATTTTTCCATGTTGCATCAACAAAAAACCTTAGCCTATATGTGAAGCATCACAATACACAATAAAAACACCCAAACCTTCAAGCAATGTCAAATCAGGAGCCGAAGTAAGATGATCCTACAACTTTTGAAAACTCTTTTCACATTCATCCGACCATTGAAATTTGGCCTTCTTTTTGTGTTAGGTTTGTCAAAGGCGAAGGAATGAAGGAAAATCTATCACGCCCAAAGTACCATTAAGGCGGACTGGCACCCATTGGCGACAAGGCTCGGAGAACCAACATATAACTATGCACCTACTATGAACATTCAAAAGGTTTCCATGTTCAACATGTTGTCAAAAGAAAGTAAACTGTATTAACAAGCAAAAAGTAAATGCATAGGACTAGGTCGTTGGAGTCTTGATGTCTATGGTATGCTCTCTTGACCATACTTC
Source organism: Solanum rostratum (assembly GCA_029948455.1). Classification (NCBI taxonomy): domain Eukaryota; kingdom Viridiplantae; phylum Streptophyta; class Magnoliopsida; order Solanales; family Solanaceae; genus Solanum; species Solanum rostratum. Next base: position 51,876,840 of record CM057046.1, read on the forward strand.
ACTTTACATAGTCTACAAAGCCTCTAGCTAAGGAAATATCTGTATGGGTCGGGACAAGCCCCGCCTTATGACCAACTATAAAATACAAAATATAGGCTCTAGACACATAAGCCCCGAAGCAACCTGGAGCTCAGTAACAACAGATAGAAGTCCTGTATTCCTACTTGGGAGATCTAGTAGCTCCTGCACCTGCAGCATGAAATGCAGGTCCCCTGTAAGAGACATCAGTACGAGATAATGTACTGAATATGTAAGGTAGGAAATATTGTATATGAAATAAGAACTCAAATGAAATCACACACTGGTGTGTAAGGATAAAAGACCACCTTTAGTCATACTGTGGAATAATGTATTTATGTCTCTTTATTACTTTACCTTTCTTTACTGTATAATTTGTGCACAATATATCATGTAAATTACCATCTGATTAGTGGTAAATCAATACCGGGATCGACCCATGTTAGGCTTTCCTTTTACCCCTGGGATACCTCCCATAATATGGGATTGACCTAAGTTAGTTGATTCTTCCACTCCTGGGATACCACCCATTAATAAACAACTTTGAGTTATCTTTTATTTACTTTTGAGATGATTCTTTTGGTCATCATAACATTTAGAGCTGTAGGAATATAGACATGAAATGTGACATATAAACAACCACACAAGATAATACCACAATGTAAGGAGAGTTACAGAACTAATGAAACGTGTAGGAGATTAAACAACACATGGACTTTATTTGATAAAAAGGAACTCGTGTATTTTTGGTATCCATGTATGTATGCAGATATGAAAATGGCTATGTATGGGAACATATGAAGATGGTAAAGAGTGGAGACACAGTTATTAGTTATGTTGGAGTCGGTAAGTGCCTTTATGTACCAAGGAAGAACGTAGATTTCATGCCAAGTAATAGGAAATGGAGTAGCCTTACATACCTCGTTGTACTATGTAATTATTACCTCGGAGTAGTATCCTTTTCCTCCAAATACTTATCTACAATATAGTAGGTGATAAAACTAGTATTAGCAGCTAATAAACACATCTCGATAGTCCAATTCCACCCAAAAATAATATTCGGGCAGCAAGCTCGTAATTAGAAACCAAGAAATATTCTTTAAACATTTCTACTCCTAATCGTATTTTCTAATACACATTCTCATATACATATCATATCCAACTTGTTTTAGTCCCATAACAGTGTTACAACAACTCATAAAGTACAACATACAACAATTCTACACAAAACGCAAGTAGGCAACGTAACATTACGTCCTTTCACTACATTTCGGCGTCAACCATTCCCAATCTGTTTCAATCCTCAACAAAACTGTCCTTAACATGTTTACACATAAAAACAGTCCTAAAACAGTCCCCAAGTAGATAGAAAACATGAGGCAACAATTCTGAATATTCAGTCCACAAATTCTTACTAAGAGTGCAATTAAGATATCATATAAGAACTCATTTTCGAGAAAGATAAAAATGGTCCATCATCCTTCTTACATCACTACAGAACCAAGCCTTGTTAAAAACATAAATATTACGTCATAATCCAGCCAAACAACGAGAGAAAAGCCTCTTAATAAACAAGGAAAGTGGACAACAATCTTTGGAACAAATGATATCCAAAATTCCTGCACAAGTACAACCAGCATACTCTTCATGTTTTTCATGGAAAACATATACCAAACCATAGGTATTTTTACTTACCTTAGACCTCAAGGATCAGATGCTCTTCAAGAACCCTAGAGGTGTGCCTTGGCGGCTTTACAAAAGGAAGAGAGAGCAAGGAGAAACTTTGAAGAAAATCTGATTTTTGGCTTTGAGAAAATGACTAAAAGTTGCATATTTTAGTCCCTTTTAAAGGGACACTTTTAGCCGACTTTCTTTTGCATTTTAAGCCTTATTTTATTAAGGTGGTGATGCAGAAACTTGGCATTTTCACTCGGGCCTTATTGGGCTTCAATTGGATGGGCTTTGCTGCAAATAGTTTTCTTTTACACAGTTTGGGCCCTTTTTGTGATTTGGGTTGTGAATGTGATTTGGCCCTTTTCCTATTTATATTGGGCTGAAAATGTTGTCCCTTTATAATGCTAAACCATGGGCCCAAATGACATCCTTAACTCGGGGTTTATTTTTTATCGGACTTGAACAAATTCGAGTGTTGGGCCTCGTCTCCGTCTACCTAGCCTATTTAAGCTAAGCACGTGGGTGACTCACCTCCTAGCTTCCTAAGTCCCACAAGCACCTCACTTCTTTCAATTCATTTAAGGTCACGATCTCCTTAGTTTGACTTAAAACTTGTATACACTTGGTCATCTTGAGCGTTAGACGTACATATAGTCCTCTAATCTGAAATTCAAGCACTTGTTAAAAATGTGTGTTGATTTGACCCCGCTATATCATGTTTGATATGCATTGGACTAGTATATGTAAGATGTGAGGTGTTACATCTCCCCCCTTAGGAACATTCGTCCCCGAATGTTAGCATAAATGGGATAGGTCATATAAGTTTAAACCTTCATGTAAACAAACTTTTGACAACATAATAAGAATTCAAATTCACGTACCTACAAATCCCTCAACTCTGCATCTTGGGCTTCCTCTTTATCTTCAAATAATAAGGGTATTTAGATCTCATTGCTTCCTCAGCCTCCCACATTATCTCTTCTACTTGTTGGTTCCTCCAAAGCACCTTTAGTTAAGGTATTTCCTTATTCCTTAATCTAGGATAGCAATAGGTATCTCCTCATAGGTGAGATCTTCCGCAACCTTCATATCTTTAATAGGAGTTATACGAGATGGGTCACCTATGCATTTTCGAAGCATCGAGACATGAAAAACTTGATGAACCATTGAAAGCTCCTAGGGCAGCTCTAATTCATACGCAACCTATCCAAACCTTTTATAATCTTGTATGGCCCGATGTAATGTGGGCTTAGTTTTCCTTTCTTACTAAATTTCATAACACCTTACATTGGAGACACCTTTAAGAATACCCAATCTCCTTTTGAGAATTCCAGTCCTCTTCTTCTAGAATCCGCATAGGATTTGTGACTACTTTGGGCTGTTTCTAGCCGTTGTCGTATTACCTTGACTTTCTCCAAGGCTTGTTGGACTAGATCTGGACCAAGCAAGGTGGCTTCGCCCACTTCAAACCATCCTATTGGTGATCTACATTTCCTTTCATACAAAGCTTCATACAGTGCCATCTTGATGCTTGAATGGTAGCTATTATTATAGTCAAATTCAACAAGTGGCAAAAGGTCCACCCAAATACCTTTGAAGTCCAATGCACAAGCTCGCAACATATCTTCAAGTGTTTGAATGGTGCGTTCTACTTGACCATCTGTCTGAGGGTAGAAAGCTATACTTAAATTCACTTGTGTCCCTAAGCTCCTTTGGAAGGACTTCCAATACTTTACAGTTAATTGAGCTCCCTGATCAGATATAATGGACATTGGGACCCCATGTAGCCTAACTATCTCTTTGAGGTATAACTTTGAATACTCTTCACCCGTATAATCACTCTTAATTGGCAAGAAGTGTCCTGACTTTGTGAGTCTACCAATTATTACCCATATGGAGTCAAACTTCTAAAATGAGCGAGGCAACCCAGTAACAAAATCCATATTAATCATATCCCACTTCCACGTTGGAAGGTCTATACATTGCATATAACCTCCTAGCTTCTGGTGCTCTACCTTAACTTGGTGGCAATTCGAACATTGAGCCACAAATTATGCAAGGTGCTTTTTCATGCCTTCCCACCAGAACATTCCCTTCAGGTCATGATACATCTTAATTGATCTTGGATGGATGGAAACCTTGAATGATGGGCTTCTTCCATTATCCTCCTTCTTAGACCACTAATATTAGGAACACATAATCTATTTTGGAAATAAAATACTCCATTTTGGGTAAGTTCAAAGCCCTTCATCGTGCCTTGACTCACTTTCTCCCTAAGTCGTCGTTGAACAGGATCTTTGAACTATTTTTCTCTTACCTCTGTTACCGATGAAGACTTTGCAACATTATGCAAAAGAACCCCTTCTTTTGGAGTTTTAATAAGGCGAACTCCTGGATTTGCTAGTTAACGTAGATCCTTAGTGATTCCTTGGCTTACCACGGCCTGATCATCAATATTCACAATTGCCTTATGACTCAGAGCATCGACTGCCACATTTGCTTTCCCTAGATGGTATAGTATATGAACGTCGTAATCCTTTATTAGCTCTAGCCACCTCTGCTGCCTTAAATTTAGGTCTTTCTGCTTAAAGATGTACTGTAGACTCTTATGATCAGTATATATGTCAACATGAACTCCATACAAATAGTGGCACCATATTTTTAAGGCAAACACAACATCTGCTAGCTTTAAGGTCATGTGTTGGGTAGTTTCTCTCATGTGGTCGCAGTTGTCTCGAGGCATAAGCAATTACCCTACCATGTTGTGTCAGTACACACCCTAAGCCAACCCCTGAAGCATCACACTACACTACATACCCCTCTGTTCCTTCTGGAAACACTAGCAAAGATGCATAAGTTAGCCTGCTTTTCAACTCTTGGAAGCTCCTTTCACATGCATCATTCCATTAAAATTTGGTTGCCTTATGTGTCAGCTTCGTTAGAGGTACAGATTTGGCCCTTATGTGATTTGGCCCTTTTCGTATTCATCTTGGGCTGCGAATGTTGTCCCATTATGATGCTAAACCATGAGCCCAAATGACATCCTTAACTTGGGGTATATTTTTAATTGGACTTGAACAAATTCGGTATTGGGCCTCGTCTCCGTCTACCTAGCCTATTTAAGCTAAGCACATGGGTGACTCACCTGCTAGCTTCCTAAGCCCCACAATCACCTCACTTCTTTCACTTCATTTAAGGTTATAATCTCCTAAATTTGACTTAAAATGTGTATACACTTGGTCATCTTGAGCGTTAGACGTACATATAGTCCTCTAATCTGAAATTCAAGAACTTGTTAAAAATGTGTGCTGATTTGACCCCACCACATCATGTTTCGTACGCATTAGACTAGTACATGTAAGATGTGGGGTGTTATAAAATCCCTCAATAAACCTCCTATAATGTCCAGCCAAACCCAAAAAGCTTCTAATATTTGATGGAGACAATGGTCTAGACCAATTCTTCACAACTTCTGTCTTCTATGGATCAACTCTGATACCATCACTCGAAATAATATGATCAAGGAAAGCCACCTCCCTTAGCCAAAATTGGTAAAGAGTTGTCTATCTTTCAAAGTTTGCAACACAATTTAAAGTGGTCATCATGCTCGTTCACATCCTGTGAATACACCAATATATTATGTATGAACACCACCAAAAATATGTCCAACTACGGGTTAAAGATCTTGTTCATTAAATATATAAAAGCGATAGGAGCATTTGTTACTCCAAATGACATAACCAGAAATTCAAAATGACCATACTGAGTTCCAAATGTCCTCTTTGGAATGTCATCCACCTTTACCCTCAATTGGTGATATCTAGGCCGGAGATTGATCTTTGAAAAGTAGCTTGCACCTTGTAGTTTATCAAAGAGGTCATCGATCCTTGCAAGTGGATATTTATTTTTGGTCATTGCTTTATTCAATTGTCGATAATCCACACACATCCGGAGTGAACTATCTTTCTTCCTTACAAACATACGGGAGCACCCCATGGTAACACACTACGCCTTATGAATCCCTTATCAAACAAATTCTTTAATTGTTTCTTCAGTTCTTTGAATTCTGCCAGAGCCATTCGATATGAAGGGCTAGAAATAGGTTTGGTGTCGGGCAAGACGTCAATACCAAAATCAATTTCCCTTACAGGAGGAATACTAGGTAGATCATCAAGAAAGACATGGGGGAACTCATTTATGATAGGGATTGAATTATGAGGAGGAACATGAGAATCAATATCCATGACTCAGACAACATGATACTGACAATATTTAGAGATAATTTTCATAGATTTCATAAAGGAGACAAACTTCCCTTTGAACACAGAATTGGTATCTTTCTATTCTAAGATGGGCTCATTAGGTACTTGGAATGTGACCTTGTGGGTCCTACAATTAATAGAAGCATAAGATGCATGTAACCAATCTATATAAAAAATAGCATCGAAATCGATCATATCAAGCTCAACTAGATCTCATGGAAAGACTTCGTGTAAGACCGAGAAAGGACACTTTTATAGACTATTTTTGCTAGGATTGACTCACCAAAAAGAGTATAAACCGAATAAGGTTTTAATAAGACATCTAGAGACACATCAAACTTTATGGCAATGTAAGGAGTAACAAAAGACATATTGGCACCGGGGTAAAGCAAGCGTATACATCATGATCAAAGACTTTTAATATAAAAGTAAACACATTGGGAACCTCATCAACTTCTTGTCTAGTATGCAAAGCATATACTAATTACCACAAGGGCCTCTATCTCGCACTTGGGAACCTTATTGCACTTGCCCTTTTTGAGCAATTTGACCTTGGGAATGTCTTTCCTTACCTTTATTCGTAATATTAGGACACTCAACAATCTTAAGTCCATCTTTCCACACCCAAAGTTTGCACGAGAACCCCTCAAACATTCACCAACATGGTTCCTCTCACACTTGGCGCATCAAGGAGGAATAACACCATTTTTCACAACATCACCTTGAGCCTTAGCTTTAGACCCTTTCCCTTTCTCAAATCCTTGAGAAGAACCTTTTGAAGACCCTTGGCATTGTTGAAATAAACTACTACTAGACTTACCATAAAAGTACCCACCATCATATCGAGCCCTCTTAGACTCCCTTGAATCATCTTTTGCAACTTCTCACTCTTCACTTGTCTGCCATATGTCATGAGCCTAGATATATCTATTTCTTTGATGAGCATGGTAGCCTTGCATTCCATCTTTACCAAGTCCGACACACCTAAAGTGAACTTGTTTACACGGGCCCTAGAGTCGGCCACCAAAGAAGGAGAAAATTTGGACAACTTGGTGAACTTGAGGGCACACTCCATCACACTTATACATCTTTGATTTAGGTTCATAAACTCTATCACCTTAGCTTCCCTTAACTCATAATGGAAGAAACGATCAAGAAAAGCAGCCTTAAACATCTCCCAACCAATGACACCTTCTTCAACTCTCTCGGACTTCCATTGAGTGAACCAAACTTAAGCCACTCCCTTAAGATGGTACACTACTAATTCGACCTTCTCTTCTGAAGATACCCCCATAATCTCCACTACTTTGTACACCTTATCAATAAACTCTGAGGATCTTCATCCACCTTCGAAGCATGAAAGTATGGAGGATTCATTTCAGCAAAATCTATTATCCTTGATGACAGAGTAGGAGTCTTTAGGGAAGCCACTGCTTGAGCCAATATAGTGATCACAACTTTAAACTCGGCATTAGACACTTGGTTTTCTTGAGGGACTTGGGGAGCTTGACGATCTTGGTCTGCAGTAGCATCATTTCCCCTTGGCAATGGAGCACATCGTAAAGCTATTTCTAAAACCACCAAGGGACAAATGTTAGGATACAAAAGCTTCAAAGCCACGACATAGAGTTCCAAAAAAGCAAAGTTTTCCTACATATCTTATAGCGTTCCATTCATGGGTATGGCATGCTTCACACCAATAAATAAGACTTTACGCGACGCAGCCTGTTGGACTCCCTAGATGCTTTCAAACCATGGGCTCTGATACCACTATTGTCATGACCTAAACCTAGGGTCTAGTCGTGACACGACGAATGTGACACCCGAAGGTATTCCACCCATGCCTCGTGTTCATATCATAATCATTCATAAGGTAAAATAAGCATATATTAGAGAAAAGTAGCAAGAAGAAATGTATATAATCAAGAGTGAAAGTACATCATATCCATTAGTCCAATTCATATATTTACATGAAGATCTTAGCTAGGTCTAGCACATAGCTCACTCGCTCACCCTTAAGATGTACATGAAAAGTAAAGAAAGGATTAAACTCTCAATAAAGAAAATCATCATAAGGCTTGTCCCTGAAACATGGGAACTCACCAATCTAGCCTTCAAACTTAGGAATCCAAAAGCTCTCCTCAATATGGAATAATCTCCTCATCATTCGTCCCTAAAAGGTTAGGTCATGTAGGCAAAGAAATATGTGTTAGCACAAAAAGTGTTCTAATTATGTAGGTATGTCATGAATCAAAGGACATCATAATAGTATAAATATGCATAATTATAAACAAAAGATATGTAATGTCCGGTAAAATCACAAAAATACCCCTAGAGGAAGGGTATGCGTGTAGAACATCTACCAATGCTCATATGGAAAATCCAAGACTTGAATCTTTGATAAGAACAAAAAATTGAGTGGGAAAATGGTCTTTGTCAATTTTTGGAGCAATCAGATCAAAAGATAATTTTTTGACTCCAAAAATCGAAATAGTGTCGGTGTACGACAGAGGCGCGTCATGCCATTGTAACAGACCCACACTTATTTTTTTTAAATTTTTCGATGGATTGGAAAAACTCGTTCAGAAACGTTTTGGAAAAAAATATATTGTACGCGACCAGTCCGCATCATGGACTAGGTTATTGCAAAGCTGAAAATTTTCTAAATTTTGTGAGGGGCATTTCAATCAATTTTCAACCCCTCGTAAACTCAACACATGATCTAATCAGGTCATTTTGATGTAAAAAGGGTCTAAGATACCATTCTAAGTCTTTTCCTAACATTCTAACAAGACTAGGGCTTGAGGAAAGATGAAAAAAGCTTGTGATTGAGGAATTCAAGAAGAAATCCTTCAAGTGATTGTTGAGAGCTTCATTCCAGGTATTTAAGACTAAACTAAAAGCATGAGATCGTCCTCTCATGCACCCCATAGATGGTCATAGAGGAGTTGAGTATCCATGAGTCCCCATACATATTTCTTAAATTGATTCTTGAATGTTTCTCACAAATTATATCTAATTATATGTATTATCGTATGTTGATGATCATCATAAACTTATTTTTTCTTGAATTGGGTATTTTCATGGGGAATTGCATAACCTTACATGTTAACTTTTGAAAGCATGCATGAATGAATCTAGAGGTTGAGTCTAGAGCCTTGACATGAGATTATTGATTGTGATTGTGGTGATAGAATGATGATGAGTTGATAGAGATTGATAGTCCTATGAGTCTCCGTAAATGAACCCTAATGATGGTCCATTCATTGTTCCCTAACAGTTGTTCATAACCTTGAGCTATCGAGAGAGATTGATTGATGAAAGGGTTAAAGTCCCTATGAGTTTTATTGATGATAGGGTTAGAGTCTCAATGAGCTTGATTGATGAAAGGGTTAAAGTTCCTATGAGTTAGATTGATGATAGGGGTGGAGTCCCAATGAGCTTGATTGATGGAAGGGTTAAAGTCCCTATAAGCTTTATTGATGATAGGGTTAGAGTCCCTATGAGATACTGATCGATGACAGTTTTAAAGTCCCGGTGAGATTGGTTGAGATGGAGGTCTTATGAGCATTAAGTCTTGGGAGGAGCATCGACCACCAAGAGAGTTAGAGTTAGTCTAACTCAAACTCGTCAAACTACGTCGCCAAACATAGCTGAGGATTAGAACTATCACATTACATTACGGTTCCCACTTGAGTTGAGTTTATGTCCCTAAAATAATAGAGGACTTGTTGAGGTTGTTTCACTTAGGGGATTTAATTTGTTCCCTACCTAGAAAGTACGGAATGGCTATGGCAACATCAACGGGATTGTTGTACAATCGCTGGCTCATATGTGATTGTTGTCGGATAAGAGAAACTCCCAAAAGTTCTTACCTTGAGTACTCCAAGTTAAGTTGTGTTGTGTTGAGTTCCCTTGAGATGTGTTTGATTTGATTGATGAGGTTTAGATGTTGATGGGTCACTTGTCTACTCTTTATTCTTGCTTTACAATAGACACTTGACATGTTGAATGTTTACTATTCTGAGTCGATGTTGTATCATATTATTCTACATGTTTTTATTTCATTCAGCTATTTTACATATTGTACATTCCACATACTGATGTCACTCGGCGTTGCATCATTTTATGATGTAGATACAGGGATTAGGGATCATCAACAGGCGCATCATTAAATATTTTGGATGTTCAGCTTATTGGTGAGCCTCCCCTACTCGGGAAGATCCACTATTATTTATCTCATCATGCTTTTGAGTTACCCTAGACTTGTCTTCTATTTTGATTTCGGTAGCCATAGGTCTGTCATTGGCACCACTTGATTAGTGATAGAGGGTTCATAAATGATAGTCGAATGTTGATGTTGAGATTGTGAGCTAGTTCTTCTTACTAGCCTTTATTATTAATCCGTTATGATTTGAGACATTATATGACATGAGCCCATTTACATTCATTTACTTTCGTTGATCTATAGCGTTGTTGAATTGAATAGATTTGATGAGGCCAAGTGGTTCGCCTGGAGACTAGTAATAGTCTCTGGGTGATGGCCATGTCTCGGGTACTCTCTCGGGGCATGACAAGCTTGGTATCAGAGCACAGAGTTCAAGTGTCTTAGGAAGTCTATGAAGTTGTGTCTAGTAAAGTCCTTATTATAGTTGTGAAGAGCTACACATCCATAATATGGAGGCTATAGGACATTTAGGAATTGTTTCACCTCTTTCATGTTCTAAATCGTGCGATAGAGCATAACTCTATGAAAATTTCTTCTCTAATTTGTGCTCTACCTCTTGTAGAGTTTGAATCATGCCTTATAAAAGAGCCGTCAGAGGTAGGGGAAGTCCCGCCAAGCAAAGTGTTAACCCACCTGAGTCTCAAGGATACGAGGAGCCTGTGGACCAAGCTTTGCACGTTGAGCAGTCCTCACAAGATGAGGTCTCCAATTCTTGAACTATGCCAGGCTATTCAAACTCTAGCCCAGGCAATCACAAAACCTGCTATGAGACAAGGAGTGGGTAGATAGGATCCCATGACACGTCTATAATCCGGGAATTCTAGAGGATTGATCCGTCTGAGTTCACAGGGTCTGCAATGAAAGATTCTGAGAACTATGTGGAGGAACTTTTAAAGGTGTTCTAAGTGATGCATGTGGACAATGCTGACAGGGTTGAACCAGAATGCTTACCAACTCAAGGGTGTGGCCAGACTATGGTTCGACCAATGGAAGAAAGGTAGATGAGATGATTCTCCATTGTTGACTTGGGCAATGTTCAAGGAAGCCTTCTTGGGAAGCTTCTTCCCAAAAGAACAAAGAGAGGCTATGGTGAGAGAGTTCGAGGACTAATGATTCCAAGGGGGAGATGATGTAACGTGCAGCAAAATTACCAAAATACCCCTAGAGAAGGGGTATGCACGTAATGCATCTTCTAATGCTCGTATGGCAAATTCGAGACCGGATTTGTGATCAGCACAAAAAATTGAGTGGGAAAATGGTTGCAGTCAATTTTTAGAGCGATAAAATCAAAAGATAATTTTTCAACCCGAAAATCAAAATAGTGTCGGTGCGCGATGGAGGCGCGTCACACCACTGTAGCGGACCCACACTTATTTTTTTTCAAATTTTTTTGATGGGATTGGAAAAACTCGTTCAGTTGCTTTTTGGAGAAAAATACAATGTACGCGACCAGTCTGCGTCGCGGACTAGGTTATTTGGAAGTTGAAAATTTTCTAAATTTTGTGAGGGGAATTTTGGTCAATTCCCAACCCCTCCTAAACTTAACACACGATCTAATTAGGTTGTTTTGACGTAAAAAGGTTCTAAAACCCCATTCTAAGTTCTTTTCTAAAATCTAACAAGACTATGTCTTGAGGAAATAGGAGAAGAGCTTAAGATTGAGGAATTCAAGGGGAAATCGTTGAAGTGATTGTTTAGAGCTTCATCCCAGGTATGTAAGGCTAAACTAAAAGCATGAGATTTTCCTCTCATGTGCCCTATAGATGGTCATAGAGGAGTTAAGTGTCCATGAGTCCCCATACATGTTTCTTAAATTGATTCTTAAATGTTTTCTCAAAAATTATATCTGATTACATATATTTTTGTATGCTGATAATCATCATAAACATATTTTCTTGAACTGGATATTTTCATGGGAAATTGCATAGCCATACATGTTAACTTTTGAAATAATGCAAGAATGAATGTAGGGGTTGAGTCTAAAGGCTTGACGTGAGATTGTTGATTGTCATTGTCATTGTGGTGAGAGAATGATAATGAGTTAATAGAGCTTGATAGTCTTATGAGTCTCCATAAATGAACTCTAATGATTGTCTATTTGGTTGTTCCCTAAAGATTGTTCCAAGCCTTGAGCTATTGATTGAAATTGATTGATGAAAGGGTTAAAGTCCCTATGAGTTTAGGGTTAGAGTCCCTATGAGCTTATTGATGTAAGGGTTAAAGTCTATATGAGTTTGATTGATAATAGGATTAAAGTCCATATGATCTTGATTGACGAAAGGGTTAAAGTCCCTATGATTTATATTGATGATACGGTTAGAGTCCCTTTGAGATACTGATTGATAACGGGGTTAAAGTTCCTATGAGATTAGTTGAGATGGAGGTCTTATGACTATTGAGTCTTGGGAGGAGTATAGAGCATGAGATAGTGAGGGTTATTCCAACTTGAACTCGTCAAACTACGTCGCCAAACGTAGGTGAGGATTAGAACCATCACATTACATTGTGGTTCTCTTTTGAGTTGAGTTTTTGTCCCTAAAGAAATAAAGGACTTGTTGAGGTTATTTCCCTAAGGGGATTCGATTCGTTCCCTACCTGGAAAGTATGGAACAGCTGTGGCAATATCAACAGGATTGTTGTACAATCACTGGCTTAGAAGTGATTGTTGTCAGATAAGAGAAACTCCCAAAAGTTCCCATCTTGAGTACTCCGAGTTGAATTAAGTTAAGTTCCCTTGAGATGAGTATGATATAATTGATGAAGTTGAGATATTGATGGGTCACTTATCTACTCTTTATTCTTGCTTTAGAATAGAAACTTGACATGTCAATTATTTACTATTATGAGTCTATGTTGTATCATATTATTCTACTTGTTTCTGTTTTATTTCACTATTTTACTTGCCATGCATTTCATGTACTGACGCCACACGGTGCTGCATTATTTTATGATGCAGCTACAGTGATTAGGGATTGTCAACAGGCGCATCATTGAAGATCCAGGATGTTCAACTTATTGATGATCCTCCCTTACCCTGGAGGGTCCACTATTATTTATCTTATAATGCTTTTCATTTAGACTAGACTAGTATTGTATTTTGATTTTGGTAGCCATAGATCTATCATTGGCACCACTTGGTTTGTGATAGAGGCCTTAGAGATGATAGTCGGACATTGATGTTGAGATTGTGAGCTAGTTTTACCTACTAACCTTTATTATTAATCCATTACTATTTGAGACATTAGATGAGATTAGCTCCTTTACTTTCATTTACTTCCATTGATCTGCAGAGTTGTTGGATTGAATGGATATGATGAGGCCAAGTGGTTTGCTTGGGGACTAGCAATAGTCTCTGGGTGCCGGCCACATCTCGGATACCCTCTTGGGGCGTGACAAGATAAGGACAAAATATGCATGAACATGCCATTTAAAATCATGATAAGAAACATCATAAATCCATTCATTACATTAATGTACATATGTGGGAATAGGACAATAACCGACATATAAGACCATGTAGACTATTACATGAAATTTTGATGTTCACTCTACATCAAGCTATGGGAGTTTACTTTTCCAAGGTAAACTTGGTCCTCACCCTATAGGCTCTATCATAGCACGGTGAGAACCATCATTTGACTCTACTATTTAGGCTCTATCTAGCACGGTGAGTGTCCATCATTGAGCGAATTGGATCCACTAGCACACCATTAAGGCATAAAACATAAATATCATTCCAATGGTGGCACATAGTTAGAGGACTATGGTATGTTACCAGAGCTCTCTCGGTACTAAGTCATATCCACGGAATACATAAAACATGCATATACATAGCTTGCAAAATAGTTCATACATCATTAGAATCTTGCTTTCATAATTCACAAGTAATCATTACAACTTTAATAAGAACATCATATCATAAGAATTTGTCTATCTACTTTTGCTTTCATCATAGTATGGGCAAAGATTCTCACCTTTGCATTATCATAAACATTAGAGCATTCATCACCCTCTTTGTCATAACATCATCATGTTCACAAAACCATCAACATCGTCGTTTAATACATTCTTTTCGTATTTGAGATTATAATCATAAAAATTTCATAACTTTATCATAGGAGACTAGGGCTCAGAGTGGGTCCATGGACAATTAAGTTAAAAATCATGAAATTGAGTAGGATTCATAGAGAAAATATGCAATTAAAATCAAATTTAATCATTAACAAATGAACTCACATCAAATTATTAAGCTCTAATCATTTGCACTTTGTAATCACTTACTTTTGCTTGAAAATCATATAGGTCATCGAATTCATGCATAATTAGTCATAATCATCATATACGTGTCATAATACATGAATTAGAGAACATAGCTTAAAAGCCTATAAAAAATCATCATGAATTTGTTTTTAATAAAAAGATTTTGGGAATGGGCTTCATGGATGAAATTAATCCATGAATGAAGTCTGACATACCTCAAGTAGAATTCTTAGAAGTTAAGAAGAACATCTGGAAAAACCTTGGTCAATCCTTCATACTTAGCTTCAATGGAACCCTTGAGTTAGAGAGGGAATTATTGTGAACCCTTGAAACAAATTTTAGTGTTTAAAAACATTGAATAACGTAGGAGTAGGACTTTATGCGAGTTAGGGTCAGTTAGTGTAGTTAGAGTATCCAAAATGATGTAGTTTAGAACTTAGGTGGATTGAAAAAGTAAAAAACATCCTTCATAAAAACCTACCAGAGCTGTCTACGAAACCCCACTTATGGGTCATGGATACTTAAGGCTCGTAACATTCCTCGTGGATCAGGGTGCCTCAAAATTTGATGTACTTAAATTGCAGCTTCTAATCCACAAACACGCAGTATGGCTCGTAGAAAAATATATGAGCCTTATAACCCCTCGCAGGAAGACCCCAAACTTTGACAATTTTTGTTTCCTCATGGCCTCCACCTACAACACCTACTTATGGGTCATATAATGACTTATGGATCATCTGCTAACTCATAATTCAACTTCCAAAAATCCTTCAATATTCCATTCTCTATGGGCACCTTCCACAACACTACCTACGACCCGTGGATCCATTTAAGGGCCGTGAAAGGGCTTATAATACCTAACTATCATCAAATTTTCTATGCTTCAGTTTCCCAGGCCTAAAAGCATGAGAGGTGTTACACATTGTTCATACCATATTTTGGCCACCCCTTTGAGTTGGTATGCCACAAACTTTGCTTTCTCATCCAAAAGGATACCCATAACTGCTACTATCCACTAGGCTTACTTAATAAAATCAATAGAGTCCTCCTTTATCTTGAACCATGAAACTCTAGAGGGTTCATTCGCATGAAGTTACACACTCTAGTGTCTGGTGTAGGCACTTGGGGAGGAACGACTATCTCCTGGTTAGCTTGGTTAGCCAATGTTTGGGCCAACAAATTGAAGGCGACTTGGGATTCCACATGAGACATTCCATCATCTTATTAGAGTAGAGGAACTTGTTGTTCGAGAGTGCCTCTTTCGTGTGGATCTTTTCTCTACAGCATAATGTTGATACAAACGAAATGTCACCATTAGTTATAGGAAAACCTTTCTCAATTTTGTAGGCACAACATGAACAAGAAAGAATGGAAGACTTTCCTAAACCGTCTCATAACCTCTCACTCAAGGTAGTGTCATGCTTCACAACCTTGAATGAGACTCTACTCAACGGGGTATGCATGTAAGTTCGAGGAACACATTAAATCTCATGCACTGATACCAAGTTTGAAATGAACCGACCTAGGGGCCTAGTTGTCACACGGAGTATGAGATACCTGAGGGCGCCTCACCTACGCCATATTAGATATCTTAAGCATTCATAGGCATCTATCATAAAAAATGTAGAATTTAAATGGGGAAGGGTCTATGGGTCTTTTTAAGACAATGAAGCAACATTAAGAAGCATGAATAACTAACATAATTTATCCATCAAAAATACTAACTACTACATCGATGGACAGAACCGGTAACTGTCGATTTCCATCAGATAGAAAAGACTCCAATGTTTAACATCATAGAGAGTTAAAGCCTTAAAAGGTCCACATATACATTGTCTCAAAATAAAATACAAGATAGAGTGGAAAATGGCAGAGTACCGAACTAAGGTCTCACCACAAATAAAAGTGCTAGTCTCAAATGCCAAATACTAGCCGCGAGCAGATGGAGGAGTACTTACCCCTACATGGTTAAATCATGCAGGAAAAATATGTGTTAGTACGTAGAATGTACTAAGTATGTGAGGTTCAATGCATGCATGAAATTGTAATTTCGTCATTCATAAGTGACACATATATGTATATGTGAGGTAATAAGGTACACAAATATGGGCTTAAGCATGTACAAGGAATATCACTCAATATGAATAAAAGTCTATGCATGAGAAATCACATGTGTGGGATCACATCATAGAATTGTAAACTTGTGGAAAAAGACCTTAACCGACATATAAGACTATGTAAGCTACTACATGGAATCCACCATAACCCCCTAGTAAGCACAGGGAGACCACTTGTCGAGTGGAACTCTGTTAACTTCGCATGCATCTTAATAACATAAATGGATTATGTAGATCCACTAGCCCAGCCTACAAGGACTCCTATGGTGGGACATAGTTAGGGACTTGATCTTTGATGGGACATGCCTCAACTGATTGAATGAATCTCAATCTCAAGTCCACTCGGTGCTAACTCATCCCACAAAATCATTAAAACATGTACTTAGTCAAATTTTGACACTTACAATAATAAGTAGCAATAGGAGTAACTCAAACTTAGGAACCACCATGTGAGTACTATCCATTCATCTTGGAGACATTCTCAAAACATCTTTAGGTAATTGCCAACATACTTATATCTTTGAAAAATCATCATCGTCATTTAATTCCCTAATCATCATCATAAATCATGCAAGACTTTACTTGAAACTAGGTAGGTTAGGCTTTTAAATAAAACAATCATAAATCACATAAATCATGAGATTATACTGTTTTAAAGAGAAGGAAAACAGCCCATATCTGAACATTAATAAAACCCATCATTGGAGTCACCATCAGTAGCTCAAATAAATGCATATACTTGGTAAAATATCATATGGCATCATTAAAAGCATTAAACAATATAATGTAACATGAAATCATCATAAGCATGCATATTAACTTAGAGAAACTTAAAGAAAAGGTAAAATACTTTAAAGAGGACTTTATGGGTTGAAGGATATCCATAAATCAAACTCACATACCTTAACAAGTTTTGGGGTGACAAACTTGAAGCCTTGAGAATAACCTTGAAACCCTAGCCTTGTCTTGACCTTTACTAGAGAGAATTTTGCCTTAGAGAAAATTGGGAATGGAAGAATGAAGGATTGAATAGGGATCCTAGGGCTTTAAGGTCTGGTTTTGGGGGCCTTTTGATCACAAAATTGACATGGTTTAGAAAATAAAATTGCATAATTGACAAAAGTATCCCTTATTAAAACTGCCAAATTGATCCTATGAAAGACCATCTACGGGCAGTGGAATGAACAATAGATCATAGGTCCTGCTCATCCTGTTAACTTTTCCAAAATTTCTAAAATTGATTTGTTGAACTCAAAACTATGAAACCATCTTACAAGCCATCGTTTGGTCTACGGCTCATGGTTGGACTCGTAGAGTCCTCCCATACTTAGCCATTTTGCCATTTTTTTGGACCATATCTATCATGCCCCATTTTCGAACTAATCGAAATAGTTCATAATATCATGTGGTCGTGCTTTTTTCGAATTTTTGAAAAAATTTATTTTAGAGTCGCCACCTAATTTTAAGGAGAATACTAGAAAACCAGTTTGAGAAAATGTAAATGTAGACTATGCTTTGATATGTGAAACCAGTGAAATTCTATGTAAGAATTTTGGTTAGTCGAGGAGAAGGTGTTAGGCATCCCTAAGAGCCTATTCGAAAATAGTCTTTAAACTTAGTTTAGGAAAATATAATTAGTGATTAATTATTCAATTTTTTTTTCTTAAAATTAGTGATAAAAATGATGATTAATTTGAGTTAGAAAAAGCAACAGAATACAAGCTATGTCATACATATTGTCTATAATATCCGTGGAAAGCCTTAATAATACTATATTACTATTTTTTATGCAATAAAAGTAAATAACCAATATAATAAATAGATAAACTTGAAATGTGTGAGAATTTATATTAGAAAAATATAGACGCATGTTTAAAATTATATAGAACGAATAAACCTGTAAAATTTATTGTAAGCAATTCATGGAAATATTGGGCATGAAAACTTACTACTTTATTTAAAAAATCAAGATGAAGGATGAAATAAGATAACGGGGTGTATAGATATATAACAATACACGTAATTTGAGTAAAGATTAAAAAATGGGATTTTGAAGTAAAATAAATAACTAAAATAACATAAAATAAAATTAAAAAATGTTAAAATATTACGTAAAACTTGTCATTTTGTATGTACATAAAATAAAATAAAATATATTTATGTATGTTGTCAAAAATACATGGAGCTTATTATTTATTTTTGTGTGCCGATAAAATGATAATAACTATATATATGTATATATTGTAGTAAAAAATATGGTAGGGCATAAAATTTTATATTTTATTTATAAATAAATAATATTTGAAAAATGACGAAGGATGTAAAATAAGAGTAATAACATGACTTGTGAAAAATGATATACCCAGTATAGAGAAAACTAAGATAAAATATGTACCTTGTGTGCGACGTATACATACATACATACATACATACATATATACATACATATATACATACATACATATATATATATATATATATATATATATATATATATATATATATATAAACGACTGGTAAAATTATAAAAATACCCCTAAAGTGAGGGTATGCGTGTAACGCGTCTTCTGATGCTCGTATGGCAAATCTGAGGCCGGATTTGTGATCAGCGTGAAAAATTGAGTGGGAAAATGGTCTCAGTCAATTTTTAGAACGACCCGATAAAAAGATAATTTTTCGAGCCAAAGCGAAAAACAGTGGCGGTGCGCGACAGAGGCGCGACACGCACCGTCGCGGTGAGACACTTGTGTCTTTTTTGAATTTTTCGACGGGATGAGGAAAAGTCGTTCAAAAGCTCTTTTCTGAAAATATACTGTTCGCGACCAGTCTACATCATGGACCGTGTATTTTTCGAGCTGAAAATTTCTAAATAATTATGAGGGGCATTCCGATCAATTCCTGACCCATCCTAAATAATAATACACTGCTTGTAAGGTCGTTTCAACGTGAAAAGAGCCTAAAACCCCATTCTAAGTCCTATTCCATAATCTAACAAGGCTAGGGCTTGAGCAGAGAAGAGAAGGGCTTGGGTTGAGAGCTTTGAGAAGAGATCCTTGACATACTCGGCTGAATAGCTGCATCACATGTATGTAAGGCTAAACTAAAAGCATGAGATTATTCTCTCATGTGCCCCATAGAGGTCATAGATGAGTTGATGGTTGAAGAGTCTATGTGCATGAATACATGAGTGTTTTTCATTGAAAATTTTATTTGAAATTACATGTTTTCTATATTGATGATCATCATACTATTTGTTTTTTTAAAGTGAATATTTTCATGAGAACTTGCATAACCCTTCATGACTAGTTTGAAAATCATGCGTAATGCACATTGAGAATTGAGTCAAGAGCCTTGAATTGAGATTGTTGATTGTGATGATGAGTTGATAAAATTTTGATTGTTTCATAAGTCTCTATAAATGAACTCTACCGATGTGATGATTCACTTGTTTCCTAATGATTGTCATACAATCTTTGAGTCATTGATGAGATGTTTGATGATAAGGTTAAAGCCCCTATGAGATATTTGATGATAGGGTTAAAGCCCCTATTAGATGTTTGATGATAGGGTGAAAGTCCCTATGAGAGGATTGATGATAGGGTGGAAGTCCCTATGAGATGATTAATGAGAGGGCCAAAGTCCCGGTGAAATATAAGTCGTGGACGGGGAGTGAGTCCCTATGAGACTGGCAGTCGCTAACGGGGAGTGAGTCCGTATGAGACTGGTTCAGTATAAAGTTTATGAGCATTGAGTTGGGAGGAGTATCGAGTACCGAAATGAGTAAGAGTGAGTCCCACTCGAACTCATTAACTGCGTCGCCAAACGTAGGAGAGGCTTAAACCATTATATATATATGGTTTCCCTCGAGATGTAATAGTCCCTGAAAGAAATAGCGTATCGGTTGAGTTTGACTTCATATCGGGTGAGCTGATATAGTTTTTGAGCGTTCCTTACATGGCAAGTTTGGAACCACTGTGGCAACATCTGGGTGATTATTGTACATTCACTGGCTCAGAAGTGAGTGTTCTCGGATAAGAGAAACTCCCAGAAACTTCTTACCTTACTACGAGTCTAGATGAGATGAGAGGGGGTGAGCTCCTCTGAGTTGAGTCTTAAGATAAGATGAGAGGAGGTGAGCTCCTTTGAGTTGAGTTTTGAGATGAGTTGAGACTATTGATGAATCTGAGTTAATGATGTGTCACTTGTCTACTCTTTACTTATTCATAGATAGGCAATTGACTGTTTGATGTGATTATGATGTTTATTTAGAGTAGATGTTGTTTCCATATCTTTTTCTACCGGTTTCTGTTTCATTCAGCTATTTTACATACCAGTACATTCCAAGTACTGACGTCCACTCTGGACTGCATCATTTTATGATGTAGGAGCAGGTACTAGAGATCATCAACAGGCGCTCCGTTAAAGATTTGAGATTTCAAAGCTGATTTGGTAAGCCTCTCCTACTCTGGAGGATCCACTACTTTTATTTCATCATGCCTTAGAGTTAGATTGGACTATTTCTTTTATTTTGATTTGGGTAGACATGGATATGTCATTGGCACCACAAAATTACTAATAGAGGCTTCATAGACGATGGTCGGGTGTTGATGTTGAAATTGCGAGCTAGTTCTTTCTACTAGCCTTATTATTTATATATATTCTTTGAGACGTTAAATAAGATGTGCCCGTTTACCTACTCATATATTTTGTTGTTCAGTAGAGTTTATTTGATTGGATGATGTGATGAGGCTAAGTGGTTCGCTTGGGGACTAGAAATAGTCTCTGAGTGCTGGCCATGCCAAGGGTACCCTCCCGGGGCGTGACAAACTTGGTATCAGAGCACAGAGTTCAAGTGTCCTAGGGAGTCTATGAAGCCGTGTCTAGTAGAGTCTTTTTTATGGATGTGTTGTCGACCACATTTCTTAAGTTGGAGGCTATAGGACATTCGGAATGGTTACACTTCTTTCTTATTCCAATTCGTGCGATAGAGTTAAGCTCTATGAAAACTCTCTTCTAATTCGTGCTCTACGCGTGCAAAATTGATAATATGCCTCCCAGAGGAGCTGCCAGAGGAGGGGCACATCCTGTCAGGCAAGCTATTAATCCACCTGAGCCTAAAGTACTCGAGGAGCCCATGGATCCAGTTGTCCCTGTTGAGCGAACCCCTCAAGGTGAGGTCTATAATGCTGAGTTACGCCAGGCTATTCAAGCTCTTTCCCAGGCTGTCACCGCGCCTTTCATGAGACAAGGAACAGGCAGGAAAGACACCCATGACACCTCTAGAATCCGAGATTTTTTTAGGATGAATTCGCCTGAGTTTATGGGGTTTGTATCCACTAAAGATCTCGAGAACTATGTGGAGGAATTTGAGAAGGTGTTCTTGGTGATGCATGTGACTAATGCTGATAGGGTAGAACTGGTTGCTTACTAATTGAAGGGTGTGGCCAGACTGTGGTTCGACCAATGGAATAAGGGTAGGAGAGATGACGCTCCGTGTTTGACTTGGGCAGTATTTGAGGAGGCCTTCTTTGGACGCTTTTTCCCAAGAGAAAAAAGAGAAGCCAAGGTGAGAGAGTTCCTGAACGTAAAACAGGGCTCTATGAATGTGCAGGTGTATGGGTTGAAGTTCACGCAACTATCTCGCTATGCTCCAGACATGGTTGCTGATATAAGGGGAAGGATGGGAATGTATGTAGATGGGTTGAATAGAGGACCCAAGAGGGATGGGAGAGGAGCCATGCTTGTGAGTGACATGGACATCGGGCGACTGATGACATTTGTGCAGCAAGTTGATCAGGAGAGGAAGCATGACAAGGAAGAGTTCAAGCGCAAGAGTGCTAAGACATCCAACCATGAGGGTGGAAGAAAAGGCAATAGAGATCGATTTCCAGCACCCTCAGCTGCTAGTGCACCTGTGTTCAAGGAGTGATCAAATAATTCCACCAACAACAAAAGCTACAGGACAAGGCAATACATACATACAGATTGCACATCTTTTAACTTAATTTTGCTCAAGTAAAGTTATGTACCCATTATGAACTCTTTAGGATTTATAAAGGCAACAGATCTCAAACAGAGCCGAGCTTTTTAAAAGAAGGAAAAACAATCGTGTTCATGATTTCTAGCTCACTGATACAGACAAAAGAAAGGGATGACATTGCCCTTTTTATCCATTTTTACCAGTTTTAAAAGGTGGCCAAATGGCTATAACATAGACCTCACAATACTTGATCCATCAAGCAGGGCAAATGATGAAGGCTTTTCATATCTTTCACACGGGTTTTAGACTAGAAAGGTCCTAAGCTTAATAACAAGACACCTCATATTGGCCAACAGCTGGTTCTGTCTACTACTAGTCGTAGCAACACCATAACATATTAGAACGCCCCCAAGAAAACCTAAAACAGGGTCCAATAGATTCAAGAGGCAAAATCATACTTCCACATTAATGGTTCTCCTAGTGTCGAGCTACAGATAAGATTAAACTACTAGTTGATATCCATAAAGGAGATATGAAATCTAAAATGACATATTAATCTAAACATGGTGTTGATTGTAAAATATGAATCAGCAATATGGATAGATCCCGTACCCTATTGAAAGATTCATACTCGAATAACTATGGGTTTCTATGACTTCACCGGAAACGAAGAAGAGGTCTTGACAACAATTTTGTAGCTTCCTGATTTATTTCACCACAAGTGAGCTAGACCATTGCTAATGCAACAACATAAACAGGTTGCAGGTTATAACAACTCTAGATAACTAAATCGCCTTCTGTAATTAAAAATGGAGATAGTTTTGATTAAGCCCAAGTAAGGAGGAGACAGATCAATAGGAGAGCAGAAGCTAAAACAGAATGTCATGGCCACGATGCCTTGAACTAGACAAACACTAAATCAGACACCTAATCTAATTTCTACGTAATTGAAATCATACCTTCCAAAGCATTGAGAATAATTAAAGACACAGTAAAACATGTAAAGTGAAATGTCTCTATAAGAAGTCAAGGGGAGTAGGTGTGTCTTATTAAACAGATCAAAAACGCCGAGTAGAAAATTACTAAGAGTGGTAGTATTGAAGTTGACTAAAAAAAATATCACTTACAATAGTGCTAAGTGCCCAGTTCATATTAAACTACACTAAGAAACATAACAAACAAACAAATGAAGTAAAAAATGATTACTATGATAGAACCAAAATAGAACACTTATCGTACAAAAGGAAAATGAGAAATAAGAAAGGGGGTATTATCTTGCGTCGAGCATAAAACAAGGACTTCTATCTTCAGGATACCGACCAAAACCTCTTTCCGAACTTGAATTTGAAATCAAAACAAGGAAACGAGTAACTCTAGGCTCCTATTGCATAAAGCACGTCCCTATCTGTTTTCTCTCTATTTTTTATGCTTTTCTAATGCCAACGCGGAATGAATGCATAAGAACCAGAATGCTCTCTTTTATAGCCAATCTTGGGCTTTCAACGGACTCTTTCAATGAAGTCTCAAAAATTTAAAAATTTAAACTCTTCGAAAGCTAAATCTCTGTCAAGTGGGAGAATGAATGATGAAGTTCAAGAAAAAAATAGGTTGTGAATTGATATTCTTTTAGATTCATTTGAGAGAAGAGGGGAGTTAGGGGGCTATAGTGATTGCGTTAGGTGGCGATGGTGATGGATGTCAGGAGACGATGTGAAAGAAGAGGAAATAGGAAGGTGATGATGAGTCATTTGCTCATTGGTGGAGGAGAAAGCTAGTGGACCTCTTGGAAAGGAGAAAAGGAATGCAACGTGAAGTATGAAGTGAATCTCAAACAAGGAAAAGATGAGGGGCGGTAGGGGTTAGAATAGATTTGGGTTGGTGAAATTTAACATATAGCCAGAGTGTTGCAATTTTACCCGAATCTAGTGGTTTATTATATTATAAATTTGGCTAATTTAATTTGGAATGTAGTCAATTTTTGATGAATTGGCTAGACTTGAACAAACTCAATTATTTAAGCTTCTTTGATTGGAACAAGGTAAGAAAATTACAATCAACAAGTCTACTATTTAAATTAGGACTAATTGCACAATAATTACAAAATTGACTAACTCGTAGAAAAGAAGTACAAATTTAAACTAAAAACTATTTTTCAAGACAATTTCTAAATATTTACAGAGAGGATGAAAAAATTTATATACAAACTATATGTAAATATATGAGTATATAATTATTTCCAAATATAAAAATAACTATTTGAAAAAGATTTAACATATTTCAAATGTTTCAAAGATGATCCTCTCAAAGTTGTTGGAAATTGAAAAAGTTTGATATTTGATAACTATTGGGGAAGGTTGAGGTTAAAGTAGAAGAAGCATAATCCTATGCTTGCCTACGTGGCACAAATGGATTGGCCAACATGAAGGGACTTGGAGTGTCACGTTTTGCCCAAATTCGCCTATTTAAGTTATGGTCGAAAAATAAATTAAAATAATTATTTTGCAAGATTAATTATTTCGACAAAATTAGTCGTTCTTAAACTAAAATTGGTATGACTTAGTAAACAAATTAATTAATTAAGAACCCTATTTAGAATAATGTATGGAAAATGCTTATTTTCAATGACAAAATCATTATTTAATCAAAAATTGATTTAACACTTTAAAACAATATTTACTTACCATAAGTTTTTCAAAAACAATAAAAGCAACTAGTAAACATTCATATGTATTTTTTATATTTAATTTTTAGAAGAAATAATATCCTTAAAATAGTCGGTCGAACAAAGAAAAAGAGAAGTTTATCAATAATAATACCAACAACAACAACAACATTGTAATAAAAGTAGTAGTAGTAACATGTTTCATACTTCATAAAAGCTTTGTTACCCCTTTCTAAAAACTCCATTTCCTTTGGAAGTTAACTAATTAAATACGAAGAGCCAAAAAAAAAAGTTAAAATTGAAAATTATTAGAGAGCCAAAACCGAATTTTTTTTTAAAAAAAAATACTTTATAGGATTAAGTTATTTGACAAAAATTAATCATTCTAAAACAAAATTTTTGTGGATTAGTAACAAAATTAATTAAGCTTTTCATTTTGAATATTATATGAAAATATGTCCTTGTGACTACGAGGAATTGTATTTAATCAAAAATTTATTTAGCACTTAAAATGATATTTGTATGATGTAAAATTCTCAAAAATGCTAAAGCAAGTAGTAATTAATTTATTCTAAAAAAAATATTTAACTGATATCTATAAAATGATTTGTTGAATAAAAATAAGAAAATTTATCAAAATACTAAGAAAGATAGTAATACTAATAGTGGGGAATCTTAGTAGATCAGTTGGTTGACTACCTGAACTCCCACCTTGTTGGTGAGCGTTCAATTCCCCACATTGTAATCCCCCTCCCCATTTCCCGTACCCCTAATTTTAAAAAAAAAAATGATAATAATAGGAATAGTAATAATAATAGCAAAATTTGTAACAATAATAATAATCATAGTAGTAATAAAACTATTTCATAAAAGTTTTGATAATCTTCTTTTTTTAAAAAAGAAACTTCTTTTTTTTAAAAGAAACATAACTAATTAAATACGGAGAGAGAAAATTGGGTGTCAACAATACCCACAAAGGGATTCTACGGACATGATATTCTTTCACAGGTCGTGTTGTTAATTCGTAGAGCAATTCCAGAACACTCTAAATTTCCTTCATGTCTCATAATCCCACCCATGACTCTATCTACGGACCCTCATCCTTTCTATGGGCCATCACTGGATTCACGGGTTACCCCACACTTGGAAACTTTTTCCCTTTCCTGAAGTTCATGTTTAAGGACCAAACCTACGGGTCGTAAGTTACCCTCGTGAACTTGGCTCCAGGTCATTTTCAAGCCAAATTTTTGGACTCTTAGGCTCCTAAACTAGGGATCGTTACATTTTAGCTCAGCCGAAGAATAAAAGAAGCTTAGCCTACCTAGAAGGTGGTTCCTCGCACTTCTGATCAGTTTACTCAAGCTTGTCCCTTTCTGATTGCCTCCAAACGCTGCTTCGCTATTGAAACAAGAATCGCATGGCCATTACAGTTGATTTGGCTATGAAGTCTCAAGAAACGTGTGAAATTACATCAATTATGGCTAGAACAGGGAAAAATGGAGCCAAGCCTGAAATACAAACTAAACCCCATAAAATGATCCCTATGTCACCCCGAGTCCATAGCTAGAAATTGAGCTCAAAACAAGTCCCAGAACAAAAGGAAACAACTAAAAAATGAAGTTACATATCTTATCGTAAAACATTTTTTACATAACTCTTTAGTCAGATTAAGCAAAAATACAACCAAATTATCATGATCCAAGCATACCACAACGCTCCTCTCAAAATGTAGAACAATTTAGAAGCATTCACTTAATTCCGTTGAGAAATGAGTGAGATATCACGTTGTACAGTTTTCACTCATTTTAAAAAATATGTTGGAAAAATAGTGATTTTTTCCTCGAACGACACGCAAAAAGAAAATTTTCACACTTCCACGATGCTTCTCTTGAAAATTTACATAACTTAGCCTTTTGAATCACTCTAATCAAATGAAAAATGAGCTCGAAACCGCGGTGTCAAATTGGAGAATATATATATATATATATATATGTATGATGAATTTCCTTGAAATAAAGGTCTTATATACATATAGCCCTCACTGCCATATGGCGACGCCAGGTCGCGCCATACAGCAGCCTTATAACCTGTCACATCATCCCCCCCTTCCTTAACCTTTCAATCTCTTTTTCATTGTTTTAAGCTTGTTCAGACTCCGATCTTCACAAATGAACTGTGCAACTCTTATAATTTTGAGGTTCCAGATCCAATGGCATGGATGAACTTTCCATCAGAGGTCATTATAATCTGATGTGGGTCCCACTTATATGCAACATTTAATGGAAAGCCTCTGCAGGGTCAAATCGCATCTGAAAGTCCCCTGTATCAAATGAAGGGTCATTCTAAACCAAACGCGATGTTCTGGAGCTAACCGTGCTATTGAAATTCTCATTCGGGGCACATTTCCCAAGGGTGTTACTAAGTCAACTATTAATCGATTCCGATGGAAATTTTTTTAAACCATGATATAACTGCATCAGACATGCTCCTAGCCTAATTCGCCCATTCCAAAACTAATGGAACCATCAAAATCTCATTCATAGGCTATTTACACGGACAATACCAAAAAACTCATTTTACAGTCATAACTTCCTGATTAACTCACCCACATAAATCATAATTAACCCATCCAATAACCATGCCAACAATCTCAAAAAGTTACAAATTACCCGAGGTCGCTATACACATGCTCATATTAATAGAATACAGAAACACAGAAATGACTCAAAAGGTCGTTACAACATCCCCCAATAATGAGACTTTTGTCTGTGAAAGTACGAAGAAAAACATACTTGATGACTCAAATCACACGGGGTACTGTTCTTGCATCTCTATCTCTAATTCTTACATGTCCTCCTGGACTAGATAGTGATGCCACTGAACATTAACCACCAGTATAACCCTGGAGCACAACCATCTAGTATCTTTGACTAGAATAGCCACCGGCTCCTCAATAAATGTCAGATGGTCATCTAACTCAACAGAGTCAAACTACAGCACATGCATCTAAAACATACCGGGGAAACATTTATACATGATAGATGGGATGTGTAGCTAAATACGATAGAGGTAGGGCAAACTCATATGCCACCGGCACGACCTTTCTTAGAATCTCAAAAGGCCCAATATACCAGGGACTAAGGTTACCTCGTCTACCAAACCGCATGACCCCTTTTAAGGGTTTTATCCTCAGGAACACTATTTCTCTAACCTCAAATTGCAAAAATCAGCATTTGTAGTCGGCATAGCTCTCACGTCAACTTTGAAGTATCCTCAGTCTATCCTGGATAACTCAGACCCTGCTAGGGCATCCTGCAATATATCAGTGTTGTATGAGCCCAACACTATAGACTGGAACCATCCGACATGAGTACGATATCTTCGACCATATAAGGCTTCAATATGGGCCATTTGGATACTGAGTTGTTATTATAAGCAACTTGGCTAATGGTAGAAACCTATCCCACTGACCCCCAAACTCCAATACACCAGCTCGTAGTATATCCTCCAAAACTTGTATATTATGGTATGAGTGGCCAATAGTATTAGGATAAATTACTCTATTCTAATCAACCTAGGTGCCAAACTCTCACTTAAAAGCCCTCCAAAAGATGAAGGTAATTGTGACCCTTAGTCAAATATAATAGATACTGGCACCCCATCCACTCAATCAGTTGACAAATAACGAGAAATTAACCAGCTAGGCATAACTATCCTCACCATATCATCAAATGTTCAAATAATCATAGTTGTTCATAACTGTAACCGTGTTTTACATATACGACTTTTACTCCGAACCTGGTTCCCTTACCACAAATCCCCTATAAACATCTCATTGGCTAACTAAATAATTGTGGACAATAACTAATATACCCACACTCACACCTAGGGCTTAAATATCTTTTCCTTGTTGTTCAATCAACCAGGCACTCCAACCAAAATATTCACCAATGTAACAAATAGTCAAGACACCATCTTAATAAACAGATTACTGGCGCAATAGTTATAAGTAGTCTCATCATGATAGTAGATACTTCGAAATAAATAGATAATTAATTTTACTACTCATCCATATCTTCAACAACCATCAATCCCTCACTAATACAACTGTCACTTAATATACCACCTACTAGTAGGCTTCCCTATACTTTCCTCTGTACCCAGCCAAACATATATCACATAACTGTCATGGTCCTTGATGTCTCCCAAGTTACACTTCCTTTTTAGAGGATAAAGCGTTCGTTGTCAAAAAATAAAACCTAACAAAGGTTAGGGTCAAACCCATAGGGAATATGTCGACTCAAGAAAATTCGCCGCAGTTCGAATGTTTAACCAACTTACTTCCCCAAAGGGATGAGGGGGTTGTTGCAATAATCGATGAAAAATATAACTAAACTAACTAATACAATAGAAAAGTCAATATGGAGAGAAACTAGGGTATTGTGTTCCCCATGATTCCCCAACTCAGTATCACAAGATAACTTAATTCTTTTCTAGTGTATAGCCTGTAGGACGGTAAGTTATGTTCACCAAGCCCTTTGGTCAAAGGTAAGAGGATTTCACTATAAGACTTGGCTCATCTCCATAGTGTGCATTGCTAACCCTTACCTATTAGTCCCAGTACAATCTCCCCTTGCCCCAGTTTGGTTGATTAGACGAGAACACATCAATCGAATCTTGTTAATTAATCTTTTTTCCTATTCATTACCACCTTCGTCTAGTATGTAACACTAAGCGGCTTCTAATGTTGGCCACTATCAGAAAACATGCAAAATGAAGAGAGTTAAATTAATACATGCATATACACCTTTTAAGAATTATGAATTGTTCGGTTTTACTTGGTCAGTCCTTCATGGTTCCTATAAACCTAGTTGGGGATTTAGCTACTCATGCTTTGTGTTAATGCAAGAATAATGGATTCAGAAAACATAATTGAACACTTACACAATAGAATTAAGAACAAGTAAATCAAACTTCAATAAGAATCACAAGCTTAAAGATGCAATTTAAACACAAGTGTTCTCAAAGACACTCAAATATGATCTAACAATTTTCTCTCTCTAATTACTGAGTTCTCTGAGTACTAGATGAAAACTTAGCAAAACCTATTCCTGCTTACAAAAATAACCTAAAAAACATTTTTATAATAAGTAAAATACAAGTCGTAATTGAAATAGGATAACTGGTCGGCATACGAACAGGGTTAATGGGTTGTATTACATTCCACAGCCCATAATCGGGGTCTTGTATTCCGCTACTGAAAAATAGGAGTTCAACTTTACCACACCCCTATTCGACTCATAAAGTAGTTTACGACCCGTAAAGGCAGTTTCGTCTGATGAACTTTAGAAAGTCCCAATCTCTGATTCTCATGGCAGAAACCATCTTCTATGACTCGTAAAACTTTTTACGGCTCGTCTGCATGTTCGTAAAATAAACTTTAGAAAATAGCCCCTTGTTGGGATTGTTTACGAAACCACCCTACGACTCGTAAAGTGATCTACGGCCTGTAAATGGTCTCTTTCAATAGAAAAAATTAGCAATGTCATGACCCGAGACTAGGGTCTAGTTGTGACACAGCGAATGGGAACCCGAGAGTCCCCTAACAAGCCTCGAAGTATCCAAATCTATATCATTGGTTCGGAAGCGCAGTGAAATAATATTCATATAATACTAAGGGATGGGTAAGTAGGACTCACGCTATGGGGACATGTAGGGGAAAGGGATACATATGGATTCACATAGCACATAACATACAATGAATAATGGGCGGGTAAGTATCACGCTATGGGGACAAATAGGGCTTAGGACCTTTCGCATTTCCACATCAACATACATACATATCCTAATTCTCATAATCAACCCATGATAACCATTTCGAATAGATGACTAAAATCATAAGCTTCAAATACCACATATAGAAATATAGAATCTACGAGAGTTTACAAGATGTACAATAATGTCTCTAGTCATAAGATGGATCGGGGGCCAAGACATGTCTCGAGCTCACCCTCAAATAAGAAAGATGGCATAGGATAACATAGATAAAGAAAGGTGGCTTGTCCTTTTAAGATGGGACTCACCAGAGGTTCAACTTTCAGAATTGAGCTACTCGTCAAACGGTGGATAATCGTAGTGCTCAGCCCTTATATGGTTAAATCATGTAGAAAAAGAGCATGTGTTAGTACATTTGAATATACTAAGTATACGGGCAGGCAATGCATATGACTTGTCAAAGCTGCATTTCAATGTTAGATGATAAGGGCACTTAATATAGAAAGAATTATATAACCAAGGGACAGTATTATATAATATACCATGAAATTCATGATGCATGAATGCAATAATTTTCATACTTAGCGGGGATGTGACTTCAACCGACATGTGTAAGACCAAGCGAGCTATAACTTGGAATCCCGCTGAAATTCCCTCACTGGTACAGAGGTGGTTTACTTGCCAAAGGTAAACCATACTTCACCTTATGGGAACATATCCCATTTCATATGAAGACCCCCCTTACGGGAGCATATCCCATTTCGGAAAGGATACGATATTCAAGAGAATTCTTATACATATACATATTTTCAAGAAATACGATATTCATTTCAAATCCATTCAATGCACGATTAGACTCAAATGTCAAATCATAAGTCATAATCATGATACTCATGCAAGGGATAGCTCATTCACATATACAAGATAGTGTAAGAACCCGAGATGCTCAAAGAGCCTTAATCATAAGACATATATGTGATCATATTCTTGTCATAACCAATATCTTATCAAAAATAATTTCATACAACGTAATTAGGCTTAACCTACTTCATAATTTCCATAAAGATCATTTTTCATGAATGCACATGCTATGCATGATGTGAGAATAGCATGGGTAGTATGATTCAAACAAAAATCAACATCATAATATGAAATTGAGTAAATCCATAATTAAATCTACATCTAAATCATCATATGAATAACCCATGCATAAATCAACTTTAAAGGGGACATGCATATTCATAACTTCATAACCTCAAAGTAAATCATCATCATAGGGCTTAAAACAACTTAAAATCAAGTGTACAACCTATACATCAATTGAATTCAATAAAATCAAATAATGGAAACCCACATTTAAAGTAAACTAAAATTCATGAAATTAATTGAAAGAAGTTTTGGGTCTTTTTGGTTGAAAGGGACAAAGAATCAATCCCACATACCTTGATTAGGAAGATGAGTTTGAAAAGAAATTAACTTGAAGTTGAATCCCCAATGGAATTCTAGCTTGAGTCTTGATTGAAGGACTTAGGGAGTATTTAGGAATTGATTTTACGGTGAGAATGTTTCTAATGGGAATGAATTAGAATAGAAAAGGTATCAGCTGATTTAGGGGGTTTAGGGTAGGCAAAAGGTTATAAAACACAATTAAAAGAAATCGTAATTACCTAAATGCCATTAATGAAACGGATGGAAAAGTAAGTCGTTAAGGCCACACGAGCGCTTACACGGTCTGTGAGCCATCACACAGACCGCGAACAGTTCCCGTGAGGAGGCACTTAGACAGATTTTGTGGGTCCCCGGGTCTTTACATCATCTCCCCCTTGGAAACATTCGTCCCCAAATGTGCAATAATAAGGCTTGGGAAATAGACATAAGACATGAAACATCCGAACACAAGGTATAATGCATAGTTCATCATTTGAAAAATCATAAGTCTTGAAAACCTATTTCAAATGTATTCAAATCATTCAAACATCACAACTAAATCATTTTCATGCACATGTGTTCATGTCATGTCATGAGACTCAAAAGCGAAAGAATTAGGACTATTTAGAAGAGGATCGACCTAGTACCTTAGGCTTGAGTAGATTAGAAAAGATGGGGATATCGCTTCATCATCTCCAATTCTGCCTCCTAGGTAGCACTCTCCACGTGATGATTTCTCCAAAGCACCTTCACCGAAGCTACATCCTTGTTAGGAAGCCGCTTCACTTGCCTATCCAAAATCTCCACCGGGACTTCCTCATAAGATAGGTTCTCCCTAATTTTGATTCCTTCCAAAGGCACAATGGTGCTAGGATTGCCAACTAATTTCCTTAACATAGACACATGGAAGACCGGGTGAATGAAACTCATGTCCGAGGCAACTCTAGCCTATAAGCCACGTTCCCCATCCACTCAATGATCTCATAGGGGCCAACATACCGGGGACTTAGCTTACCCTTCTTACCAAAACGCATCACAGCCTTCATAGGTGAAACCTTCTCATATACCTAATCAGCAACATAAAACTCAAGATCCCTCATTGGAGACTTTGTGCTGTCTTCAACCTTTCTCTAATTACCTTCATTTTTTTCATAGCCTCCAACACTAAATCTGGGCCAATCAATGCCATCTGTCCCCAATCAAACCACCGCACTAGTTACCTGCAACTCCTACCATACAAAGGCCTCAAATGGTGCCATACTAATGCTAGCATAGAAGCTGTTATTATAGGCAAACTCAATGAGGGAAGTGATCATCCCATTTACCCTAATCCAACACACAAGCCCCCAATATATCCTCCAAAGTTTTGAATACTCCTCTCAGCTTACCCATCAGTTTGAGGATGAAAAGAGGTGCTCAACTTAATCTTAGTTCCAAGTCCCTTTTGAAATGACCTCCAAAAGTGAAAAGTAAATTGGGTGCCACGATCTGATATGATAGATATAGAAACACCATGCAGTCTCACCTATTCTTAGATGTACAACCTTGCATACTCCTCGGTGCTGTAGATAGTCTTGACCGGTAGGAAGTGAGCCAACTTGGTCATTCGGTCAACGATGACCCAAATGGAATCGAATTGCCTTCAGGTCCGAGGCAACCCATCATAAAGTCCATGTTCACATCTTCCAAGTGGGAATCTCAATACCCTAAGCCAAGCCACCGTGCCTTTGGTGCTCTACCTTTACTTGTTGACAATTTGGACATTCAGACACAAACTTAGCTATGTCCTTCTTCATACCATGTCACCAATACACATCCTTCAACTCTAGATACATTTTAGTAGACCTCATGTGAATAAAATAATGAGAGTTGTGAGCCTCACTTATTATCACTCTTCTAAGATCATCCACATCCGGAACACAAAGTCGGTCTTGGTACCGGAGCACACCATCTCCCCCTTGAGAGAACACCTCGATCTCCTTTTCGGCGACCAACTTCTTCAATTCAAGCAATGATGGTTCTAAATCTTGCTTAGCTTTTACATTTACCACCACAGAAGATTCTTCCCCGCTATGAACATAGATACCACCATTGCTCGTGTAGGCCAACCTGACACCCAACCTAGCAAGTCGGTTGACATCCCTTGCTAATTCCTTCCTTTCATTTTCAACATGCATCACACTCCCCATCGATAGCCTACTGAGAGCATCGTCTACAATATTGGCCTTACTAGGATGATATTGAACACTCTTGTCATAATCCTTTAGGAGTTCTAACCATCTCATTTGCCTCAAGTTGAGATGCCTTTGGGTGAACACATATTGCAAACTCTTGTGATCAGTGAACACATCAACATGAACCCCATACAAATAGTGTCTCCAAATCGTCAAGGCAAAGACTACTGCCACCAACTCTAGATCATGTGTTGGGTAGTTACATTCATACACCTTCAACTGTCTTGATACATATGCTATTACCTTACCACATTGCATAAGTATACAACCAAACCAAATCCATGAGGCATCACAATACACCACGAATCCCTCCAAACCATTTTGTAAAGTCAAGACGGGAGTCGGTGTATGATGATTCTTTAAAGTTTGGATATTGTTCTTGCATTCATCTAACTATACAAAATTTACCTTCTTTTGGGTCAATTTAGTCAGTGGAGACGCAATAGATGAGAACCCTTCAACGAACCTCCTATAATAGCCAGCCAACCCCAGAAATCTTCGAATATTTTAAGGAGTCAATGGTCTGGGCCAATTCTTCATCGCTTCGGTCTTCTTCAGATCTACCTTAATACCGGCACCGGACACCACATGACCAAGAAAGGCTACTTCACCCAACCTGAGTTCACATTTGCTAAACTTGGCATACAACTTCTTCTCCCTCAAAGTTTGTAGGACTAACCTCAAATAGTCTCCATGTTTCTGCCCACTTTGGGAGTAGATAAGGATATCATCGATGAAGACTACCATAAAACTGTTAAGAAATGGCTTGAACACCTGATTCATAAGGTCTATGAACACGACCAGAGCATTGGTTAAATCGAACGACATCACCACAAACTCAAAGTGCCCATACCTTGTCCAGAAGGCTATCTTGGGAATGTCACACTCCCTAACCTTCAACTGATGATACCCAGAACGTAGATTAATCTTTGAGAAATAAGTATCCCCTTGAAGTTGGTCGAACAAGTCATCAATACTGGGCAACGGATACTTATTCTTAACGGTAACCTTATTCAGTTACCTATAATCGATACACATTCGAAGAGATCCATCCTCCTTTCTTACAAATAACACTAGAGCACCCCAGGGCGATATACTAAGCCTTATGAAGCCTTTATCTAACAAATCCTTCAATCGCTCCTTTAACATTTTCAAGTCTGTCGGTGCCATACGATAAGGAGGAATGGAGATAGGCTGAAGTATCCGAAAGAAGATCTATGCCGAAGCTTACCTCTCTTTCAGGAGGAACGCCGGTCAAGTCTTCGGAGAACACATCCGAAAACGCGTTCAGCACAAGAACTGACTCAAGAGTAGGTGCTTCGGATTCCATGTCCTTGACCCTCACAATATGATAAATGCACCCCTTGGAAATCATTTTTCAGTCGTTGAGGTAGGAAATAAATAGAGGAGTCACTATCCTTCTATTCAAGAATGGGCTCACCGGGAGGTTGGAACTTGACCTTCCAGGTTTTACAATCTATAGAGGCATATGATGCATGCAACCAATCCATCCCAAGAATCATGTCGTAATCATTACATCTCAAGTTCCACAAAGTCCACAGGAAAACTTTGTGCAACACAGAAATTGGGCAAGCATGATAGACTCTATGTGTGATAACAGATTCACCCACAAGAGTATAAACTAAGAAAGTATCCTTCAAAATCTTAGGATTCAAACCAAATTTAACAGTCAACAGGAGTCACAAAAGACAAATTTGCACCCAGGTCAAGCAAAACATAAGCATCAAAATCAATGACCTTTAACATACTAGACACGACATCCGGAGCTTCCTCAACATCCTGACGTGCATGGAGTGCCTAGAACCTATTGTTCCTTGGGACAATACCTTGGGGAGCTCTTTTTTGGCCTTGACCGCCTTGAGCTACCTGACCTTGGCCTCTACGTGCATTCCTAGGATAGTCAGCAACCTTGTGGTTCTTATAACCAAACCCATAGCAAAGACCCAAATCCCTCCAACAAACTCCCCTATAGGGCTTCCCACACTTGTTACATAGAGGATACTCATGTCCACCACCGACCGGTGCCCTAGGAGGAGCAACTGGAGCACCAGAATCATGGCCATGCTAGAAGCGACCAAAGCAAGCACTTCAAGAACCAGAGAATCCACTATCAAAACGGGGCCTTTTAGGATCGTGTACCCTTCTCTCCTTGAGTTTCTCCCTTTCAATCTGTTCAGCATACCATGAGTCTAGAAATATCCATATCCTATATGAGTATGGTAGTACAACATTCTTTTATAAGCGAATTGGAGATATCAAACACGAACTTGTGCATCCTGTGCACGAGGGGTCAGCCACAAGTGACGGAGCATAGTTTGCGAGCTTTGTGAATTCGATGGCATAGTCCCTCACCCTCATACCTCCTTGCTTGATGTTGATCAATTCAGTCTTCTTGGCCTCCCTAAACTCAAGTGGAAAGAAGTATTCCAGGAACGCAAGTCTAAACTCTTCCCAATTAACATCACCAGTGCAAACCCTCTCCATAGACCATTGGTATACCATACCTGAGCCACATTTTTCAGCTCGTAGGCAGCCAATTCATCCTTCTCCTTTAAGGTGACACCCATAATGTTTAGTATCTTGGTGACCTCATCAATGAACTCCTGAGCATCCTCATTGGCCTTCGACCCATTGAACTCCGAAGGATTCATTTGGGTGAAATCCCTCACCCTAGAAGCTGGAGTAGGACCTCATAGCAGGTTATCCTGCCTTGTCTAAGATGTCACAACCTGGGAAAGCATGGCAAAGGATGTATGGAATTCACCATTTGAGATGGGTTTATTCATAGGCTATTGAGGAGCCTGATCCTCATTAACCGGAGCTAGCCTTAGGTGGGGTCTTCCTCGAGGCATCTTCTAAAATGGAGCAATGATACCATCAAAATAAGGAAATAAATTACACAAGTCTTAGCATGACATAGGACATGAAGAGGTCAGCCAATTCCTAGAACATCTTCGTAGCCTCCCATTCATAGGCATGGTACACCTCACACCCATGAATAGGACTCTACTTGACGCGGCACGCTGGACTCCGAGGACTATTTATAAACCTAGTTCTCTAATACCATCTTTTGTCACGACCCGAGACTAGGGTCTAGTTGTGACATGGCAAATGGGAACCCGAGAGTCCCCAAACAAGCCTCGAAGTATCCCAATCCACATCATTGGTTTGGAAGCACAATAAAATAATATTCACATAATATTAAGGGATAGGTAAGTAGGACTCACGCTATGGGCACATCGAAGGGAAAGGGATTCACATAGCACATAACATACAATGACTAAGGGGCGGGTAAGTAAGACTCATACTATGGGGGCGAAAGGGGCTTAGGACCATCCACATTTCCACATCAACATACATACATATCCTAATACCCATAATCAACGCATGATAGTCATTTCCAACAGATAACTAAGACCATAAGCTTCAAATACCATATATAGAAATATAGAATCTAAAAGATTCTACAAGATATCCAACTATGCCTCTAGTCATAAGATGGATCGGGGGCAAAGACATGTCCCAGGCTAACCCTCAAATAAGAAAGAAGGAATAGGATAACATTGATAGAGGAAGGTGGCTTGTCCTTGGAAGATGGGACTCACCACAAGTTCAACCTTTATAATTGAGCTACTCGTCAAATGGTTGATAATCGTAGCGCTCAGCCCCTACATTATAAAATTGTGTAGGCATAGAGTATGCGTTAGTACGTTTGAATGTACTGAGTATGCGGGCATGCAATGCATATGACTTATCAAACCTTCATTTTGATGTTAGATGACAGGGACACATAATATAGAAAGAATTATATATCCAAGGGAGAGTAGTATACAATATGCCAAGAAATTCATGATGCGTGAATGCAATGATGTTCATACTTAGCGGGGATGTGACCTCAACTGACATGTAAGACTAAGCGAGCTATAACTTGGAATCATGATGAAATTCCCTCACCGGTACAGAGGTGGTCTACTTACCAAAGGTAAACCATACTTCACCTTATGGGAACATATCTCATTTCGTATGAAGCAACCCCCTTACAGGAACATATCCCATTTCAGAGAGGATTTCTCATATCATATCATAATACTTCACCTTATGGGAACACATCCCATTTCGTATGAATAAACCTTCCTTATAAGAATATATCCTATTTCGGTAGGATTATCATAATATATGCTAGGCACATAGTTCTAGGAAAGGGAGAGGGCCCTTCGGGATAGCCCTGACGCCCCCAATCCATTGGTGCTAAGTCAACATCCCAAGAGAATACTTATACATATACGTGCTTTCAAGAGATACGATATTCATTTCAAATCCGTTCAATGCACGTTTAGGCTCAAATGCCAAATCATAAGTCATAATCATGATAGTCATGCAAGGGATAGCTCATTTTCACGTATACAAAATGGTGCAAGCACCGAGATGCTCAAAGATCCATAATCATAAGACATATATGTGATCATATTCTAGTCATAACCAATATCTTATCAAAAATCATTTCATAAAACATAATTAGGCTTAATCCACTTCATAATTTCCATAAAGATCATTGTTCATAAATGCACATTCTATGAATGATGTGAGAATGGCATGGGTAATATAGATTAAAACTAAAATCAACATCATATTATGAATTTGAGTAAATCAATAATTAAATCAACATCTAAATCATCATATGAATCACCCATGCATAAATCAACTTTAAAGGGGACATGTTTGTTCATATTTTCATAACCTCAAAGTAAATCATCATCATAGGGCTTAAAATAACTTAAATCATGAATAATGTACAACAAATACATCAATTGAATTTAATACAATCAAATAATGAAAACTCACATTTAAAGTAAACTAAAATTGATGAAATCAATTGAAAGACGTTTTGGGTCTTCTTGGTTGAAAGCGACCAAGAATTAATCTCACATACCATGATTATGATGATGAATTTGAGAAGAAATTAGCTTGAAGTTGAATCCCCAATTGAATCCTAGCTTGAGTCTTTAGTGAAGGACTTAGGGAGTATTTATGAAATGATTTTAGGGTGGGAGTGTTTCTAATGAGAATGAATTAGAGTAGAATGGTATCAGCTAATTTAGGGGGTTTAGGGTAGGAAAAAGGTCATAAAACACAATTAAAATAAATCGTAATTTACCTAAGAGCCATTAATGAAACAGATGAAAAAGTGGGCCCTCAAGGCCACATGAGCACCTACGCGGTTTGTGAGCCATCACATGGACCGTGAACAGTGCCCGTGAGGAGGCACTTAGACAGATTTTGTGGTGCCAAAACTTAGAATGTTTTTAAGCAAAAGGGTGCCATAGGGATGGCTACACGGCCCGTGTGACACTTCACTAGTCGTGTAAAGAGTCGTGTGACGGCACTTAGAAAATTCCAGCATAAAAAAGTTACAAGATAGTGATACACAGCCCGTGATACACCACATGAACCGTGATACACCACACGAACCGTGTGGGTGGCCGTGTGCCCTCAGTTAGTCTGAAATTCACAACTAACTTCCTGTATTCAAAAGCATGGGCAAACACCTCTCCATTGAAGGCCACACGGTCCGTGTGGCTTCATACGGGTCGTGTGGGCCTTCATGGAGCGTCACTTAGTCAAATTTTCTCCCGGGCCAACATTATGATATCCAATAAAGTCGTTTGAAAACCCAGGTCCTTACAAGCAACTTCTGCACTTTTTCCCAAAATTAAGATCAACCTGTAATCCTTCAAATATAAACACAAAAACACATAAAACCAACTAACATCTCATTAAGAACACACAAAATGCAAAGCTTTTAGCATCAAAAGTACTGTATTTTGGCAGCACATCAATACCCTCAACTAAACATTGTTGCTTGTCCTCAAGCGATGGATTCAATCTGTATAGATAATACAATAACACACAAACCTCAACCCCATGGCATACATCCCATAAATCTCAAACTCAGTTATCCACACCAACTTCTCAAAATAGGAATAGAGAGCTATCTGGCAAACCAATACAAACCGGTGTATGTTATAACACAACTGTGACAAGAGAGGTAGTATAAACAATCCACAATCACTGAACAGGTCTAGTGCTAACAATGCATGCAAGTGCCCTCATAGAAAGATGTCCCATACTTGACACTTAATGATGTTTTCATGTATATTATTGGGACTATGCAAAATCACTCACTCTCACAAATGATCTTCACTAAGACCATAGGCTTGCCCCTATACTCATGATTAATACTTTCAACAAACTGGACTAGGATCACTTTTGGACTTTCTAGGCTTGTAACGTAGGTTCAGAGGGCTTTGGTATGACATTGTGGGAACATAGTGACTAAAGACCCTCCTTGACACTGCGTACTTCAACACTTGTTCCCTACTAACTCTGTTATTTTCTCCTTATTCTCCCTTTTTTCCTATTTTCAAGCTTTTCTGGGTGCTTTCTTTTCATTTCTTTTGGATTTTTGCCTTATTTCTATTCTTCATTTTGCTTTTTACCCCACAACTAAGGCATCACTTGTTTTTCTTGTACCCAGTGCATGATTTATCTATATCACTAACTCACCCCCTCTTTTTTGTGTTTTACCATTACACTTGCCACCCTCAACTTAAGCTTTTAGCCTGTGTTGAGGTGCATAATATCTGTCTTCAGAACCAGGGCCACTTTTCGTAGCC
Source organism: Solanum rostratum (assembly GCA_029948455.1). Classification (NCBI taxonomy): domain Eukaryota; kingdom Viridiplantae; phylum Streptophyta; class Magnoliopsida; order Solanales; family Solanaceae; genus Solanum; species Solanum rostratum. Next base: position 51,918,173 of record CM057046.1, read on the forward strand.
ACCCTCAACATAGGTTTTTTGCCTCTATCAAGGTGCACAATGTTCAAGGAAGGACCAGGGCTAATTTCAGGATTTTACAACTAACAAAACTAGGTTAACCAGGTGTTTTCAAAGAATAGGTACTTATTAAGCTCAAACATTAGGAACAAGGGATATATCATAGTTTTGGTTGGTCATTTTAGGCTAAGTGGACTATTAAGAACAATAACGTAAGATCCTTTCCTAATCCAATTAATCTAAAATCTAACTTATAATAACATGGCAAGTTCTGAATTAGGATAAAATACATGAATCCAGAAAATTAAACTCACATCCACATGGCACTACATATATCAGCAACAAAAGACTCTCTGATCATACTTCTTATCTCAATTCATCCTCACTTATCAGAACAAACCTTGTCACACACCTCCCCATGCACGGTTGCTATCTAACTACTAATCAAAATCAATTTTTGGTGGGTATCATTTTTCAAACAAAACACAACATGCTATATGCCACAAGTATTGGTACTATTTGCTACAAATATTATCTAAACATCCTAAACATACCGGTTTAACAGAAATGAAAGATCCACGGGGAAGAAGAATAGAGGCAAGAAAACCCCGGGATCAAACATTGGGGTAGTTATGGAGCCAAACTACCCAGACTTCACTAAGGCCTATAACTACCCTGACCCCATCGGAAAAGATGTGCATTATCTCTAATGCACAAAATCAAAGCAAAACAACATATAAGGATAAAAAAACATACTTGGGCACCTAAGTGTCAGTGTGTAGTTGTATGGCCACCATCCTCCTGCAAGGTAGTCTGCTCAGTAGTAGTACTCTGTCTGGAGGGCCCAACACCCTTCATGCTCTCACGCTCTCGAGCTTGTCATCTCTCATCCTTTTGTCTCGATCTCCTCAAGACAAGCTCGAGTTCCTTCTCCATTATAAGTCTTCATGTAAGCATATACTCACTTGGATCATCATTCTTTGTGTGGGGTCATCAGAAGCAAATAGGCCAATTACAGACATCAGATGTATAGTCCCTGGTATTGCGATCGGTGTTGTGAGTGTTGCTGTCATGTTAGCTCGAAGTTGTTGGATCTCCATCTGAATAGCTAAAAATTCTAATGGTTAGGCCTCGCTCAATCTCCGTTGTACCCTCACCTCGAAGGCATCAATGTGAGAATCTACAATAGAGATACGATCCTAAATAGTAGTGACCGCAAATGCCTACATTTGACCCTCCAAGTTTGAAATGTCCTAGCGGACCCATGGCCTGATCTGATGAACGAGTTGAGTCAACTGTGACGGGAGATACTCTTTTAGAGTAAGGTGATATTTTTTTGGGGCCGACCAAAAAGAAAAGGATGCCACACAAAATGAGACAGATGAAGTATTTATTATGACTGTATATTTGATTTTGCACATTCTTAGCACAACTGAGAAAGAGATTTACACACTTTTGTATTATTCTAGTAAAAATGGGAGAATTTTGGAAATCCGTATCGTAACCGCATCTGATAACCTCTATGCCAAGGCCTGTATAGATGTGGCAGACACATATACCATAACTGCGGAAGTAGACTGTGATGACATAACATGTAGTGCAGGAATAGAAGTAGTGGGCCCTCTCTCCTCGTTTGCCTTGGGTTGTGGGGGGCCTCTCCTCAGTTGTAGTAACAGTGGTGGTAGTAGTCTATGAAACCTCAGGCGGTGCCGCTGGGGCAAACATCTCAGGTATAAGTGGAGGCTATGCTCGCCGGAGTGCCACGTGGTTCTCTTAAGCCTTGATCAAGCTTGGATCTAATGTATAATGGGCCTCAATCAGCTAGTTCAGCTGGTGCGAAATCTCCAATCTTGACTTTAGACGGAGCCTGTATATCAAGCATGGGAATTGGATGGAGGTGGACCTCTTCAGTGCGGCCTCATGAATCTGCTCGGCTATGAAGGGGGCCTAAGCAATATCATAGCCAGCCAAGATGCTGGCAACAAAAACCGCTTGCTCCGGCGTCAACGTATTATTAACAAGTGTTGACCGGATGCGTGAACGAACAAGCGCCTACCGGAACTTGGTAAGGAAACTGAGCATAGCCTTGAAAATAGGCACTGTGTGAGTGGTGACCCATGCAGGTCTCGAACCTTATTCAACAATATGCCCAGCCACCTATCTCATCAAAGTGGCTCATTGCTCTAGATCTCTCATAACAAGAGGGTCCCTCGTCTGCCCCACCTTGTAGTCAAACTTTTAGGTGGATCTGGGGTAGGGAACTCTGGTCCAAATAGCATCTGGCAAATGATAGCCTCTGATATATCCACCTGCCAGCCCCTCACTCTCATCTCGATCAATCTAGGTTGAGCGAGGGGTTTCTTCCCTTGGGAAGAGTGCTCTGAACAGTGGCTGCATAAGAAATATAAAACTCCCTAACCATGGTTGAGGAGTATCGTCCATGTGAAAATGTGAGTCGCTGGAGTCCGTACCGAGTCATCATGTCCGGGAGACTGGGGACACTATCAAGTCTATCTGAGATGACTCGGGGCTCCTCATAGATGGAGCAGGCTGGCTTGCCCCACTATGTCAGCTGCACGCGCTCCACATATATCTCCTGTATGCTCTCGATGCACCACTAGTTACGGACAACATTTGGAGGTGATGATCGAGGTAATGCAGAAGAATATGTCTCTAAACCATCCTCAGAGCCTGCTGCAATGCTGGACTCCTTTCTGGATGGATTCATTTGCATAAAATTACTCCCGTCATTGCCTCCCTCATTAGAGTAGGGAATGTGAAAAACGAGAGCCTGAGTCTGCACAGCCCTGGCAGTTGCTCTAGTCTGTGGTCGATCCTTCTCTCGGTCGAGATTAACTCCAAGCTCCTCTACTGATCCGCTTGGAGCATGGACATGCTCAATCATCTAAAGACTCATATATAAGCCTCCTCTGCAGGACCCTAATCTCATCTCGTTTGGCTTTAGGGGCCATAGTACTTGAAACACAAACATATATGCACCGTGGTTAACCCCACAAATCACAAATAGGAATGCAAAAACAATTTGAATCAGGTTGCTTAAGAGTTCTACGAAAGCATCTTTAAGAGTCGTAGTTGCTACTGCGAGCCGTAAAAATCATTCATAAAATCAAGGGTTCAAATAATATTTTTCACTAGAAAAGTCTATGAGACCAGGTATGACTCGTAAAAAGGTTTAGGAGTCATAGTTTGAGTCATAAAAAATTCTAGTAAGTGAATCTATTCCAGGCAGGAATCTACGAGACCTGTCTACGAGCCGTTAAGTGAATTACCACTCGTGGAAGGTATCGTCTGATGGAGGCTCAAAAATTTTAAGTTTCTAAAATTTTGCACGAAAGGCAATTACGACTCGTGGAATGCTCCACAGGCCATAAAAGCCACTCGTAATCAAGAAAACTCTTTTAACTTAGTTTCTAAGCCTATCACAACGGATCCCATTCAACTTTTTCAACAAATATCATCGAAGAAAACACACACACACCCGCATGATTGCCAAATCACAATGAAGACCCCAACATGTTATACACACATATACCCCATCAAAAATGATCAAGCGTGTTAACTCTAATACACCAACCACTTATGATTGATTCAACAAGATTATGGACCTATGTCATCACCCACCCGTTCATAAACAAAATAATTTTATCACACATGGTGAGTGAATCAATAGGAACAAAAAACTATTAAAAATATTCAAACAAGACATAAGTACCTAATTCTAGATTTTAAGAAACATTCATACATGGGCAACCCAAATTCAATTAACACATATCATTCAAACATAGATTTCGTGGATAAACTACCATTCCCAACACATTGTCCAATTCAATCATAAAAAACAAGGAAAATTAAATGTTTTAAAGTAACCAAAAACTTACAAAGATAGGTGATTAAGTGGAAGAAAATGAAGGAGGTGTCTAGGCACTAAACCCTAGGTTGCCGAAAACACGCCAAACAATAGGTGTACAATTGTTGTCGGTGGTCGAATTCACAAGGGGGAGGGACTGGCCGGGTTATTTTTGTAATTTAGGTTAAGAATGGGGTCAAAATAATTTAACCCCATTATTTATACGTTTTCCAGGTCAATTGAAAAGTTAATGGGCCTGGACTCTACGAAACATTGATTACAGGCCGTAGAGTATTTTATGGCCCATAGACCATGGTTTTGTAGAACATCCAAACCCTAGATTTTAGGATTGGGTTACACGGACCAGTCTACAAGTCGTAAAGTGGTTTACAGCTCGTAGATTTTGTCATAGAACCCTCAACACTTAGAACATTTTCAGGAAACTTACTTGGGGTCCACAAGCCCCATTCTCAAGCCATAGTTTGATCTACAAATTGTAAAGTTGGCTTGTGGGCTGGAGTGCCTAACATTTTTCTCACTTGAAATCTCTACAAGATGGTCTACAAGTCATAAAGTGTTTTGCGGCCTGTAAAAGACCCTTCAGTTTCTTTTTTCAACAAAAAATGGCTGATTTAGCCCTGTACCTGCATATTCTTCATAGATCACACTATTACCCTATATGCAACCAGTCCAATGTCCATAAAATTACAATAAAATACAAGAAATAAACCCACAGCTAATCTATCACATCAAAGATCTTGGGTTGCCTCCCAAGTAGCACTTGATTTAATGCTGCGACACGACTAGGAAAAATTGGTTACTTAAGCTTCACCAATTTCCCAGACTTTACTCTTTAAATCGTCTGGACACTTCATGTACTAACAAATATTAAAGATGACTTCTTCATTATTTAATCTGAACATGAGTTGACCAGCTTCAATATCCACTAGTACTCGCCCAATGGCTAGGAATGGTCTTCCCAAGATTATTGGGACGTCTAGCCGAATTCACAATCTAGGGTCACAAAGTCTGTGGGGAATGTGAACTTCTCAACTTTCACTATCATATCGTATAATATCTCCATAGGCTTCTTCACCATGCGATCCACCATTAACAATCGTATACTCGTCGGAGTAGGAGATCCTAATGCAAGCTTCTTATAGACTGCAAGGGGCATCACGTTAATACTGGCACCTAGCTCAGATAGTGCCCTTGCGAAGTCCACATCTCCAATAGTGCAGGGTATGCTGAAAGCATCAGGATTTTCTCGCTTTTGAGTCAAGGACCTCATAGCAATAGCACTGCAATGTTGAAGCTCTTGGGAGAGCTCATGACTCATAGTGCACTTTTTAGTGACTAGGTCCTTTATGTACTTAGCATACCCTGGCATCTACTCCAACACCTCAATGATAGGGATATTGATGGAGAGTTGTTTAAACATAGAGAGAAAGTGCTTGAATTTGCCTTCCTCCTCCCTCTTTTTGATTCTTTAAGGGAAGAGAGGAGGAGGCCTCATAATGGGCTTCAACTTCTGTGGCGCATTAGCAGCTTTACTCACCCCATCCTTGCCACAATCATCTCTTATCTCCATATCCTTGGCCTCCGCATCCATCTCCTATCGAACATATCCTTCATCAATTTGCACGGGAGGATCAATGGTGCTCTTGCCACCCCGAGTAGTAACCGCCATACATTGCCCTTCATCCTTTGGATTCTAAACTGTCTTACTAGGCAGTGTACCCCTCTGATGCTGATTAAGTTGAGTCGACATGTGACCGAACTGTCGTTCAAGCTACTTGATAGCCACAGAGTGAGACTTAGTTTTCTAATTTATAGTAGAAATCTCTGATTTCATCCCCCTTAGGGTCTAATCCTGCGTCTCATCTTTCTTTAATAGGTGATAAAACATCTCCTCAATTCTGAAACTTCTTTCGCCTGTGTCGCAGTTATGCAGTGGCATATAAGAAATATTTCTGAAGCCTTCTCTTTGACCCCAATCAATATCTCTCTCTGGACCCTTATTCCTATCGTAATATCCTCCATGGTTGTCCTTGTAAGCTCCATCTTTGTTAAAGTTTTGACCTTGGTTTCCTTGACCTTGGCACCAATAGTCCTAATTGGACCCTTGGGCATTGGTCCGGCAACCCCCCTTCTGATCAACAACAAAACACGTGTCCTCATCATAACAAGGCTCATCATACATGGGTGCACGTGGAAGTTAATGAACCACTGTATTCATTCACTCTTGATTCTGCTTCATCATCACCTCTATACCTGTGCGAATCTTTGCAAGGTGTTGCATGATTTCTTCAATGATTCTTGCTCGCTGCGAACCCACACTGACAACACATGAACTTTTGATGGATTCTATATCTCTCTAACCCATGCACGATTAGTCTTGACCACTTTTTCCATTCGCTCTGCGATCCTTGCAAATGGATGATCTAAGAATATTCTCTCCATGTTAGTTTTAGCACATGCCTTAATGTTCTCATCAAGGGTGCGGTAAAAGATCTCCCTTAAGGCATCATCAACTATCTTATTGTCTGGGACACTCCTTAAACATTTGGTGGACCGCTCTCACATAGTACTGATTGAATCACTAGGAAGTTGCTAAAAATTGTTGATCTGGTCCTTCAACTTGAGGTTCTTCGATCTAAGGAAGTACCTCTCTAAAGAGGCCTTCTTTAAGTATGCCCAACTGTGATCAAACTCTTCGGGAGCTCAGATAGCCATAATGTTGCATTGCCCGTAAGAGGCAATGGGAAGACACGAATTCCCACAGTATCCATAGATAGATTCGGTGTTCCCATTACATTCTTGCAGACGAATGCCGTATTCTATAGGTGGCTATGTGGATCCTCTGATAGTTAGCCCGCAAATAGCCCATGGTTTTGCAACATCTTATGTAATCCACTCGACATTGTGAATTTAGTATCTGTCGGTGGTGGTGGCAACACAATAGCTCCAGTCACCTCCATAGCCACAAGATTCATCATGTATTGATTCCACTTTTAGTCATTGGCATACACTACACTTACACCCTGGAAAAGAACAAAAACAAGAAACAAAAGTAAAATATGGAAACTAAGGATTAAAACCTGAATTACTTATGAATTCACCAAGTCTAGCCATATTCTCCGGCAATAGCGCCAAAATCTTGATGTCACCTAAGTTGCACCTCCTTTTTAGAGGATAAAGTGATCAATTTCAAGAAATAGAATCCATCAAAGGTTAGGGTTAGAGCCACAGGGAATATGTAGACTCAAGGAAATTCAATGTTTGCAATTCAAACGGTTAACCGACTTACTTCCCTAAAGGGATGGGCTGTTGCAATAATCGATGAATATTATAACTAAACTAACACACACAAGAGAGAAGTCAATATGGAGAGAAACTAGGGTATTGTGTTCCTCATGATTCCCCAACTCAGTATCACCAGATAACCTAATTCTTTTCTAGTGTATAGCAAGCAAGATGGTAAGTCATGCTCACCAAGCCCTTTGGTCAAAGGTGAGAGGTGAATTTCACTATGCGACTTGGACCATCTCCATAGTGTGCATTACTAACCCTTACCCATTAATCCCAGTAGAACCTCCTCTTAGCCCAGTTTGGTTGATTAGATGAGAACACATCAATTGAATCATGTTAATCGATCTCTTTTCCTATTCATTACTACCTTAGTCCAGTCAGTAACACTAGGTGGGTATAAATGTTGGCCACCATCAGAAAACATGAAACACAAAGAGAGCTAACTAATACATTCATATACACCTTTCATAAATTATGAATTATCCAGTTTTAATTGGTTGTTCTTCATGGTTCCCATAAACTTAGCAGTGGATTTAGCTACTCATGCTTTGTATAGATGTAAGAATTATGGTTTGAGAAAACATAATTGGACTTACACAATAGAATTAAGAACAAGAAAATCTAAATTAAATAAGAATCACAAGCTTAAAGATGCAATTTAAACACAAGTGTTCTCAAAGAATCTCCAATATGATCTCACAATTGCCTCTCTCTAATTACTGAGGTCTCTGAGTAGTACACGAAAACTTAGCAAAACCTATCGCCGCTTATGAAAATAATCTTTAACTGAAATAGGATAACTGGTTAGCATGCCATACAAACGGGGTTTATGGGTTGTATGGCATTCCATGGCCCATAATCGGGGTCTCGTACTCCACTGCTCAAAAATAGGACTTCAGCCTATGATACCCCTGTTCGGCTCATAAAGTGGTTTACGTCCCCTAATGGGGGTTTCTTCTGATGAACTTCAGAAAGTCCTAATCTCTGATCCACTGGGCATAAACCATCTTCTATGACTTGTAAAACCTTCTATGGCTCATTTACATATTCGTAGAATAAAATTTAGAAAACAACCCCTCTCTAGAATTGTTCACAAAACAAACCTATTACCTGTAGAATGATCTACGGCCCATAAAAGGGTCTAGTATAACAACAAAAAATCAACAAATTCTGCACTTTTTCCCAAAATCAAAGCCAACTTGTAATTCTACAAATATAAACACAAAAACACATAAAACCAATTAACATCGCATTAAGAACACACAAAATTCCAACCTTTAAGCATCAAAAGGGATGTATTTTTGCAGCACATTAGTCCTCATTAGTTATTATCATCCAGTCATATACTGAAAACAATGGGTAATAGGGGTAAAGCACTTCTAGTTACCATCCACTGGCCCCAAACTAGACAATCAGACCTACTACGATTTGATAGTACATGGTTCATACCTAGTCTCCATAATCCGACCTAGAATATGTTGCCTCAATTGAAAGGGATCTAGTAGTTCTCCCATTTAACAAATCAATCACCTTCCTATAGTACAGAACTAATCAGCATCTAACAAAGAGGGTCATCTACGGGTTGCCATAACAATTGCAACTAATACATATAAGTCATCTAATCCATGCTACAACAGTACAGTATTGAGCCCAACAAATATAATCAGGACTCACAACGCTACAACACATCTGGGTACAACCTCCGGAATGTCCTCTACCAAAACCTCAATCAATGACAACCTGACAGTAACTTAGCAACCAGTAGGGACATATATAAGGCTCACAACTATAGGAACTGTGTTCCTCAGTAGGGCCTCAGCTGTCGTATCCAAAGCATGGATAAATATACTAAACATTTGATCAATCTAATCTCTTAACCTGCATATATGAATGAGTACCAACCATTGCCCCAGCGATGTATCCCTACCCCGCCACTGAAGACATATCAAGTATAGCCGAGGTAACAATTAGGGTTTAATCATCAACCACAACATGATAATAAGCTAATCAATCCACCCCTAAGATTATATCAAAGTGAGCCCAGTCGACAATATCAAACCTACCTAAATATCATAATCCCGAAAGCATCATACCTAATCCCCTACTAACAAAAAGAAACCCTATACTACGTTAGTACATGACCCTGGATAAAAGAAGCTCAAAACCCATACTCAAGTAAGTGACAAAAATACACAGATACATATGAAAAATTTGAACCCAAATCAAATAAAGTTGAAGTTGGCTACTGGCGGAAAATCGTAATACCTGTAAGGATAATCATCTGATTCCTCATCCTCTGATCGCGTGTATATGATGGCCTTCTTTTAAATCTCAGTGGCAGTATACCTTTCGATCTCCTAAATCCAAATTAGTATCTATTAGAACCGCTCTCATGCTCTATTGCTGCACCCTCAAGCCTCATGACTAATAACTCACTAGAATGGGTGTACCCTACTGGGACCAGCGTTAGAGGAACTAAGTCTTGATGAATTCCCCCAAGTGCAACTATCAACAGCCTGAAAGCCGCTCATATCTTTATTGTAACCACAAAGTCAGCTGGGGGAACTGGCACCTCTTATTGTGGGGGAGCTAAGATGTCATATCTCTACTTGATGGGTTGTGGAAGTTGCTCCATATTTTGGATTGATGGTGCAACCCTACCCCTGCCTGGAGTCCGCCCTCTACATGGCATATTTGCAAAAGAATACACCATTTAGATTCCTATAAATTGATAGACCATGGATAATATCACACAAAAGGAATCCGTAACACAGGGAGTTTCCTAAACATCCCATAGCGTCCTAAAGATAAGTCACGAGAACGTCTCCGTACCCATCCACAAGACTCTACTAGATGGTATCTCTATACAGATGAGACCAGTGAACCTAAAGCTTTGATACCACTTTGTCATGGCCCAACATTCTAGGTCATGATGGTGCCTCATGAATGTCTAACGTAACAATACTAGCCATATATGCCCGTCCACAAGACTCTACTGGATGGTAGCTCTATACAGATGAGACCAGTGAACCCAAAGCTTTGATACCACTTTGTCACGGCCCAACATTCTAGGTCATGATGGTGCCTCATGAATATCTCTAACATAATAACACTAGCCATATATGCATAACCTAACACAACCGACCTAGAACTTGGAAATCATCTGCACAAAGCTACTATATATATATATATATATATATATATATATATATATATATATATATATATATATATATATATATGTATGTATGTATGTATGTATGTATGTAGACATATACATACATAATAATAATATATATAGCTATGAGAAACTCTTATATATACAAACCTACTATAATGTACAAGGCCAATGTTTGAATATAAAAGATGACCACCAAAACAAAAGGAGACGGCAAAATGTCTAGCGCAGTGATGCTTACCAATATCTCCTAAATCATCTGTGAACCTCTAACTCAATGATCGTGGCTAGTACATGGACCTACAATATGAGAAGATGTAGAAATATAGGAATGAGTACCGGTAACAGGCACCCAGTAGGCATCATCAGCGAATTGGGTGAAATAAGAAAATATAGTATGCCCAAATATAGAAACTATAGTAAAATTAGCGAATATGAATCTAGGTCAAGGAATAAGCATATCTAGAGAATCATAGAACCCCCAACTTACGAATCCATATAGTGGGCAATGATATAGCTGACGAACCCAAAGATTCATTGTCAACTATGTCTTTGGTATTCAGAGATTCAACTATGCAGAGGTACAAGAACGAACAAGGTGGAAGCAAGAGGGGCCAACTAAGATGGTCCAAATTATGTAAAAAATGTAACTAACCAGCGAATCCCAAACAGAACCATATCACAACTTTCATCGAATCGTGGTATAGTGTTGTACTTGAGTGTAAAGCCCTAACATCTATGCTTATGCGCCAACTGGGACCCTATAAGCCCTGAAGGTACAACCACGCACAACCATGCGGTGTGTAGATATAGAAATATAAATATCAGTACCTAATGACAAGGGACTCAACCATCAAACTATTGGAATCATAGGGAAACCCAACTCTCAGTAGTATGTGGTCTAAGTATTGGACTGTACATGGGTGTAAGGCCCTAATATCTATTCTTATACACCCCTGGGCCCCCAAAAGCCGAGAGGGTACACCCATAACAATCAGCGTATGTATAGGTGTGTGGATCCAAGAATAATTAATTAGGTTCCTGACCTATAAGAAATGAACAGGGTACTAAACCCAAGAGCAATCAACAGAGTTTAGACCGAAGAATAATCGATAGGTGCTCAAACCTTAAAGACATCATCCAAGACTCGAACTCATAGGCATGGCCATTGAGACTCTAACCATGGGGAGCATTACCCAGGACTCAGACACAAAGGCATGGCCATCGGGACTCAGACGATATGATGCATCATCTAGGTCTCAAAGTATAGGAATAGTCACCCGCTCAACTAGTCTATCAAGATCTGGCCCTCTAAAATCATACCGTGTCAGTTCATGACACTCGATCCTAAAAAATATCTCCAAGACTCTCGGCATATATGTAACTGTTATGCATAGCAACTCTAGGGTAATGTTGGCTGAAGCCTAAGCTAAAGCCCCAAGAGAATAGATAGTCAGAAGTGTGTCACCTATCAAGAATGTACCACAGCCTAGCTACTACAAATGATACTGCTTAAGCAACAAAGTGCTGGCCTACGAGTAATGTAACAATCTCCAAAACAAGGTACTAGTCCCAAGGACCAACTCATATAAACAATATCTCAACAACAAATAACCCGATAAATCCTATAGGATATGGCATACATTTCCCTAGCAGGGTCATATCCTCGTCTTTAGCTCTCCAGTGGTTCAACAACATTGTATCTCATGTCAAACATCATAAAGCCCAATCAGAAGCAAGGCCCAATCAGAGGCACAATCACAACATTTCTTAGAATACAACATGTTCCTCTTAGTTACTGGTAAGCATAACAAGTGTACAATGGTTAACAGTTGTATACAAAATCATAACTACAACATTTCTCATACTATTGCATGTCTCCCCAATATTAAGTAAGTATAATAGGTGTACTATAGTTATAGTTATATGCAGAGGTATATACGTCACTAAAAAGTACAAAATCATGTCTAATTAGAGACAAGTATATCACAAGCTAATCAACATAAGTAATCATAATAAACATGGATAGTCACAGTTGTATCGTAGGTATCAAGAACAAACAGGGCCATTGGAATCATATCTATACAAGGGCTAGTCCCACGTATAGCATATAGTCGACAAGCATCCTCATAAGCTATCATATATCCGTAGCATCACGCTACACACACATACAGACAAGAGTCAAGCTTAGTATACATATCTATCACATGGCATTAGACCATATCTAGCCTTTACCAAGCCATCTCATAGTCTAATAGTTCCAAGACATAGCTAATATTGCCGCCACAACTAATACAGTCCTCAATACAATAATTATCATCCTACAACATCATATATAGATCATTCTTAGTACAACCAGCCATAAATAACTCATAATTGGCAAAATCAGCTCATACTCAACATACTCGCACATATCAGCACGAAGATCTACACATTTTAGCTTAGTCTAAATGTTAAAGAAGCCTAGACTACCTGAAAGGTGATTCCTCACGCTTCTAATCAGTACACTTGAGCTTTTCCCTTTCTGATTCCTACAAACGCTACTCCTCTATCAAAACATTAATCACACAACCATTACAGCTGATTTGGCTGTAAAATCTCAAGAAACAAGTGAAATTACATCAATTATGGCTAGAATAGGGAAAACTGAGGCCCACCGCTGAAATACAAAACCAACCCATAAAATGATCCCAACGTCACCTCGAGTCCAAGACTAGAAATTGAGCTCAAAACAAATCCAAGAACAAGAAGAAATAATTCAAAAATGAAGTTCCATTTCTTATCAAAAAACATTTCTTACATAACTTCTCGGTCACATTCCATAAAACTACAACCAAATTATCATCATAAAAGCATACAACAACATTATTCTCAGAAAATAGAATAATTTACGCACAAATTTCACTTAATTCCGTTGAGAAATGACCAAGATATCACATTATAAAATTTTCACTCATTTACAAAAATATATACTACAAAATAGTGATTTTTACCTTGAATGGCGTTCCAAAAGCAATTTCTGACACGTCCATGATGTTCCTCTCAAGAAATGCACAAGTTAGCCTTTTGAATCACTCAAATCAGATGAAAACTAAGCTCGAAATCGCGGTATGAATTTGGAAAAAGTATATACATATGTATAATGATTCCATGGAGAAAAAAGTCATATATACATGTAGTAGCACAACTTTCATCTCACTACCATGTGGCGATGCCAGGTTGCGCCACAGGGAAGCCCTATTAGCTGCCATATCATCCCCTTTTTCCTTAACCTCTCAATCCTCTTTTCACTATTTTAGGCTCGTTCAAACCTGAATTTTCACAAATGAACTATGCAACTCTAATAATTTCAACGTTCTAGATCCAATAGCACAGATAAATTTTCCATCAGAGATTATTACAATCCAATGTGGGTCCCGCTTACGTATATGCAACTTTTAATGAAAATCCCTCAGGGTCAAATCGCAACCGAAAGTCTCTAGTATCAAACGAAAGGTCATTCTAGACAAAACTCAATGTTTTGGAACTACCTGCACTATCCAAATTCTCATCTGGGCACATTTACCAAGGTTGTTGACTAAGTCAACTATTAATCAGTTTCGACGGCTAAATTTGCGAACCATGATATAACTGCACCAGACATGCTCCTAGCCTAATTCGGTCGTTTCGGAACTAGTAGAACCATCAGAATCTCATTCTGAGGACTTTACCACAAAAACCTATTTTATAGTTATAGCTTCCCAGTTAGCTCAAAAACTTCCATAAATCACAAATAACCCATCAAATTACCATACCAACAGTGTGAACAAGTCACAAATGGCCCGAGGTTGCTATACACATGTTCAAATAAACATAATAACTGCAAAAACACAAAAATGACCTGGAGGGTCATTACAAGCGACATAGAAAATCCACTTATTTTACAGGTTTTCATCTATTTTGAGCCATTTTCTTTCATATTTCATCTTTGTATTATTAGATTCCTTTTTAGCACAAATACTTGTAAAATGTACAATTCAAAGTATAATTAGCTTCTTTATCAATACAAGTTAATGCAAAGTCATAAAAAAGCCATAAATAAGTGCAATTTACACACTAATCATCAAGTTAATGAGCTATTCCTATTATGATGATATTTATATTTTCAAGCATATGAAGGAATGGTTATGATAATACTCTAAAGTATTTTATGGGAAGTGATTAGCAGCGAATGGGGCATTGAGGTAGGTTTCGGTAAGGGAACCTAAGTAGCAACCTCTTTTCTCATTAACTATGCGCCATAATAGGATCCCTTGTAGTCTAAAGCTAATGGATCCACAATATCATAAAGTTAACGTTAAGATGTAAATGCATAAGTTGACAGAGTTTAATTTATCAAATATTCTGCCTGTGCCAATGTAGGGAGTTATGTTGGATTTCATATAGTAGCTCGCATGGTCTTAAATGTCGGTTATAGTCACCTCCCGAATAGCTATGTATATGGTGTTTTATGATGGTTATGTTACTTCAAAGCATGTTTTAAATGATGCATTGAGCATTCATTTTATATTGAGCGTTACTCGTTGATTATGACTATACATATTGCCTATTATGGAATTACGATTTCAATTTTGTATTTTCTCCCGACATACTTAGTACATTTAAAGTAATAATTCATATTTTGCCTACATAATATTACCATTTAGTGTCATGATCCGTTCCTAGGGCCGATGCATAACACGGCAAATGGAAAACCCGAAGGCAACCCAAACAAGTGTCTTAGCATATCATTTGCACATGCTTGATTGACGAATATAAAAACAAGCATTTAACAAACTATTCTAAGGGAATAGGGGATTATGACTCACACTAAGGGGACGAATATGGGAAAGGGATTTAAATGAATCACATAGCAAGCAATGTCTAAGTGGAGGGTAAGTATGACTCAAGTTGTGGGGAAGTAGGGACTTAGGACTTTCATCACTTTCCCTCAACATCACATAACATCGCATAAGGGATAGGGACTAAAGGATAGGTCTACATAAAATTTCAACATATCATAGTAAGTGCATAGCATAGCATAGTATGACATCCAGCAACACCTCTAAGTACGAATATGATATGGGCCAAGACATGTCCAAGGCTCATCCTTAACATAGAAAGCAAAGAACTAGTATCTCAACATAAGAAAGATAGAAGTAGGATATTGTCCCCAAAATGGAGGACTCACCACAATAAAATCTTCATAAATCCATGCTAGCCATGTGGAGGAGGATGAATAGGAGCTCCGGTCCCTACATAGTTAGATCATGTAGGCAAAACATAGGCGTTAGTACTTGGAATGTACTAGTATGTGGGATGTAACGCAACAATAGATCATAAGCTTCATAAACAAGATGCATCATTATATACAATATAATATAAGCTCAATATGATATGCATGAGTATGCTTTGATGAAAGTTGCATAAAACATAACTTCAAATATCATACATATATGGGAGAAGACCATAACCAACATAGATTATGTGAGATATTATATGGAATCCAATGAACTACTTTCATTGGGAAAAGCCTAATGGACTCCTTCCATTGGAAAAAAGGGATATCTACTAGCCCAGGTAGATGTCCAAAGCTAAGTTCGCAATTGCATCTTTCATGAACATGATGATTTACGTGGATCCACTAGCCTAAACATCGCCTACAAGGGATCCTATGGTGGCACATAGCTTGTGAGACAAAAGGTTGCTACTAGGACTCTCTAAGCGAATCCCAACTCAATGCCTCGTTTGATGCTAAGTCATTCCTACAGAATACATTTGAAAACATATGTATAATCATCATCATCATAAACTTGAAACCATAGCTTTAACATCATATACATATAGGAGTAGCTCATGTTAACTTAAGATCCACATGTAGGGCTTGCCCCTTTTTCAAAGGATCCATCTTTACATAGCTTTGAGGGATCCAAAACATCATAACTTTAACTTTCATAAACTTTAATAGCTTTCATAACTTACATAATTGAACCCTCATCTTTAGAGATTATACTCCCTTTCATAACTTTGATATGATTATTGGGTGAACTTCATACCGACAAGCTTTAAATCATAAAACTCAACAAGACTATGCATCATTATAATGAAAAACATCAATTTAAATCATTCTTAGATAACCCACAAGAATCACACGTATCATCTTTGATAATTGGACATAGAATCATGAAATTCATCTAATAAAAATCATCTATTTAATCATAACTCATTGTAACATAACCTTTATAACATTTTAATCATAAAATAAGTTATAATGGAAAATCCTTGAAATCAATTGATGCAATTAGATGAAGAATTTAAAACAATTCACACTTAATAGGGTAATTAGGAAGAGCCCATAAGAAATCAACATTAAAACTTGAAGGATTTTGTAAATTAGGTCATGGGACTCCATAGGTGAAAGGACCCATGGGTGAAGAAATCCACATACCTTTGGTCCTTGAAACTTGAAGAAGACTTGAAAACTTTGAGAATCCTCTTTATAAGCTTTGTCTTTAATGGAGGAGTTTGATCTCCATGGAATTTGAGAGAATTAATGGAGGATTTTTAGAGAGAAGTTTTGAGAGGCTATAGGGGTGTTTAGAGAGAGGATCAGGTCTAAAAATAAGAGAAATTTCATGCATTTACGTATATATAGATGTTGGGATGGCTCCCAACTAATTTTCCAAGCAAGAAATAAAATTTAGAAATTTTTGAACTGTGCGGGACCAGAGGCGCGATGTGGACTTGTCGCGAACCCTACTGTTTTGCACAATTTCATCCAAAAAATTATTTTTGATATGGGTGACCTAAAAATTAAAGGTGACTCTATTCCTACACAATTCTCCTTCTAAACAAGACTACAAAGTACGCTTTTTAAAGTACTTATGCTAGGGTCTTTTTGAGTTATACTGAGAGATGTTACAATATCTCCCCTTTGGGAACACTCCTCCTTGAATGTTATAAATCTACGCATGAGATGAATGACATGATACTTTTTAGCCCTTACATAAATGCATCAATACAACGTAAACATCATTCTCATAAAATCTAAAACTTTTGCATAAAAATATCATTAAAATATGATACCATGAGTATGAATATATGCAACTTGATTCTAAGGCCTGAATTACATTACTTAACATCATGAACATGATTTTTTAATACCTTAGTCTTGACTAGACTGGAAAACATAGGGATATCAATTTGTCATGTTCACTTCCGCTTGCCAAGTCACACTTTCAACTAGTTGGTTCCTCAAAAGGACTTTAATAGATGCTACATATTTGTTCCTCAATGTCTTTACTTGTCTATCTAGTATTTCCACCAAAATTTCTTAACATGTTAAATTCTCTTCAATATTCACATCTTTCGATGGAACTATGGAACTTGGATCCCCCATGAACTTCCTCAACATTGAGACATGGAACAACGGATGAACGGTGATAATCTCCAAGGCCAACTCTAATTCATATTCCACCTTACAAACCCTTCTCACAATCTTGTAAGGCCTTACATACCTAGGGGTCAATTTCCTCTGCTTACCAAATTGAACCTCAACCTTCATGGGTGGTACTTTCAAATAAACCCAATCACCAACATTAAACTCAAGGTTCCTTCTTCTCACATCAGAGTAGGACTTTTGTCTATTTGGAGCTTTCTTCAATCTTTCCCTTGTGAGTCTTACTTTCTCCATGGCATCCATAATCGAATCCAGTCCAATCAAGGCAATTTCCCCAACTTCAAACCATCCCACTGGTGACCTACATCTTCTCCCATATAGCCTCACAGAGCGTCATCTCAATACTTGAATGATAATTACTTTGTAGGCAAACTCGATCTCTGAATAATGCATAAATTTTAAGATATTCAAGAAATACATCCTAGGATATTTTTTGAGCTACGCTGAGGGGTGTTACATTTAGGGATCAATGTTTCTCTTCCCTTTGTGTGTGGCTAGAATTTTGAGCAATTGATGACTAATGTGTTGGTGAGTCCTCTTGTTCAAGGACCAGACATCTTTTCCTTCATCCTATGTTATGTTAAGAAATTTACTTTTCTTAAGATATATTTCATTTGATACTTATAGTTGAGGGTAAGATTTAAACACGTCTTAGCCCCGCCAAGTCATTCAGTAGATGGTATTTCTAGACAAAGTGTACCAAAGTTTCTGCTTGAATTCATTTTGTAAATCTTATATTGATGTCCCTTAGTCCCATTCCCTCTTATTCTAATTCCACTTTATTTATGTTCTGATACCTATAATTTCTTGAAAAATTCTAGTAGGCTCGGGTGAGGTGCTTTTGGATTCCTTATTTACCATGTCATGCCTAGGCCCTAGGGTTAGGTCATGAAAAACTTGGTATTAGAGTGCTAGGTTTTGAAATATTCCTCGAAGTCCAATACACCGCGTCGAGTAGAGTCTTCTTCATGATTGTGAAGCATTTCATAATCATGAATGGGAGGCAACGAGGCATTTTAGAAACCTTTCCCTTCTTTTGTAAATCATGTTATGGCTTAGAAGTTGTTTTAATGTTCCCCCTATTTAATAATGTTCTCTTTGCGATTTTCTAGATCATACTGCCAAGAAGAGTGCCTCCACAATGGTATGTGAATAAGGATCAAGTTTCCCCAATCCCTCAAGAAGAGGGAGTGTCTCATGCAAAGTTCTGAGCTGCTTTCACATTATTGGCTCAAGCTATGGACAACTAAGTCAACTGAGAGGTTTTTATTCCTCTCCAAGCATTTACCCTGGCAACTATAATTTATAACTTCATAAGGATGAACCCTCTCGAGTACTATGGCTCCTAGGTTGATGAGGATCTAGTGGAATTCATAGATAAGGCTTACTGTATTGTAGCCATCACGAGGGAACCACCAAATGAGAAGGACGATCTTGTAGCCTATCAACTCAAGGTTGTCTCCAAAGTATGGTATGACTAATAGGTGGAAGAAATAGGTGATTAATTGGGACCAATCACTCGAGAAAATTTCAAGGGTGCCTTCCTAGACTGGTTCTTTCCATTAGAGCTAAGGGAGGCCAAAGTCTAAGTGTTCATCAATCTAAGGCATGAAAATATGAATGTGAGGGAACGCTACCTCCAATTCACCAAGATAGCAAAATATGCACCATTCATGGTTGGTGACCCAAGGGCTAGGTGATGTCGCCCAACTTACACTTTCATTTTTAGGATAAAAAGGTTGTTGTCAAGAAATAAAACCTAACCAAGGTTAGGGTCGAACCCAAGGGAATATGTACACTTAGGAGAATTCAATTAACATAATTTGAGTGCTTAACCTACTTATTTCTCCAGGGGGGAGGTTGTAATAATCAGTAGAAAAGTAAACCTAAATAAGACAAGAGACTAACCAATATGGAGAGAAACTAGGGTTTAAGTTCACCAAATCCTTTGGTCCAGGAGAGAGGTGAATTTCATTACGTGACTTAGCCCATCTCCGTAGTCTGTGTTAGTACCCTTACATATTAACCAGTACAACCTCCCCTTGGCCCAGTTTGGTTGATTAGACGAGAGCACATCAATCGAATCTTGTTAATTAATCTCTTCTCCTATTCGTTACTACCTTGGTCCAGTCAGTCACACTAGGTGGGTTCTAATGTTGGCCACCATCAGAAAAATTGCAAAACGAAGAGAGTTAATTAATTCATGCATGCACACTTTCCAAGAATTATGAATTATTTGGTTTTACCTTATTAGTTCTTCATGGTTCTCACAACCCTAGTTGTGGATTTAGCTACTCATGATTTATGTAGATACAAGACTTATGAATTGGAATAACATAGAAGAGCACTTACACAATTGAATTAAGAACAAATGAATTCAAACTTCAATGAGAATCACAAGATTAAAGATCAAATCAAAGTACAAGTGATTCTCACAACTCACCAATATTTTCTACTCAATCTCACTATTTTTCCTCTAACTGTAGGGCTCTCTCTGTGTTTTTTTTTTTTTTTGAAAAATAACCTAAAAACTTGTTTATAATATTTAAAATACAATTCCTAAACAAAATAAAATAGCTGAGTCAGCATGCATCACGAATGGGTCTATAGGTCATATTGCATTCCATGACCCAAAGTCGGGGTCTCATAAAGTTATGCTGGAAAACTGGTCTTTGGATCTACGATACCCCTCTACGACTCGTAAAGTGGTGTACGACTCATAGGAGGGTTTCGTCTGATGAATCTTCAGAAAGTCCCTCATCTTTGATCCTCAGGGCACGAACCATGTTCTACAACTCGAAAACCAATCAAAGACCCATCCGCATGTTCGTAGAACAATTTCAGAACGTCAACCCCTCGTTGGAATTGTAAAGGAAACCTCCTTCACAGCCTATAGAATACCCTACGGTCCGTAAAAGGTCTCCTACTTTACAAAATCAGCAACTTCTGCATTCTCTCCCCAAAATCAAGGCCAACCCTAGAATCTTGCGAATAGAACACAAAAACACATAAAGCCAACTAACATCGCATTGAAAACTCACAAAATTCTAAGTTGTAAGCATCACAAGTGCAGTATTTTGACAACACATCACTAGGATGAGCAAGTTTAACACTGGAGTATTGGACTAGGTGTCCAAGGAATACAAGATTGTCATCCTAGTGAAGGAAATGAATATCTCCTACCTTATGAACTTTGGGGAGAATATTGAGGAGGAAAAGTTGAGGGAGCATGCTAGGGAGTCCAAGAGGGCTCGAATTGATAGTAGTGGATTCTCCCACCAAAGAGTGGGTGGACAAGGGAAGTTTCATGGTAAGAAGAAAGTGGACCAAGGTTAAACCAATGATTCTCCGCCATATTTCAAAAAGGAAAAGGAGTCCAACCCCAAGACACAAGGAGGTCTGGATGCTCAAGCCTCCCCAAATTGTGCAGAGTGTGAAAGGTCTAACAAAGGGAAATGCCTTGCCAGTTATAATGCATGCTTCAAGTGCGGAAAATTCGATTATCGTTCTAAAAAGTGTAGGAGTGGTTATGATAAACCTCAAGGCGAAGGTGGTTCAGTTCAAGGAGGTGCTCCAAGAAACAAATGGTTCTATGCCTTGCATGCTTGCCATGAAGTGGAACAAACTCTAGATGTTGTTATCGATATGTTGAAAGTTCAAAATTTTGCTGTATATGCATTATTAGATTCGTGGCTAATTTGTCTTTTTAACTCCTATTCTTGCTAATAGATTCAATGTTTTTCCCGAGGTTTTTCTTTAACCATTTGAATTATTACTCCTGCAAGTGAGTCGATTATTGCTAAAAAATTATATAGAAATTATCCACTGTCTGTCTTTGTAATGACCCTCCAGGTCATTTCTATGTTTCTTGGGATATTCTTTTTTTAGTTTGAGCATGTGCATAGTGACCTCGGGTTATTTGTGACTTTTTGATACTGGTAAATTGGTGGTTGGGTGGACCATTTGATGTTTATGAGTCTTTTGAGTTAAACAAAGGTTTATGTTTGTAAAATAAGTTTTCTGGTAAAACCCTAGTAAACAGTCTTAGAATAGCATTTTAAGAATTCCATCAGCTCCAAAATTGCCAAATTAGGCTAAGAGGATGTTTCGTGTTAGTTATATCGAGTTTTGCTAATTTAGCTTCCGAAACAGGTCAATAGCTAAGTTTAGTCAACACCTTTTGTAGACATGCCCAAATGGCTGACAGCACGATTATGTCCAAAATGTCGAGTTTGATGTTAGAGGATCTTCCATTCAGTTCCCGAGGCCTTGAAGTGCATTTTGGACACTTTGATAGATTTTGATATTGGGAAATGGGACTCACATTGGAACAAAATTACCTCAGATGGGAATTTTGACTATACAGTTGAGTCAAGAATACCGCTTTTGTTTAGACTTAATATATGGATTGTATTTTTGTAACTCCAAAAAAGGTCAGAGCATTGAAATTAGGTTTGAGTTGTTGCTAAAGATTAAAGGTAGTGCGGGTGATGTGGCCCAGTCTAGGGCTGCCATGTGGCAACACGATGGAACCATATAAAGCCCCTTTCATGAAAGAATCTCAGCACAACTTCATCCAGTGGTATTTCAGTCAAATTATACTCTATTTTTGAGATTCAAGTGGCAATATTATGCATAATCTCATGACTAACATCATTGGGACCTCAAAAAGTTTTGGTATTCATTTTTAGATAAAAAAACACAATTTTTGTTGTATATAATATCATAAATATTTTGAAAAATTATGTGTTGTGAAATCTTTGCCATTTCTCATCGAGATTGACTAAAATTTCGGTCTAAACTGTAGTACGCTTTGAGACTTAAATCATGGTTTACTTAGATTTCGTTGGTTTCATATTTTTGAGAATTTTGATGAAGAAGTTGTTGTATATAATGTTTTTCGATATGAAATGCCATTTGATTTTTTGGTTGTTTTTCATTGTTCTAATCCTCGATTTAAGCTCAATTTCTGTTTATAGACTCGGAGTGCTGTGGATCAATTTTGCGAAGGTTCGTTTGGTAGTTTTGGTGTGGTCCCTATTTTTTCCTCTTTTAGTCTTGATTAACCTATTTTCCCCTTGTTTCTTGAGATATTATAGCCAAAACAACCATATTTATGTTGTAGCTCATGTTTTGAAAGTTGAATGGCATTTCGAGGGGATTAGTTATCACGCCCAAATTGCACCTCCTAATCAAGGTATAAGCAGTTGCTGCTCAAATATAGAACCTAACAATGGTTAGGGCCGATTCCACGAGAAATAAAGTCTAGTTTGGGAGTAGTTAAAAGTAATTAGAATGAACAAATCAACTTATTTCACGAAGGAGGGTTTTATAAAATGCAATAAATATACCTAAACTAGAATCAAACAATCAAGTGCAAGTGTCATGAAATAAGTGAGAGAAGTAACTAGGGTATTGTGTTTCCCATGAATCCCTAAATCAGTGTATCCAGATAATCATACCCTTTTCTAGTGTGTAGTATGCCAAAATAGTAAGTTATGTTAACCTAACCATTTGATCCAAGCATTAGGAAAATTTCACCACATGAATTGATCCATCCTCAAGATGTTACATTAAACACTTACCTTGTCCCAGTACAACTATCCCTTGATCTGTTCAGGTTGATTAGACAAGTGTAATCACATCGAATCAAGTTATTTTATCTCTTTTAATATTCATTGCCCCTTGATCCAGAAAGTATGAATTAGGTAAGTTCTAATATTTATCATTGTTAAAAAGAAATCACAATGAAGTGATAAATAATACCTGCATGCACACTTTTCACAAATTATGAATTATCCGACTTTTACTTTGTTAGTTCTTCATGGTTCCCAACAACCCTAGTTATGGATTTAGCTACTCATCTCCGTTATAGATGAAAGAATCGTGCTAGGGACTAGGATAATTAAACACTTATAATGATGAATTGAAGAACACAAAATCCAAAATCTTCACGAAACCGACAATGTTATAACTCGAAAGTAATGTCAAAAGTAACCCACAAGAACAAAGTAATAATCTTAAGTAAGACGTTCTAGACATTCTAACTGCTCTCCCTGTCTAATAAAACTAAAAACCTATTTATAATAAGTGGAAACCAAATCCTAAATGCAATAGGAAAACTTGAATTGGGATACCGGACGAACAAAGTAATGGGCTGTAGATGAAACCATGGCCCGTGGCTGACCGTCGTAGGCTGCGATGCTTAAATCTTTCCTTAACATACAAACCTTCCTACAGACCATCTTCTGTCTTACGACCAATAAGAGGTTTCATCTAGTATCTCTTCAATAATCCTTCAAATCTCTAATCCTCAAGCCACGAACTAGTATACGACTCGTCAATGGATTAACGACCCGTGGGAGCCTTCGTCTAGTAATGGTTCAACACTTATGCATATTTTCTGATCTTCAAAACACTAACAAGTATACGATCCATCAAATGGTCTATGACTCATTGGGTAACACGTATCTTCAACTTTTGAAAATCAGTCTTTCACTGGAACAAACCCATGAAACCCATCCAGGGCTTGTGGAATGAACCATGGCCCATAGAAGGCCTTGTAAAACCTCAAAATTCTGCACTCTACACAACTTCGCCCAAAAACATCTTAATTCCTGAAATCCTGCAAAAATTAACATAAAACACATCAAGCCTACTAATATTGCTTTGAGAACACAAAATTCTAAGTTTAAAGCCTCAAAAATGTCATATTTTGATGGCACATCAACACCCTCAACTTATTATTACTAGTCCTCAAGCGACGGACTCAATCTACATAAGCAATACAAAAACACACATACTTCAATCTCATGGCATGCATCATATCTCAATCAATCAAAGATACCAGTCAAACTCATCAATGTAATCATATAACAATTATCAGAAAAACTCATGCAGATCAGTGTCTGACAGTGCAACTATGACAAGCAAGGCAACATAGATAAGAAACAATCGCTGAGATAGCCTAAAGTCAACAATGTAATTCAAGTGCCCTCACAAAAAGAAGTCGCATATCTCACTTAGAATGATATGTTAAAATTCAATGCTCGGGTCTGTTAAAAACACTTGTGCTCTCAATAGATATCCAAACACTATGTACAATACAATAGGCTTGCCCCTTACTCATAATAATGACGTTCGACTAGTTGACATAGGATCACTATAGGACCTTCTTAGCTTGGAATGTAGGCTCGGGGTGCTTTGGTATGATATTTTTGGAACATAGTGACTAACCGCCCTCCTTGACTCTGCGCTATTTTGCACTTTTGCCCTACCAACACTGATATTTTCAACTCATATATCCCCTTTTCCAATTTTAAATATATTTGGGTGCCTTATTCTAATTTTTTAGCTAATTATCTTTTATTTTTCTCAATTCATTTGCTTTGTATCTCACAACTTAGGTATCTATTTATTTTTCTTGCACCCACTTCAAATTTTCCCCTTTATTATTGCATCACTATATTCCTTTCCCATCTGGTGTGATTTCCCTGCAACAACTACTCTTAAATTAGTCTTTTGGCGTTAGTTGAGGTACACAATATACAACCTATAAACTAGGCCACTTTTAGTAGCCACCTTCAACTTAGACTTTTATCCTGAGTCAAGGATAACAATATTCAAGTAGGTACTAGGGCCGATTTCAGGCTTTTATGGACAAAAAGGTTTGATTACATAGATGTTTACAAAGATAAGGGTGCATGTAATGATCAAACATTAGGACCAAGGGATACATAAAGCAATTGGTTGGTTATTTTTAGTCTAAGTGGACTAATATGAACAACGACCTATAATCCTTTCCTAACCAACTAACCTACAGTCATAGTCAGAGTAACAGGGCAAGTGCAAAATTGAAAAACGGTATAAGAATCATGCAATAACACTCACACAAACTTGGCACTGAATACACCATCAACATAGACCCTCAGATCATACTTTTCATCACGATTAAGTCTTAACTGGTAAGAAGAAACATTACCAACCACTGGTTCAACATAGTTGTCCTCAAACTACCTAACAACATATTTTTAATCACAAAAATAGGTGGGTATCATTTCTTAACAAAAACTAACATATGCCACAAATATCGTTAAGATTATGCTACTAGTATTACTTACACATCCTAGACATATCAGTTCGATAAAAAATCAATGTCCTTAGGGAAAGAACACATGTAGGGAAATCCCGCAAACTCAAAAATTGGCAAAGAGATAGGCCTTAGTTACATAGACTTCACCAAGGCCTATAACTACCCACACCCCATCAAAAAACATTTTTATTGTCCACAACACAACAAAATAAATTAAAATGTCATATTGGGGTCAAAAGTGACATATTTGGCGCCTAAGCATAGGTGTCTATTTGTGTCTCACCACTCATAGCCTGCTTGGTGGTCTCCTTAATCGTGGTGGCATGGCCAGAGGGTCTAGCATCCCTCACTCTCTCTATCTCTCGTGTTTGCTGATCTATCTCATCCACAATGGAGGCCTTTCTAGAGGCTTAAAAATGCTCACATGCCATCCTTGCATCATCTAATCTGACGTCATCAGGGTCATCATCATCACGATGCCTCTTCCTAGAAGCATGGATTGGTGGCTCATCAGCAAATAGATCCACCACCTCAAACGTATTTCTGATAATAGGAATCACAAAAGGTGTGGACGCTGCTACCCTATCTCAATGTAGAGCTACTGGATCCCTACCTAGATGGCTATCATATTAAGAGTCTGGGTCGACCTGAGGTTCTGCTCTACTCACCTCTCGAATGCAAATCTAAATGGCTATGAATTGTTGTAAGACTCTCCTAAATGGTGGCCATGAAATTGCTCATGTGTATGCTCCTCAAACTCTATTATGGCCTTGCGAACCCAAGGTAGTAGCTGCTGCAGCAACTGAGTCAATTAAGACTCGCGGAAACCTATCATTGTACGAGAGTCTGGATAGACTCTGCAGACATGTATACCATGCCTATGGTAGGAGGACGTGTAGGTACAATATCTAGTATGATAGTTGAAGTGTTAGTGAGCCCTGTTCTCATTCCTAGTATCAGTCTTTGGGGGCCTCTCAGTCTCTGTAGCAGTAGCCATAGAGAAAGTAGGCTTAGGATGTGGCACCTCGGCATACATCTCTAGTAGTCGAACAGGAGGGTATGGTGCTCACTGGATAGCCACATTATTCTTATCAGCCTTGATCTGCTTGGTAACCCAGTCCTTTGAACCTCAATAATTATGTCCACATGAGGTAAGATTTGCACCCTCACCTCTATGCATAGTCTATGAATCAAACATGGGAACAGATCGATGTGGACCTCTTTAGAGCACTCTCGTGTATCTCCTATTCTATAAGATGAGCAACATCTAAATCATAACCAGCAATAATGTTGATAATCAAAACCGTGTAGTCTGGTGTCAAAGTATTATCTACCTAGCTCGGCCGGATTTGCATACATATGATAGCCCACCAAAAGTCACCGGAGAAGCTAAGTGAAGCCTTCACGATCGGTGCAGGACTAGATATCTAGTTAGAGTCATAGCCTTGCTTAGCTATGTTCTCAAATATATATCACATCAGAATGGCCTTGCGGGCTGCATCTCTCACTAGACCTCGGTCCTTGATCTGCCCCAACCTACAATCATACTCTACAGTCGTCATAGAGGCTTGGTACTCGAGACCAAACAAAAATCTCCGAATGGTGGTCTTTAAGATGTTGACTTCACACACCATCATCTTTGTAAGGTAGGGTTATGCAAGGGCCTTCCCCTTCTTTGAGGTCTCCTTGATGATGGTAGCAGCGTAAGATGCATAGAACTCTCAAACTAGAGTCGGGGAGTACTTCAACGATAGGGCTGCTAACCAATCCAAGTGTTACTAGTTCATGGTGTCTCAAAGGTTGGAAGTGCTATCAAATCTGAAAGTCACGATCCTTAGCTCCTCAAAAATAGTATGGTCCTATTGACCCCTGTTGTCTTGCAGGACGTCCTCCTTGTATATACTCTGCATACTTTGAACACAACATCAACTCGTCAAGCCAGCTGCAGGTACTGGTGCTGGGCTGGACACTGCGGACTCAGATCCTAACTCCTTACCTCAACCAGAGTTATCTCCATCTTCAGACCCTGATCGAGACCCCTCGCAAAGATTTTTATTTGGATCGAGCTGCTCTACTGGACACCTCCCTCCTTAGACTAGGTAGGATGATCAACTATGGCTTATGTCTGGGCTAATAGTATCTATCAAGATACCACCCTGGTATGTTGTCACTCAATACCCTCGTCTGGCTGGACATTGAGCACCTCTATGGATCCAGTGGCCTAAGGACTGGCGTCAGAGTCTGTAGGCTCATCACGTAGTTGGTTCTGCAAGCTTGTATCTTATCTCTCTTGGGATAGAGAGCCATAGTACCTACAAGAACCAAAATAAAAGCATACATAAGTCCTACGAGTACCGAACAGAAAAACAAAAAGTTAACAAAAATGTTCACAGAAGGATCTATAAAGGCTCACCTACTGGCTATGGGGTAAACTATTGGAAGTCTTCATACAGGCCAAGTCATTACCCATAGCATGAACAATGAGTCATGGACTAGGGCGTACTTAAAAAATCAAAACTCAGTTATTGTAGGCATGGAGTCTACGAACATTATTTATGGGACGTAATATGAACTATGACTCAGAAGCAGGTTCATCTGGTAACATCTCACAAAAACCAACTGGTTGATCTCTACTTATGAGGGGCAACATGTAATGACCTAGTTGGTCATTTTTGGCCTTATTTGTAAGAATAACTATTTTACCCCTTTGTAAGTTTTTTTGGGTCTAATTTGAACTATTTGTATTTTTGGAACTGAAAACTTGAGTTTTAAAAGTTCTAAAATGAGTTTTGGCATTTTTCGAAGCTTAAGTTGTTGAAAAAGTGAGTTTTTGTACTATTCTAAGTTTTGGTGTCAGATAAGGGATTTATCAATTCCATTAGCTCTGGAACGATGAAACTAAAATACGAGAAATTAACGAATTGAATTCAAAATTAAAATGATGTTTTTAGACCCAAAGTTGTGATTTTAGTCGTTTCAGAAATCAAAGTCAATATTTTGTGTTCGGAACCTCATATCAGAAATCTGACAATTCCAGTAGTTTAGGATGGTGAAACTAACACTAGAAATGGTCTCATAATAATTTTTGGAGTTGCTGAGAGAAGTTTTGGTATTTTTAATTCTTAAACTAGTTCATTTTACTTGCATTGGTAAATGTATTGTGGATACCTTGGAATCAAATTATGACTATTCCATGGAGTTTAGATCACTGTTTCTGGTATAGGTACATATAAAGTTTGTGAAATTCTAATTTCGGAGGATTTCTAAATGTCTATATCATAGTTTTTTTGTTGGTTGGTGTTGCTGGTGCAAAGGATTATCTGGTGTAGGGGAAATTCTTCTCTGGGTTCACAGAGAAGCCCCACCGTTTGCGGAGGTCATGTAACCCTAAACATCTGCGTTTGCAAAGTGTATTTTTAGGTTTAGTATTACAAAACCCGAGAGACACCATTTTACTCCATTTTCGAACTTGCGAAGCTTTTGGGGTGATTTTGAAAGAATATTTTCGAAAGCTTTTGTTGGGTAAGTGTTTTTAACACTAAACTAATCTTTTCCATGAGTTTCATTTTGATTATGTCTTTAAATTCATGAAATACACCCAAAATTGGGGATTTTAAGACTATGATTTTGAAACATGAAATGGTGATTTCTCATTCTATTTGAACTTCATTTTAGTGGGATTTTCACCGACGGGCTCTATTTTTCATATGGAACTCAATTTTGAAATCAATTTCCGAATTCGATAACTTTAGATTTTAGTCCTAAATTTTACTATTTTGCCGGTAAGCCTAATCTGTGCAAATATAGGTATCAAAATGCACCTCTTGACATGTAATACTTATTTTTGTAGTGATTGATTGATCCGAGGATCATTTCGAGGCTTGAGTCGATTGAAAGCTTGTTCGAGTGCCATTTTGGTACCGAGGTAGATTTGGCTAACATTTTTGGGGCTGGATTTGAGTTATTGAGCAAGGTTATATGATAATTGTGAGATGTAAATTTGATTATAAGCCTCATATTTAATATGATTGAATTTGATGGGAATATGATATTGGTTTTTCTGAATATTGAGTAAATGGTGATCCTATTGATTAAATTGTGATTAATCTTGTGAGTTTTGATAATTTGGATATCATTATGACAGTATGAGAGTTGAGATAGTTTTTGAATAATGTAGTGACTAATTGATGATGACTGTGATAAGTTTGAGAGTTATGATCCTATTAGGGGCTCTTGTGGAGCCTGTTTCAACTATTGTACATATTCTATCTTTTCTACATGCATTGTTATGCACATATGTTTTATCTGATTTGCTACATTAGTATGCATATATTTTATATTGACTAGGTACATTGGTATGCACATATCTTATACTGGACTGGGTGCATTGGTATGCATAGATCTTATTTTTTAGGCTTAACTCATAAAGAGACACCTAAACTTGTCCTCATTTTTCACTTAGACACCTAAACTAAGACAAGTTCCAAATAGACACCTCAACTGCTTAGATTTGATCCCATTAAAAACTTTTATCCTACTTGGCACTCTCCGGTACTTTTTTTTAATTTTTAGCCAAAAATAAATAGTTGCGGTCCAAAAAATTTTTTTTTTCATAAAAGTAGGTTCTCAAAATTCTCAATTATCAAAAAAAAAATTCCATAAAAGTAGGTTCTCAAAATTCTCCATTAACCATATGCGGAAAAAAGTTATTACAATTTTAAATAAAATTTTTTTGCACATGGTGAACTGAGAATTTTGAGAATCTACTTTTATGAAAAAAAAATTTTTTTTTGGACCGCAACTATTTATTTTTGGTTGAAAAATTAAAAAACAGTACCGGAGAGTGCCAAGTAGGATAAAAGTGTTTAATGGGATAAAATCTGAGCAGTTGAGGTGTCTATTAGGAACTTGTCTTAGTTTAGGTGTCTAAGTGAAAAATGAGGACAAGTTTAGGTGTTTGTTTATGTATTTGGCCTATTTTTTATATAGGTTACATTAATATACATATATTTTATACATTAATGTTCGCATTGGTATGCATGCATCTTATACATGCCTGGTTGTATTGCAATGAACGCATCTCATTACATTTGCACCATTTGAGATATTATGATATACATACATACATATATATATATATATATACATATATACATGTATATATGTATATATATATATATATATGTATATATATATGTATATGTATATATATATTGAGACAGTTGGTTATGGCTTGTGATGCCTTGAGACACTTCATTATGAGGTCCGCAATGCCTTGAGATACTCTTAATTATAGCATATGACGCCTTGAGATATTTTGAGTACATGGGTTTCGATTCCCCCGAGTTCTATTTGTAGCTTCGGCTCGATAGATATGTACATCAGCCCCGTGATGGTTGTCATTTCACCATATACATAGCCTGCGATGCCAGTGTGTTTTATAGATAGCACTGCATTGCATTATTAAATTGGTTCACCATCTGTACTTATTATTAATGATCATATTGTATTGTGTACTAACCTTTTTGATGTAGGTGATAGGATTCTTTGTCATTATATTCTTGCTTTTATTTCTCTTACCCAATCAGTTGAACCTACTGGATACATTTTGGTGTACTCACCCGTACATTGTTTCTCCCTATAGATTAAGCACAGGGACCCATATAGGGTAGTTGATTCACTCCAGTTGATCTTCTTTGCATCCATCTAGATCCTTCTGGATATTTGGGGCCAAATTTGGATATTTGGTTGTATATCTAGGACATTGTTAGATTGAATGGTGTGCTGGTGTCTATAGTGCTAAACAAAAGGTCTATGTTCACTTCCCACTTTTGGCGGGCTCTACAACGTTGTTTGGATACTAGGGTGGATTTTAGTTTAGCCTTTCACCCTCAAACTGACGGTCAGTCCGAGCGCACCATTCAGGTGTTGGAGGACATGCTGAGAGCTTGTTTCATTTATTTTGGGACCCGGTGGGACCAAAAGTTACCATTGGTAGAGTTTATACATAACAACAGTTATAATTCCAGCATCCAGATGTCACCATTTGAGGCCTTCTATGACCTAAGGTGTTGATCACCGATCGGATGGTTTTATTCAAATTCAGCCGAGATGTTGGGTGTTGATTTGCTTCAGGATTCCATGGACCAGGTCCGACTGATTCAGAGTGGACTTTTGACAGCCCAGAGTCGCCAAAACATTTATGCTGATAGGAAGGTTAGACCTCCTTGAGTTTTCTATAGTTATAGTGTTTGGCTTAAGGTTTCACCCATGAAGGGTGTGATGAAATTCAAAAAGAGGGGTAAGCTCATTTCTAGATTCATTGGTCCATTTGAAATTTTGAGGAGAGTTAGTGAGGTAGCCTATGAGTTGTCTTTACCACCTAGATTATCATCTGTGCATCCTATTTTTCATGTTCTTATGCTTCGTTAGTATATTCCTGATGAGCCCCATGTGATTTTTTATGATTCTGTGGAGTTGGGTCAAGATTTATCTTTTGAGGAAGAGCCTATAGCTATATTGGACAGGTAGGTCCGAAGAATGAGATCTAAAGATATACCCTATGTGACGGTTCAATGGTGGCATAATTCTGTTGATGAGACTACTTGGGAGTTAGAGTCTGACATGTGGGCCAGATATCACAGCCTTCTTGAGGCTTCAGGTTCTTCCTTTTCCTTTATGTTCAAGGAAGAACATTATTTTTAGTGGTGAATGGTGTAACGACCTGGTTGGTCATTTTGGGCCTTATCTATGAAATTACTATTTTACCCCGTCATAGGTTGTTTTGGGCCTAATTTGAACTATCAGTATTGTTCGAACTGAAATCCTGAGTTTTAATAGTTAAAAATATGAGTTTCCACATTTTTGGAAACTTAAGTTATTAAAAAAGTGTGTTTTTGAACTATACTGAGTTTTTGTGTCAAATGGGGGATCCATCGATCCATTAGCTCCGTAACGTTGAAACTGAACTATGAGAAGTTATAGAACTAAATTCAGAGTTAAAATGAGGTTTTTAGGCCTAAAGTTGTTATTTTAGTCATTTTTGGAAACAAAGTTTTAATTTGATTAACATTCGGGGTTCGAAAGTTCCGATCGAAATTCCGAAAGTTCTAGTAGTTCTGGTTGGTGAAATTAATGCTAGTAATAGTCTCATAATAATTTTTGGAGTTCCTGAGGCATTTTTTGTATTTTGAGTCTTAAACTAGTTTATTTGACTTGCATTGGTAAATGTGTCATGGAGACCTCAGAATCAATTTCTAGTTATTCTGTTGAGTTTGAATCGTTATTTCTATTATGGATATATATAAAATTTGTCAAATTCTGATTTTTGGTGAGTTCTGAATCTCTGTGTCCAAGTTTTGTTAGTGGCTGGTGTTGCTGGTGCAAAGGATTATCTGGTGTAGGGAAAATTCTTCGCGTACTCAAAGGTCTTGGACCTTGTGCTCCACGTTCGCGGAAGGGGCCCGCATTCAAGGAGGCGATGTGACCCTAACCCTCCGCTTTCGCGGAGCGTATTTTTCAATTAAGTCTTACAAAACCCAAGTCACCATTTTTACTCCAATTTCATGAGTTTTATCTTGATTCTTTCTTTAAATTCATGAAATTAAATACCCAAATTGAGGATTTTTAGACTGTGATTTTGAAACTTTAAATGGTGATTTCTCATTCGATGTGAACTCGATTTTAATAGGATCTTCACCCACTAACTACCTTTTTCATATGGAACTCGATTTTAAAATCAATTTCCAGATTTGGTAACTTTGGATTTTAGCACTAAATTTGACTATTTTTGCCCCTAAGCTTAATTCGTGCCAATATGGGTATCAAAATGCACCTCTTGATGCGTGTGCTAATTTTTGATAGTGATCGATCGATTCAAGGAATGTTTGGGGGCATGAGCTGATTGAAAGTTTGTCCTAGTGTGGTTCGGCACTGAGGTAGGTTTTCTAACCTTTTTGGGTCTCGATTTGAGTTATTGAGCAAGTTTATGTGATAATTGTTAGATGTAGATTTAATTATAAGCCTAATATATAATACATGACTGGATTTGATGGGAATATTATATTGGTTTTTCCAAATATTGAGTAAATGGCGATCCTATAAATTAAATTGAGATGGAATCATGTAAGTTGAGATAATTTGGATACCATTATGATAATATGAGACTTGAGATAGTTTTTGAATAATGTTGTAACTAATTGATGATGAATGCAATAAGTTTGAGAGTTATGAGCCTATTTTGGGTTCTTGTGGAGTCTATTTCATCGACGTTTTAGTTATTAGTGAGTTAGTGATAATATGGCGTAATGATGGCCTTCTGGTAATAGTTGATATACCTGGTATAGCCCGTTTGATGGTCTGGCCATTGTACATATTCTATCTTAACTAGACACATTGGTATGTGCATATCTCTTATCTTATCAGTTGCATTGGTATGCACATTTTTTTATTGATTAGTGCATTGGTATGCTCATATTGGATTGCAATAATATGCACACATTTTATACATGATTGTTCGCACTGGTATGCATGCATCTTATACATGCCTGGTTGCATTGCTATGCATGCATCTCATAACATTTGCACCATTTGAGATATTAAGATATATATATTGAGATAATTGGTTATGGCATGTGACACCATGAGACACTTCATTATGAGGTCCATGTCACCTCGAGATACTTCTGATTATGGCCTGCGATACCTTGAGATAGTTAAGTACGTAGCCTACAACGCCCCTGGGTTCTATCTTGTAGCTTTGGCGTGATAGATGTGTACATCGGCCCCCGCGGCGATGGTGATTCACCTCATACATGGCTTGCGACACCATTGCATTGCATTATTGAATTGGTTTACCATTTGTACTTATTATTATTCCTGATCACATTGTATTGTGTGCTAACCTTTTTAATGCAGGCGATAGGATTCTTCGTTATTACATATTTTCTTTGATTTCTCTTACCCAGTTGGTTGAACCTACCCGGTACATTTTGGCGTACTCGCCCCTACTTTGTTCCTCCTTGCCAATCGAGCAGAAGGACACGCACAGGGTAGCTGATTCACTCTAGTTGATCTTCTTTGCATCCATCTAGATCCTTCTAGTGAGGTAAAACTTCAAGTCGTCGTGGGTCTTTGGGATTTTCTTTATTATTTTCTTCCAGACCATGTATCAGATATTATTCTACAAGACAGCTTCGTATCTTATGCTGAGACAGTTGTATTTACTCTTCAATACTATTTTGGATACTCTTGTACTCATAACTCTAGGTTTTGGGAGATTTTTACGCTATATAAGTTGTTTCTGCTTGTCTTTATTGTTCTTTATTTGAGATCTAATTTTGGGTCGTGACACAACTATGGTCCGTGAACCAATCTATGGGTCGTGGAAGACCCTCGTGCTGTTGAAAAATAGCAACCTGAGTTTCCTAAGTTTACCATTTGATTTCATTTGCCAATATACACTACATATTCATCTAAGTCTCGGTCAACGTAGTCTTTACATGATTACTCAAGCACAATGACTAGGTCTCAGTGACAGGGTACAAAATCAAATCAGCATTGAAGCAATAGCACTCAAACCACGATAAACACATTCAACATGCATTCCAATTTCAAACAAATCTCATGCATACAAGTCACCACCGACCAACCCATGATTCAAACATAGGTAATGCACTATCCTATCCCTTAGCTATCAATCCTCCCAAATACATGTAAACATCCGATTTTAACAATCCATTATTCAAGTCATGCACTACTTGATGAATCTTTTACCAGATAATGCAATATCACTCAGACGATCAAGGATTGTACGAATTCAAACAATGGGGAGCATATTAATTAACTCAGTTCAATGTTCAAACAATTATAAACACATGATACACCTAATTTTTAGGCAACACGAAAGCTTAGGATTAGAAAATTCAAACAATCATACTCAATAGTGCCTCAAACCAATCAACACAGCTCTTTGGAAAAAATAAGAAATCAAGAGAAGTACATACTAGATTATTGAGCAAGAGTCTAAGAAACTAGAAAAAAGTATTAAATTCTTAATGCCCTAGGAGCGTCAAAACAGTGATTTTCGTCACTGAAATGTGGCCGAAAAATCACTGGAAAATATGGTGGTACGGGGAGAGTGGTCGGAACTTTGGCGACGGAAGGTAGGGTTTGAGTATGCTTGAAAATTCAAAACAAATGAGGGGTAACTAAATTACCCCTCTTTTGTTGCAAATTGTCTGGTAAGGTTTATGTAGGGATCTGATCCCACGAAATCCTAATTACGGGTTGTAGAAAGTTATACGGCCCATAAGACTTGGTTTCATGGTTTTAAAATCCTGTTTTTAAGGATTTGTCTACTACGAAATCTCTTGTAGGTCGTACATTGACCTACGGCTTGTAGGTTGGGTTCGTAGGTGCTCCCAACACATAGAAATGTTTCCAGACTCTTACTTGGTGTCCACAACCCTATTCATAGCCTGTATTGGTATCTATGGACCGTGAAGTTGGCTCACGGACTGGAGTGCACAATTTTATCTTACTAAAAGTGGTTCTACGAGTCAGTATACCAGTTGTGGTGTAAACCACGGCTCGTGGAACTATTTGTAGAACCAACTTTTCTCCCCTTTTTGTACTGGTGTGTTGCCTTGTCCTTGTTCCTGCATATTCTCAGCAAAACAAGTTGTTACCATATAATTTTCCAGTCTGTGAGTCTAATAGTACAACCAAACATAAAAATAAAACTACCTATGAGTCCAAAAATCAAAATTAACTGAAATACATAAGAATTACAGCTAATATCTTAGGATGACTCCCAAGTAGCGCCTGATTTATTGTCACGGCATGACTTAGACAACTTGGTTACTCTAACTTCACCAAGTGACAATGCTTCAACTGTCAGCATCTTCTCAGCATTGCCAAAGTATGGTTTGATCCTTTGGACATTTACTTCTAACCTCGTGTGATTCTTCTTTCCCAACTCAATAGCCCCATGGTGGAAAACATGTATAACTTTGAAAGGTCCTACCCATTTGGATTTGAGTTTTCCAGGAAACAACTATAACCTTGAATATAGCAAAACCAAGTCTCTCCTGATGCGAACTGGCGATATTCAATATGACGATCATGCTGCAACTTCATCTTTTGCTTGTACATGGATGATTTTTCATGTGCCCTCAAATGAAACTTATCAAGTTCGTTGAGTTGGCTCAGCCTTAAGTTTGCAGCATCATTCCAATCTAGATTCATCTTTTTGAGTGCCCACATTGCCTTGTGCTCAAGCTCTATAGGTAAATGACAAGATTTACTAAAGACAAGTTGGTAAGGACACATACCTATGGGAGTTTTGAATGCTATCCGATATGCCTATAATGTATCATCTAGCTTTTGCGACCAATTTGTCCAATTTGCATTCACCGTCTTGGATAGAATTTGTTTAATCTCCTTATTAGATACCTCAACGTGCCCACTCATTTGTAAATGCTAAGGTGTTTCCACTCCGCATACTTCTCAAGAAGAGCCTTGAACAACCTATTGCAAAAATAGGAACCTCCATTGCTGATGATTGCTCGAAATGTGCTGAACCAAGAGAAGGTGTTTCTTTTGAGGAAAACTATCACACTTTTACCTTCATTATTGGGAAGTGCAACCGCCTCTACCCATTGGACAAGACTGACCCATTCATTGTCACTAATCGGATATATCACACTGCATCTAACCACTGAATGATTTCTTTGCGCATAAGATCTTGTATCGGTAGGTTGAGATATCTTTGGTGTTCAATACTTGCTTATAATCCTTGACCAGTTGAATCTTATGAGTGCATATGTCAGGAGGGATGCAAATGATGTCTACATTCCGCCATCTAATAGCCTTTTTTAATCACTTGAATACTGAAATTAATGCTTCTACCTGCTCGCCATTGATATCTACAACAACAATAACATGCAAAGTATTGTTAGTACCCAAAAACACATACCTCAAATGGCTTGAAGAGCCTTCAATCCAAACATCGGTGGCTCCTCGATGGATGATCGAATCAGTGGGGACTCGTGATTCTATAAATCTAACTCAAGCTTGAGTTGGAGCCTGCAATAACCATATGTTCCAAGTTCTTTAATCGTCTCATCATAGTCTATAATGTATTCATTCTCAAAGTTCATCAACACAGCGTTAAGAGTTTTGACACCAAGTCTTCGCTCAATTGGTACCTCTAGTTGCACCTCATTAATACTCTCAATAATAGAGACTACTTACAAACCATTAGGTCTCTTCATACACTAGAAGATATTGAAGACAACTTCTTTATCATTCGACATAAACTTGAGTTGACCCAACTCCATGTCCGCTAGTGCTCGACTGGTAGCCAGGAAGGGTGTTTCCAAGATGATTGGGACATCAAAGTCTACTTAGGAATCAGTATCATAAAGTTTGCGGGGAATATATAGTTCTTAACTCGAAATAACACATCATAGGGCATCCCTACAAGCTTCTTCAACCTTCTATCGGCTATCAACAACCGCATTGTAGTCGATGTGAAGGATCCCAGGCCCATGTTCTTGAACACTACAAAAGGCATCAAGTTGATGTTGGCTTCTAAATTGCATAATGCCTTTGCAAAGTTGAAAACTCTGATGGTGCAAGGTATGGTGAATGCTCTGGATCCTTTCCTTATACATAGACCTTGTAGCAATAGCTTCGCAACGATGAAGATCATGAGCAAGATCCTGGCTCACAGTCATCTTCTTAGTTAAAAGATCTTTCATAAACTTGCACACTCGGGTACTGCTCCAATGCATCAATAAGAGGGAGATTAATAGATAGTTGCTTCAACATAGAGATAAAGTTCTAAAATTTCCCCTCCTTTTCCTTCTTCTTGAGTCTCTAAGGGAAAAGTGGTGGAGGACTAGGTATGGGTTTCAACTTCCGTGGTGTTGCTCACCCGAGCCTTGGATATTTCATCCCTCATCTCTGCATCCTTGCTTTCTACCATATCCTCTTGAATCACATCATTATCTACTAGAATTGGTGGGTTGATCATCTGCTTGACACCTCGTGTACTCACTGCCATGCGCTGTCCATCATTCTTTGGATTCTACACTGTGTTACTCGGCGATGTACCTTTCTAACGCTAGTTCAACTATGTAGACATCTGACCAAATTGTTGTTTCAACTGCTTAATAGCCACAGAGTGAGACTCAATTTTCTGACTAATATTTGAAATATTAGCTTTCATCCCCTTCAAAGTCTCATCTTGGACGTTAGACTTCCTTAACAACTTATCAAACATCTCCTCAATCCTTGAACTACCAGCCGCAGAATCATGTTTATGCAGTGGCACATACGGACCATAGATGTACCCGTCTCAACGACCCCAATCACCAGCTCTGCCTTGTCCCCTTTTTTGTCATAATAACCACCTCGATTGTTGCTTTGTTATAGTTTTGACCTTGATTTCCTTGACCTTGGCAACAATACTCCTAATAGGACCTTGGGTGTTAGCTAGGAAACTCCCCATCTGATCGGTCATAAAGCAATTATCCTCTTCATAATATGGCTCTTCATACATGGGTGCACATGGTGGTTGGTGACTAACTGCATTCAACCGCTCTTGAGTCTGCTTCATCAACAAACTCACATTAGTACTCATCCTAGCTAACTCTTGCATCACATATTTGTTGATCTTTGCCTGCTCTGGATTAGTACTCACTTTGAAAGAGTTGCTAGTTGTCAACTTGTCCCTTGTTCCCCATGCACAATTTGTCTTAGTTACCTTCTCTAGTCGCTTAACAACAACCAAAAAAGTGCAATCAAGGATGCGCTTGTTATGGAGTCTACAAACTCTTTGTAATTATCATCTAGTGCATGATGGAAGATCTCCACTAAGGAATCATCAATGATCTTATGTTCTAGAACACTTCTTAAGAACTTTGTGAATTGCTCTTATGTAAGAAATTGCTCAAAGTTAGATATTTTCACCTAACCCCTTGATCCAGGCGTTAGGCAAATTTCACCACATGATTTGATCCATCCATGAGGTGTTACATTACTAACCTTTACTTTCTCCTAGTACAACCATCCCTTGATCTGTACAGGTTGATAAGACGAGTATAATCACATTGAATCCTGTTATTTTATCTCTTTTCTTATTCATTACCCGTTGATCCGGTAAATAAGCATTAGGCAAGTTCTAACATTGGCCACTATTATAGAGCAATCAAAATGGAGAGATAAATACACACTTTCCACGGATTACGAATTATCCAATTTTTTACTTCATTAGTTCTTCATGGTTCAAACAACCCTAGTTGTGGATTTAGCTACTCATGTTCATTGTATATGAAAGAATCATGTTAGGGAATAGCATAATTAAACGCTTAGAATAATGAATTAAGGAACAAAAAATCCAAAATCTTCTCAAAATTCATAATGTTATAACTCGAAAGTAATGTCAAAAGTAATCACAAGAATAAAGTAATAATCCCAAGTAATAAGTTTTGGACGTTTTAACTGCTCTCCCTGTCTAAAAGACCTAAAACCTATTTATAATAAGTGGAAATCAAATCCTAAGTGAAATAGGAAAATTAGAATCGGGAAATCGAACGAATATAATTATAGGTCATAGATGAAATCACGGCCCGTGATTGGCCATAGTAGATTGTAATGCTTAAAATATGTCCTCAACATATAAACCCTTCCTATGGACCATCTTCTGACCTATGGCCCGTAAGAGGTTTCGTCTAGTATCGCTTCAGCAATTCTTTAAAATTTCTGATTCTTAAGGCATGTACTAGTATACGACCTGTCAATGGACTTACGACCCATGGAAGCCTTTATCGGGTAATAGTTTAGCACTCATGCATAATTTATAATCTTCATAACACAGACATGTATATAGGTCGTCAAATGGTCTATGACCCGTCTGGTAACACGTATCTTCAACTTTTGAAATCAGGCTTTTACTAAATCTAATCCACAAAACCTATCTATGGCTCGTGGGATGAACGATAGCCTGAAGGCCTCATAAAACCTCAAAATTCTACAATCTACATGACTCATCCCAAAAACATCCCGATTCCTGAAATCCTACGAAATCTTCACAAAAACAAATTAAACCTACTAACTTCGTTTGTAGAATACACAAAATTCTAAGTTTAAAGCATCAAAAGTGTCATCTTTTAGCGGCACATCAATCGAGAGAGGAAAAGTTCGTGTGGACTGATCTAGAGCGTATGGATTCACCTTTCAGGTAGGCTATGCCTTCCATAGCTCTAGGTTGAACTGAAATATATATTGGATGCCTGTTTATTGTTCAAAATCCCTGAGTTAAGCCTGTATGTTAGTTGAGATATATTGTATGAGCACTATAACGGCTATTTTTGTTGTAATAGCTGATGGTAGAGGTGGTTTGGGGTTGTGATGAACCTGTTACAGGTTAGGTACAATCTTATACTACTTTTGTTGATAAGTATGCTAATTTGGTTACTTGTTTACCTATTTGGGTTGTCATCTACTGGGGAACATGCTATATTCTGGGAAATTAGCTTTCAGTTGTACTCCTGACTATGTACTGAGGTTCTACTGTTCTGATGTTAATGATATACTGGACCCCTGGTTACTCACTGACAGGATTGTGATCGTAATTGTGAGATATATGCTATACCCTGGTATTTAGCTGGATTGTTTGTTGTTGTTCGGGATATTTGTTGCATTTATTTGCTGGGTTGCCTACTATTTTGTCCTGGGAACTTGTTAGATCTATCTAGTGACTTGTATATTGTTGTCTTAGTTGTTGATTATACTTATCAAAAGGATTGTTCACCATTGTTCTTGATACCTAGGTTACTTCTGGTTATTTGCTTTCTACAGGCCTTAGCTTATGCTTAAGCTAGTCCTGCCCTAGATTTATATTGTTCAGATCTTGCATTGTCATATATATAGACGGTATGACTTGAGAGGCACAAATCCTAGGAGATCAGTTGTAACGACTTGACCTTGGGGCCCAGTTCTCACACGACAAATGAGATACCCGAAGGCACTTCTCCTATGCCATATTAAGCATCTTAAGCATTTATAGGCATTTAATAAAATATTTACAGTAAAATCAAGGGGAAAAGGACTATGGGCCATTTTAAGCAATGAAGCAACATTAAAAAGCAATAAGAATAACTAATGTATGTGTCCATAAGCATAACCACTAATACATCAATGGACGGGACCTGTAATGTTCAATCTCCATCAAATAGAAAAAACTCCATAATTGTGCAACATAGAAAGTAAATGCCTCAAAAAAGGCTACAAATACATTGTCTCGAAAATAATACAAGACATAGTGGAATAATGGTAGAGTCTCGAACTAAGGGTTCACCATAAATAACAATCCTAGTCGTGAATGCTGAATATTGTCCACGAGCCAGTGGAGGAGTGCTTGTCCCCACATGGTTAAATCATGTTGGCAAAATAAG
Organism: Solanum rostratum; assembly: GCA_029948455.1. Lineage (NCBI taxonomy): Eukaryota > Viridiplantae > Streptophyta > Magnoliopsida > Solanales > Solanaceae > Solanum > Solanum rostratum. Next base: position 51,960,560 of record CM057046.1, read on the forward strand.
CATTAGTACGTTAGAATATACTAAGTATGTGAGATGTAATGCATGTATGAAATTATAATGTCATCATTCATAAATATAACATGTAAGTATATATGAGATAAAAGACGCATAAGGTGAGCTTAAGCATGCACAAGGAATGTAGCTCAATATGAATAAGACTTAATGCATGAGAAAGCACATGTAATGGAAACATATCAAGGAATCATAAACTTGTGGGAGTAGACCTTATCCAACATTCAATACCATGTGAGCTACTACATGGAATCCAACATAACCCCCTACATTGGCACAGGGAGACCACTTGCTAGGTGGAACTCCATCAACTTCACATGCATCTTAATAACATAATGGTCTATATGGATCTGCTAGTCTAGCCTACAAGGGCTCCTATGGTGGAACATAGTTAATACGATAAAGGGTTGCTTCTAAGATTCCCTTACCGATTCCTACCACATTGTCATATTCAGTGCAAAGTCGTCCCAACTTAGAATCATAAGTAGCAATCATAGGAGTAGCTCGAACTAAGGAACCACCAAGTGAGAATTGTACTTTCATCTTGCGGACCTTTCTTAAACATCTTTTTAGGGAAATTGTCGACATGCTTATATCTTTGAAAAATCATTACTTAACACTTAACTTTAATGCCCTAATCATCATCATATACTATATAGCTTTACTTGAAAACTAGGTGGCTAGGCTTTCTAAATGGAACAATTATAAATCATATAAAACATGAAGAAACTTCTTTTTTTAAGGACCATCAAAAATGCCCACACTTCATTATTATCAAATCCAATCATTGGGGTTATATCACTAGCTCAAACCATGCATATGCTTAATAAAATAATCGTAGGATATCATGAATAGTGTTTAATAACATTTAACATGATAAAATCATCATAGGCATGCATAATTTCTTAAAGGAACCTACAGAAAAGGTAAAATACATAAAAGGAAACTTTATGGATGAAAGAGTACCCATAAATCAACTCACATACCTTGGGAGAATCGAACCTTGAAGCCTTGGGAAGATTCTTGGAAACCCTAGTTCTTGCCTTACCCTATTTTCGCGACCCAATCTCGATTATGATGGCACCTGTTAGGTCCCACCTACAGGCAAGCAAATTCTCAACCCAAGCATACCTATCCTAGAATCTAGTCAAATTCAAATCGACATATTGATAATATAATAACTGAAACCTACCTAGATCCTGGAAGTCAATTGTATAAAGCTACAATACACACAAGGACATAACATATACATATATTAAGAACTATAAAATTACACTACTCAAGAGTGCTCCTATGAAATACATCAAAATACTATTGTACAAGGACAAATGTTTGGAAAAAATAGAAGGTCATCAAAAAGAAAGAGATTGAACGATAATCGGAACCGTCGATGCTCACCAAAAGTATCATATGCGCTCCAGACACTCCCCAACTCAGCTGACATGGCCCGTACCTCGGCCTACACCATGGGAATATGCAGAAAGTAGGGATGAGTACCAGTAAAGGCACCCAATAGGCATCATCGGCCTACCAAGTGAAATTATAAACATGAATAAGCCCAAATATATAGAGAACTATAGTGGTCTAGCAAAACAAACTCAGGACAAGGCATAAGCATATTTGGAAACCCTTAAACCATAACTGAAACAAAATGAGATGATGAATAGTGATAAACTGAACCCACCAATACAAGGAGATGTGATACACAGAGCCAACCCAACTCTGATGGTATAAGAGAACACAAACCCGAATTGGAACCACAAATGTGACTCAATGTGTACCCTGATCTTCACTAGAAATCAGGGCGTAAGGAACTGAAACGATACCAACTGATGAATACAACATAAGCTCGTACCACCACTACACGCAACTGAAGCAAAGGATAATGCACAGGTGTAAGGCCCTTGTAACTATGCATGTATGCCTCCTGGGCCCCCATAAGCCTGGCAGGTACACCCGTGCATAATATATATCTACAAATGATCACTAAACCCCACTCAAAACCATCACAAAGTATAACTCTCCATGTCATAAGATTAAGGGGTCAATTATACATATGTAAGACCTAGTGTCTAATCCTGAATGCCCCTTGAGCCCCCATACGCCCACAAGGTACACCCACACATAATTAGGGTGTGAATAGGTAAGTAGATCCCTAAGTAACCAATCGAGCCCTCGGCCCCCAACATCAAAATAATAACCGAGTCCTCAGCCCATTTGGAACTGGTATCATGGAAGGACTCGAACCCCTAATATCACCCGGGGACTCGAACACTTGGGTTAGCCTTCGATTAAGCAGTCTGCTAGGGCCTAGTGGTCTGACAAAATATTTAACAGTGGGATGTATCCCCTCCAGGAGAAAGAATTCCCCTAGCATAATCAATAGTGTCTCAACATTGGAGTATTAACAATGGGGCCTCGCTCAACAAAATATCAATCACTGGGCCCAGCCCCGAAGAATATCAGTCACGGGGTCCTCGACCAAAAAAATCAGTCGACGATTGATCCTCAGAATCTGCATCCGCCACCTAGCATCACAGTCACGGTCACTAGGACACAAGTCCACGGGGAGCATCACCTAGGACACTGACACTACAAACATGACCACCAATGCTCAACGGTGACGGGGAGAATCATCTAGGAGAAGATGTCAACAGTCTCCCACTCAACCAATACATCCAGATCTGAAACTCCAAAGTCATGTTATGGTCAAAGTGAACGTAGGCGACGACAATAATATCGTGCCCATAGTGAATGTAGGCGATGACACTAACAACTTTGGTATCCTATAATCTCAATAAAACCTAGACAATGACAATCACCACCTCTCTCAGATACAACAGATACCCCAACATCACATGGAGAGAACCAAGGCACAATAACTATCAGTAGTACATTGGGGGGGGGGATATACACACATATATACATGTCACCTAAATCACCATAGAACCATTCCTAACAAAGGCAAGGTATACCATAACCTCAGCAGTCATCAATGTCCAGCAAAAACATAGAAAATCATGGTACATCATAAGCATCCAAGACAACCCAACCCCACAGAGTCATATCTATACTAGAATCAAGCCACGGTGTAGCATATAATCAATACACAATTTCCCCGTCATCATTTCTTCTAAGAAACAGGCAATACACACTCATATGGGTACAAGTCAAGTCAGCACACACGTGCTCGCCCCCCATACTAACTCATGTTCTACCTTAATAGGCCTTTTTTTTAGCAAAGAAACTCATAGGGTAGCATCAATATAACCTAAGCTAAGGCTCGAGAGGCTAGATAATCAGAAGGATGTCACCTTCCTAAAATCATGTCATAGCCCAGCTGCTATAAAGGATGTTACCCAAGGCAACCATGTGCCGACCTACTAAAAAAGTGCCCTTCTCTAAATAGGGTCCTAGTCCCCGGGACTAACCCACATAAATTGTGTCTCCTTATAGCCCAGGAAGCCTGTAAGACATAGACTAAACCTCGCTAACAAAGTTACACTCTTGTCCCCAACCCAGCAGTGGCTCAGTAATAACGCATCTCGTATCACAGATTACGAGGCTCCCTTAGGAGGGCAACAATAACCATTCCTTGAACATGGTGTGTTTCTCCAGATACTAACCAGTGGCGCAAATACATTAAAGACAACAGTGATATACAAAATTATGAATATGTCATAAGGAAGCACAAGATCATGTTTCATTAAGCAAATCTATTATAAGCTAGCAGCCAAAAGCACTCAGAACAAGTATAACTAGCCACAGTTATACCGTAGATATTTTAACCAACTAGAGACCCTAGAATAAGATACAGACACTAGAATTAGTGCGCAAAATAGTATATAACCACCCGTTAGTGTCATATACTAGTATAATCAGTTATCTCACGCCAAACACACATACAAGAAATAGTTAAGCATAGTATACATACCTATTACATGCCCTCAGTCGGACCCGCCCCTTTGGGGCCCTCTCATAGTTTGACAGTGCCAACATTTAGTAATAAAGCACCTACAGCTAACATATCCCTCAATACAACAACTATAGTCCGACAACACCATATACATAACATATGCAGATACATAACAAGTTACATGCAACATAAATTCCATCGCTCAACCCATTCACAGTATACTTCTACACATTTCAACTCAAATGTGCAACCATCTCAGCCTAGTCTAGGTGTAGAGAAAGCCTAGCTGACCTGAAATCTAACGTCTCATACCCCGCATCGATTCAACTGAGCTTTTCTCCTCATATAGCTTCCTAATGCTTCTTTGCTGCTAAAAAAACACTTCACACAGTTAACACGATCATCGACTGTAAAAACTTGAGAAACGAGTGGAATTAGGTCACGAATGCCCAAAGTGGGAAAAATAGGGGCTATGTTCAAAATTTTAAAAATAAAATCCGAAAAATGTTCCCCACAACTGCACAAGTCTAAAATCAAAAATTTAGCCCAAAACAAACCCTAGAAGACCGAGAAGAAGCCCAAAAATGGAATTAGATATCAGACAAAAGAAACAAAGACCCAGGATACAACAATGTTCATCTAAGAACGTAGAATAATTTAGGCTCAAACTTTACTTAATTCCATTAAGAAATGACTAAGATATCAACGCGTAAAGTTTTCGCAAATTTTGAGAAAGTAATCAGCTAAAACAGCAATTTTACCTGAAAATATGTGCCAAATCCAGAATTCGACTTCACCACGATGTTCCTTGCAAAATTCGAGTCACGTGGACCTTTGAATCGCCAAAATTGGAGCTACGAATCAATTTTTATGGCCAATTGATGTTTTCTCTCCGAAGCCTTCGCGACCAGTCCTAATATAGGCCAGCCGAACGATGCCGCACGCTGATGCGGACGAGGGCATGCAGGTGCGACGCTTGTGCCACCCCGTGCGAACTGCGTACACAGACGTGCGCCTATGCATCAACTGCTAGCATCAGCAATCCAAAAACTTCTTGGGGGCATCCTCGGGGCTCCTAATGTTCATTTTATGCAAATAAATAGTGTACCCATATGGATTTCGACGTTCCACATCCAATGGTGTGATCGAAATTCCCAACGGAGTATCCTATGGAAAAAAGAGGGTCCCACTTCTTTCCAGCTAAAATTATCTAAAAGAACTGAGGGGGGTCAAAATAAAATTGGATGACCCTAACAAAGGGTGAAAGGTCATTTTATACTATTTTCAACACTTCAAAGTTGACACGCTATCAGTTTCTGATTTTGAGTGCGTTAAGTTGGGTTTTTACAGAATACTTAGTATCTTCCGATAGAATACATTTTGGAATTTTCAGCTCAAAGTCACATGGAACGCTCCATTCTCGAACCAACCACCCTCCTAGCACAATCTGGCAATTACGGAACTACTAGAATCCCATTCCGAGGCCATTTACTAGAGTTTTAACAGAAATCTCATCTTTGCAACCTTAGATTCTCGGTAACTTGAAAACTCATATAATTCTCAACCAAAACCACTGACAACCATTCCAATGGTCCCAATATACCATAATAGGTTTGATGTTACCATATAGAAGCTTAAACCAACAGAAAAGTCACAGAAATACAAAAATGACCTAGAGGGTCATTATAACATCCCCCACTAATAAGACTTTGTACGCGAAAGTACAAATGCTGAACAGAAATCCAATCCAAATGACCCATAGGCTAGTCAAATAGTGGCAAACTATGGTTGATGGGGTCACATTAACACATGGGTCGAATCCCTTTTTCCTTGTTACCCCATCTACCAGGCACCACAAAAAAAAGCATTTGTCAGTGCAGCAAACACCCAATAGTCTATCCATTCAAATGACTCTTAGTACCTCCCTTCGTATCCAAACACCCGAATATCACTTCTCAAACATGGTACTCAGTAGATATTACCATTTGACCCTCATTTAGTAGCAGCTAACAATTATTTCTTAGTAGAAATCGTAACCGTAGCCATCAATGCTTACATGTCACCAAGTTCATGCCATACAACAAAATAATCAGCCAAACCACAAATAGCCACTCACAATGGCCACAACAAATCTGGGTGCAAGCCTTAGAATTTCTCCCACCAAAGCCTCCCTTGGTAGTATGAGACAATCATCTAACTCAACAAAATCACACTTGAGTACAAGTAACTCACCTGAAATACACCAGCATAACATTTGTACACAGAATACAGGATATACAACATTATAAGCTAGGGGTAAGGCTAATGCAGGTACAACCAGCCCAACTTGGCTCAAAAACCTCAAAGGCTACTATATCAAGGTTGAGCTTGCCTCACCGAACCTCGCATGACTTCTCTAAACGGTCAAAACCGTCAAAATCGCTTAGTCTTAAATCTCAAACTGTACAATTTGGTGCCCCTAGTCGGCATAACCTTGGGTGTCAACTCTAAGCTGTCCTCAGTCAATCCCAAATATCCTGGACACTGGCTAAGGAACCCTGTAGCAAGTCAATACCATATGGTCCCAGATTTGTAGACTCAAATCAACCAACTAGAGTATGATATCGATAGCTATATCACAGAAACAAACCAATCTACCACCAAGGCAATATTAAAACCGAGACTATTCGATGATATCGCTCAACCCATGTGTCATAATCCTAAAAAATCATCATACCTAATCCCCTACTAATAAAAAAGGACCTTCTACTACCTTAATATCATGATCCATGATAAAAGGAACCCAGAACCCATACTCAAGTGGGTGATATGCTAAGCGATGTAGCTGATAATGTGAAACCTCAACTCAATATAAAGCAACCCGATAAGGTGATCAACATCCCGATTGAAGAGCATAGCCAATAATTTGGATCGCACAGTCCCAGTCAGCTAACAATCATAATAAATCCCCCGGGTAGAGGGGCCAGCAGCTCAGCCGCTAGCACAACAACATCTGATACAACAATAGACAATCTAATTAAGCCTTGAGGCATAGTATTTATTACCAAAATCCAGTCATCCAAAAATCAAGGGAATCACATACCAACAAAATCATCACCACACAGTCATAACAATATAGGCACAAGGTTTAGCCATGGGTATAACTGATAGCTGACCTCTCAAATGCGACATACACAAATATCAGACTAACCACTATAACAATCAAGTATCAAAATGACAATGCGTATAAATTACATAGCTTTGGCTTATTACATTCTTACACCAACAGGGTATAATTGTAACATAGGTGATAATTACTCTGCACCCCTCCAAATAAAGCATACTCAAAACCATCAGGAGACCCAACAGGTCAAACCAGTAGTTATAATCAAATACGAATACTTAGAGAGCACTAATACTTACCTTACCTCAGCAACAACTTATCTCACCTTCGAGATCTCTATCAAGAGCGCTCACAACCCATATAACCTTTAACTAGCTGCTAATGTACTGATATACATATCACAGAACTCCAGCCTCAACATCTCTCATAGCACAATACACTGCCACCACTAATCAAATATTTATCATGAAGCCTGCCGCCAAGGCACTTCTACCTTCTCAATGCTAGCAAGCTTCCTTATCCAGTTGTTACAAATCGAGGGCATCTAGGCTCTATTCAAAGAGCTCTTGGGGCTTCTCCCTATCGAGGACTGACAATGTAGTACTTCTCCTACTTGGAGTCTAGCTTCTATGCAGCATCCACGCGAAGGAACGAAATCGGGCCAAATTCTAAGAAATCGCAGAACCATTGACAAGATGCATAATAGAATCAACAACATAGGAGAGTTCCTAAGCATCCCATAGCCTCCCAGAGATAAACCACGAACATCTCCGCACCCATCCATAGGACTCTACTAGATAGTAGCCCTGTATAATTTAGACTAGTATACCTTAAGCTTTGATACCACCTGGTCACAACCGGTCCCAGTCATGATGGCGCCTGCTAGGTTCCACCTACAAGCAAGATGATTCCCAACCCAAGGGTTCCTATCCTAGCATATAATCAAGCTCAAATCTACATATGGATAACATAATAACTAAAACCTACCTAGAACTTGGAAGTCAATTGTACAGAGCTATAATAGACATAAGGACATAACATATACATATATTAAGAACCATAAAATTATAAAACTTAAGAGTGCTCCTACAAAATACATCAAAATACTATTATACAATAATGTCTAGAAACAATAGACAACCATCAAAAGAAAAGGAGACTGCAAGGTAGCCAGAACCGCAAGTGTTGACCAAATGTTTCTTGCATGCTCCAGAAATTCCCCAACTCAGCAGTATGGCTAGTACCTTAACCTGCACCATGGAAAGATGTAGAATGTAGGGGTGACTACCAATAAAGGCATCCCATAGGCATCATGGGCTGATCGAGTGAAATAGTACACATGAATTACCCCAAATATATAGAGAAGTGCAACAATGTTGCAAAAGAAACTTAGAACAAGGCATAAGCATATATGGAAACCCTCAAATCACAACTGAATCAACTGGGATGATGAATACTGCTAAACTAAATTGATCGATGCAAGGAGACATGATAAACTGAGCCAATCCAACACTAACGGCAAGAGAATACACAAACCCAAACTAAAACCATAAATGCAACTCAATGCATACCTTAGACTAGACTAGAAATCAGGGCAAAGGGAACTCAGACGATACCAACTAAAGAATACTGTGTAGCTCCTAACTGAGGCATAGAACTGTACGCGAGTTCAAGGCCCTAGTAGCTATGCATGTACACCACCCTGATGTGCTATAAAAATATAGCACTTTGGCGCTTAAAACTTGGAATTTTGTGTGTTCTCAATTCATTGTTAGTTGGTCTTATATGGTTTTGTGTTTATATTTACAGGATTACAGGTTGGCCTTGATATTGGGAAACCAGTGTAGAAGTTGTTGATTTTTTGCTGTTAATGAGGCCCTTTACAGGCCATAAATCATTCTACGGGCCATAGGGTGGTTTCATGAACAATTTTAGCAAGGGGTTGTTTTCTAAAGTTTATTCTACGAACATGCAGATGAGCCATAGAAGATTTTATGAGTCATAGAAGATGGTTCCTGCCCTAAGGATCAAAGATTGAGACTTTCTGAAGTTCATCAGACGAAACCCCTTTACGGGTTGTAAACCACTTTAAGAGTCGTAGAATGGTGTCGTAGAGTGGAAGACTAAATTTTCAACAGAAGAGTACGAGACCCCGATAACAGGACATGGAATGCAATATGCCGTAAATCCCATTCATATGGCATGCCAACCAGTTATCCTATTTCAGTTAGGACTTGTATTTTACTTATTATAAATAGGTTCTTTAGGTTATTTTTTGATAGTGGGGGATAGGCTTTGCTAAGTTTCCATCTAGTACTCAGAGAACTCAGTAATTAGAGAGAGAAAATTGTGAGATCATATTAGAAAGTCTTTGAGAACACTTATGTTTGAGTTTCATCTTTAAGTTTGTGATTCTTATTGAAGTTGGATTTGCTTGTTCTTAATTCTATTGTGTAAGTGTTCAATTATGTTTTCTCAATCCATAATTCTTGCATCTACATAAAGCATGAGTAGCCAAATCCATAATTAGGGTTGTAGGAACCATAAAGAACTAACAAAGTAAAATCAGATAATTGATAATTCTTGAGAGGTTTATATGCATGTATTAATTAACTCTCTTCATTTTGCATGTTTTTTAATGGTGGACAACTTTAGAACTCGCCTAATGTTACGTACTGGACCAAGGTAGTAATGAATAGGAAAAGAGATTAATTAACAGGATTCGATTGATGTGTTCTCGTCTAATCAACCAAACTGGGCCAAGGGGAGGTTGTACTGGGACTAATAGGTAAGGGTTAGTAATGCACACTATGGAGATAGACCAAGTCGCACAAGTAAATTTACCTCTCACCTTTGACCAAAGGGCTTGGTGAACATAATTTACCATGATGCATGTTATATACACTAGAAAAGAATTTGGTTATCCAATGAAACTGAGTTGGGGAATAATGGGGAACAAAATACCCTAGTTTCTCTCTATATTGACTTCTCTCTCATGTTATTAGTTTAGATAGATTTTTTATCGATTGTTGCAAGAACACCCCCCTTCCGGGGGAAGTAAGTCCGTTAACCATTCAAATTGCGATCATTGAATTCTCTTGAGTCTACATATTACCTGTGGGTTCGACCCCAACTTTTGTTAGGTTCTATTTCTTGAGAGCGACCACTTTATACTCTAAAATGGTGGTGTAACTTGGGCGACATCAAGATTTTGGTGCTGTTGCGGGGGAATACAGCTTGACTTGGTGAATTCATAAGTAATTTAGGTGTTAATCCTTAGTTCCCTTATTTTACTTTTATTTGTTATTTTTGTTCTTTTTCAGGGTGTAAGTTTAGTGTATGCCCAACATTCAGAGTCAAGGCAATCCCTTAACTTCATTTTATCCAAAATTCAACAGAATGTTAAGGAGAATGGCACAAGATAACGTCAACAATGCGTTATTAATTTTTAGAAAGGTGTTTCCCTAGATCAAAGAAGCTCAAGTTAAAGGACTAGATCAACAATTTTGAGAAACTTCCTGGTGATTCAATTAGTATTATGTAGGAATGATTCACCAAATGTTTGAGGAGTATCCCAGACCACAAGATAGTTGATGATGCATTGGTGGAGATCTTTTATCATGCACTTGATTGCAATAGTCAGGCCTGTGTTGACACTATCAAGGGGCATATTCTTAGATGAGCCATTTGTAAGTATCGTAGAGGGAATGGAAAGAGTGGTCAAGACTAATCGTGCATAGGGGCAGAGAGAGAGCATCCACCAAAAGTTCATGTGTTGTCTTTGTGGGTCCGGATCAAGCTAATGAAGAAATCATGCAACAGCTTTCCCAAATTCATTCAGGTATGGAAGTGATAATGAAGCAGAACTAAGAGCGAGTAAATGCAGTGGTTCATCAACCTCCACGTGCACCCATGTATGATGAGCCTTATTATGATAAGGGCGCATGTTTTGTAACTTATCAAATGGGGGTTTCTAGACCAATGCCCAAGGGTCTAATGAGGACTATTGGTGCCAAGCTCAAGGAAACCAAGGTCGAAACTTTAACAGAGATAGAGCTTACACTACAACATTTCAGGCCTAAGGCCATACTAAATCTAAACAACGCTTGCAAAGTGTTGCCTAAAATATTTTGAGGAACACTTTTAAAGTGTAGCCTTAGTTTTTAGCTTTTGGCCATAGTATTACTAGCAACGTTTGTAAAGCGTACTCTTTAGTTATATAGGCTACACTTGACAAATGTTGCTATATCATAATGTAATTAGCAACACTTATTTACACAAATGACTACACTTTTAAAATGTGCTATTTTATAATTTTAAGAACAACATTTTATGAGGTGTGGCCTTATAAATTTCATGAAATTATTATCAAAATATTTCCCCCCCCCCCCCAAACATGTAACTCTCCCTCTAATTTTTAGTTGGTCAAAAAAATAACTCTAAAATAATCTTTTCTTTCCTGGAACAGTAACTCTAAAAGAGAACTCTAAAACAAGTCTCTGGAAACACGTCTCTAGCTAAAACAGTCCTCAATTCTCTCTGGAGTTCATCAATAGCAACAACCGTCTCTAAAACTTAAGAGTTCATCAGTAGCAACGCAGAATCAGTAGCTGAGCAACAAGGAATCAGTAGTAACAATGGAGTTTCGACTGTAGCTGAGTAACAATCAGTAGCAACATGGAATCAGTAGCTGAGGAAAAATCGAGTTCTCCATCAGCTGAGCAACAATCTCGAGTTCTCCATCAGCTGAGCAACATTGGAATCGAGTTCCGATCGTCGTCCATCAGCAGCAAACCCTATCGTCCATCAGCAGTAAACCCTCTCGTGAAATTGATATTTCAAATTCACAATTCAGGTATTTTTCTATCATAACTGCTGAAGTCCACCATCTTAAGACTTCTTTAATTCTATGATTTTTGCTTTTGGAATTGTTCAAGAAATTTATATAGAGAGAGTTTAAGTCTCTGCATGTTGTTATTGATTTTAATTTTAGTGAATAAAGTTGGGTATCGATGCCCTAAGGGCTTTGATGATGGGGTTTTGGGGCTAACTTAATTCCTCGTCTGTAGCTTATCCTTTGTCAGGCTAGCATCATAAATTTCCTTAGTGAACTACAATTACTAATGCTAGAGCAGACACTTGGTTACTAGAATTTAAGTAAAAAGTAAACTCAGATCAGATATGAAGATGTTGATATCAGCAAATTCTAGTAAAAATGCAGAAGAGATTCTTATGTTGGATCAAAAGAAACATACAAACTGAGAAAGAATGTGCTTGCTGAAAAACATGAAAATATCTCAATTTTTACAAGCCCCTAATCACAAATGAGTCATTACAAGCCTAATTCCTGAATATCAAAACATACATATTTCCATGTAAATTTGTTGAAAAAGTTTCAAAAAATTGAAGAAAGTATGAATCTTGGTGTTGTGTCAGTGGTAAAAAACATGTCTGGTGCTAGTTGTAGTGTTTCTTGGAAATCTGGTGGGAGTGATAGAGTTTCCGACCAGTTTCCGGCAGGTTTAAGGGTACTTGTCTAGGGATCTTGTAGAAGATGCTTAGGAATTGCCTCTATGAAGGTATTGGATTTCATCTTTGATGTTTTATAAAACATGTCTTTTGTAAATCAGAATGGTACTTTTAAGTGTTTCTTCAAGAGTTGACCTTTGTGTTAGTGTTCATTAGTTAGTAAAGTTCAAGTCTTTGTTGCTTTTCTGGGCTTTTTATGTTGAGTTTGAGCTTGTGGAGAGGATAGTGGATGTGTCTTTTTACTTAAATTGGTTGGTTCTTTTGGATTTCATTAGAGAGTATGAGTGATGTATAGAATTTGTTCTTCATGAGATTTGGAATTCATGATGAAAGAAGATTTCTTTTTGGATCTCATATTGAACTTCTCTTGCTGCTCCTTTACTTTGTTATAGTTCCAAGTCTTTGTTGAACTTAAACTTGTGAAGAAGATATTGGATATGTTTTTTATAAAATTAATTTAGTTGGTTTCTTTGGTTTGAATAATAGGATAAACCAATAGAGAGTATGATCAAATGTTTGGGATTGGATTTTCATGAGATTTGGAAATGACAAGTTGGGAATTCACAATGAAAAAGATTTCTTTTGGATTTCCTATTAAACTTCTCTTGGTGGTCCTTAGTTTATTACAATATTCTTGTTTTTCTTTTTATGTTGAATTTGATCTTGTGGAGAGGTACATTTTTTCCCCATTATTTCCTGTCTTGAATACCACATTCTCGTTTTCCTTTGCATAAAAAGGCTGATCCAACTACAGAACAAATACAAACATAAACATAAAACATACTGAGATGATAATTGGATCTTTCAAATAAGCAACCATTATACATAGAATTTAATTTTAAATTGTGAATGCTCTGCAACAAACGCAAGCTGGGGACTGAAGGCTGACTTCACCTTGCGATTAATATCTGATCCTATAAAATATTTTGGGTTCATATTTGGAGACAGCTTGTAGTTTCATCGTAAAGTACTGGAGTTTTTATGTATTGTGACTGTGTTCTATGTTTTAATTTCTTTTGGAAGATTCTATTTGAGGTAGATTGATGTTTTGGAAATTGTAAATAGTCATGCTGAAGTTTTTAGCTATTGGAAGCTGGAAAGGTTGAAGTTGTTATTATCTTTGGTTGGGAAAGTACTCAAAGTAGTACAATTACTCTTAAACAAGGAAAGTGATGGAGCTGCAACAACACTCTATCCTTGTCTTGTTATGCATTGTCTTGTTGTCTTGCCACTGTCAGCGTTTTCTTCTCTCCTTGCTAATGCTCTTCATGACATAGTTCACGTGTAGTCAATATGACACAGACAATACATTATTCTTTTATTTTTTACTTAATATGGTTGGTTTCCTTGGAGTTCAGAAATCTGTTGGATTAAGGATTTGAAGGATTGGATAAATCAATAAAAAGTAGCTTCTCGGGATCCAAACGAATAATTTTAACGAAATCTTTCTATTTCTTATTTCACGTAAGATTTGGAATGATAGGTTGGGGATTCACCTTAGTTATTAAAGTTCTACGCCTTTGTTCTTCTTTTTCCTTTTTCGTATTGAATTTGAGTTCGTGGAGAGGATAGAGGAGGTGTTTATTTGCTTAATTGCTTTAGAGTTCAAAAGCATGTTGGATTAAGGATATGAAGGATAGGATAAACCAATAAAGAATATGATTAATATAAGATTTGATTTACATGAGATCTAGAAATGATAGGTTGTGAAATTCATGATGAAAGAAAATTTGTTGTTGGATATCCTATTTACATGTTTGTCAAGAACCCTAAACTTCCGCAATTAACTTTTAGGGGTCATTTGGTACGAGGGATAAGGGATACTAAATTCCGGGATAAAATGTAGGATTATTTTATCGTGCATTTGCTTGGGGTATTACTTAGTCCCAAGATTGTATTACTATAATGATTGGAGGAGTTAGTGGGATTCGACAGAATCGAATTCCGATGCGTAGAACTCAAAACGGCTAGAAAAATCAAAATTTTCATCTTTAAAGAACTAAAAATGCAACTATGGACCTAAAATCTCCAATTTAATGCCATATTAAGTTCTGTAAGTTCTCCTAGCCTAGATTCAGCATTTCAGAGCTGATAGAATCGAATTCTGACGCTCAGAACTCAAACGGCTAGAGAACTCAAAATTTTCAACTTTAAAGAACTAAAAATGCTCCTGTGGACCTAAAATCTCAAATTTAATGCCATATTCAGTTCTACAAGTTCTCCTCGACTAGATTCAGCATTTCGGAGCTAATGGATTCGACAGAATAGAATTCCGGCGCTCAGAACTCAAAATGGCCAGAGAACTCAAACTTTTAAACTATAAAGAACTAAAAAATGCAACTATGGACCTAAAATGTCCAATCTAATGCCATATTCAATTCTACAAGTTCTCCTAGGCTAGATTCAGCATTTCGGAGTTGATGGATTTGACAAAATCGAATTTCGACGCTCAGAACTCAAAACTGCTAGAAAACTTAAAATTTTCAACTTTAAAGAACTTAAAATGCAACTATAGGCCTAAAATCTCAAATTTAATGCCATATTCAGTTCTGCAAGTTCTCCTAGTCTAGATTCAGCATTTCTAAGTAGATGGATTTGACAGAATTGAATTCCGACGCTCAGAACTCAAAACAGCTAGGGAACTCGAAATTTTCAACTTTAAAGAACTACAAATGCAACTATGGACCTAAAATCTAAAATTTAATGCCATATTCAGTTCTGCAAGTTCTCCTAGCCTAGATTCAGCATTTCAGAGCAGATGGATTCGACATAATTGAATTCCGACGCTCAGAACTCAAAACGGCTAGAGAACTCAAAATTTTCAACTTTAAAGAACTAAAAATGCAACTATGGACCTAAAATCTCCAATTTAATGTCATATTAAGTTCTACAAGTTCTCCTAGACTAGACTCAACATTTCAAAGTTGATAGATTCGACAGAATCGAATTCCGATGCTCAGAACTCAAAATGGCTAGAAAAATTGAAATTTTGAATTTTAAAGAACTAAAAATGCAACTATGGACCTAAAATCTCCAATTTAATGCCGTATTCAGTTCTGCAAGTTCTCCTAGCCTAGAATAATCATTTCAGAGTTGATGGATTCGACAAAATCGACTTTCGACGCTCAGAACTCAAAACGGCTAAAGAACTCGAAATTTTCAACTTTAAAGAACTAAAAATGCAACTATGGACCTAATATCTCAAATTTAATGCCATATCCAGTTTTGCAAGTTCTCCTAGCCAAGATTCAGCATTTCGGAGCTAATGGATTTGACAGAATCAAATTCTGATGCTCAGAACTCAAAACGGCTCGAGAATTCGAACTTTTCAACTTTAAAGAACTAAAAATGCAACTATGGACCTAAAATATCCAATTTAATGCCATATTTAGTTCTGCAAGTTCTCCTAGCCTAGATACAGCATTTCAGGGCTGATGGATTTGACGGAATCAAATTCCGACGCTCAGAACTCAAAACGGCTAGAAAACTCAAAATTTTCAACTTTAAAGAACTAAAAATGCAACTATGGACCTAAAATCTCCAATTTAATGCCATATTCTGTTTTGTAAGTTCTCCTAGCCTTGATTCAGCATTTCAGAGCTGTTGGATTTGACAGAATCGAATTCCGACGCTCATAACTCAAAACGGCAAGAGAACTCGAAATTTTCAACTTTAAAGAACTAAAAATACAACTATGGACCTAAAATCTCCATTTTAATGCCATATTCAGTTCTGCAAGTTTTCCTAGCCTAGATTTAGCATTTCTGGGCTGATGGATTCGACAGAATCGAATTTCGATGCTCAAAACGGCTAGAAAACTCAAAATTTTCAACTTTAAAGAACTAAAAATGCAACTATGGACCTCAAATCTCCAATTTAATGCCATATTCTGTTTTGTAAGTTCTCCTAGCCTTGATTAAGCATTTCAGAGCTGATGGATTCGACAGAATCGAATTCCGACGCTCAGAACTCAAAACGGCAAGAGAACTCGAAATTTTCAACTTTAAAGAACTAAAAATACAACTATGGACCTAAATCTCCATTTAAATGCCATATTCAGTTCTGCAAGTTCTCCTAGCCTAGATTTAGCATTTCGGGGCTGATGGATTCGACGGAATCGAATGCCGACGCTCAGAACTCAAAACGGCTAGAAAACTCAAAATTTTCAACTTTAAAGAACTAAAAATGCAACGATGGACCTAAAATCTCCAATTTAATGCCATATTCAGTTCTGTAAGTTCTCCTAGCCTAGTTTCCGCATTTCAGAGTTGATGGATTTGACAGAATCAAATTCTGATGCTCAGAACTTAAAACGGCTATAAAAATCAAAATTTTCAACTTTAAAGAACTAAAAATGCAACTATGGACATAAAATCTCCAATGGAATGCCATATTCAGTTCTGCAAGTTCTCCTAGCCTAGATTCAGCATTTCAGAGCTGATAGATTTGACGGAATTAAATTTCAAAGCTCAGAACTCAAAATACCTAGAAAACTCAAAATTTTCAACTTTAAAGAACTAAAACTACAACTATGGACCTAAAATCTCCAATTTAATGCCATATTCAGTTTTGCAAGTTCTCCTAGCCTAGATTCAGTATTTCAGGCTGATGGATTCGACGGAATCGAATTCCGACGCTCAGAACTCAAAACGACTAGAAAAATCAAAATTTTCATCTTCAAAGAGCTAACATTGCAACTATGGACCTAAAATCTCCAATTTAATGCCATATTCAGTTCTGCAAGTTCTCCTAGCCTACATTCAGCATTTCGGAGCTGATGGATTTGATAGAACCGAATTCCGACGCTCAAAACTCAAAACGGCTAGAGAACTCGATCTTTTCAACTTTAAAGAACTAAAATTGCAACTATGGACCTAAAATCTCCAATTTAATGCCTTATTCAGTTCTGCAAGTTCTCCTAGCCTAGATTCAACATTTTGGAGCTGATGGATTTGACAGAATCAAATTCCGACACTCAGAACTCAAAACGGCTAGAGAACTCAAAATTTTCAACTTTAAAGAACTAAAAATGCCACTATGGACCTAAAATCTCCATTTTAATGTCATATTCAGTTCGCAAGTTCTCCTAGCCTAGATTCAGCATTTCAGAGCTGATGGATTTGACGAAATTGAATTCCGAAGCTCAGAACTCAAAACGGCCAGAAAACTCAAGATTTTCAACTTTAAAGAACTTAAAATGCAACTATGGACCTAAAATCTCCAATTTAATGCCATATTCAGTTCTACAAGTTCGCCTAGCCTAGATTCAGCATTTTAGGGCTGATGGATTTGACGAAATCAAATTTTGACTCTCAGAACTCAAAACGGCTAGAAAAATCAAAATTTTAAACATTAAAGAACTAAATATGCAACTATGGACCTAAAATCTCCAATTTAATGCCATATTCAGTTCCGTAAGTTCTCCTAGCCTAGATTCAGCATTTTAGAGCTGATGGATTTGACAGAATTGAATTCCGATGCTCTGAACTCCAAACGGCTAGAGAACTCGAAATTTTCAACTTTAAAGAACTAAAAATGCTATTGTGGATCTAAAATCTCCAATTTAATGCCATATTCAGTTCTGCAAGTTCTCCTAGACTAGTTTCAGCATTTCGAAGCTAATGGATTCGACATAATCGAATTCTGATGCTCGGAACTCAAAACGGCTAGAGAACTCGAACTTTTCAACTTTAAAGAACTAAAATTGCAACTATGGACCTAAAATCTCCAATTTAATGCCATATTCAATTCTGCAAGTTCTCATAGCCTAGATTCAGCATTTTGGAGCTGATGGATTTGACAAAATCGAATTCTGACGCTCAGAACTCAAAACGGCTAGAGAACTCAAACTTTTAAACTTTTAAGAACTAAAATTGCAACTATGGACCTAAAATCTCCAATTTAACTCCATGTTAGTGTTGCAAGTTCTCCTAGAGTAGATTCAGCCTCTCGGTAATCCTATTAAATTTACTTGTTAATAGTTTTTGTAATCTTCTTTTTTTCAGGGTAACCTAAAATCTATTTTTTTGCTTTATCTCTTAGTTTGGGTAATCTTATTAATTTTACTTGTTATTTCTTAGAAGTATAGCCAATATTCAAAAACAACCGTGGAGGATTTGTAGATTGATTTTGCTTAACATAAGTGCCATGACTACGTAGAAATTCTTGTCATTGTCAACGCATGATTACAATAACTTACTCGTGGCATTTAGAAGTTATTTGCAAATTAATTAATATCTTGATGATTGTTTATTGAAAGATTTAATATCAATATTTATCTTTAGGAATCCAAGTATCCCATCCAAGGATTGGATGAATCTGGTGAGGTATAGCAAAGAGTATATTGATGGTGTTCAATCTTTCCTAGAATTTGCTTACTCTTATGGGGATCCTCAAGGTGAAGAAATTCAGTGTCCATGTGCAAAGTGTTGTAATATTAGTTGGACTCGAAGAGATGTAGTATATGATCATCTAATATGCTATGGATTTGTTCAAGATTATACTAGATGGATTAATCACGGGTAATGGGAAATCAAGTCGAATGTTGATGATGATATGGATGACTCACATGATGACATCAATGGATTGTTGAATGATCAATTTAGAGATGTTGCACAGGGTGAAGGATTTTATGAAGGTCCTAATGAAGATGCCAAAAAATTCTATAACTTAGTTGAAGAGGCAAGCCAAGAACTATATCCTGGTTGTACAGGATTCTCTAGATTATCATTCACAATCCGTTTATATTTGTTGAAGTGCCTACACGGATGGAGCAATGAATCATTTACTTCTCTTTTAGTGTTATTAAAAGAGGCAATGCCCGAGTTGAACATTCCTCCATTGTACAATAAAGCCAAGTCTATGATTAAGAATCTTGGTCTTGATTATGAGAAAATTGATGCATGTCCTAATGATTGTATGTTGTTTAGGAATGATCACAAAGATGATGAATTTTGTCATACTTGTGGAGCTTCGCAATATATCAAATATTCTGAAATAGAGGGTGAGCTTAAGCCTCCTAAAAAGTCTCATCGAGTTTCAGCAAAGATTTTGAGACACTTTCCATTAATTCCTAGACTTAAAAGGCTATTTATGTGCTCAAAGACTGCAGATTCATTAAGGTGGCATGATGATGAACGTTGTAAAGATGGAAGTTAAGGCATCCTGCTGATGGCCTAGCATGGAAAGACTTTGATAGCTTATATCCAGAATTTGCACGGGATTCTCGCAATGTGAGACTTGGCTTGGCAAGTGATGGGTTCAATCCATTTCGTACAATAAGTATATCTCATAGCACATGGCCAGTTATGTTGATGGTGTATAATCTACCGCCTTGGATTATCACAAAATCTGAATATTGTATGCTTTCATTAATTATACCAGGGCCACGTTCACCTGGAAACGACATTGATATTTACTTACAACCAATGATAGATGAGTTAAAATTATTGTGGGATTGTGGAGTTGAAACATATGATGCTTTAAGAAATCAAACTTTTCAAATGTGAGCAACTCTTATGTGGACAATCAATGACTTTCCTGCATATGCCATGTTATCTGGTTGGAGTACAAAAGGAAAATTGGCCTGTCCTTATTGTAACTATGGTACTAATTCTCTCTATCTTAAACATAGCCGAAAAATTTGCTATATGGACCATCGTGTTTTTCTACCCATGGATCATCCATGGAGATCTAACAAAAGATCTTTCAATGGAAAAACTGAATTTAGGTCTCCTCCATCTTTATTAAAGGGAACTGATGTGCTTAATAGATTACAAAATTTTGAAAATATGTTTGAGAAGAAGAGGAAGCGATCAAATGATGGTCCATGGAAGAAAAGGTCAATATGTTTTGAATAACCTTATTGGCAGCACAACTTATTACGCCATAACCTTGATGTAATGCACATAGAGAAAAACATAGTTGACAGCATACTTTGAACTCTTTTGGATATTCCTGACAAAACAAAGGATCATGTAAAAGCTCGTTATGATTTGCAAGAGATGGGAATTAGAAAGAATCTTCATCCTGATACAACGGATCGTAAGAAAACAAAATTTGCAAGAGCATGCTTCTCAATGACAAATGGAGAAAAATCAGTTTTTTGTGGAGTTTTGAAGACAGCAAAGCAACCTGATGGTAGTGCCTCTAATATATCTAGGTGTGTGCAGCTGGATGAAAGAAAATTGTCTGGTTATAAGACCCACGATACTCATTTCATGTTACATTACTTGCTTCCAATACCAATTAAAAGCATCCTTCCTGATCATGTTGCAATTGCTTTGATTTGTCTAAGTTCCTTCTTCCGTCGCTTATGTCAAAAAGTTATCACATTAGAGGAACTTGATTGCTTAGAAGTAGAGATTATAGAAACAATAAATCAGTTGGAGAGAATTTTTCCTCCTACATTTTTTGATATAATGATTCATTTGACTATTCATTTAGCGAATGAAGTGAGATTAGGAGGTCCTGTTCAAAACTGATGGATGTATTTTCCTGAAAGAGAAAATTGTACATTAAAATCATATGTCCGCGACAGACGTCATGCAGAAGGATGTATAGCAGAGACACATATTGTGAAAGAGATTATAACTTTATGCTCTAAATATATGCATGGGGGTGTACATACCAAATTTAACAGAAGAGCTCGAAATAATGATGAATGTGGTCAAGGTGATACAACAACATTCAGTTTGTTCCCTAACAGAGGTTGTCCTTTAGGAGCTAAGAAAGCTGATCCATTTATTTTAGATAACAAGTCACTAAGTCAGGCACATGCATATCTGCTAGGCAATTGTGATGAGGTTGAAGAATATATTAGGTACTTTAATTGAATTATAGTATTTTGTTTAGTAGAATTAGTTTTTAACCTATTTCATTTATCGTTCTTATAAAAAATATCTTTTATGTAGAGAGCATGAAAGGGAACTTAATAATCAATCGCGAAGATCCAAATGGAGTAGGGCCAAGAATCATAGTCAAAACTTCTTTCAATGGTTTGAAAATCGTGCTTTGCAAGAGGATATGCCTGATTTGATAAAACAATTTTCCAGAGGACCGAATTCAGTTGCTAAAATATATTCTGGGTATCTTACTAATGGATATAGATTCCACATAAGGCAGCATGATACAAGGCGCAAAACACAAAATAGTGGTGTTACGCTAGTTGCCTCAACTAAAGGTTTTGAAAGCACAAAGGATAAAAATCCAATTTATGCAGATTTGACTTATTATGGAAGAATAGTTGATATAGTGGAGTTAGACTATTATGGTCATTTTAAGGTTATCTTGTTTAAGTATGATTGGTATGAGGTTGAAAGTGATATTTATGGCCTTACTTATGTCTACTTTAACAAAAAATGCTCTCAGGAGGAGCCTTTTGTGCTTGCATCTCAAGTACACCAATGCTTTTATGTGCAAGATCCATATGATCAAGATCGATAATATGTTATGAAGACGGTTCCGAGAGACTTGTTTAACATGGGCGATCAAGTTGAATCTAATGTCCCACAAAGTTATGAAAATGAGCCCTCTGAACAGTTGATGGGACCATCTATACCAGAAGATATTGGTGAAGTTTTCTTAACAAGGACTGATCTACCAGCAACAATTATTGATATGCCTCCTGAGGAATTTGTTGCTCAACAACTGGAAGTCGGGTCCAAAGAGGAATTTGAAGACAAGTCTGAAGATGAGTCTAAAGATGAATTTGAAGATGAGTCTGAAATGAGTTTGAAGATGATTCTGAAGAGGAGTTCGAAGATGACACACCATGAGTTTTTTTTACTTTGGATGACTTTATACTTCTAATTCAGACGTTTTGTTATTTGAATACTTTTCTTGTACAAGACTTCTAGATATTTAATATTTAGAAACAAAAATAAGTTTGTTGTGATCTTTGAGTATTCTGTTGGCTGCGCATACAAAAAGAATTAGCTATGTTACATGCCATTTTTGTGAAAACTGTGCCTTTTTCCTCGTCTCATTAGATTCCCCTGGTTGCTTTCAATATTTTGCTTCCAATATTTTGATGTCAAGAATTAGCTATGATACATGCACATTCGTTTTCATGTCCAAACCAGATGGGCTCATAATTATTGTAGTGGTGACCTGTATGATCTCTTTTTTAGTTTTCTCTGAAATTGTAGTGGTGTAATGAACTAGCACTGCTGGTTTGTACCCATATTCTCCATTGTCGATGGGTTTGAGGTCAATTATAGTGAGCTGTACAGGTATCGAACTAGCTTGTAACTTGATGTTAACACCAAAACAGTTATCTGCTTCATTGTAGTAATACATTTAAAAAAAGGGACGACCTAACTGTAACTGTAAGATATCTTGACATCAAATATTGAAAGCAACCATGGACTTTTACATGATTCCCCTGTTCAAAATCTCATTAGAATTTACTCTGTTTGTTCTTAATTTTAATTTCCTAGTTTGTGTTCAATTTTTTGTTTTAAGTTCTTTTACATTCTTTCTCACTTTTGTAGGCCTGTCTTGAAGGTTTTACTCCTGAACTGGATACTAAATTAGGATCCATAGAGAAGACTACCTGCTTCAGTTCTTCCATAGTAGCCCTGGCTTGAAGAACTTGGTTTTGCTCATAAGTAACCATTCTTGGGATACGGTCAGTACTTCCTCATTTATTCTTATCCTCTAATGAGAGAGTGTGTTTTCAAAATGTTCACAAGCAGCTATAGCAATGATCTTTGAATGGTACAGTGGTGTATGATCTTTATTTCAATTTTCTCTGAAATTATAGTGGTGTAATGAACTAGCACTGCTGGTTTATACTCACATTCTCCATTGCCGATGGGTTTGAAGCCAATTATAGTGAGCTGTACAGGTATGAACTAGCTTGTAACTTGATGTTAACACCAAAACAGCAGAAACCAAGATTTATTCTACTTGATGGTTGATTAGTTTGTTGTTTGACCTTTTAATTGCATGTGTTGACTGAATTCTCATATTTAGTTTGTTGTTTAACCAAGATTTACTAGTTACAAGTACTTTCTGGTTAAAAGCAGTGAATCAATTGTTATCTATAGTACTTTCTGGTTACAAGCTAGTAAGTGTGGCCTTCATTATTTGCCTCCAGTATACTAGGAACAAAGAAACAATAACCAAAAACGATGATGACTACTGACTTTTAATAACACTTAATGGATGATTAATGTGTGAATAGGCTTTGTTCTGTTTCACCAAGTTAATTTTTTCTTGATTAGTAGGTTTCTGTTTCACCAAGTTAATTTATTTCTAACTAATGTGTGAATGGGCTTTGTTCTTTAATACATAGGCTGATCTGATCTTTGAATTAATGAATCTAACTATTCAGAAGTCCTCTCTCTGACATTCCTCTTCCACTTAGGAGACATGTGGGATTTAAGAATAACAGTGAAGTATGTTCATGGCAACTTTTGTTACCAACTGCTTTTCCTTTATTAATTGCAGGCTGCTCTAACAATGTGCTTCTGGTTCTTCCTGCTCTGCTTTATGCTATTAATAACTACCTTAAGTTTATCATGCAGGTAAATTTTTTCTGTCATTCCTCATTTGGAGATAGCTTCTGGACTTGCTAAGGAAGGTGTCAGCCTGCTGTAAAAAGAGATTAAAAGAAAAAGACAAAAATGAATCAAACAAGAATACTAAAGAAAAAGGTCTCAAATCTGAACAAAGCTCAGAGTCCATTGAAGAATGTGAATTCTGATTTGCAATACCGACCAAGTGCTGAATTGATCAACATGTTTAAGATTAAGAGAGAACAACTTGAAAAACAACACAATGATAAATTGAGGAAAGAGTATGCACCAATAACGCATAAAAGACAGATTCTTGAGAGGTCCATTCCACAAGAAGAAAAAAGTAAACTGTTTAGCCATAACTCTAGGTTCCAAACATCTTCAAAGGTAGTTGTTAACACTTCTCATGTGATTGATACAACACTAGGTGAAGGAGAGGAACAACCTGATATTTAGGAGCTGCAAAATATCAAACAGGTGAAGATGAAGTCGGTCTTACTGCCCACCAGTGTTGGTCAATTTCTGAAAGAACAGGGAACAAATGAACAACATGATATTCATGAGCTACCCAACTTCAAAGTACTAAAGAGAAAGTCGGTCCTACCGGCTACTGATCTTGATCAGTTTCTAAAAAAACAAAGAATACACCTAGGTGATGAAATGAAATATCATAACCGCACAATAGATGATGTCGAATGTATGCAGGCTCCTCCTATTGATAAACACAATAAAGTACTGGATGATTTTGTGGATCAAGAAGAAATTGGCGTGGATGGGTGTCCTATGGATGAGGAAATTGACATCGATCGTAGTACAAAAGGTATATCTTAAACTTTGTAAAATTTATTAGTTATTATAAATGACATTTCTTATTTGAAAGTTGTTACATCAATCTAGGAACATCGGAGAAGAAAAATGTTCGGGGACAAACAACACGTAAGAAAATTCATGCAAGAAATTTGGAAGAAAGAGAGGAGGTGACATTTGATAATGGAAAAGCAGTGGGACCAACTGATAAGATCGTGTCTGAACTAACCAACTTTCTAGGAACAATTGCAAGGAATCCCAAATTTATCAGCTTGATTTACACTAGTTGGCATGCAGTGCCAGAAGTTACTAAAAAGCGCATGTGGGAATATGTCAATGTAAGAATAATAAACTCTGAGATTTTATATTTTATCGTATGCTTATTATTTATTGAAGCTAAATATTTATTTATTTTGCATAGTCCAAATTCTTAATTCCAACAGAAGGAGAGAAGTGGGTGATGACAGGTCTTCGTGAAGCTTGGAGGCGACACAAGGGAAATATTAAAGAGAGATTTTTTTATAAAAATAGTACTATTGAGGATATGCTAGCAAAACCGCCTGATGGCATTCCTAAAGTTCATTTTCGTCAGTTGATTGAGTATTGGAAACATCCAACTATGCAAGTCAGGCTACAATAATGCATTTTTTTCTTCGATATATTTTGCGTCATCTCTATTCTTTGTTTTTTTAATTTATAAATTAATACATCTTTTTGTATTAAAATTTAGGCTATCTCTGACGTGAATTCCCAAAACAGAAAAAAACAAAAGTGGAGGCATCAAATGGGACCGATTAATTTTGCAAGAGTACGCGTGGCATTGGTAATACTCAGCATACACTTTGTGAAATTTGAATTTTATTTTTTGGTACTTTACTAGAACATGTTGATGTTTTAGGTAACGCTTCATATTCGTGTTATTTGTAGCGTGCAGCTAAAGAAAACAATGAGGAACCATCAAAGTCTGAAATGTTTATTGCAACTCGTACAAAGAAAGGAAAAGAACTTCAGGTTGATACCCAAGTTGCAATAGTAAGTTATTTATAGTGAAAAGAACTTGAGGTTGATACCCAAGTTGCAATAGTAAGTTAAATTTAACCGTGCCATGTCAATATTTTTGATAGGCTGAACTTCAAAATCGCCAAAATGCTGGAGAAACACCAGATGATGCATTTAGGGCAGTGTTTGGAAAGGAACAACCTGGTCGACTCAGATGCTATGGTAGATCAGTGACAACAAGTTCTCTTAAAAAGGAGGAGGAAATTAACAAGATTAAACAAAAGCATGCCAATGAATTAAATTCTCTAAAGGAAGAAATGAGAGAGGAAATGCGAAATTTATTTAGTCAATTGTTGCAAAGCAACCCAGGATTGAATGTTCAAGATATACCAGGGTGCGTCGGATCTAATCTTGCTTCACCTGCTGATGCAAGTAGTGCACAAGCTGTAAGAGGTCAAAATCTTCTAAATTCTTCTGGATCAACCCATGCTTCGATTATTAACTCAAAAGGTATTTTATCCTAAAAAACTATATCTTATATGATTGAGAATCTGTGAGAGTTGGCTAATCAGTGCTCCTGTGTTATAATCTTGTTACGCAATGTTTCATGATTGAGAATATGTGAGAGTCTAATGTGGTGTCTATAAATAGGGTCTTAATATAATAATGTAGATGTTCAAAGATCTCTTGTTCATTGTCAATCATAAACCAGATTCTCTTTCACATTATGTCAGAATTTGTATAGCGGAGAATCTGTTCAAAAGTCCCGTTTCAAGTGTCTCTTGTTGGTTGTTTTCTTTTAAATGTGGTTGTTGGTATCATATATGGGCCTCCCCAATCTAAGTGGTTTTTTGTCGTTTCACTGGAGTTGTTTTCTAGTTTGTTCATCTAGTTTTCCCTCAAGGTACATTCAAATGAGAATATAAGGAAGTTTGTGTAGCCTGACCGGGCTGGTTAGAATGATCCTGGACACTAAAAAAGAAAGGCTACATGGTCTTGTATTGCTCTATTTCATGAAATTTGGCTTATCATTATGTCACATGTTGATGTCTCTTGTTTCCGTGGGATTTGCGAACAAGAGATCTTCTTGATTGTCTGTTGCCTCTACATGGATAAGGTTGTATGCTCTGTATTTTCTGACACTGAAATCACATGATCTTTTTATTATCCTTATGTTTCAGTGTACCTCTGTGCCAATTGGGTGTCTTGGTTCATCATTTTTATTTCTTTGGCAAGACAAATTTAAGACGAGTTTACCTAATTCAACTAAGTTCATTATTATCAGCTACAAACACTTAAACATATACTACAAAGTATATATAACATATCACATTCGTTCTGAACCCTATTAATCCTTGTTTGTTGTATGTCTACTGATGGAGAAACTGAAGCTTTGATTGAATTAATGGCAACTGGTTCAGTCAAGAAGCATGAATTAGGAGCCTAGCTAAAGGGTGGCCATTCACGCACTCTTAGTGGAGAAATTATATTGTGCATGTAAATATAATATTGTGGAAGTTGTGTGAATAGTTTTCTCTGCGTTTCAAGTGCCTCTTGTTGGTTGTTTTCTTTTAAATGTGGTTGTTGGTAACATATATGGGCCTCCCCAATCTAAGTGGTTTGTTGTCGTTTCACTGGAGTTGTTTTCTAGTTTGTTCATCTAGTTTTCCCTCAAGGTCCATTCAAATTAGAATATAAGGAAGTTTGTGTAGCCTGACTTGGCTGGTTAGAATGGTCCTGGATTTAATGTGTCCAGATCTAGTTTTGTTTCAAGCTTGTTATGCGTCGATACTCTTTGATGTGGCCCTCATCTGAATGTGGTTAACAGAATGTGATAATAGATAGGCTTTAGTTTGGTTCTTTTTTTGTTGTCATAGTATGTTGCGATCGCCTGTCTGCTATAGTTTCTTTTCCATTATAGATGTCTCCATTTTGGTTGATAGTACCATATTGGAGTTTATATCATGAATACCCCTTTTATTATTGGACTTGACTTAGTTTTCATATTTGGTACTCTTTGGAATTCAAATGTTTTCAAGCCACTGCACATGGGAAAGCATGTCATCTGTTTTGCCCAATTTTTCTGGAAGTAGCTGCTGTAAAAAATGTTGATATGTTGCTCCAAGTTGATATTTTTATGGAAGTAGCTGCTGTTTCTGGAAGTAGCTGCTGTAAAAAATAATGTTGATATGTTGCTCCAAGTTGATATTTTTCTGGAAGTAGCTGCTGTAAAAAATAATGTTGATATGTTGCTCCAAGTTGCTCCATCTTATTTTGTTTAGGGGATATAATCTGGTTCATTGCTTCATGTTTGAGCACCATTGTTTGAAGTGAATTAAAAGCATAAGTAGGGCCCGAAGATTGAGCAAGTCTTTATGTTTCAGTTGGCAACATTTCAGTTTACAAAAGAGTGCACTCCCTCTTTTGTGTATTGTTTGCATTTTTTTTTCAATGTTTCTGAAAGTGCAATGCTTCTTTTGTTGTTGAAAGTGCAATGCTTCTTTGGTTATTTCAATGAACTCTAAACATTTCTACCCTCTAATTGTTCAACTCTCTAATTGTTTTATTTTTTTAATGTGTAGGAATATGCGAGAGATCAAATTTGAATGGCGGCCACAAGTCAATTTGATTTATTGAAATGAATAAGAAGAGTTTTTGAACTATTTTTAGAGTTTAAATACATTTGATTTTGTGGAATTCATTGCGAGTATGCACATCTTTAAAAGACTCTTATAAGAATTTGTAAGACATTATTATTTGAAGTTTATTGCATATCTATACATTTAATTATTTGTAAGCAAAATTATGCGTAGTGTGATTAGTATATATATATATATATATATATATATAAAATCAATAAGAAAATTTTGGCATATAAATTTGGTTTAGTCAATATTGCAAAACTTCAAAATTGAACATCAATTATGGCATGGATATTAGCAAAGGATACACTTTAAAGTGTTGTTTTAGAGATGTTATAAATGGCTACACTTCGAAAGTGTTGCCAATAAGTCTGAAGAGTCAACGCTTAAAAATGTAGTAGTATGTAGAAAAAGTGTTGTTATATAGCTATTACAAAGCGTTGCTTTTGCAACCCATGGGCAACACTTTTAAAGTGTAGCTGTTTAGGTGACACTTACAAAGTGTTGCCTAAAGTCAAAGGTAATGCTTCTTTAGGCCACCCCTGCAAAAGTGTTGCCTAAAGCCAAAAAGTGTTGGCTTTGATCAAAGACAACATTTTCATAGTTTAGGCCACACTTAGTCAGGACAACCGTGGAGGATAGTATGATAGGAATAGGGGCCTAGAGAGAGATGCAGATTTGGGTCACAGAGAAGGCTTCATAAATTGTCCTTATGTGCCACTACATAACCATGACATAGGTGCAAGCAGTTCCAGAATTGAGGAGATGTTTGATCGCCTGTTGAAGAAAGCTGAGACGCGGGATGAGATTCTAAGAGGGATGAAATCATAGATTTCTAGTATAAATTAGAAAATTGATTCTCACTCGGTGGCAATCAAACAGCTTGAACAACAGTTCGGTCATGTGTAGACTCAACTTAATCAGCATCGGAGGGGTACAATACCTAGTAACACTGTTCAAAATCCAAAAAATGAAGGGTAGTGTATGGTGATTACAACTCAGGGTGGCAAGAGCACCACTGATCCTCCCATGCCAATCGATGAGGAAGATGTTCGAGAGGAGATGGATGTGGCCAAGGATGCAGGAATAAGAGCTGATCGTGGCAAGGATAGGGTAAGCGAAGTTGTTGATGCTCCATAGAAGTTGAAGCCCATTCCGAGGCCTCCTCCTCCCTTTGCTCAAAGAATTAAAAAAGAGGCAGGAAGAAGGCAAATTCAAGCACTTTCTTTCAATGCTAAAATATCTCTCCATCAATATCCCTCTCATTGAGGCATTGGAGAAGATGCCAGGGTACGCTAATTACATGAAGGACCTGGTCACTAAAAAGTGCAATGCGAGTCAGGAGATCTCCCAAGAGCTTCAACATTGCAGTCCTTCAACAAAGAAGTCATCTTCAATATCTGTCAGTACATGAAGCATCCAGATGATCTAAAGAACGAAGTCTGGGCAATTGGTGAAGTCTAAGTAACCAATTTTTCCAATTCATGTTGTGACATTAAATCGGGCACTACTTGGGAGGCGACCCAAGATCTTTGATGTAATAGCATAGTTGTAGGTTTATTTTCAGCTTTTGGACTCATAGGGAGATTATTTTCTTGTATTTTGATTGTAATGTATTGGACATTGAGCTGGTTGCATATACAGTAACAATGTGTTCCATGAAGAATATGCAGGTACAGGGCTAAGTTAGCCATTGTGGGCTGAAAAGAGAAACAAAAGGGCCTCTATAGCTGGTTTTATGAGTCATAAAATACTTTATGACACATACACCATCTCATAGAGATTTCCAATGAGCAAAACGTAGTGCACTAAAGTCCACGAGGCAACTTTACGATACATAGATCAAACTATGGGTCGTGAATAAGGCTCGTGGACCCTAGGTAAGTCCTGAAAATGTTCTAAGTGTTGAGGGTTCTATGACCAATGCTACGATCCATAAATCACTTTACGACTCGTATACTGGTCCGTGTAACCTAATCCTAAAATCTAGGGTTTGAATATTCTACAAAACCAAGGTTTACGGGCCGTAAAACACTCTATAGCCCGTAATTGGGGTTTCGTAGAGTCCAGGCATACTTTTTCGATGAGTTTTCGGCGACCTAGAATTTAGTACCTAGACACCTCCTTCATTTGCTTCCGCTTAATCACACATCTTGGTAAGTTTTCGGTTAATTCAAAACCTTCAATTTACCTTCTTTTGTATTATTGAATTAGACAATGTGTTGGGAATTGTAGTTTAGCCATGAAATCTATGTTTGAATTATATGTGTTAATTGAATTTGGGTTCCCATGTATGAATGTTTGTCTAAATCTAGAATTAGGTACTTAATCCTTGTTTAAATGTTTTGAATAGTTGTTTGTGCCTATTGATTCACTCACCATGTGTGATTAAATGATGTTGTTTGTGAAGGGGCGAGGGATGACATAGGTGCATAATCTGGTTGAATCGAGCATAAGTGGTTGGAACATTAGGGTAAACATGCTTGATCATTTTTTATTGGGTATATGCGTGTATAATATATTGGGGTCTTGGTTGTGATTTGGGAATCATGAGGGTATGTGCATTTTTGCTTCGATGATGATAGAATAATTGTTGAAAAAATTGAATGGGATCCATTATGATGGGCTTAGAAACTCAAGTGACTGAGTTTTCTTGATTACGAGTGGCTTTTACGGCCTATGGAGCATTCCATGAGTTGTAATTGCCCCTCGTGCAAAATTACAGAAACGTAAAGATTCTGAGTCTCCTTCAGATGAGACCTTCTACGAGGTACAAGTCGTAGTTCACTTTACGGCGCGTTGATAAGTCTCATAGATTCATGCCTGGAATAGATTCACTTACTGGAATTTTCTACGACTCAGACTATGACTCGTAAACCTTTTTACGAGTCATACATGGTCTCATAGACTTTACTAGTGGCAAAGATTATTTGAATCCCTATTTTAAGAAAGCTATTTATGACTCGTAATAGAAACTATAGCCCATAAAGAGACTTTCAAAGAACTCTTCTTTGTATTCCAATTTCTTATTTATAGGGCTAACCACGGTGTGCATATGTTCATATTTCAGGTACTATGGCCCATAAAGCCAAATGAGATGAGATCAGGGCCCAGCAGAGGTAGCTCAAAGATGAGTCTTCAGATGATGAGTAGGTCCCTACTCTGAGTGAATCAGTAGAGGAGCTTGGAGTTACCCCGACCTAGAGGTGGATCTACCACAGACTAGAGCTGCTGCCAAGGCTGCAGACTCAAACTTTCGTTGTTCGCACTTCCAATTTTGATAATAGAGGCAACGATGGGAGCGATTCTATATAGCTCTGAGGATGGTTTAGAGACAGAGTCATCCATATTACGTCGATCATCACCTCTAGATTCTCCCCGTAACCGGTGGTGCATCTAGGGAATGCAGGAGATATATGTTAAGGGATTGCAGCCGACAGAGTGGGGCAAGCCAGCCCGCTCCATCTATGAGGAGCCCTGATTCATCTCAGGCAGACTCAATAGTGTCCCTGGTCTCTAGGACACGATGACTCGGTATGGACTACAGAGGCTCACAGGTTCACTTGGACGATAACCCTCGACCACGGTTAGGAAGTTTTATGCTTTTTATTGGGCCATTTTTCAGACCGCTCTTCCCAAGGGGAAGAAACCCCTCACTCAGCCCACACTGACCAAGACATGAGTGAGGGGCCAGCATGTGGATGTATCAGAGGCTACCATCCGCCAGATGTTATTTGGACCAGAGTTCCCTGCCCCCAGATGAACCGCAGAGTTTGACTACAGGGTGGGATAGACGAGGGACCCCCTTGTTACGAGAGATCCAGAGCAACGAGCCACTTTGATGAGATGGGTGGCTGGGTATATTTCTAAGCAGGATTCATAACCTGCATGGGTCACCACTCACTTGGAGCCTATTGTCAAGGCTTTGCTTAGTTTGCCTGCCAAGTTCTTGTGGGTTGTTGTTCGTTCACGCATCCGGCCTACAATTTCTGATAATACGTTGATGCTAGAGCATGCGGTTTGGTTTCAAGCACATTAGCTGGCTATGATATTGATTAGGCATGTCTCATAGCCGAGCAAATTCATGAGGCCATATTGAAGAGGTCTACCTCCATCCTATTCCCATGCTTGATATACAGGCTCTGTCTAGAGTCGAGGGTGGAGATTTCACACCAGATGGACCAACTGATTGAGGCTCAGCGTACATTGGATTCTAGCCTGATCAAGCCTGAAGAAAACTTGGTGGAACTCCGGTGAGCACAGTCTCCACCTATGCCTAAGATGTTCGCCCCAGCGCCACCATTGGAGGGTTCACAGACTGCTACCGCCACTGCTACTACTACTTAGGAGAGGCCCCCATGGCCAGAGGCAGATGGGGCCCTCCACTTTTATTTCTGCACCACAGGTCGTGTCATCACAGGCTATTTCCACAGATATGGTATATGTGTCCACCGCATCTATACAGGTCTTGGCGTAGATATTATCACAGGTTGAGTCGCAGTTGACTCTCATCATTCATCATATCATGCCATGGCTCCACCAGGCTATTTCAGACTTGGAGGGTCGGACGCAAGCATTCACAATCGCTACTATTCAGGATTGTATCTCTACTGTGGACACTTGCATTGACGCCTTCAAGGATAGGGTACAACGGAGATTGAGTAATGCCCAGCTATTAGATTTGTCGACTATTCAGACAAAGATCCAGCAGCTCCAAGCTGACATGACAACAACACATTACTAATTGCACTACTAGAAACTATACCTCTGATGTTTGTGGTTTATCTATTTGCTCCTGATGAGCCCATTCGGTCTTCCCACGCAAAGAGACCCCGCACAGAGGATGATAATCCAGATAAGATACGCTTACATGCGAGTCTTACAGAGGAGGTGGAGATTGAGCTTGTCTTGAGTAGATCGATACAAGAGGAGAAGAGATGACAGGATCTAGAGCATGAGAGCATGAGAGGTGTTGGCCCCTTTGGACAGAGTAGTACTGCTGAACAGACTACCCCACAGGAGGAGAGTGGCCAGAACTCAGCGGTACACTGGTGCTTAGGTGCCCAGGTATATTGTTTTACCCGTTATGTTGTTTTTCTTTGATTTTCTGCATTAGGGACAATGCACATCTTTTTTATGAGGTGTAGATAGTTATGGGCCTTAGTGAAGTCTGAGTAGCTTTGATCCATAACTACCCCAATGTTTTCACCCAGGGTTTTCTTGTTTGTGTTCTTTTTCCTTGTGAATATTTAATTTCTGTTGAACCGGCATGTTTAGGATGTTTACATAGTATTTGTAGCATATAGTACCAATACTTGTGGCATATAGCATGTTTGTTATGTTTTGTTTGAAAAATGATACCCACCAAAAATTGATTTTGATTAATAATTAGATAGAAACAATGCATGTGTAAGTGTGTGACAATGTTTGTTCTGATAAGTAAGGATGAATTATGATAAGAAGCATGATCTGAGAGTCTTTTTTTATGATGCACGCAGTGCCATGTGGGTGTGAGCTTAATTTGCTAGATTCATGTGTTTTGTCCTAATTTAGAACTTTCCCTGTTACTCTAAGTTAGATCGTAGATTAATTGGATTAGGAAAGGATCTTAGATTATTTTTCTTAATAAGACCACTTAGCCTAAAATTACCAACCAAAACTATGATATATCCCTTGTTCCTAATGTTTCAGCCTAACATGTACCTATTCTTTGAAAACACCTAGTTAACCTAGCCTTGTTAGTTGTAAAATTCGAAAATCGCCCCTAGTCCTCTCTTGAATATTGTGCACCTTGACTGAGATAAAAAGCCTAAGTTGAGGGTGGCTACCAAAAGTGGCCATGGTCCTGAGGTCGGAGATTGTGCACCTCAACACAGGCTAAAAGTCTAAGTTGAGGGTGGATGGTGTAAGGGTGAAACAGAAAAATGAGGGGGTGAATTAGTGATATAGAGAAATCATTTACTAGGTGCACGAAAAACAAGTGATGC
Organism: Solanum rostratum; assembly: GCA_029948455.1. Taxonomy (NCBI): domain Eukaryota; kingdom Viridiplantae; phylum Streptophyta; class Magnoliopsida; order Solanales; family Solanaceae; genus Solanum; species Solanum rostratum. The sequence continues at coordinate 51,995,077 of CM057046.1, forward strand.
CTTATTTGTGAGCTAAAAAAGAAAAATGAAGCATAGAGCTAAGGCAAAAAGCATAAAATTGAAAACAATTTGCTTTTACTTTTCTTTTTATTTTCTATTTATTCATTTCTCTCAGTCTTACGAGGAGAAATCCACGTGATTCGAGAAAAAAATCTATGCTTTTTGTAGGTGATGTTTGGAAATAGAACAATTTCTTCTGTCGTGTATCGTCGATTAATGTAACCTCAGATGCTATGTTTCAATTCTCGATTCTAGCATTAAGCGAAAGGTTCCACCTAGAAGTTTTGTAGTACGGGTCAATACTACTCTACTAGTGCTAATAGGAAGCATAGGGGAAGAAGAACTATACCTAGAAATCAACAACACGAAAACTTTGTTCTAAGTCAGCCCTTTCCTTAGCGGGTTAAAACACCTAAACAAAAGCTTGAAAATAGGAAAAAGGGAGAATAAGAAGAAAATAACAGAGTTGGTATGGAAAAGTGTGGAAATACACAGTGTCAAGGAGGGATTTTAGTCATTATGTTCCCACAATGTCATACCAAAGCCCCTCTGAGCCTACATTACAAGCCTAGAAAGTCCTAAAGTGATCCCAGTCAAGTTAGTTGAAAGTCTTAATCATGAGTATTGGGGCAAGCCTATGGTATTAGGCATGATGCATGAAGATCTTTTGTGTGAGTGAGTGATTTTGCATAGTCCCAAGGTTATACATAAAAAAAAAATTGAGTGTCAAATATAAGACTTCTTTCTGTGAGGAAACTTGCATTGCATTATTAGCACTAGACTTGTTCAATGGTTGTGGATTGTAGATACTACCTCGCTTGTCATCGTTGTGTTATCACATGCACAAGTTTGTATTGGTTTGCTAGATAGCTAACTGATCCTGTTTTGAAAAGTTAGTGTGGATAACTGAGTTTGAGATATATGTGATATATGCCATATGGTTGAGGTCTGTTTGTTGTTGTATAATTTATATATATTGAATCTGTTACTTGAGGACAAACAACAATTTTAAGTTGAGGGTGTCCACCTGGGAGCCCAAAAAGCTTGGGAGGTACACCCGCGCACAATATAAATCTACAGATGATCAGTGAACCCCCTCTGAACCATCACAGAGTATAACTCTCCACATCATTCAATCAAGGAGTCAGTTGTATGTGGGTTTAAGGCCCTAGTGTCTAAGCCTGAACGTCCCCTGAGCCCCCATAAGCCCAGAAGGTACACTATACACAATCAAGATGAATCGGTAAGTGGATCCATAAGTAATCAACCAAGCCCTCGGTGCCCAACATAACAATAATAATTGGGTCCTCGGCCTATCCAGAATTTGTATCACATGGGAACTTGAACCCCTTGTATCACTCGGAGACTCGACCCCTTGGGTCTTCCAGCCAGGGCTAAGTGGTCTGACCATAAATGTAATGGTAGGATGTATCCCCCACGGGAGAAAGAATCCCCCTAGAATAATCAATAGTTTCTCAACATCGGAGTATCAATCATGGGGCCCAGCCTCATAGAATATCATTCACGGGGTCCTCAACCCAAAAACTCAGCCGGTGTTGGGTCCTCAGAATCTGCATCCGCCACCTAGCATCACAATTGGGTTCACCGGGACACAAGTCCACGGGGAGCGTCACCAACATCCAAACTCTACAGACGTGACCACCGGTGCTCAATGGTGACAGGGAGCATCATCTGGGACAAGATTTCAATAGTCTCCCACCACCAATAACATATTGATCACGAAGCCTACCTTTGAGACATTTGTACATTCTCAGTATCTACAAGCTTCGTTATCCAGCTGTTAAAACTCGAGGGCATCTAAGCTCTACTCAATGGGCTCTCAGGGTTGCTCCCTATCGGGGACTAACGACGCAATACTTCCCCTGCCTAGAGTCTGGCCTCTACGCGACATCCACGTGGAGGAATGAATTAGGCCAAATTCTCAAAAATTGCAAAACCATTGGCAAGACACGCAATGAAATCAATAACAAAGGAAAGTTCCTAAAGATCTCGTAGCATCCCGGAGACAAGCCACGCATGTCTCAACAATCATTCATAAGACTCTACTAGATGGTAGCTCTGTATAGTTGAGACAAGCGAACCTTAAGCTCTGATACCACCTAGTCACGACCTGCACCTGGTCATGATGGCGCCTTCTAGGTCCCACTTACAGGCAAGCAGATTCCTAACCCAAGGGTACATGTCCTAGCATCTAATAAAGCTCAAATCGACATATTGATAACATAATAATCAAAACCTACCTAAAACTTGGAAGTCAACTGTACAGAGCTATTATAGTCACAAGGACATAACATATACATATATTAAGAACCATAAAATTATACAACTCAAGAGTGCTCCTACAAAATATATCAAAATACTACTATACAAGGCCAAATGTCTGGAAACAATAGACGACCATCAAAAGGAAGGAGACTGCAAGGTAGCCGGAATCACCGGTGCTCACCAACATTCTCTTGCGCGCTCCTAACACTCCCCAACTCAGCATCTATGCCTCGTACCTGGACCTGCACCATGGGAAGATGCAGAAATTAGGGGTGCGTACCAGTATAGGCACCCAGTAGGCATCATTGGCCGACTAAATGAAATAGTACAAATGAATAAGCCCAAATATATAGAGAATTGTAGCACTGTAGCAAAAACAAAATTAGAACAAGGCATAAGCATATATGGAAACCCTCAAACTATAACTTAACAATTCGAGATGATGCATACTGATAACTTGAACCAATCGCCGCAAGGAGATGTTATACATTAAGCCAACCTAACTCTAATGGCAGGAGAGAACACAAACCCCAATTAGAACCACAAATGCGACTCAATTTGTACCCTGGTCTAGACTAGAAATCAGGGCATAAGAACTCAGACGATACCAACTGAAGAATATTGTGTAGGCCCATACCTTAACTGCTCCCAATTGAGGCATAGAACTGTATGCGAGTGTAAGGCCCTTACCTGTACGCCACTCGGACCCCATAAGCCCAAGAGGTACACCTACGCACAATATATATCTACAGATGATCACTGGACCCCTTCCCCCAATTCATCACATAGTATAACTCTCCATATCATAAGATTAAGGGTCAGTTGTACATGGGTGTAAGGCCTTAGTGTCTAAGCCTGAACGCCCCCTGAGCGCCCATAAGCCAAAAAGGTACACCCACACACAATTAGGGTGTGAATAGGTAAGTGGATCCATAGGTAATCAATTGTGTGCTCGCCCCCCAACATCACTATAATAATCGGGTCCTTGACCCATCAAAAATTAGTATCACATGGGGACTCGAACCCCTAATATCACCGGGGGACTCAAATCCCTGGATCTTCTAACCTGGCCTCTAATTGGTAGCCAGCCAGGGCCAAGTGGTCTAACCATAAATGTAACGGTGGGACATATCCTCGCAGGAGAAAGAATCCCCCTAGCATAATCAATAGTGTCTCAACATTAGAGTATCAATCACAGGGCCTCGCTCCACAGAATATCAGTCATGAGACCCAATCTCAAAGAATATCAGTCACAGGGTCCTAGACCCAAAAACTCCACCGATGCTCGGTCCTTAGAATCTGCATCTTACGCCTTGCTAACAGGGTCACACTCTTGTCCCTAACCCAGTAGTGGCCCAGTAAAAATACATCTCATATCAAAGATTACAAGGCCCTCTTAGGAGGGCAACAATAACCCATCCCAGAACATGGTGTGTTTCTCTAGACACTAACCAGTGGCGCAAGTACATAAAAGACAACAGCGATATACAGGATCATGAATATGTCACATGGAAGCAAAAAATCATGTTTGATTAAGCAAATCTACTATAAGCTAAGCACAAGTACTCAGAATAGGTATAAATAGCCACAGTTGTATCATAGATATTTCAACCAACCAAAGACCCTAGAATCAAATATAGATATTAGAATCAATGTGCAAGGTAGCATGTAATCACCTGCAAGTCGCATAGGCTAGTATAACTAGTTATCTCAGGCCAAACATACATACAAGCAATAGTTAAGCTCTGTATACATACCTACCACATGCTCTCAGCCAGACCCATCCCTTTAGCGCCCTTTCATAGACTGATGGTGCCAATAGTTAGTAATAAAGCACCTACGACTAACATAGCCCTTAATACAACAACTACAGTTCGACTCCGCCATATGCATATCAGATGCAGATACACAAGAAGTTATTTCAAAATAAATTCCACCATTCAACCCATTAATAGTATACTTCTACATATTTCGACTAAAATATGCAACCATTCCAACTCAGTCTAAGGTATAGAGAAAGCCTAGCCTACCTGGCATCCGATGTCCCGTACTCTACATTGATCTAGCTAAGATTTTCTCATTGTGTAGCTTCCCAATGCTTCTTCACTACTAAAAACACAGAAATATAATTCCCATGGCCACCCGAGTTTACAGCGAAACTCAGCCCAAAACGGGCCCTAGAAGACTAAGAAAAAGCCAAAAAAATGGAATTAGAAACTTTACAGGAAAAATATTCTTTTCAATACTTTCTCAGTCAAAATTTTCAAACAAAAGAAAAAATGAGCAAACCTCCAGCATGCTACAGCGTTCCTCTTAGAACGTAGAATAATTTAGACTAAATTTCACTTAATTTTGTTAATAATTAGCTAAGATATCAACGCATAAAGTTTTTACAAATTCTGAGAAGATATAAGCTAAAACAGTGATTTTACCTCGAAATATGCAAATCCCAAATCTGACTTCACCATGACGTTCCTTGAAAAAATTCGAGTCACGTGGACCTTTGAATCGCAAAAATCAGAGGTACGAATCATTTTTTTGGCCAATTAAAGTTTTCTCTTCGAAGCCTTCGCGACGAAGCATTATATAGGCCAGCCACATGATGCTGCGCACAATCATGGGCACGCAGGCACGACGGCTATGCCATGTTGGGGGAACATGCGTGCACGAGTGCATACACAGGCTTACACATCAGCTGCTAGCACCAGCAATCCCAAAAACTTCTTTGGGGCATTCACGTGGCTTTCGATGCCCCGTTTTACGCGAATAAATAGTATAACATATCGATTTCAATGTTCTGGATCCAATGGTGTTATCAAAATGCCTAACGGAGCATCCTACGAAAAAAAGAGGGTCCACTTCTTTTCGGCTAAAATTAGCTAAAAGAATTAAGGGGGTCAAAATGCAACCGGATGACCCCGATAACTGGTGAAAGGTCATTCAAGATTGTTTTCGACATTCTGGAGCTGACCACGCTATAAGTTTCCAATTTTGAGTGCGTTAAGCTGGGTTTTTATAGAAATATACTTTTTAGCTTCCGACAAAACTCGTTTTGCAACTTTCAACTCAAAATCACACTGGAACCCTCCTTTCCCGAATCAACCACCCTCCTAGCACCAATCAGCCATTTTGGAACTAACAAATCACGAAATCAAATTCCGAGGCCATTTACTAAGCCTTTAACAGAAATCTCATCTTTGCAGCCTTAGCTTCTCGCAAACTCGCATAATTCTCAACCAAAACCATCGATAACCATTCCAACGATCCCAATATACAATAATAGGTCTGATGTCACCATATTGAATCTTAAATCAACAAAAGGCTCACAAAAATACATAAATGACCTGAAGGGTCATTACACGTATTCTTGAGAGAGTTCGCCTTAGAAATTTTTAGAGTTGAGGAATCAGGGATTGAATGAGAGACTGAATGAGGGACTTAGTGCTTTAAGGCAGGTATAAGGTCCCTTTTTCAATCCCAAAATAACATAGTTAGATATAGAAATGACAAACGATCCCTCATTAAAATTGCCAAACTCAACCAGCAAAATCTTGTTTATGGGTCATAGTCAATCCACGGGTTGTAAGCCCTGTTCGACTAGCACACGTCTGAAATCCATGAAACCAAAATTGCTGAACCCAAAACCACAAAACCTTATTATAGGTTGTGTAACATCTTATATGTCATGGTTGGACTCGTAAAGTACTTCCACACTTAGTCATTTTTTCTTATTTTCTTGGTCTCATCCATGAAGGGAGTCTACAAGTCGTGAATTAACCTACAAGCTGTCTGGTAACATATAGGTTACATTTCATTAAACTCCAAATTTTCTTCATGTTTGATAAACTCACTTATGACCCTAACTATGGACCGTGATATATCCTAGGGCCTTCACTTGGTTCGTGGGTTACCTTACATTTGAAAATGTTTCCCTTTCCTGAACTCTAGTCGAATCTATGTGCCGTATGTACACTTACGAGCCATAAGCCACCCTCTTGAACCTAACTTCAGGTTATTTTTAAGCCAACACTTATGAGCCATAGGAAATTTTCTAGTCTTAGATGACTATTCTGAGTATCGAGTCCTAAATGAATTTTCCGAGGTCTGAGTCCCAAATGATATTTCTTGTGCTTTGGGTCTTGGATGAACTTTCCTATGGTCTGAGTATCAAGTGACTTCTCTTGTGGTTCGAGTCCTGGATGATTTTTCTTAGGTGTAAGGCCAGTTAATTATTCTTCGGTAGATGCCTAGTTGATTATCTGACCATTTTGCCCTGGCTGACTTCCCTAGTTGGAGGCTTGGTCGGGAGGACTCGGGGTTTGAGTCCCAAGGTGATATCATGTGAGTTCCTATTTGATATTACAGGGATTTGAGTCCCCATGTGACACTGTGTTCCATACTAGTTGAGGAATCATACCATCTGCTACTACTGATACTTGTATCCATACACCTATGCATACCCTGACTGTGTGTAAGTGTACCTCCTAGGCTTATGGGGGCCCAATTGGCATAAAAGCATAGACGCTAGGGTCTTACACCCACATACAACACTATACCTCAACCGCGTGGTAGTTGTGATATAGTTCCACTCGGGTTTTGTTAGTTGGTTTTATTGTACACTACTATGTTATGCTCAATTGGTCCTTCCTAATTCTTCTTGGTTGGGTTCTCTTGGTTTGACATATTTGACATGTAATTGTAGTTCAGATAGCTAGCATTATAGAATTTCGTGGCATTTGTTCTTACTACACTTACTATATTTCACTTAGTCAACCGATGATGCCTACTAGTTGTCTTTGACTGATACTCGCCCCTACTTTTCTGCATCTACTCGTGGTGAAGGTCCAAGTACGAGCAGTGAGCACTGATCTAGAGACATGGTATCCGCTACAAAAGACTTTGGTTAGCATTGAGCTACATTTAGGATCTTTTATTAGATAGTCTCCTTCTGTTTATTAGGTTGTTTTTTGTATTCAGACGATGACCTTGTTTATATGTAGTTTTGGCTTGTACCTGTAGGAAGTTATCTTGGCTATATATATGTATATTTTTATTTTGAGTCTATAATAGCTTTGTACAAGTGACTTTCAGGTCTTGGGAGAGGTTGTTGTTGGCTTGTTTTGTATATTGCTAGATATCGTTATGCTTAGCTATAAGGACAAGTACCATGGGTTTGGGTTGGCTTGCCTGTAGGTGGGATCTAGTAGGAACCATCATGACATGAAAGGTTTGGTCATGACAATTTGCATAAAGGTTTCCTTTGTGATTTAGTAAAAATCTCCATGATAATTTTGATGTCATCGTTGGGATGGATTGGTTGCATGCCCCCTATACTTCTATAGATTGTCGAACTTGTAAAGTCGAATTCCAATTCTCAAATGAACCCATTCTTGAGGAGAAGGGAAGTAGCTCAGTCCGTAAAGGTCAATTTGTTTCCTATCTTGAAGCCCATAAAATGATTTCCAAGGGGTGTGTCAATCACCTAGTGAAGGTTAGAGATGTCACTTTCAAGGTCACATCTCTTAAGTCGGTTAATGACTTCCTTGATGTGATTCCTAAAGATTTACCCGGTGTTCCACCCGAAAGGGAAATGAAGTTCAGCATAGATCTCCTTCCCGGTACCCAACCTATCTACATTCCTCCTTACCTAATGGCCTCGGTGGGATTGAAAGAATTGAAGAAGAAATTAAGGGATTTGTTGGGGAAGGGTTTCATTAGGCCAAGTAGGTCCCCATGGGGTGCTCTAGTGTTATTTGTGAGGAAAAAAGATAGGTCGCTCCAAATGTGCATAGACTACCAATAATTGAACATTGTGACCATAAAGAACAAGTATCCACTCCTAGGATAGATGACTTGTTTTACAAATTATCAGGGGCTAGAAACTTTTCTAAAATTGATATTTCATCCAGTTATCATCAACTAAGAGTAAGGAGTGTGACATTTCAAAAATGGCTTTCCGAACAAGGTATGGTCTGTTTAAATTTTTGGTGATGTCATTTGGTTTGGATAATGCTTGAGAAATATTTATGGACCTAATGAATAGAGTGTTCAAGCCCTATCTTGATTATTTTGTAGTTGTTTTCATAATTGACATATTGGTGTATTCTCAGAGTAGAGAATAGCATATGAACCGCTTGAGGATTGTGCTACAAACCTTGAGGGAGAAGTAATTGATTGTTAAGTTCAACAAGTGTGAATTTTTGTTAGAAGAGGTGGATTTTATTTTGCATGTGGTTTTTGGTGAAGGGATAAAGGCTGATCCCAAAAAGGTAGAAGTGGTAAAGAGTTGGCCTAGACCCTTAACTCATTCAAACATTAGGAGCTTTTTGGTCCTAGTCGGGTACTAAAGGGGTTTGTTGAAGGGTTCTCCTCCATTTCATTACCATTGACGAAGATGACTCAAAAGAAAGCAAAATTTGTGTGGATATATAAGTGTGAGAAGAGCTTCCAAACCTTGAAACACCAGTTAATTTTGGCCTCAATCTTGACTTTGTCGGAGGGTACTGAAGGATCTTTTGTTTATTGTGATGCCTCACGAGTTGGTTTGGGATGTGTGTCGATACAATATGGAGAGCTAATTGCCTCTACTTCAAGGAAATTGAAGGTGTATGAAAAGAACTACCCAACACATGATCTTGAGTTGGTGGTCATTGTATATTTATTGAAGATTTAGTGTTACTACTTGCATGGGGTACATGTAAATATCTTAACAGATCACAAAACCCTCCAATACGTGTTCGCACAAAAAGGTCTCAACGTGAGGCAAAGAGGGTAGTTGGAGCTCCTTAAGGATTATGATATGGGTGTGCATTATCATCCGATCAAGGCCAATGTTATGGTTGGCGCACTTAGTAGGGTGTATATGGGAAGCAAGACTCACATGGATGGAGGGAAAAGGGAACTAGAAAGAGAATTTCATAGGATGGCTAGGTTGGGAATTAGGTTGAATGAGATCGAAAATGGTGGTATGATGGTGCTAAATGGTTCAGAATCTTCATTGGTTGAGGATGTCAAATCCAAGAAAAATCTTCTTCCCACTTTGGTTGAACTAAAAATATTGGTGAAAGAAGGCAAGGTAGAGGTTTTCATCCGGGGGGAGATGGTGTGCTTAGACACCAAGGTAGATTGTGTGTGCCAGATGTTGATTTTGAAGGAGGGTCATAATTGATCTTATTCTTTTTATTTCCGTTCACAAAGATGTATATAGACTTGAGGAAAATATATTTTTAGGGTAGTATGAAGAAGGATACTACAAGGCTCATAGCCAAATGCCCTAATTATGAACAAGTAGAAGCCGAGCATCAAGGCTAGGTAACCTAGCCCAAGGCATAGAGATACCTACTTAAAAGTAGGAAGAAATCAACATGGATTTTGCGATTGGCTTGCCTAAGACTAGGAAGCATTTCCAATTGGTTTGGATTATTGTTGATAGAATGATGAAGTTGTATCACTTCCTACCAGTCAAAACAACCTATGGTTCCAAAGACTATGCTAAGTTGAACATCCATGAATTGGTTAGGTTGTATGGCATCCCGTTGTCCATCATTTCAAATCATGGTACTCAATTTACATCTCTTTTTTAGAAGTCCTTCCAAATAGGTCTTAATACTAAAGATAAACTTTACAGGGCGTTTCACCTAGAAACGTATGGTCTATCCAAGAGTACCATTCAAACCCTTGAGGATATTCTTAGATATTATGCGTTTGAGTTCAAGGGTAGTTGCGATGATCATCTCCTGCTCATTAATACAATAATAGTTACAACTCTAGTATCGGGATGACTCTATTTAAGGCCTTGTATGGGAAGCAATGTAAATCCCTGGTGGGGTGGTTTGAAGTGTGAGATATGTCTTTGATAGATCTGAATTTGGTTTTAGAGGATATAGAGAAGGTGAGGTTAATAATGTAAAGATTGAAGATGTCACAAAGTTGTGTAAATTCTTATTCCAACATTAGAAAGAGAGATCTTGAGTTTAAAGTTGATGATTGAGTATATTTGAAGGTCTCACCCATGAAAGGTGTGATTCAGTTAGGCATAAAGGGAAGGTTGAGCCCTAGGTATGTAGGATCATATAGAATTTTGAGGCGATTGGGAAGGTTTCCTATAAGTTGGACTTACCTATAGAGATGAGTATCTTTCTTCCGATTTTTCATGTATCCATGTTGAAGAAGTGTGTAAGTGGCCCAAGTTCCATTGTTCCTTTGAAGGTGGTAAATGTTGAAGAAAATTTGACTTATGAAGAAGTCCCGGTTGAAATATTGGATAGGAAAGTCAAGAGATTGAGTCCTTTGGAGGAATCAACAAGTCAAACGTGTTATGTGGAAAGTAGAAGTGAATATGATTAAGTGATACCCTCATCTCTTTCACTCTACTCAAGCCTAAGGTATTAAGTTCTTCTTTCCAAAAACCTCAAATTTCTTGCATTCCAGATTTCATCACATTTATGCATATTTACATGTTTATGAGATTGCATTTCAATGATATGTAAAGCATGAGTTTGAAAATTGTATGAAAAAGGATCTTTGAATTGCATTTTGCATGCATGCTGGGTTGTTAGCTATTTCTTTACTCCAATAGAGTTTACATTTAGCACATTTGAGGATGAATGCTCACAAGGGGGAGATATTATAAGGCCCGTAACTTAGAGAGTATGGAAATGCAGAAAATGCTAAAACTGAAGAGTTGTGGGTCGATATACGAGCCTCATTTATGGCTCATGGTTTGAACCACGGGTCATAGATAAGGCTCATGGATTGGGTTTGCTAGGGTGGAAAATTGATTAAGATTAGGGGTGGTCCATGAGGGGTGTTTACGGTTCGTAAAAGGAACTACTGATTGTAAGACGTTGTTCATAATTTAGGGTCTAAGTTGATGAACATTGAGTTTCTGGACTTTGGTTTACGAATGAACAGGACATATCATAGTCTATTTTACTAGACGTAAAATTATATCGTAGATTAGCTCCTGAGTTGAAAATATTTCTAAATAGGGTCGATTTTATGAGTAGGTTTTACGACCCATTGATCATTTTATGGATTGTAAAAAGGGGTCATAAATGAGGTTTAGAGGCTACTTTAGAGGTCCAAAAATGAAACCAGGGGACCCCCTAATTACGACTTGTGATCCAATCTGCAACCGGTAGATAGTGGTCATAGTTTGGGTTCCGACAATTATAATGAAGGGCATTATTTACTTTTTACTGTATCCTAAGCCCAATACTATTTCGTTCAAATCCTATTTCTCACCTATACCCTAACGTACCCCAAACACTCTCATTCTCTCCCATTCCCGAATCCTCTCAAATTTTCCAAGGTAAAATCCTCACCAAGGGTTTCCGAGTCTCTTCCTACAAGCTTCAAGTTCTATTTTTAGGCCTAATCAGGGGTGTGGGTTTGATTTGTGGATCCCTTTTTCCCAAAAAGTCCTACCAATTTCCTTTTTTATTTTATCTTTAAACTGTGGGATTCTATATGTTGCATGATTCTTTCTAAATGATAAAAATGTGATGTACATTCAATGATATAAGTTATATTAATGAGCTATTATATTATGACCATGAGGAGTTGATATATAAGATGATTTTGTGTTTCCCAACCTAGGACTTGAATGATGTTATGAATGGTTATGGTCGGTTAATGATTTAAATGGATGATTCTTACCATGTTCATGCATAATCCTCTTGATTTTTTATGATTTACAACTTATATGCATTGACCCACCATGTTTTAATTCAAGTCTTTAATGACGCACGATATAAATGATAAGGGCCTTCAAGCATATTATGAAAGTAATGAAACTTTATAAAGTATCTCATGATTCCCTTTATGATGTTTTAAGATGGTGAAAGGACAATTCTCACCAAGATTGACCGTCATGTGAAAGGACAATTCTCACCAAGATTGACCCTCATGTGAAAGGACAATTCTAACATGAAGGAATTCCTAAGTTAATTAGCTATTCCAATTATGATGATCTTTCTGTTTTCAAACTTATGAAAGCATGGTTATGATAATATATTAAAGTATTCTGCGAGACATGACTTACCACCGAATGGGGAATTGAGGTGGGGTTGGGTAAAGGAACCTTAATAACAACCTCTTGTCTCATTAACTTTGTTTCACCATAGGAACCCCTATAGGCTAAGGCTAGTGGATCCAAAATAGCATAAAGTTGATGTTAGATGTGTATGCATAAGTTGACGAAGTTCTACCCAGTAAGTAGTCTTCCTGAGCCAACGTAGAGGGTTAGGTTAGATTCCATGTAGTAGCTCTCATGGTTTTAAATGCCGGTTATAGTCTCCTCCCACATAGTTATACATATGATGTTTTATGATGGTTATGTTACTTCAAAGAATATTTTAAACAATAGACTGAGCATTTTACCCTTTGATTATGACTATACATATTTCTTATTATGGTATTACGATTTCGTTATTGCATTTTCATTCCACATTCTTAATACATTTAAAGTACCAACACATATTTTGCGTACATTATATTACCATGTAAGGATTGGAATTCCTCTTCCCTTAGTGCATGGCTAGACTTTTGAGCATTTGAAGACTAATGTTTTGGTGAGTCCTTTAGTTCGGGGACCATATCTCTTTTCCTTCATGCTATGGTGTATTCAAACATTTATTTTTCTTAAGATGTATTTCATTTTGATACTTATACTTGAGCGTGAGCTTTGAACATGTCTTAGCCCCTGCTAAGTCTTTTAATAGATGGTATTGTTGGACAAAGTGTACCAAGGTTTATGCTTGATTTCAGTTTGTAAATCTTATATGGTTGTCCCTTACTCCCTCTCCCCGTTATACTAATTCTGCTTTACATATGTTGAAATACCTATGAATGCTTGATGAATGCTATATGCATGGGTGAGGTACCTTCGGGTTCAATATTCGTTGTGTCACCCCTACACCCTAGGTTTAGGTCATGACAATTTTTTATGGACACTTTTTTCAATTGATGATAATATAAGAATATTCGAAGTGATATCTTTTTTCCTTACAAATAACACAGATAACCCCATGGCGATGCACTTGGCCTTATGAACCCCTGGTGGTCACGTCTGAGTGTTTAGGGCTTAGGAGTCGCACCCTTGAGGTCAAGGTTTGATGACCACGATTGTGATTCCAGGTGCCAGATGCCAATTCTTAGGACCGAACAGCTGAACCTACTGATTGTACCAGGGAGATTCTTTCTCTCATGGGGGATACATCCCACTGTTATGCATTTTGGGTGATTGTGTTAGGGTGAGGTGCCTTCGGGTTCAATATTTGTCGTGTCACGCCTAGACCCTAGGTTTGGGTCATGACAATTTTTCATGGTCACTTTGTTCAATTAATGATAATACAATCATATTCGAAGTGATATCCTTTTTCCTTACAAATAACACAGGATAACCCCATGGTGATGCACTTGCCATTATGAACCCCTAGTGGTCACATCTGAGTGTTTGGGGCTTGGGAGTTGTACCCTCGAGGTCAAGGTTCGATGACCACGATTGTGATGCGAGGTGGCAGATGCCAATTCTTAGGACTGAACACCTGTTGATGGTTTGGGGGGGCCCATTGGTTACATTCTGGATTTGAGACACTACTAGTTATTCAGAGAGATATGACACACTAATTGCTTCGAGTCGGAGAACCTGTTGATTGTGCTAGGGGGATTCTTTCTCACATGGGGGATACATCCCACTGTTATGAATTTTGGCTTTTTGTGTTAGGGGAATTCTTTCTCCCACAGGGGATACGTCCCACCATTATGTTATTGTCAGACCATCTGGCCTTGGCTGACTACCCGACCAGAGGCCAAGTCGGAGGACTAGGGGTTCGAGGCCTCGCGTGATACTGGTTCCTGGATGGGACGAGGACCTGGTTGGTATATGGTACTTTAGGTCAAGGATTTGCTTGTTTACCCATGTATCCACATACCTATACATACCCTAATTGTGTACCCTATGGGCTTTTGGGGGTTCGGGGGGCGTTCAGCCAGAGCCTTACACCCACGTACAACCATTCTGTGATCATGTGATATTAGGAGTAGGGTTCTACGATAATTTGGTTGATTAGATTGTGCGTGGGTGTACCTTAGGGGCTTATGGGGACCTAATTGGCATATAGGCATAGATATTAAGTCCTTGCACCTGCGTACAATACTACATCCCAGTTAGAGACAGTTATGGTATGAATCTACACAACTTCGTTAGTCAATATTGTGTTCATTACTTGGGCTGGTTCAGGTTATTTGTGCTTATCACTTGGGTTAGTTCACTTATCATTGTGCATCTCCTTGCTTGGATCTATTGCAGTTTGGGGGTTTCCATGCATATTTCCTTGATTTGAGTTCCGATTGTGCTAGACATGATGTAGTTCTTTATATGTGACTCTTCTGGATTTACTGCATTTCACTCGGTCGGCCGATGATGCCTGGGTGTCTTTTTTTTGTACTTACCCCCTAAATTTATGCATCTTTCGATGGTGCAGGTCTAGCTACACGCTATGATTGTTGATTTTGGGGGATTCGAGAATGCCCAGGAGCCTTCTTTTGGTGAGCATCGGCAACTCTGTCTTCATCGCAACCTCCTTCTTATGATGGCCATATTTTGCTTTTAGGTATTAGTCTTGTATAGTAGGATTATGTATTTGTAGGTGCCCTCCAGGTTTTGTGTATTTTATGGTTATTGATACATGAATATGATATGTCCTTGCGTCTATTATAGCTTTGTACAGTTGACTTCTAGGTTCTTGGTAGGTTTCGATGATTTATATAATTTTATTGATTTTGGTTATGATTAGAGAGCTAGGAAAGGTACCCTAGGATTGGGTAATTGGATTGCTTGTAGGTGGAATTTAGCAGGCGCTTTCATGAATGCAACTGAGTCGCGACATCAATTAATCAAGTAACTATCACACTTCAAGCAATTAAAGAAAAATCATGAAAATCCATAAATTTTTGCTTGAAACTTGAAAGAAAGTAGAGTCAAATTTCGGGCTCCATGGCTAAAGACTTACATACCTAGATGGACAACTCAAGAAAGTTGGAAGAAATTGACCTTGATTCCTTGGAGAATTTAGAACCCTAGCTTGCTTCAATGGAGAATCCACTAGAGAGAAAAGCCTTAGAGATTTTGGAGAAAATTTGGGGAACAATGAAATCAAGAGTAGTTTAATCATATTTAAGGCAGTTAAGGGTAGTTATAGGGTCAAAATGATGTACTTTAGGAGTTAAATGGGTAGGAATGACCAAAATGTTCTTCATTAAAAACTATCGGACACCATCCACGAACTCAATCTACGGGTCGTAGATCGATCTATTGCTCATAGACCAAGGGTTTCATCCTGGTTACATTTTTTACTTGTATAAGTGATCTCTAAACCTCATCCACGGAACTTTTTTTACAGCCCATAATTTATTTTACAGGATGTAGATGCCCCTCGTAGAACCCCTTCCAGACTTGGAAAACTTTACCTCTCAAGGCCCCATTTACGACCCCTATTCACGAGCCATAATTTCAAGTAAGATTGGTAGAATGGCCTTGTACATTGACTCCTAGTTCAAAAACATTTCCCAACTTCACTTTCCAAACCACAAGACCTATCAACGACTCATGAATCAAACCATGAGCCATAGATGGGCTCGTACTCACCTGACCAAAAGCCAATCTCTATAACTTTTCTAGTTTTCAACTTTCCAACGTACGGGGTGTTACAACAATGTAGGCCGAAGAAATATGTGCCTGTACTTTGAATTTACTTAGTATGTGACCAATGCAATACAAATTTTCATGATGTTCTATTAACTAAGTTAGAGAACATGATAAGCATTTCATTAAAACATGGTAATACAACATAAGCAAGGTTAATACAAAATTCGTAAGAAAAGCATAGTTTTAGTATAACATAGTAAGAACTTTAAGAAACTCATAGGTCATAGTGAGAGTCATGAATAATAGTGAGATATACCATAAGCCTTTGTGAGAAATAATATAATCGACATAAATCGTGTGAGCAATAATATGGAGTTCGATGTTTTCCTCACACATCGAAAAGAGAGGGTCCATACTTTCCAAGTTAAGAGTCATAATTTCCCTAGTGGATTGACTAAGCTACTTAAGTAATCAAGCTCATGCTAATAGGTGACCCTTTATAAGGGAATCAAGCCTATACTAATAGGTGATGTTTTCCCCTATGGTGGCATGTAGTTATGGAAAAATGAAATTTTCTACTAATGGATCATGCCTTGACTAGCGAGTGAGCCTTTATCCTAAGATCTTCTTAGGGCTAAGTAAACTCTCAATAGAATAATAATCATACATCATAATTCTTGTCACAAGGAGAGGCAATATCTACTAATATTTCCATTATTCATAAAATAGTTCCTTTCTTAGTGATTCATGTAATGTGAGGTAGGCCTTTCATCATTACGTGTTCATGCTTGGGTGAGAAAA
The DNA here is from genome assembly GCA_029948455.1 of Solanum rostratum. Lineage (NCBI taxonomy): Eukaryota > Viridiplantae > Streptophyta > Magnoliopsida > Solanales > Solanaceae > Solanum > Solanum rostratum. The sequence goes on from CM057046.1 coordinate 52,011,815, forward strand.
TTCACAACTATTCAAACATGCCTTGAGGAATGTCATAAATGCTAAATTTATTACTTTTTGTGAAACTTAATAATGTCATAAATGCTAAATTTATACTTTTTATAAAACTTACTTGAGAACTATGTTAATTTATGATCATAACTTGTAGTAAGAACTAAGGTAAAAGCATTGGTTCACATGTAATTAACTTAATATCTTGCAATTAGAATGAAATCATACACAATCATGTAGAATAAGATCAACTGAATCTTACTTAAGAGAACTCATAATGAATTCATAATCCATATTTAAATTAGCATAATACATGGGTCTAGGTAATAATCAATTGAAATCATACAATCTAAACTTGAATCATGCATAATATTAAAGGATAGCATTAATTGTAAATCATGGTTAAAGACATCCATAATGAAACTCATAAAATCTTAAATGGAATTTGAAAGGAATTGCATACTAAACCTTGAAATCATCATTTAAATATTAATTCATGTACAATTCAATTGAAAATCATGAAACAAAATATAATTCATAAGACCCAATCATAATTGATCAAACCCCAAATTTCCATATTTGAAACTCATAGAAAAAGTGAAGAATCATTTGGACATCATGGATGAAATGATTCCATGGATGAATACCCACATACCTTGAGTGAGATTCTTGGTGAAAACTTGAAAATTGATGGAGGAATTAGAAGAACCTAGTTTAATCTTCAATGGAGCTTTGGAGAAGAAGACAACTTGGGAGAATTGTGATTTTGGGTGAATGATTTGAATATGGGTGTGTAGTATAAAATGGTTATAAGGATATTTATAGGTCCAAAATGACGTATTTTAGAGGTAGAGAGAATAGAAAATGTCCAAAATATCATCTATTAACAACTGTCAAATATGTTTTATGGATGATCTTTACGGTCCATGGAAGCCCTCATGGAAATTGGATATGAATTCAAGTCTTAGAAGTTTTTCATGACTAAAATCTATTGTACCTAAAAGACATACGAAACATAGTTCCTGTCATAGAATCCAAGTATTAAGGGTGTCAAAACCTTTTGGAAGGATCAACTTTACAGACCTGTGAAATCATCTATGGCCCATACCAGAGGACTCGTGGTTCTTGCATTAAGATTCCTTTTTGTTAGCTGCTGATAAGCTCTAGTTTCAAGAAGCCATTGAAGAGTTTAGGAAGGAAGATAACTTGGAGAGAAATTTATGTATCTTATTTCCAAAATGAGAAGAGATAAAATGTATATATAGTTAGTTAATGAGGCTAATAACTGACTTTAACAACTTAACTAACTTCTAACAACTTGATTACATTAATGTTTATACTTTGCTAAAGACTAAACTTCCCTTCTTAATCAGCTTGACTTGATGTACATTACTCAACACCCCTCCTCAAGCTGATGGGCTGAATAGATCTTTTACACCACGTTAAGTTAGCAAGTGTTCATGTTGAACTCTTCCCAGTCCTTTTGTCAATATGTCAGCCAACTGATCTTTTGTAGGGACATGGCTGGTTCTAATGACTCCTTATTTAATTCTTTCTCTTACAGAGTGACAGTCTATTCTATGTGTTTTGTTCTTTCATGAAATATGGGGTTTACAGCAATCTAGATTGCTGCCTTGCTATCACAAATAAGCTGAATTGGAACTTGGACTTCAACACCTAGCTCCTTAAGTAGACCAATCAGCCAAGTAATTTCTATAGTTGCTGAAGCCATTCTTCTAAATTCAGCTTCTGCTGAACTCCTGGACACTGTGTCCTGTTTCTTTGACTTCCTGGATATGAGAGCTTCCCCAAACTTGACAATATATCCAGTCATGGATCTCCTAGTCTGTAGGCATGATCCCCAGTCTGAGTCACAGTATGTAGTTAAAGTGTTGATACCTTGTGCTGGCATGAATAGGCCAAGGCTAGGTGAACTTATGATATATCTCACCACTCTCAATGTTGCTTCCATGTGTGAGTTCTTTGGACTATGCATGAACTAACTTAGTACTTGTACTGTGAATGATAGGTCAGGTCTAGTCATAGTCAAGTATAGAAGTCTTCCTACTAGTATTTGATAGGGACCAGGGTCCTTGAGTAGTGAGTCAGTTACCTCCCTGTTGATGCATTGATCATATTCATCAGAAGTGAGTTTCTGATTCAATTCCAGTGTAGTGCCTGCTGGTTTAGAGCCACTCAGTCTTGCTTCAGCTATAAGTTCCAGTGCATATTTCCTTTGAGACATCACTATTCCTTTCTTTGATCTGGCCACTTCTATTCCCAAGAAAAACTTCAATTCACCAAAATCCTTTATTTTAAATTTTGTTTGTAGGTCAGTTTTGGTATGACTTAGTAGTTTTTGATTACTCCCTATGATCAAGATGTCATCTACATATACAAGGACTATTGTAGTATCACTTCCATATTTCTTGGTGAATAGTGAGTAGTCCAAATGACTTTGTTGAAATCCCATGTCTTCCAATGCTTCTGTCAGTTTCTTGTTCCACTGTCTGGGGGCCTGTTTGAGTCCATAGAGTGATTTATGGAGTTTGCAGACCTTAGAACTGTCCCCCTGTCTAGCAAACCCATCAGGAAGTTTCATATACACCTCCTCCATAAGATCACCATTTAAAAAGGCATTGCGAACATCCATCTGATATATATACCAATGTCTAGAGGCTGCAAGTGCAATTACTGACCTCACAGTGACCATTTTCGCTACTGGTGAGAAGGTTTCAGTGTAGTCTATGCCCTCCTTCTGGCTGAATCCTCTTGTAACCAACCTGGCTTTGAATCTTTCAACTTCCCCTGAGGCCTTATATTTGATTTTGAAGATCCATTTACACCCAATAAGTGACTCGTTGGGAGGTAAGTCCACAACAGTCCAGGTGTTTTTTCTTCAAGTGCAGCTATTTCTAACTTCATGGCTTCCACCCATCTAGGATCATTTGATGCTTCCTTGAAGGACTGAGGTTCATGATGAAGGGAGTAGGATGACAATGCATGTGAGTAAGAAGTACTGATATTGCTGTAATTTACAACTGAGGTTATGGGGTAGTTACAAGAGGATGTTTTGGTGGTAGTTACATAATCTTGTAACCATATAGGGGGTACGTGTTGCCTAGTAGATCTTCTAGACTCAGTACAGGTTTGGTTATGGTGATGAGTGATTGTTGGTTCAGTTTGAAGAGGTGTGTCTTGGGTGGTTGGATTAGTAGTAGTAGGTGTGTCTTGAGAATTTGGAGTGTTGATATGTGAGCTTGGAGCTAACAGGTCTAACACTGGAAATCTAGGATTTATGGGCCCTTTCATGTGTTTGAAGGGAAATATATCTTCCTTGAACACCACATTCCTGCTAACAAACGTATACTTCTGGACCAGATCAAACAATTTGTATCCCTTTTGAGTGTCTGAGTACCCCATTAGGACTGCAGGGATTGCTCTGGATGCAAACTTATCTAGTTCCCTAGGAGCAGTTGCATAGCACAAACACCCAAACACTCTAAGATGTGATATGTTTGGTATTTGCATATGTAAGAGCTCATAGGGAGTCTTGTAATCAATAACTCTGGAAGGGGTCCTTTTGAGAATGTAGACTGCAGTGCTTATACACTCTCCCCAAAACCTTAAAGGCATTGCAACCTGGAATCTGAGGGACCTAGCCATGCCAAGTATGGTTCTGTGTCTTCTCTCAGCTATTCCATTTTGTTGAGGGGTGTACACACATGTAGCTTGATGTTGAATACCAAGGCTAGTAAGAAAACTCTGAAGTGTGGTGTTAAGGAATTCAAAACTATTGTCAGTTCTAAGAGATTTAACTGTGGAGGAAAACCAATTTTGGAGTTTTATTGATGAAGTTTCTCAGTACTACAATTGTATCAGACTTAGAATGAATCAGAAATCTCCAAGTATATCTAGAAAAGTCATCTACTATGGTGACAAAATATCTTTTGTCATCATAGGTAGGATGTTTATAAGGATCTCATACATCACAATGTACTAGTTCAAACATAGACTGAGATCTTGAAATACTAGTAGGAAATGGTAGTTTAATCTGCTTGGCTAAAGGACAAACAGTGCAAGTGGGACAAGAACTATGAGTTAAGTGTTGAACTTTTTTTATTCTATCTTTCGGGGTAGAAAACATTATTGTGACAACTAGCTTTAAAGAAAAGCTTACTATGGATAAGATGGATACATAGTCTCTATAAAGAATCAACTTAATATTTGGACATACTACCTTTATTGTACTGTAATTAGTACTGAAAGAGTTTGAATACACTTAAAATTGGTATTGTAACATAGTATCTGAATGATCATTATTTGATGACTCTAAATTGTACATACTCTTAGGGTAGTAGCTACGTTGCTCTAAAAGGCACGCTCACTAAACTACTTTTAGTAGGCTTGATATAGAGTAGAAAAGAGTCATTTTATCGCTGGTAGCTCATTTCAATTACTAACTAAGGACAAGATGGTGAGGATAAATATCCAAGTAGATTATACTAATTGTTGCTTATGTAATAGTTTGGCGTATGGACATTTATTCATTAATCACAGAACTTCATGATTTGGTGTATTCATACCTCACCAGAAAATTGAAAATTGCTTGAAATGGATTAAAACAAAGGGGTAGAGGAAATGAAAATTATTGTTGCAGTATGGAGGGCTATCATTTACCACATATAGCATGAAAGGACGACGGTGACGACGACGACAGCAACAACAACAGCAGCAACAACAGCAGTAACAACAACAACAAGGTCCAAGGAAAGTTGTTGAATGTCATTTTTTTAATTCAACATTTGTTTAATAAGTTTGGTTTTTCCTGAGGCCTACTTAATCATATAACATTTTCTAGAAGTTGTATTTGGTATTTAGGTGCTCCTTAGATTTAATTGTTTGGTCTATCTACGGTAATATTTCACATTTACGATCAAAATAAAATATAGCTATGAACACTAATTATATTCATCTGTAAGAAGTTCTTTGAATATCTTAAGGCCTTGGATTCAAATAAAGTTAAGAGCTAATTAGAAACTAGACCTTTAATGAAATGATACCCTATTGCATGCTGGAACATCTGTAGATTATGTTATTAAAAGTAAATAGTGACGGAGTAATAAATGCACATAAATGATTATATATTTCTCAATTGAATAAAAATCAAGTACAGAAGTGGAGAATTAATAATATTTTTTGCACACTATTTTATAGTAAGATTATATATCTAAATCATGTGGAGTTTGGCTAGAAGAAAAACAATTGCTGAAGTAACGCCAGGAATAAATATATTATTAGGCATGGCTTGTGGAATAATACTTTGCTTGATGAATAATGCAATGAGTGGAACTCCAAAGAAGTATAACAATACGTCTTTGGCTCCAGAGCCTGTGATTTTTATATCAACAATGATTTCAAGCAGCATTTTGTGGTACTCTTCCTTTGTTAGAGACTTTCCGTTGACATGTTCCTGAAAATTAAAGTATTTATTATATGATATGATATCTTTTAAGACTAATTAACTAATTTTAGTTACTATATATTTATATTTAAGAAAATTTAATCTGCTCTCTAAGCTTATCATCAATTCCAATTCAACATAATGTATAAGTTTTCTTTCGCAAATTATGAACACTAACTTGATCACTTTAAAAATTGAATAAAATATTATAAAATAAAAGATTAAGAGGAAAGATAAAAAAGAGACTACACAAGAAGGGGTGTGGCAGAATTTAATTGAGGGGCACAAATTTCAAAATATACTAAATGGACTAGGCAACAAGGACGGGCCAAAATCTTAATGGATCAAGACTTGTCATATCCCAGCCCACCTCCACTCAAATAACAGACAACAACAAGTCCTAAAAACAAAATGTCAACCTTCTTTTAGAAGTGCTAAAGAAAAAAAAATGCAACCTTCATTTTGCCCCATTAAATGAAAACTTATTTTTCCAAATAATAAGATAAAAAAGTCATAATTAATTAAAATGTCGAATATATATACACACACTCACCGTAACAGCATGAATTTTCTAAAATGAATGGTAAATTATTATAATATCTCCAATTAAAATATTTAATTTAATATATTTTATATTATAATATATTAATTTTATTTATTTATTTATATTTTCTCATTTAAGGCTTGTGACTTTTTTAAAGGGTTATGACTTTTCAAAAGAATAGTGTTTCTTAAAAAGATTGTGATATTTTCAAGGAGTTGTAACATCTCCAATAAGTTATAATTGTAATATTAAAAAGATGGAGTACGGAATAAATTATATAAAACTAAACTGGGACAGGTTGTACGAGCACTATTTATGGCTCATAGATTGTTTTATAGATCGTGAACAGGGGTCTATAGATGACACCTAAAATTGAAAAAAATTTAGAAAATTTTGAGAATAATAACAAAAAGGAAATGTGGATTGTAAATGAAATTATAGCCCGTGAAAATTGATTGAGAAAGACGACTAGGATTTTTAAATTTTACAAGTTGCAGGCTGTTTTATACAATAAAAGAGGGTGGATTATAAAAGGGTATATGGGTCGTAGTTAGGGCTCGTAGAACACCCCAATACTTAGAAAAAACCATTAGAATTTGAGGGCAGTTCTATGAGGAGGGTTTATGAGTCGTACAAAGGACTATGACTCATAGTCTTGGTTCATCGTTTTGGTCTAATTTTCAGGGATGTTGTACTTCTTCTATGAGAGTAGATTACGAACCGTAAAAGACAGGATGGACCGTAAACTTGGTCCGTGGATTGAGATCCTTTAGACTTGGTTTTGGGGAAGGTTTCTATGGACATGATTCCATAGTCCATAGAAAGGACTACGGACCGTAGATAGGCCTTATGGTCTCTACTCGAGAGATTCTAGTTAAGAGTATTTTGGACCTTTCCTCATCTCCTAACTCCTAAACTATGTCGTTTGGATCCTATAAATCTACAAGTAACCATTTTTATTAATGAGAACTCACTCAATTCTGATTCACTCTCATAAACTCCTAAATTCTCTCAAAGATCTTCTTCTTCAAGGGTCCATTGAAGATCAAGCTAGGTTTCTTCTAACTTCCTCCATCAATTTCTAGATTCTTTAAGGATTTTGGTTTATATATGTGAGTATTATTCATGTTCTCCTTTCATTAATAAATTCTAAATAAATTCTCAACTTCTTTATGAATTTCAAGTATAAAAAATTATAGAATTTATGATTTAGGATTGAATTGCACAATTTATGATTTATTTCATGATTATTTACTCAACTACGTATGAATTGTTTTCAATTGCATGTTTCAAGATTTTTCCATCAAATTCTTCTCAATGTGATCCAGGGTTCATGAAAGTGATTATGGGTTCCTTCAATAATGAATTTCATTTATCTAATCCAACATGATTACACATGATTTTATGTTGATTACATGTGAGCCTATTCATTTCCCCTTTCATTAAAAATTATGATTATTAACTTACAAGATTCTCAAGCAAACAACATGATAAGTATGAATCAAGCTCTAAGATGCAATGCAAGATAAGTATGAATGATTATGAGTTTACTCACCTAAGCATGGATTCATAATAATGGAAGGACTACACACATTGTATGAATTACTATAAAGTGAGCTATTCTATGATCAAGTTTATGAAAATAGATTGGTAATTTTTTAATTTCCCTTCCACATGTTAAGCTTTAATTTATGTCAAGTATGAATTGTAATTATGATAGGTATTTCGTGGAATTTTTATTTAGCACTGGTGGACTTTGAAATAGGAACTCGACCTAAGGGGTCCCCAGTAGCAATATTTAGTCTCATAACTACGTACCGTTGTAGGATTTTGTCTATTTAGACTTTCCAGTGGATCCATATATATCATATGTTCATAATACTCGCTTAGCGAGGTAGAGGCTACCTTGGCATGCAGCTACCTTTTTTTTGGTGTATGGCAAAACACTAGGACTCCATGTAATAGCTCACCTGATCTTATTGTCGGTTATGGTTGCTATCTCACAGATGTATTGATTGTTTATGATTCATGTACTTTTATGATTTTCAGTATGACTTTTATCATGCATTGGTCATACCTATGTTTTACTTATGCTTTACTCATACTTTAATGTCGATCATGATTTTTATTTTAGGTCAATTACATGCCATGATTTATAACATGTTGCATTTCTTACATATATAGTACATTCAAAGTACTAACATACAATTTCTTTTGTCTACATTATATCATAATGTAGGAGTTTCCGATCACGCTCCTACATTTTGTGGCTAGTACCGGATTCTTTTTAAAGTTTTGAAGTTGGTGAGTCCTCATGATCCAAGGATGTCTTATGATTTCACTTTTGTATTAGTTACTCTTTCCTTCTAATTCATTTTAGACACCAAGATAGCTAAGGTATGTCCTTGCAACTCATCTATGATTTAAAGGCTTTTCAGGCATTATATAAAAAAGTCTATATTATCTTTTTATCTTACTGTCAAGAATTTTAGACTTTGACTTATTACTTCCGCATTCTTATGTTATCTTTTCCTACCTTTTATGTGTTTGATATGCTAAGAGGCTTGATTAGAGTTTTCTCAAAAATCCTAATCGCATTGTAACGTCTCGAGCCTAGCATGGATCATGACTAACTTGGTATTAGAGCACAAGGTTTAGGTATCCTAAAGTGTCTGAACTCCACATCGAGTAGAGTCTTATTCACAAGTGTGAAGCGTGTCACATCTATGATCAGGAGGATACCATGTGTTTAAGAAATGATTCCCTATTTATATGATCTATATCATGCAATAAAGTGTACTCTAAAATTTCCTCCTCTAATGATTATTCTTTGTGATTTTCAGATAATGCCTTCGAGAGCCATAATTCAAAGAGAGGTCAATGCTAGGGAGGGAAAAGCCCCTAATAACCCATTGGTCGAGCAAGTGTCCAATGCCAAATTATAAGTTGTTATTTCTATGATTTCCCAAGCCATGACCACTCAAGTGAATCAAGGGGTGATAGCTCTTCTTAATGTTGGTACAAAGGCAGCAGAGTAAGAAATTTTACAAGAATGCTCCCAACCAAGCTCCATGGATCCAAGGTTGATGAGAATATACCTGAATTCATTGATGAGGTTTATAAGATTGTGACTATTATGGATGTGTCATCCGAGAAGAAAGCAGAATTCAACCAACAGGACTTGAACCTTCAACAAAGAAGATGGATTGAATTATTGAAGATTATGACATAAGTGAGTTGTACCATTGGAGTAAAGCTAATGTGAATAGTGTTGCCTATGTTGCAGATGATAAGAAAGAGTTGGTTAAGATTGTGCAAAGATTAGCCCATTTGGGTTTCAATTGGTTGACTCCAATAAGGGTAGTTTCATTGTTCATAATGGTTCGGCATCATCTCTTGTGGCGAATGTGAACGCAAAACAAGATATGAATCTGGTCTTAGTTGAGTTGAAGAAGTCAGTTGCCAGAATATTGAGGTTTTCTCCTAAGAGGGAAATGGAGTTCATCGTTACCAAGGTCGTCTAGGTGTTCCTAATTTTTATGCTCTAACGGAGATCATTTTGTACGAATCCCATAGTTCTTGATATTTGATCCACATCCAAATTCACCAAAATGTATAAGAATTTGAGGAAAGTGTATTGATGGAATGGTATCAACAATGATATAGCATGAAACTTGAGCATCAAATGCTGGGAGGTTTAGCCCAACATATTGAAATTTCCACTTGGAAGTGGAAGGATGTGAATATGGACATTATAATAGGATTTCCTTGTACCTATAGGTAAAATGATTCTATTTGAGTTATGGTAGACCGAGTGAGAAAATCAGCTTATATTTTTCTTATTAAGACTTTTACTCTGCTAAAGATTATGCAAGGATGTATATTAGAGAACTGGGGAAGCTCCATGACGTTCCATTGTCTATTATGTTGAATTGTGATACTCAATTCACTTAACATCTTTGGAAGTCTTTCCAAAAGGGTCTTGGTACAAAAGTTAAGTACCGCTTTATTTCTCAAATCGATGACAAGTCAAGAGAACAATTGAAACCTTGGAGGACATGTTGAGGGCATGTATACTTGATTTTAAGGAAAATTAAGATAATCGCCTACTATTGATTGAATTTAAATAAAATAATAGTTATCATTCTAGCATTCAAATGACTTCTTTTGAGGTTTTATATGGAAGGCAATGTAGGTCTCCTATTAGATGGTTTGAAGAAGGTTAAGTGGTTTTAATATGACCCAAGTTGATGTTTGAGACTATGAAAAAATTAAGACTTATTTGGGAAAGTCTAAGGGCTTCCCAAAATAGATAAAGGTCTTATTCATATGTAAGGAGAAGGGAGTTTGAATTAGATATTGATGAATGAGTTTACTTGAAAGCCTCATCTATGAAGAATGTTATGCGTTTTGAAAAAAAAAAAAGCTTAGTCCCTAATATGTGGGTCCATATCAAATCATGAGGTATATTGGTAAAGTAGTCTATGAGTTAGATTTGCCTTCGGAGTTGACATCGGTGAACTTGGTGTTTTATTTGTCTTTGTTGAGAAAGTATGTTGGTGATCCTAGTTCTATTGTACTTTTTGAAGAGTGTGGAGGTTAAAGAAAATTTGACTCGTGAAGAGGTTCTGATTGAAATTTTAGACTGGCAAGTTAGAAAATTGAGAAATAAAGAAGTGGGATCCATCAAAGTGTTATGAAGGAACCAAGAAGTTGAAGATACTACTTAAGAGGCCGAAGCGGAAATGATGAGGTATTATCCTTATCTCTTTCCTTTTGTTTCAGCCCAACGTACTTAGTTTTCATGATCTATTCCTACAAATTTCTCTATTTCAGATTTTTTTTTTTTTATATCATTTCATATGTATGCATATTCATGAAAATGATTTGAAGTCATGTTCCATATAAGTTTTGAAATTCTCATGATTTTGGCCTTTAAAGTGCAACATTACATTCATGTTGGGCTGTTAGATATTCCTTCTTCTCTATTCATACTAGCTTATATCTCATTCAAGGATTAATGTTCTCAAGAGGGAGATATTATAATACCCCAGAAATTAAAATTTTAAAGTAAGAAAGAAATTGTAGAAAATAAAAATGGCACAGATTTTACGAGTATTATTTATGTCTTGTAGAATGCTTTACGGATCGTGAATAATAGTGCATAAATGGCACTTGGAGTTGGAAAAAAATAATAAAATCTGAGGAAACCCACAATAAGGAAATACAAGTCGTAAATGAAATTGCGCTCCATGAAAAATGGTCATAATAGATGTTCAGGATTCTTTTAAATTTTACAAGATGATCGTAGTTGGGGCTCGTAGAATATCCAACACTTAGATAAAATTAAAATTTTAGAATAGTTCTACAAGGAGGGTTTCACGAGTCGTTCAAAGGACTACTACTCGTGATTTTTGTTCGTCGTTTTGGTTTAGTTTTAAGAGGAGTTGTACTTCATCCACGAGGGCAGGTTATGGACTGTGAAAAATAGGACAGGCTATAGACTTAGTACATGGTTTGAAATTCTAAGACTTAATTTTGGGGAAGGTTTCTATTGATAGGATTCCACAGTCCATTGAAGAGATTAGAATCGTAGACAGACCTTGTAGTCTCCATCTAATAGATTTTAATTAAGGGTATTTTAAATTTTTTTCTACACTCCTAACTCCTAAACTACATCGTTTGAGCCCTATAATTCTACCAAAAATCATTTTTATTTATGAAAACTCACCTAATTCTCATTCACACTCATAAAGTCCCAAAAAATCCTCTTAAAGTTCTTCTTTTCCGACGGTCCATTGAATGCCAAGCTAGGGTTCTTCCAACTTACTCCATCAATTCTCAAATTCTTCAAGGATTTTAATTTAGGTATGTAGGTGTTCATTCATGAACTCTTTTTATCTATGAAATCCAAATAAATCCTCAACTAGTCTATGAATTTTAAGTATGAAAACTAATGAATTTTATGATCTAGCATTGAAAATTGCAATTTATGATTTATTCCATGATTATTGACTCAACTATATATGAATTGATTTCAATTGCATGTGTCAAGAATTTTCCATGAAATTCCTCCCAATATGATCTAGGATTCTTGAAATTGATTATGGGTTCCTTCAATTGTGATTTCAATTGACATAAATGATTACGCATGATTTAATTTCAATTACATAATTTTAAGCTGATAATATATGATTTTATGTTCTTACTCTAATTGTTTTTATAAATTATGATCATGAACTTACAAGATTCTCAAGTAAGCTACATGATATGTATGAATCAAGTTTTATGATAATATGCAAGACAAGGTATAAATGATTGTGGGTTAATTCATTTGAGCATGAATTCGTAATGATGAAAGGCCTACACCCACATTACATGAATCATTATGAAAATGACCTACTCTATAATTAAGTTTATGAATATGGATTGATAGTTGTTTAATTTTTCTTTCACATATTAAACTTTATGATTTATGACAAGTATAAGTTATAGTTATGGAAAATATTCCGTGGGATTTTGACTTAGCACCAAGTGGACATTAAGGTAAAGAATCGACCTTAAGGGTTCCCAGTAGCAATTTCTAGTTCTATAACTATGTGCCACTGTAGGATTATGTCTATTTCGACTTGCTAGTGGATCCATATATAGCTCATCTTCACAATACCCGCTAGGCGAGGTAGAGTCTACCTTGGCAAGTAGGCTTTTCTCTTTTGGTGTATGGGAAAATATCAAAATTCCATGTAATAGCTAGCATGGTCTTATTATCGGTTATGATTGCTATCCCGTAAATGTTTTGACTATTTATGACTCATGTCCCCTTATAATTTTCAGTATGACTGTCCCACACATGTTTTGACTATTTATGACTTGTATCTCCTTCATTATGACTTTTATTATGCATTGGCCATACTTATGTTTTACTCATGCTTTAAATGAATGTCTATCGTGATTCTTATTTTGGGTCAATTACATGTCATGATTTATAACATGTTGTATTGCTCATATAATGAGTACATTCAAAGTACTAGTGCATACTTTCTTTTGTCTACATTATATCATAACATAGGGGTTGGCGATCACTCTCCTATTTCTCGTGGCTAGTATAAGATTCCTTTTGAAGCTTTGAAGTTGGTGAGTCTTCATGATCCTAGGATATGCTTAGATTATGTTTTTGTCTTTTGTTACTCTTTCCTTCTAGTTCAATTTAGATACCAAGTTAGCTAGGGCTTGTCCTGCCAACTCATTTATGATTTAGAGGCTTTTCAGACATTATCTAAAAGAGTCTATATTGTGTCATTACCTTACAATCCTATGCGAGATTTCTAGATTTTTTGTTGTTGCTTCTATATTCTTATGTTATCTTTACTTACCTTATGTATTGCTTGATATACTAAGAGGCTTGGTTGAGATTTACTCGAAAATTCTAATCGTCATGTCACGTCTAGGGCCTAGCTTGGATCGTGATAATAACATTCTCAAAGGATTGTAACTTTTCTAATAACGCACAATAAAAACCTGTCCATCATACCCCTTCTATAAAAAGAGTGGTTCCCCCATATTTTTAAACTACAAATTTTCTAAGTCTTAATCCTTCTTCTTCTAAAAACATTCGATTTGGTGCATCTTCTATATTTCATATTAATACTACAAAATTTTTAAGTTTTCGGTTATTCTTCTAAAAACATTCAATTTAGTATATCTTTTATATTTCATATTATAATTATTTATTTATATTAGATTTTCTATTCTTCTTCTTAAAACACTCAATTTAGTGCATTTTTAATATTTTATATTATAGTTAATTATTTATATTATATTAAATGCACTTATGTTGAAGGATTACTATCCTTTGTTGGCTACAAATAGTGGGGTTTCATCACTTGTTTAAACTAAAGATTTTCCATGTTTACTATACTTTTTTTTCTTAAAATATTGAATCTAGTATATCTTTTATATTTCATATTATATTATATTTATTTATTTATGCTATATGATATTAAAATAGACACCTTTTCACATGGAAATGTTGCAACTTTTTTAAAGGATTGTGATTTTTTCAAAGAGTTGTGACTTTCTCAAAAGGTTATGACTTTTTTGATAAGTTATGACCTTTGTGATAAGAGAAAATAAGCACGTATGTTCATACTACTTTTTATTGGCTATAATTAGAAAGGCTCCCTCACATTTTTAATCTAAGAATTTTCTATATTTGTTATTCTTTATTTGTTTTGGTAAATAAAATTTTATTACCAAATTGAGATTTTCAGTATAGCAAAGTCAGCAGACTTGAACTATTTGTTATCTTTCTTCTTCTTAAAACACCCAATTTAGTATATCTTTTATATTTCATATTATATTTATTTATGTATTTAGATTATATTATATTAAAATCCTACGTCTATTCACACTAAAGGGTTGTGACTTTTTCAAAGCATTGTGACTTTTTCGAAGGATTATCACTTTTTCAGAAAGTTGAGACTTTTTCGATGAGTTGTAACTTTCTGAATGATTGTAACTTTTTGAAGGGTTGTGACTTGATGAACAATTATGACTTTTTTGAAGAGTTGTGACTTTTCTGATAAGACACAATAAGCACGTGTTCACTACCCTTTATTGGCTATAAATAGAGGGATTCTGTCACATTTTTAAATTACGAATTTTCTAAGTTCTCTATTCTTTTTCTTCCTCTGAAAACACTGATTTTGGAACATATTCTATATTTCATATTATATTTACTTATATTATATTACGTTATATTAAAAGCAAATATTTTACATTGAAAGGTTGTGACCTTTTCAAAGAACTGTGAATTTTTCAAAGAGTTGCAACTTTTCTATTATATTGTGACCTTTCCGAAGAGTTGTGGCTTTTTTAATAAGGCGCAATAAGCACTTATTCATATGATCCCTTGTTGGTTATAAATGGAAGGATTTCCTCGCATTTTTTGAACTAAAATTTTTTCAATTTTGTATTTTTCTCTTCTTAAAAATCTCAAGTGTGATTTACAACCATTGAGTTAGTTCGAAATTCAATGAAATTTGAATACCCCCTAACTTGAATTTCCCCAACTAATAACACTCAATTTAGGATATCTTCTATGTTTTATATTTATATTTATGTTAGCTTTAAAATGAGGAAATAGTTTTTTGAAAAAAGAGAGAGAGAAAAGATAATTGTAATTGAAGGCCATAGAAAAGTGTCACATCACCTTATTTGTATCTAAACTTTATATTATATATTATATATAGAATATAGATGTTTTGGGATATTGATTTCTAAACTTTAAATATGCACACAGTTAATCAACATAAAGAACTTTACATTCATTATTTATAGGAACTTATACTTTATTATTCCATTTATGATCATTTTCTAAAAATTTTGGTTTAGTAATATTGATATTATTTTTAAAAATTATGTACAACATGGTTTGACATTTATATGCAATATATGTGTATCAATATATATATACACACACAAACACATCAGAGCATGTGATAAGACTTGCAGCTAAAAGTTTTAGATGAATACTTGTTTTCTTGTCCTTTTAATTTAATCCTAACCAGAAACTTATGCCTACCAACCTTACAAAGCAACAAGTTAATCTACTCTTTATATTAGTTTAAAGAAAAAAAACTTATTAATTATTTTGATATCTATAACAAAAATCTCATTCTAATAAATAACTTTACAATAACAAAATGTTCTTAAAGGAATTCGAGATGGAAGTGAAAAACTGAAAAAGATGATGAAATCCCTTTTATTGGGCAGAACTTACACCAATTCATCAACATCTTTATTTCTTTTCTTACTAAATACGAGAGCCTATATCAGCATAGGCTCAATATATGTTTTGTTTTTAAAAAAATAATTTAAGTGAATAGTTAGAAATTTTTGAGTCAATCAATTATTTTTTATGGTTTTTTAAAAACATTTTAAATTTTTAATTCTTTTGATTTATAGTACTTTTATATGTCATTTTCAAATAACATATGTTACTCTCAATTTATGTAGCATAGATAAAATCAGGAGAGTCAACCAAATGTCTTACATAATGTTTACATATTTTCAATTATTAATTATTGCGATTCATAGTACATTTTACGTAATTTCAATAATATGTGTTATTTCATCTGTTCCAATTTATATTGCATTGACAGAACTTCGAGAATCAACTAAGATTTTCCATGTTTCTAAAAATATGCAAGTTATTAGTTATTATTATTCATAATAGTTTTTATGTATTTTTAAATATATAATATAGTATTTTAAGTTTTAAATTATTGTAATTTTCACATAATTTTATAATATATAACATACAGTTAAGAGTTATGTCCTTGTAATTCTCTTATTGGATATCAAAATATTTTAAGTTGTTAATTATTGTGATTTATAGGACTTTTTGACATAATTTTCTAGTATATGACGGATTAAAAGAGAGTAATAAAAATAAATTAATATAGAGAGAATACTTAAGTTAGCAAAATGAAGTCCACCGTCAATTTGAAAACACACAACTCAAGTAAATATGTCATCCAAGAACTCTGTACTTTCTAGCCCTTATACATAAGAGAATATTTTGCATTGTGTATTTCTCGTAAAATCAAAGTTTTACACACTCCTACATTACCAAACCATACTTCATGATCGATCTATAACAATAAAATCTCAAAGCTGAAAATTTAAAATTAATCCACTATTTATCAAGATAAAGTAATTTGAATATAGATATAAGTTGGTGAAAAAGTGTGTATATTTGGTAGGCTATAATTTTAGTAGAAATTATAAAATGTAGAATGAACAGAAAGATAAACAATTATTCAAGCATAAAATAAGGAAAAACCATATATATTTTAATTTGTTTATTTATAAATAGGGTTTTGGTTTACGTATGTGAAAAGAATAACCAGAATTGTTAGACAAAAATGTCATTTGCATACTTACTTGGTGCAGTCGCTTGAGTGTCTCAATCTCTGGCACCCTAAACTGTGTGCACCCTACCTTTTCGTTCATATGTCTGCCAAATAATATTTTCTCCATGAAATGCCATGTCTTAGCTTTAGCAACGATATTTTTTATTCTATTTTAATTTAATTAATGTATAATATTTTCAAAATTATGAGGTGCATTTTAATTATAAATTTTAGGTTTAAATTCATATCCTTCAATTATATGCCGGTAATATTTGTGAATTTTTCGCAACTATTTTGAAAAAAAAAATCAATAAAAAATAACTTAATCATGGACATCTCAATGGACCTATTTACATTAGATTTGCGCAAAAAGGAGATAATTTACTACTACACAAATATATATTATAATTTATTTTGGAATAAAAGATAAAATCATTTAAACATTACCACTTAAAATTTATTAATAATTTTTATTAAGTATTTATTTTATACTTAATGAGATTATTTTAATTAATACCACTTAAAAAATAAATTCATGAATAGATATTGGGGTGATTTTCTGAAGTGGTAACATTGATATAAAAGAGATATTTTTTTCAAAAAAAATTCGTTTATTGTTTCAATCTATAATAGATAATAGAGATTAGATTAAAGGAAAAGTAAATGAGGTTCATAACAGCTTAGGCCAGAAAATTGTAAGGTGTATTAAATTTGTAGGCTCAAATGACATGAATAATATATATATTTCCATGTAATGGCAACACTGAATAATAAATATTTTTCCATGTGATGGCAACACATTATCCTCCCCATTAAAAGATCTATTAGTAAATTAAATTGTGGACTAGTGACCTTTGGAAGATTATAGGTGGCAACGTTAAGGAAAAAAAAAAGCAAACAACACAACATAATTTAAGATTACGATCATTAATGGGTATCATTTGCTAGTCACATTCACCTGTTGGCGTCTTAATAATTACATAACAGCCAAGTGTGGAGGTGAGTGATCAAATCAGAAAATTAATTAAAAGATTAAACAAAAATACTTATTAAAAAAATAAAAATTTGGAGGGAATTGTTAATTTCTTTGACATTGAGGCTAATGGTGGCATATTTATTAGATGAGAACTTATATGGAAGATTACTTACTCGACTGTTTGGCAGACTGCATGGCAAAATTCTGCTAAGCTCCATTTCTCGGTGTTGTTAAAATAAGCTATGTAGCACCTATCTATCACTCCACCAATATTATCACTCTGCTCACCATTTGCTGCAAAAACCATAAGCAATATATCACAAAAAGTTGCAAAACTTGAAATGAGAAGAAATCAGGTATGCAGAAAAGAGAAACAAAGATAGACCAAATTTCCTGAGGGATTGTCCCATACTCAGCAAATATTAGGAAAGACCAAAGTGAAGAATGAAATGATCAAGAACAAAGACACATATATCATCTCAAATTTAGACAGTTGTACTTATGTGAAACGCCACTTGAAAAGGAGGAGCATATCTTGAGCATGAAGCAAAAACTCTGTGACTTTTCCATACACAAAATGATACCTATGACTTTTGGTGGCCAAGGAAGGAATGATTGATCACTACTCAAGATTTGAGAAAACCAAAACAAGACTATGCATGCCAAAAAAAAAATTCAGTCTCAACTATAACTTTTGCCTCAAAGAAGAATCGACCAATTTCTTTTTCTTCGATTGAAAGACAAAAGTCACAAGCGTGTTAGGACCCAAATGATCCTTAAGTTGCTATGGTACATAACCCGAATACATCACATGAACCCAATAGCAACAAGAAGTAAATATCACAAGACACAAGTTTGACTCTAGTATATTCCCTCCTAATATTTCTTTTTTCTATTGACCAATTTAGTTTCTCTTTCTTGATACGTTTTCTGTTTTCTCTTCTCTTACGTTACACTTTACAAATCTTAATGTTGAAAAACTTCATTTAGATGACCTTTAAATTCAGCAGTACGTCTATCACGCTTCAAAATAAGGACCTTGAAAGAAGTATTTACAACAGCACTTAACACATTAAATTTATACACATTGAGTAATGCTTGCTAACTGGGTAAATGGGAGATCACAACTGTACTTAATGGCAACTTTCTGATGGAAATTGCCATAACCTACTTTCATTGAACTCTTTGAGAATGAGAAGCTAAAATTCTACAACTTTGTATGCAGCAAAACTTAGCCGAGCAAGCTATTCCAGTGTTGTTTAAGAATCTCATATGCCTTGAAGCAAGGGACTGCCTGCAGTTCAGTGTGCCCATTTAAAGAATCCTGTGTTACAATACCCAGCCTCACCAATGTACATATGGCTTTGTCTACAGGCATTTCAACCTGCACATAATGCACAAATGTCAAGATGGAAAATATATATGGGAGACACTTGTATGTGTTCCAGTTTTGTCATCCCGGTCCCTCTACTACACAAAGTTTCATTGTACGTGTTCAAAACTAGAATTTTAAGTCCTAAGGTCCCTCACTTGAACTGACATGAATGACACATCGGATATACATCACTTACCAAAAAAAATTAAAGCATGAAATACGAACAAAGAGAAATTTTAAGAATAAAATTAAAACTTATTCCAGGAAATCCCCTGCATTTTGTTATTCACCCATCTGTTCAATCTCTTAGGAAACAAGGTCATTCCAAGTTAGATACAAACCGTACCCACTTGTTCCCACAGTAAATTCTCAGCATCTCATTCATTCAAGTTATCATCCATTAACTTCTCCATTTCCTCAATAATTTCATATGCCATTCTCTTCAACCCAATTCTACAATACTCTTCAATTTCAGGAACAATCAATGCCAACTGGTTGAAATCAACTCAATTCGCCATGAACTCATAATATTGGACCCATTTTTCGACGTCGTCTTGAATGTCAACACCTACAAACATAGAAATTGGAGTTTTCGAGGAAAGAAAGAAGAGAACTTGGGATGTAATCTGAGGGTATAAACTAGAAGGCAACGGAGGCTGACACAAAGAAGAGAATTTGGGATGTAATCTGAGGGAATAAACTAGAAGGCAACGGAGGCTGACACAAAGTTGGAGCGCGATGGAGGGGTTTTCATCACCGAAGCTAATACACAACCACCATTCAATATCTATACATGTTGACAGTGTGACAGTCACTTTGATTTGTCCAATGTCTTTATTTGTGATTTTATTTTAATTCTTTATGAATCAGGTAAGGATGAATAGGAAAAATGAAGTGGAAGGCTGTTTAGTGGTAGCGGGATGGTGGTAAAGCAGTTTACTGAAGGGATCGGTGGGAAGATAAAGAAGAAGAAGAAGATAGGAGGATTGTGAAATTTCTTCTTTTTCCTTTTGTTTTGTTATAATTTGTTTCTGATTTTAATACTTCTTTTGTCAAAATAATGCTTTCACAAGGCTTTTAAGCATGTGTAACTGCACACTTTATACAACTCAGCAAATCAAATGCCACACAAGCTAGGTCAATGATCGGAGGAACTTAAAATGCTACTTTTGAACACATACAAGTGGTTAAATAACTTTGTGTAGTTTAGGGATCGGGATCGGGATTGGGACAAGCATAAAAGTCTCCCGGTCCATTCTGCCAAAAATATAACTGCAAAATAAATAAATCACCAAGTTACCTTTTCTTGGAATAGATCATAAATAAACTTCTCACATCTGGCTCCGATATTTCTAGCACAACTTTCCTGCATTCAAATTATTTTTGACAAGGCCACAGATGGATGTAACCAATTGAAATTTTTGCTTAAGTGATAACTTGAAGCACATGTCTACACCTTCAAGGCCTTTCACTTGTAAAGCTAAGGAGCTACAAGCATTTGATTTACATGTTCTGAGCGGGAAGCATGAATGTACCTACTGACAGCTTTATCATATTTCTTCAGGTGTAAAATAAAATTGTCTACTAGCTTGCTTCATAACCTTTACAGGGTTAAAATGTTATTCCACTAAACTCATTTTTTAAAAGCAGCAACCAAATTCATAACCTGACACTTCATCCTAT
This sequence comes from Solanum rostratum, assembly GCA_029948455.1. Taxonomy (NCBI): domain Eukaryota; kingdom Viridiplantae; phylum Streptophyta; class Magnoliopsida; order Solanales; family Solanaceae; genus Solanum; species Solanum rostratum. The sequence goes on from CM057046.1 coordinate 52,032,764, forward strand.
AATCATGTTCTGCTATCATAGTGTAAGTCATGTACAGCTAAATGATAATGTAAGTAGAAGAGAAGATCAATCAAACCAAAGTGCACCGAAAGTGCAATACTTCCACTTTTCACATAATGGTGTTCAGCAAAAAACTTTATTGGTTTTGACATTTAAAGAAAGTGATAAAATTCAGAAATTCATTTTGGCTTTAAAATATTGACATCACGAGAATTTAAGAACAAAAAGGGCAAGCCCAGTTCAACAAGAATGAAGAACAAAATCGAGAAAAAACAGAGAACACCACTAAGATATGTGCATTATCCAAGAAGTGATCGCAGCACTTGAAAACACCATAATGGGCAGCTTTTCTTAATTGCTTTCATTCCTTTAGGACAGGCAACTCCTCAGGGATTGTAGATCTAATTCAAGCTCCAACCAAGAGTAGGAAGAAGACTTCATTAGATGTTAACGTATCATGAGTATGAAATTAGTCCCCACTTAAGTTTCTTATCACAGTAGTGCTCAATTTCTAAAATTTCATTGTCTAGGCACCTCCATCGAGATTTGTCAAGGATAACACATTTGGATTAATTGAAAAGTGTTAGAATAGGAATAGGAATAAGATTGATATCTACAATCCTACTTGGAATAGGAATAAAAACAGGAATAGTATATAAAATCCTACTTGGAAAAGATTGTATTAGGACACTAGAATCCTACTTGGAAAAGGATTGCATTACAGTGTCTTAGTTGGAAAAGGAGTCTAATATAGTATCTATAAATAGGATCTCAATATAATAATGTAGAGATACAATTCAATACTATTATTATCCAATATTTCTCTCGTGGTATCAAAGCTTCTACGATCTTGGTCAAAGCTTCTACAATCTTGGTAGAAAATCAAAAAAGCTTCCGCTGTTGACAGGCGGCTATGACTCACATATGCCACCCGTCTGACCATTGGTTATGTTTACAAAAGTAGAGCCAATGATATATATAGGAACCCCATATTCAGGGGAAGAAAACTCAGTCAGACAGGTCACCGTGCATCAATTTCCGGTGATGTCCTATGGTTGTATTGTGTCAACCCCATATATGTTGGTGTTTGTGTAGCACTGTGTCATCTTTCCGATGATTGCTTTCTTATATTTAATTTGTGTAGCACCGCACCATCTTTCTGGTAACTACTCTTTCATATTTAGTCTGTGTAGCACCGTGCCATCTTTTCGGTAACTACTTTCTTATATCTAATTTGTGTCGCACCCTGCCATTTTTTTATGACTACTTTTTTATATTTAATTTGTACAACACTGTGCCATCTTTCCGAACTACTTTCTCATATCTGAGTTGCGTAGCACCATGTGTCTTTTCGGAGACTACTCAGATTTGGTTTGCGTATCTTTCTGATGACTCCTCAAATCTGATATGCTTAAGATCGCGCCATCATTCCCATCTTACCAATATACTTTAATTTCTCTGATTGTGACCACTTTCAACCATCAAATCTGATTATTTGGCGCATGAGCATGTTTGGCCAGTTTTACAGTGACTTTCTTGTTTAAGATCTACTCATCTCTTGATTTCGAGAAGATCCATATATTTTATACCAGATTTCGAGCACTTTCCAGCAAGCTTTGCTTTGCTTCCGACATATTTGAGTTTCTCTGTAGTGTTTTTTTGTGTTTCAAATTACTTTAGCAAAAAAAAGGATATACTTGGATATTTGAGCTGGATTAGAGTGATGTTTTCTCTCCCATGACTGAAATAGCATATGTCTCTTTTTCTATCTATGGTTGTCGTTGTCCATTGACCTTTTAATTAGTTCGACATTCAGAATGTTTTTCTCCACGATGATCACAAGGGAGAAGTCTATGTAAGCAACCACCTGTATAAATGAGTTTTTTCAAATGCAAGGAGATTAACCCAAAGCCTGGAACCTTAGGCAACAGACTATCCCGCAAAAGATGACCATAAGGAGTAAAAGTTGTCACAATAAGATGAAGAAATACAAAACTGGAGAAATAACGTACAGGAACCCACCCCAAGACCTGAAATCAGTTAGTAATCGAGCATCTAATAAGCAAACTAAGAGTACAAGGCCTCTATAAAACATAATATTAGTACAGACCATCTCTGAATACAAACTAAAGACTAGTCTGAGTGCTACAGAATAGAAATCGGGAACTCCGAAGGCAGGAGCTCACCAACAACAACAACAACATACCCAGTTGAATCCCACAAGTGGGGTCTGGGAAGGGTAGAAATGTACGCAGACCTTCTCACTACCTCGTATTTATATAGAAGTAAAGAGGTTGTTTCCTGGGAACCCTCGACTCAACAACCTATAAGCAGAATAAACTAGATATTGCAAAGGGAAGGAAAGGGAACAGAGGGAGAAATAGAACTAAAAATCGAAATAAAAAGAGCAACTATTTACGAAAAGCACATGTCAATATGTAAATACGATAAATTCAACACACATACGACAGATAGTGACATCAATCACGCCTACCCCTGCTACCTCACTAAACCTCGAGATCACCCATCCACCTAACCCTACCAACCAATCAGTCTGCTACTCTAATTCGCGACCTCCACTCCTTCCTATCTAAGGTCATGTCCTCGGTTAGATCCAAATTCGCCATATCTTGTCTGATCACCTTCCCCCAATACTTTTTCGGTCTACCTCTACCTCTCCGTGTAGCTCCCAAAACCAACCTCTCGCACCTCCTAACAGGCGCATCAGTACTCCATCTCTGCAAGCAGGAGCACACCCAATCTCTGAAATCCTCCGCATGCTTGGCAAAGAATGTTAATAGCAGGGACTCACACTACAATCTGCAGGGCAGAAATGTAGTATGACTACCAAATAAATGGTACTCAACAGGCATAGGCCGACTGAGCTTCTAGCTTGCATATGGTGGACAATTTGAACAGAGAAGAATGCAAGGTAATTTGGAAGCAGATGCAGTTCAATCCAAAAGATCAAGAGCTCCTGCATTTCTCTCCTTTATTTTTGGTGTAAAGAACAATAGATGATGTTTAACTAGACTTTATGGCCTCTTTTGTTTTAGACTGTATTTGTAGATATGATATACCAAGCCTTTTTCAGGGTGTTGACAAATATAACATGTTACTAATTACAAAAAAATATAATGGAGGAAAAAAATGAAATTTTTTGAAAAGGAAGACCAGCTGCTACTTTTTGTCGCATAGGCTATGGCGATGGTGTGGGTTGATTTGTGTATTGACTAACCCAAAGTGAAATAATCTGGAAAAGAAAGAGCAAGTAGAAAAACGAAGCACGGAGAAAAATATAATTATCAGAAAATTTTTGCTTTGTATTTTCCCTCAAATCACAGTCTCCCAGTAGTTAGAGAAAACCTTAGAATGCCTAATAACAAATTATTAAAAAAAAATCATACTGACAAATCAAAAATCATTGAAAAGAAAATAGTAGAACAATTAACAAGGAGAACATAGTGGTCTAGGGGTATTGATAAGATCAAGGAAGACCTGGCTGTTTTCTTTCAGCAAGACTGCATATGCCAAAATGGTCTCTTTGTACTGCAAGAAGGGAAGAATGCAAGAATCAGGTGCCTATATATTTCCTCAAGAAACCAATTACCTTAACTTGTGTAGACAAAACGGATAGAAGTGTTAGAGGCTTCTGTAACCTGCTGTTGTTCAGAAGCATCCAGGAGAAAGTAAACAGAACCAAAGCCACTTGCTATTGTTTTCTCATTAAGTGTCCTGTTGACCAGAAGCTAAATATAGCTTAAAAAAATGAGTAGGCATAAAAAGTTTCGAACTTTAAAAAAAGAAATGGAGAATGGAAGTGATGAACTCACTTGATATCTATCCCATGTTTGCTTGTAACCCAAGACAACACGGCTCACATATATCACAAGAGCACTGACTGCAACCACATCTAAAAGTATCGCAGATCTGTAATCAGATAGTCAAGTTAATTTTGCGCAATTGAAGCACACAAAGTAATCGGACTAGTTGTGTTTACAATGATTTTTAGTATCAAACAAAAACAATCACACGAAAGAAGCCATGACTAACAAGTGGAGGCTGATGCAAGTTTTATTTGACCCACAAGTTCGAGAATTTGAAATGTCAAAATCATGTGCACAGTGAACTATAATTCTAACTCTAAACCAAAAACAGACAGAGATACTAATAAACTAAGCATGTGAGATATGATTTTACTAATGTACGAAAATAAGTAAAACTCAGAACAACAAATTTGCTGAGCACACTTATTTTAAGAACCATGATGAGGAAAAGAGGAGTTGGATGCCAGTGCCTTAGAAGTACTTTTTGTCTCTCTTTATAAAATGAATTTTGAGTCGGTTAGGGAGATAAAAGAAAAGATGATGTCCTAACAAGACACTTTGCATTATTTTGACAGCTGTGTCAGGGATTGAGAACTGTGTAGAGATCATGAAAAGGTTGACCAATCATACAGTGAAAACATGTTTTCGAACTTGTAGTTTATGAAGTATGCCAGAAGTCCAAGAACCGAGGCAATGTCCAGCCGTACCTACAAACAAAATTGAAGTACTTCTTCATGATAAGCAGCGAATTAAGAAGATAAATAATTAAAAACAGCACCCCTGCATTCAATACACTACCTCCATTAAATAATTGTAACAATTAGTATCATGATTGACCATTCTATGTCCACTGACTAAAGGAGAACAGTTATATTTTCTTCAAACACAAATAAGGTCGAGGCGGAAAGGATTATGACAATTGCATTCATTCCACAAGTAGTTTGTGATCTAAAATCTAAATGATATAGACTTTTAAGGTTTCCCTCTAATATTTGACCCCCAGAATTCCCAAAATTGAAGACATAATTAACCAAATAAATGTAATGACATTTTCAAGTTTTTGGATGAAATGGATACACAAAGTAAAAAATGTGTTGGAGTATACAGAAGTCCTGGTTTTAAATCTCGCCACCATCCTCCATCAAAGAATATATTCACATGCTTGGCCCATGAAAGAAAGTCAGACTTGCATGCCATGCGTGTATAATGCAATGCACGCATGGGATAAATTAAACCATCAAACAATTAGAAAGTATCATGGCTTCGGTCATGAGAAAGAAAAGGACTTCACCAAGCAGGTATAGTGACTAATCTGATACAGATTATGCCGAGAATTTTCTACTAAGAACTCCACCTTAAGTTTTGCATGATATGCCTTTCTTATATCTGATTCATTGATTACATTAGGAACCAATGTTTTCTAATGTGCTTATATCTTTCATTTATATATCTAATTCAATGACGTGGTGGAATATATCTATTTCATTCTTCTTTGGTTAAATTTCTTTCCAGAAAAATGTTACAAGATGGCAACAGAAATCATGTCAGATAATACTTGAAACCAACTAAAATTTACAGAAAATTTAATGCCTATAATACAATGGTTATCCAAGAAGATTGATACTAACTTTTACATATTTTCAGCCAACACATTAACATTGTCCCCAATTCCAAAATTAATATCTATATTCGTACTGCACCATACAAACAGCTAATTCCTAGAGGGCCCTATGGTACAACTGATGAGAACTTGTGCGCTTTCCTTTTACCCACTTTTTCTTGATACTAAAATGTAATAGTTTAAGGATTTATCTCAAGGTCATAAATGCAGCATTTTGGTGTATAAATTACCAGGTCATGGATTATACATCATTTGTCATACTTAACAAATTAGGAAATGTACAAGGCATTATGATAAGCAATTAAACATCAATCTGAGTATTGGTTACCAAACTTATCAAGCACTCATTGGTCTGTAGCATATATTAAGCCCAAAACAAGCTGGCTTGCCTGCCTAACCTTACAATATTACAATTTCAGAGTTCGACTCAATATAAGATTTGGGCAAATTAATAAGATCACTTGAAAATTGGCTTGACAAATCAATCATAAAGTGGCATTAAGGCAGACACAGCAAAATTGATGAACACCGTTGTCAAAGTATCCAGGATCAATTTGTAGAAAATTCATTTTTTTTCCATACTGGAACGATGTTATTGTTGAGTCTCACTTTGGGATAAAATTCAATTTCAGCTCATACCGAATCTAGTATGCGGAAAGACAACTTCTTGTGTGGAAAAACAACCTACAGAGAGTAACAAACATAATAAGTTGAAGTTCATACTAAATCAAAATACGGACAGAGAACAAGTACAATCATAAACTTCAACCAATTTAATAGTTGGTCAAGTATATTCTGTGTTCAAGGATTTACTGGTAGATCTGGAATGGGAATTTTCTCGTAGATCTTCAGCTGTAAGGCGGGAAACTCGGCTATATCCGCGTCACCTCCTTCACAAGTTCCCTTGATGTATAGCAAAATCAACTCTTTGTAAGCTGGCTCCTATCAGAAGCAACTATCACATTATATCAGGATAAAGATCCTGAGAATAAGGTTTTCTAGCAAAAGATGAACACAAGATTATTTAAATGTTTTCTTCGACAGTTTACTCAACTAATATCAGTTTTAAAGGCATAATACTCCTAAGGGTGCAGAATACCATTGATATTGCTAGAGATCAGGGTATTCAATACACAGAGTAACATAGAAGATACAACAGTACAATGAATTATTTCAAGTACTACAGTCAGATGAAATACTCTAACCATGACAGAAGAAAATGAAATGTCCACGATGAAAGGGCTTGGGGTAACTGAAGGCAAAAAATGTACAGTTTTAAGAAGGGAAAATGGAAAGAAAAGAATGAATTGTGGCTGGATAAGTAGTATAAAAGAATTGCACTTATAAACAACATATAAGATAAAAGGTAAGGCAACATCAAAAGAGAAGAAAAAAGGAAGACTGGTGGAAACAGATGAAATTGTAATATCTATTAAGTAGTTTGAATTGAAGACCATGCAAAACCGTAATATATTCATTGTGCTTCAAGCAATTATGAGGACAAAGAGAGGATAGTAAGGCATTAATGTCATTTGCTATGAGAACCGAACTTCAATGTAATTGAAGTTACCTGGAGAGTTGATTTTGAGAGAAGAATGGAAATAGAAGTTCTCAACATTCTCCAAAAATCATTTCCACACAGTTTGCGTGATGCAGGTTCCCATATATCGCTAAGTGATATCCTCGATAAAAATATTGGCCTAGACAGAAGATTCTCTTTGATGACGTAGTCATTTCAAAAATAAAGGAAATTTAGATCTCATTCTTTAACCAAAGAAATAACAATAGCAGCAGTAGCAAGGAAAAAGAAATCCACAGATTGGAGTAAAATATGAGTTCTTTCTTACACATAAGTGTGTGTGCAAGTCAACAAATACACTCTGTCACACAACAAGATAGAATTTAATACTGAAGTGGACAAACCTTAAATGAGACTCGGTCTCAGTAACGTCTAATTCAAGATCAACTTGCTGTTTATGTGTTGAAGGTAGAACTCCAATCAACACCAGCAGCTGTTTCAGAAGCCTACCACGAGGCCCAGCCGCTGAAAGATTTTCTTCATAACGAGCTGTTGCATTCTGTGCAGCTTCCGAAAGGGGGAAGTCATTTTCTGATAACGTGTCAACTTCAAATGGCTTATTTGATATGTTTTGGTTGTCACTAGATGTTTGCTGGAAAATCGGGAAATTTTTCAACCAAAGCTTGATTTTTTTGGCCCAAATTTGAGCATTGTCTTTCGTGATAGATCTTTCCAAAACCTAGCTCAAGAATAGATAGAAATCTTAGAATGATCTAAAAACCTTCAAAATCAATGGAAATTTTCTCATCTTTCAGAGCACTAAATGTATTAGCAAAAAGAACTATATCACATCAAATCGAATCATCATGAATTCACCATAAATCAAATCAATATGGTTTCAAGTATATATGTAATCATGAATAAACAAAGACCAGAATGATTGAGCTAGAGAATTAGTTGACAGCAGCCTTTACATGTACCGCCTAATTCTACCACTGTTAACTGCTTCCCTAGCACATGACTTTCAGATTTCTAGTAATCTTTTCATGTCTGTCTCAATTAAAACAGTCCTGTTGATCAAGGAGAGTGTCTGAGTGAAACATTTGAAATGATGATCATTTGACCACAAATATATGCTTTTTAATAACTTTTTTGGTTTCGCTTCCTTTTGCAGATTTGAAGCTCATTGTTAAAAGAAAATGCCCTAACTTGGTTAATGTTTCAAATTCTTTTGGAGCTACATCGAAGTCTGTAACTGTGATTGGCAATCAACTCCAATAAATCAAGTTCATACGTAATCAGGAGAAAAATCACCAAACCAACAAAATTTCCCCTCCCAATAAATATTGGGGATCCTTAGAAAGCAACTTTTCAGTTTATCTCTACAGAAAGGAAAATCTTAATTTACGGGTACCAACATACCAACATACCTCAGTCAACCAAATCCCAATTTTCTTCAGAGGTTTGACTATCAGAGAGAAAATTCCTTGTAAAAACTTTGACTGCAAGTAATCTAGTTTTTCAACAATTAGCAAACCCTTCTGCCTTTCAGTTGAATAACCACGCCTGCATACAGATAGATATTCATAAATTCAATACAAAAACGAAAACAAGTCAAAAGAAAGAGGTGTAAGGGAAAGTGCATGAGATAGGAATTTCAACAGATATCCTCCCCCAAGTGTAAACCCCTCTAGATATCCTCATATACTCCATTTGGAACTTAAATATCTCAAAACCCTCCCACAAGCATAATTGAATTTTGGGATTCGTGCGTGAACTTTGAATACAGACATACTAATCTAAAAATGGCCTTGCTAAAAGTTGGTCCTGATAACCTGTGAAAGAGTTTGAGCATTTAACCTGAAACCATAAGGTAATAGTGGATCACATGCTCTATGGATTAATTAGTTGCCGTTATACATCTGATATAGACTTTAACAAGTATCTTCTCCAGCCGACAGGCGGCTTTATGCAACAGCCACGAACAAACTTCTCTTTATTTTCTATGTTTTACTAACCACTTCTTTCAGGTGAGTTTCCACCAGCACCATACCTCTTCTTCTGCTGCAGATTCTTCAAGCAACATTCCTGAAAGATCTCTTTTTTTCCTGTCGTAGTATAATTTGGATATTGAACCCATCTGAACATCGATTTCTGGTCACCAAGTTCTGCTCTTTTTCTTCAACATATTAGAGTTGAGTGATCAGAGTTTTTCCTTTTTTTCCTTTTTCAAAGTTATCAGAGTTTATTTTTGAGTTCCCTCTCTGAATGTTAACGTTTCTGTCAGTTTCAGACGTTGGTCTGTAGCAGGGTAGTCCGCGTACGAGTAGCATCCTATTTCATCCACTATTGTTGAGCCAATTCTGGATCTTGGGAGCACATTGGATTCCATTCTTTTGTATATTCGGATTAAGCCCGTGTCCTAGAGGCTCCATAAATAGTGTCGATTACATTCTTGAGGTACGGTATTCATGACATTCGAATAACTTATCGTTTTGTCGTTATGTTTAAAGGGAATGTTTAGCCATAAAGGGCTGCTTGTTAATCTAAGAGTTTCAATCAAACAAAGAAGATTTACTTTTGTGTCACACGTTTGAAATCTATTTGTTTTCGTAGAATGAATTAATGAATTGAGATACATGGGCAACGTAGAAGGGTATACATGACATTCGAATAACTTATCGTTTTGTCATTATGTTTAAAGGGAATGTTTAGCCATAAAGGGCTGCTTGTTAATCTAAGAGTTTCAATCAAACAGAGAAGATTTACTTTTGTGTCACATGTTTGAAATCTATTTGTTTTCATATAATGAATTAATGAATTGAGATACATGGGCAACGTAGAAGGGTAGTAGGGTTAAAGTGTTGTCTTGCCTTGCAAGGTTTAGTGCCAAGTGTAGGACTAGTCATGCCCTTGTAGTTTTTGCCTTATGTTGTTTATTATATTTCGATTATCACACTATCTTGTTATTGTTATTGTTTTATTCCTATAGATTTTATACTACTTTTCTTATTACCCATCATGTCTTCTCCACTATTTTTCTATTCCTTCTTTTATTTGGGGTTGATGCACTTGAGCAGAGGGTCTTTCGGAAACAGTCTCTCTACCTCCACAAAGTAGTGGTAAGGTCTACATACACTTTATCTTCCCTGGACCCTACATCGTAGGATTTCACGGGATACATTGTTGTTATTGGGCAAGGTAGAGGTCACGTTTGTGTATACTCTAGCCTCTCCAAATTTCACTTTGTGGTGCTACATTGGATATGTTCTTGTTTTTGTCGAGATACATGGGGGAGATAGGCAGTTTCTACACTAAATCAGTTTGCTTGGTGCAAGTTGGAAGGTGTCGGGTACTGTTAATGTCCTCATTCCATTTTGGAGCATGAAACTCGATTGCTCAACACCTTGAGGGGGAGTGGATGAGGAGAAAGTCCAGAAAATTATTAAGACTATAATGTAAATATTATTGTGGATTATTTGAAAGTCAAGATATTAATTGGATAAAGAATTAAGAGCAATTTTCACACTTTGTACTGCCAAAAGCTCCTATGTAAGCAGCCCTTTAGTATGCTGTAACAACTAATTTAAACAAGAGTTTCCTCTTTCCTCTTCTATTTCAGAAAAATTATCTACACGAACCTGAATAATATGACACTGGACTGAGATGCACTCTTCCAGTCAACAGATATTGGCAAAGTAAGAAGATAATCAGTATTTAGAGCAGATGTCAGCCTCAGATCTCTAGCAGACAATTCTTCAAATCCAGCATTGGAAAGCAGCTGCAGGAAAGCATGTTGAAAGCGACTGGAAACGGCAGTTCTACAGGAAATTTCAGATGGTAAGTCGCATATAGATAAGAAAAATCAATGTCCACTTATTGTTATCATGAGAATACCCATGTAAAAAGCAAAAGCATATAATATTAAACACTGCAAGAGTTCTAAAGATATTTGATGTATAGGTGTGATCATTTTTGCTGTTATCATAGATCTCTTGCTTCAGCTCAACAAAGCACCGCTTTTAAGCTCACATAGTTCTCATTTCTCTAAAGCATTTTATGAAAAAATCGTCAGTGATCTGTCCTTGTCTTTTGTCATGTTGCCTAAATTTGAAGCAGTCTAAACCCATATCAAATTCCCTCATAACTTTTCAGCTTCTCTCATTTTTTTTTGGTATTTCCATTATAAGATGAAGCTTTTACACAAACAAACTTAACAAAGTAATTCGGCAAACAACAAGATACACCATATTTTTTGAGAGTATTTCCACAACCAACCTTTTCGATGGAAACTAGGAAATCTCCCTCACTGACTTGTCAACCCCGACCAAATTAACACTCTGTTATGGTTATAATCAAACTTCGTTTTAGGAGGCATCTTCCCAATTCCCTAGCCTTCAATACTATAAATTTGTTCTTTTCCTTTCTTGAGAGAATATCTTCCTACTGAATTAGTACTATATGCAGATCAAAGATTGGGAAAAAACATTGTGATCCTAACGAATAATTTCAATTGAGCATCCAGAAATAGCAATTTCAGAATTGCTCTATACATTATTTTGTTTTATTAAGGTTTATCTCAATTGTCAGTTCCAGTGACAGATTTTAGAGCCTTTTGCATGTCACATTCTTTTGCTCGATCTTATATAGTGATGCAGCTTAAAGTAATTGTTAGAATAGCAATAAGCATATGATTTGTATATAGTATCTTACTTGGAGAAGGATAGCCATATAGTGACTAGGTATAAATAGGGCTCAGTGTAATATGTAAATACACAATTCAATAATATTTTTCTGTTACATTTCTCACTTGGTATCCGAGTCAGACCCATCCAATTTATGGTTTACTGATGTTGGGCCCCCCTATTAAATTTCCCATGCTCCAGATGTCCAATCCTTGGCATAAGGCGGGCTGTTGAGTCCCCATTGGTGGGATGAGGAGAATACTCATTATATGGTCTTGGGAAATCCCCCCCCCCCCCCAATGAGCTAATTTTTGAGGATAAGTTGGGCCCAAGTACATAACTTTGTCATGGTATCATATCATTAGCGGGAAACTAATTGTTGTGTGAATTTCCAACAATTCTAGAGAAAGAAAAATTGGTCAACATGCAATTTTCCAGTGATAATATAGTTGTCTTTATTAAAATTACTTTCCAATAGTGTTGCACAAATTCCAACACCACAACGAGGAAGATCAGTCTCTTCTGACCAAAACCCACTCAGCGGCTTTGGCAAATATTGATTCAAGCACCGTCGGAAGTTTCAACTCTGGCAGCAAGTAAAGTTCATGGGTCAGGAATGCTGCTTTTCTAAACCATATTCAGGCGAGAGTTTTCTTTGGTTGTGCTCATCCCTCATTTATGAAGCTTCCCCACTAGGTACATCAACTTTCTGGCAATTTTCAAGCAATAGATCCACCTTCCAACGATGTTTACAACTTTTTTGACCACTTTTACAGTTTGTTCCTGTTAAAATAGGAATAGGATTACATAGTCCTATTTAGAACTGGAATAGGAATAGTATGTTGTTTCCTAGTTGGATTTTGAATTAGGTTGTAGTATGTATAAATAAGGTCTTTATGTAACAATGTAAATACACAATTCAATAATATTCTTCTCCATTATTTCTCACATGGTATCAGAGCATTGGTGAGAAACTTTCGACAGACCACCGTACGTCAATTTTCGGTGGCTGTCAGGGCTGATTTGTGTCAGCTGGTGTGCGCATTTTCTTTGTTTTCTAAGTGTTGTGCAAAACCAACACCACCACGAGGTGCGGAATACTCAGGCAAGCATACCCCAGCAAGCTCCTCTGAGTTTCACTTGTCCACGCGCCCTCACGCGCCAGCAGAAGTGCCAGATCTACGTCACCACGCGCCGGCACATGTGGCTGTTTCCGGCAAGATTTTTTTTCGATTCTTTTTTCAGCAGGGTCGCCTCTCCATTCTAAGGCCATTTGTGCAATTTTTTCCCAGATCTGATCACCGGAATTAGGGTTCTGGCAACTTCAAGCAATTTCCGGCAACCGTTCAGTGTTTCCGGGCAGTTTTCTGGCTAATTCTTTTTAATTTTTTGACCAGTTTTCTCTTGGCTACAAAAGTGTGATTTTAAAGATGTCCTTAAGGATCGATATGTTTGGCTCCAAAAGTACAGGAATAGGAAGTTCTCATCCTATGATCACTTCAGAACCATTAATGGGTAGTTCTAACTACTTAGCATGGGCTTCCTCGCTTGAATTATGGTGCAAAGGTCAAGGTGTTCACGACCACTTAACAACCAATGCTTATGTGGTAGATGAAAAGCAAAAGGCTACTGAAGAATCTACAACGGCCAAAGCACAATGGGAGAAGGTTGATGCTCAATTGTGTAGTCTTCTGTGGCGTTCTATTGATTCCAAGTAGATGCCCTTGTTTCGCCCATTCTAGACATGCTATTCAGTTTGGGAAAAGGCTCGTGCTTTATATACTAATGACATATCTTGATTTTATGATGTGGTATTGCGAATGACCACCTTAAAGAAACATGAATCTCATATGTCTACATACTTGGGACAAGTGCAAGAAGTCATGGAGGAATTTGAAACGTTGATGCCAGTCACAGCGAACGTCACAACACAACAAGAGCACATGCAAACATTGTTTTTAGTCCTTACACTTGCTGGACTTCCTACTGATCATGATTCTGTGCGTGACCAGATCTTAGCTAGTCCTACCATCCCTACAATGGATGAATTATACTCTTGACTACTTCGTCTTGCTGCGCCGCACAGTCATAAAGCAGTTTCATCACCCACCATTGACTCATCTATTATTGCATCTCAAACTATTGATAAACAGACATCTACTATGGAGAACCGACGAGGAGGAGGCCGTTCGGGAAGATCTCGCACTAAATGTAGTTATTGTCACAAGTCTGGACACACTCGTGACATATGTTATACTTTGCATGGTCCACCCCCCAGTGTAATAATTCAATAATATTTTTATCCAATATTCTCATGGTAATTTATTGAACTTTATGATATTACACACTAATTTAGAAGATAGAAACATACCTAGATTCCTCAAAAGAGTCTTTGTTGACAAATTTGAGAAAAGAAACATAGGGAGATCCTACGAATTGATTAGAATCTGAATCCCATAGATTCTTCAGTTCCAAGTCCCTGCCATATTTATCCATGTTGTCAACCTTCTCAAGATCACTAGTGTCAATGTTAGAACCCCCTCCATTTGGAATAATATTTCTTTCTTGGCCAGATGAAACCACAATATTATTACTACTATCATTGGTATGAGAGCAATCATATTCAACTCGCATTTCTTCTAAGATAACTTTGTGTTCAGCATGGAGAATCAGGTCCAGGCATCTGCAATTACAGAAGTTATATTAGCACAAATCAGAAACTGAGCACAAAAAAAGCATTTAACAATTAATGTTCTAACTGTTGAAGGAGAAAAAAAAGGGGGGAAATGATTTACACAACTGTAGAAGAGAGTCATTAGGATTCGGACTTTCATGAAGCATGCTTTTTTTAAAATCAAGTAAGGTATTCAATGATAATGACAAGGTCAACTTGACCGTATACAAGAGATATACCAAAAAGAGAGACCTACAAAATATGGTACTCTCCCAGTGTTATCAAAGGTGAAAAGCGCAAAAAAGCTCCAAGGTCCATTGAAGCTTTGAGCACAAAGCACAAATAAAGTGCGCGTTTTAATGAAAAAGGTGCAAAGGAAGAAACAATTACAAATATATGTATTTAGTCCAAGACTAATAATTATAAACATGAATGACAAATATATGATGAAAGAAACTGAAAAAAATTATGCTAAAGTGAAATATCAATTGTTGTGTCACTTCTTCAGAAGAGGCTCATTGGCAAGGAAATGTTTGCCTTTAGGGCTTGATGATGACACTGAAGCCCACATAAAGCGAGGTGAAGTGCTCAATACATTTTGAGCCTCGCTTCAGGGGCGCCTTTGACTACACTATTCTCTCCAAAAGAGACCCAATTCTCCTCTATACAAACATGAACTACATGGATGCACCAAAACAAAATAAGGGATCGAAGGCTACTCCTCAATAGAGCAAAGCTCATCTCCAGCTATTCAAAAGCTCTCCTATTTCTCTCTTTCCAAATGACCAACATAAGAGCTAGATCAATAAGCTTCCACACCTTGCACCTTTTTCTCTAGCTCCACTCGTCTAACTAAACATCAACTCCTTCACACATTTTGGCATTACCCAAGTGATGCCAAACCATGTACACATATACTCCCATAACCTTGTTGCTAATTGCAGTGTAACAAAATATTATTCGCATCCTCATCAATTTTCTAAAAAAGGAAACACTAGCTCATATGGACAACTTTTCGCTTCCTAAGGTTCTCTGCCATCAAAATTACCCCTCTAGTAGCTACACGCGTGAAGAAATACATCTTTCTCAACATCTTTGGTATCCAAATCTTCCATGTATTCTATTTACCCAAAAGAAAAAACACAAGGCATTTCATCTTCAACTTCTAGGTAGAACTACACTTGTCTTCAAAACGTCTTTGATTGATCTCTCTCTCCATACTGTCCACCAGATACAAGCACGTACAATTCTCCATCTTTCTTAATGGCTGAAAACACTATCAATTAGTTCCAGTCTTCCTGTACTTAAAGTACTTCCTCGGGCATTACCCAAATCAGCCCTTTCATATTAATGTACATCCTCTATAATCAACTCGTAATTTTACAATGTAAAATCAGTTGATTGTCATTGTCTCTTCTTCACATAAATAACATCTAGAACATAACTGGTAGTCCCTTTCGGTGATATTATCATCAGTCAAGATTACTTGTTTTGGCAGAAGCCAAACAAAACAAGTAACTCAATGTCGAATTTTAACTTTCCAAATTAGCTTCCAAGGCCAACATCCAGATTGTTGGATGAGTTGAATCCCCAGTGAGCAGCATTCACTAAAAATTTGTCTTGTCTATGTCTTTACCACGCTATACCATCTTCAAAAGTTGCGTGTCCTTTAAATTGTTCCAAGGTTTTAAAGAAATTCACAAGTCTCTGAAAATCCTAATCATTCAGTAACCTCCTGAAGCTTAAATTTCATCCTTCATTTGTCCAGACCTCTCCAGCGGTTCCACCTTGCTACTGGTTTAGGTTGTAGATCTGTAAGTAGAGTTGTTTCAGTATTCTTTAGCCAAGCCAATTGGCTCTTAAAAGAATATTTTCATGCCATTAAATTCCTATTTCCTGTTAGCTTTCCAAGGGTTTTTTAACAGGTTTAGTTGTCCAGTTACTCAATACCATATGTTCAAGAACGAAAAAAGTTTCATATCGGTGGTTAATAAGATGGGTGGTTTTCTTATATGGCTTGGACTATCTTTCTCCGTTTGAGCTAACTTTGGGGGTGTGAGACATTGTGAGTTAGGCTCAAAACCTAATTTTACATGGTATAAGAGCATGACCCATCTCACACGACGTTGGGCCCCTAAATTAAAAATTTCCCACGAACCAGATGTCCAGTCCTGGGCGTGAGGTGTGATGTTGAAGAATGAAAAAAGACTCATATCAGTGGTTAATGAGATAGGTGGTCTCTGTATAAGGCTTAAGCAATCTTCCTCACTTTCAGATAGCTTTTAGGGTGTGCGTTAGGCCCAAAGCCTAATTTTATATCATACTTCTTAGATCACTCCACAATGATTTCTCATTAGATGCAAGTCTCCAAAGTCATTTCATCATTAGATCTTGAGTCAGGATTTATAGGTTCCTTATTCCCAGACCTCGTGCCTTCTTACTACCGGTTAGCACAGCCCATCTAACCAAGTGGATCTTTTTTATGTCATTGTTGCCTTGCCACATGAAATTCATTCTCAGAGCATCCATTCTTTCATCTATATTCATATAAATGGAAGACATGGACATTGTATAAGGTCTACTAGGCAGTTTACCTAGGGTTAACTTATTCAATAATCAATTGCAAAATCAAAACAAAATCCTTATAACTGAAACATAAATGCAAGAAATTAGAGCTAAAATCTAATATAAATGAAATGCCAAATGCAATGTTGTTGATCATCGAAGCCGCCCAAATTTTCTATTGTTGATGTTGCTTCTGGGTTCTGATGTAGCCCGTACTAGATGCCCTCTTAGGAATGATGATTACTGGTCTTTTCTGATCTCGAATATTAATGATACTTATATATCAACCATATTTGTTAAAGTTCCTTAAGTGAAAGAACTCAGTGAAATGGTCATGAAGCTTCCACCTTCTAACGGAATTTCCCAGCACTTTGGAAGCCTTCTTACTGAATGTAAGTGTAACGCCTAGTAAAATTACCAAAATACCCCTAGAGGAGAGAGGTGCGCATAACGTGCCTTCCGATGCTCGGATGGCTAATCCGAGGTTGGATTTGTGATCAGCGGGAAAAATTGAGTGGGAGAGGTCTCGGTTGATTTTTAGAGCGACAGAATCAAAAGATAATTTTTCATTCCGAGACATAAAACGGTGAGGATCCGCGACAGAGGCGCGTCGCGGACCCATCGTAGAGGGTAACTTATGTTTTTCCATAATTTTTCAACGGGATTGAGAAAACTCGTTGAGGAAATTTTTTGCAGATCGCGACCCAATGCGGACGGGTTACTTCGCGGCTGGAAAATTTCTAAAAATTCGAGGGGCATTCTGGTCCATTCTTAACACCTTCTAAAACCCATATACGACTAATATATGTCGTTGTCACGAAGAAAGGGTTCCAAAACCCATCTTGCAATCCCTTTCCTAGCAAACCAAGTTAGGGCTTGAGAAGAGCTGAGATTGAAGAGTCAAGAGGAAGTTCCAAGGGAATTGTATTATTAGCAATCATCCCAGGTATGTAAGGCTAACCTAAAGCATGGGATTGTTCTTCCATGTGCCCCTTTTGATTGAGTTGAGTCTATGATTGACGATGATGAGTCTATATGTGAAAATCCTTGAGTACTCTACTGAGATTCTTCGTATTTCATGTATTTTTCATAAAAGTAAATTGATGATCATCACAAACTTGATTTAATGTATAACTTGTTTTCATGAAGATTTTATAAAATTCTGTCTATCGTACTAAAGCATGCAAGAATGAGCCTAGGCAGATGAGTCTTGAGCCTTAACGATGATTATATCTGTGATGTTGTGATTATGGTCCAAATTGACGAGAGTCTTGATGATGATCATGTTGATAAGATTGATATCATGAATCTTAAAAACTTGAAACTAAATTCTAAAAGAATATTTCGAGTCCATGATGTTGATGTTGATGTTGATGAGATGAGTTGATGTTGATGATCCGATGTTGATGTTGATGTACTATGTCCCTATGGGACCGATGATGAGAAATCTTGATGATGTAATTATGAGCATGTCGAGTTCTGGGAGGAGTATTGAGCACCGAAATGGGTGAGAGTGAGTCCTCCTCGAAGTCATTAGCTACGTGGCCTGCATAGGAGAGGACCGAACCATAATACAGATGTTTCCTTTGTCCCAAAAGAGGACTGATGTTATTCTTGTGGATCCACTGATGGTGATGTCCTTTACCCCGGGCAGGGTACTGGATGGATGTGGCAACGGCATCGCTTCGTTGTATCATCATCGGCTCATAGGTGATGGTTGTCGGTTAGAGAAACTCTCAGTTAGGTTCCTCACTGATAGAACTCTGATGTTGATGTGATGGTATGAGTCTTGATGGATATTGATGTTTTATTATCTAACCTTTCATCCTTGTCCTAGACGAGCATGAGTCCTTCGAGTCGAGTTGAGTTGAGTCGAGTCGAGTTTTCTTGAGATGAGTCTGATGTATTGATGATGTATTGATGAGATGTTGATGGGTCATTTGTCTACTCTTTATTCTTGCTTTAGATAGACATTTGACATTCTGACGGAGTATGATGTTGAGTTGATGTTATCCCTATATTGTTCCATCTGTACTGTTATATTCAGCCATCTTACATACCGTACATTCCACATACTGACGTCATTCGACGCTGCAGTGTTTCATGATGCAGATACCAGAAGTAGAGGACTTCAGCTGACGCATCGTTGAGGTTCGGAGGTTTCTAATTCCAACCATTGGTGAGCCCTCCTTGCTATCCGAAGTAACCTTTTCTTTATCAGTTATTTGATTTCATTGAGTTGGGTAGCCATGGCCTGTCATGGTACCATCTTAGACTGTTGAGTTGAGGTAGAGGCTTCATAGACTAGAGTTGAGTATTTGATGTTGGAGTTTTCCCTCCTTGAATTGAGTTAGTAAAAAAATTTACTTACCTTAGATGTTGAGACTAAGATTGTTGGCTTATGGCCTTTTTATTGATGTATAATTGACCAAGAGGCACACTACTTTTATTCTATTATTTCCGCTATGCTTGATGTTGAATGACTGTCTCGAGATCGAGTGGTTCGCTTGGGGACTAGTTATAGTCTCTGGGTGCCGGCCACGCCTAGGGTACCCTCCCGAGGCGTGACAAACTTGATATCAGAGCACAAAGTTCAAGAGTCCTAGGGAGTCTCTGAAGTCGTGTCTAGTAGAGTCTTGTTTATGTGTGTGTTGTGCACCACACTTCATAAACAGGAGGCTATTGGACATTAGGAATGGTTACACTTCTTTGATATTCTGAGTTCGTGCGATAGAGTTTGACTCCATGAAACTCTCTTCTAATTCATGCGTTACGCGTTTGCAGATCATTCCTCCTAAACGTACTGCTCCCCAAAGAGATGCCTCAGCCTCAAACGCTGAGAATTCCCCACCAGAGGTCCCTACCCAAACTGAGACGAGGAGACAGGGTCGACCTGCCAGAGCTACTAAGGTTCCACAGGCACCACCTGCTACGTCAACCTCCACTTCGAAAGCAGACTTCAGGGGAGCTATTACTATGCTCACTCAGTTGGTGGCCTCCCAGAGTAATAGCGGAGGTCCCCCAGGCCAAGTCCTTGAACAAGAAAAGTGATGAATTGGTTCAAGTCTTTATGTTCTGTTTGGTGACAGATTCGTTGGCAATGCAACAGTATACAAGCTCAAGGTATTGAAAGGCATCCTACTTTAACAAGTTCATCTTTGATATGCCTACTACATTGCCCCCTCATAGAGGCATCTTTGATCACAGAATACCACTCATTGACTCGACTACACCTGTTAACAAAAGGCCTTATAGATACCCTGGAATGAAGAAGGATATTATTAAGAAGCTAGTGCAGGAAATGCTAGATCAAGATGTGATACAGCCTAGTTCTACTCCCTATGCCTCACCTGTAGTTCTAGTTGGGAAGAAAGATGGGAGTTGGAGGCTTTGTGCGGACTATAGAGATCTTAATCAACTGACAGTAAAGGACAAGTTCCCTATACCTATCATTGCGGATTTGTTAGATGAACTGGGAAAAGCTGAATCTCTAAGATTGATTTTACAGTTGGTTACCACCAATTAAGGATGAAAGAAGAAGATACCCATAAGACAACTTTTAAAACTCATGGACACTATGAATTTCTGGTTATGCCATGTGGCCTTACAAATGCACCTTCCTCATTTCAGAGCCTTATGAACGCGGTCTTTAAACCACTCCTTAGGAGGTCAGTATTACTTTTCTTTGATGATATATTGGTTTACAGCAAGGATATGTCAACTCATGTGCACCATTTACAAGCTGTATTTGAATAAATGAAGCAACACCAACTATTTGCCAAGGGTTCTAAGTGTGCTTTGGGGTACCTGAGTAGAGTACCTTGGTCATTTCATTACTGCTAAAGGGGAAGCTACAAATCCTAAGAAGATTTATGCAGTACAGGCTTGGTCTGTTCCCACAAATATCAAACAACTGAGAGGGTTTCTTGGTCTAACTGGATATTATAGAAGGTTCATTATGAATTTTGGTTCCATTGCTAAACCTCACTGAATTATTAAAGAAGGGTAAGTTTGTGTGGAATGACAGTGCTACAACAGCTTTTCATATTCTCAAAGATGCATTATAGTGACTGCACCTGTTCTGGCCTTACCTGACTATGATAAACCCTTCATAATTGAGACTGATGCAAATGGTTCAGGAATTGGTGTTGTATTGATGCAGTAAGGCATCCAATTGCCCATATTAGTTAGTCATTATCAGCTAGGCATCTGGCTATGTGTATGTATGATAGAGAGTTGTTAGCTATTATATTTGCAGTTACTGAGTGGTCTCATTACCTATTGGGAAGACATTTCAATGTGAGAACTGATCAAAAGGCACTAAAACACCTCCTTGAGCAAAGTATTCATACTGATTTTCAGGTTGCTGGTATTTCTAAATTGATGGCCTTTGATTTTACTATTGAGTTCAAGAAAGGGACTGATAATAAGGTTGTTGATGCCTTGTCACGAAATCAAAGTGCTGAATTATTGGCTATTTCACTTTTAACTCCTAATGATACACTTCTGGAGAGAAGTAGCCAAACTTGGACATCTGATGTGGAGTTGCAAGCCGTTATTCTTAAGTTACAAGCTCGGGCTCATAAAACTTTTACTTGAGCTGGGCCCTATAAAATGTTTACTTGGATTGGTTCCCAATTAAGGTGGAACAGAAGGCTGGTAGTAGGATCTGATTTGCAGTTAAGACAAACTATTATTCAATTGTGGCAATCAACACCACAAGGGGGTCATGCAGGCATGGATGCAACTATTAAGAGGTTATAATCCCTCTTCTACTGTTAGTCATTGGTAGCTGACATTATGATCTTTATTCAGAAATGTGATATTTCTCAAAGGCACAAGTAAAATGCAGCTGCTTATCCTAGATTACTTCAACCATTACCTATTCCTGGTGTATGGGTTGATATCAGTCCAGATTTCATTGAAGGTCTTCCTAAATCAAAAGGGAAGGAGGTAATTTTGGTGGTGGTGGATAGGTTCAGTAAATCTGGTCACTTCATTGCTATTGAACATCCTTACACTGCTGAATCTGTAGCTCGGTGTTTATTGGACAATGTTTTCAAATTGCATGGTACGCCAGCTTCTATAGTAAGTGACCCAGATCCCATTTTCTTGAGTTCTTTCTGGCAAGATTTATTCACATTGTAGGGGGTTTTGCTACATACACCTACAGCATATCATCCCCAAACTGATGGTCAAACTGAGGTTCTTAACAGGACCGTAGAGGCATATTTGAGATGTTTTTCTTCTGATAGTCCGCCTACTTGGGCTACTCAACTACTACTTGCTGAATGATGGTAAAATACTACATACCAATCTTCCTTGAAATGTACACTTTATGAAGTTCTGTATGGTCAAAAACCATCAATACACTTGCCTTACTTAGCTGGTGAATCTTCTATTGACAAGGTTGCTAGATCTCTGGACTGTGATAGCACAGCTCAAGTCCCATTTAGTTAGAACACAGCAAAGCATGAGGAATAAAGCTAACAAATACAGGTCTGATAGACAATTTAAGGACGGAGATTAGGTTTACTTGAAGTTGCAGCCTTACAGGCAGATTTCAGTGGCTTATTGCTGGAAAGTATTTTGGTCGCTACATGGTACTTTCTAGAATTGATGCAGTAGCTTACAGATTGCTTTTCCCTGCTGATGTCCTTGTTCATCCTGTGTTTAATGTGTCTAAACTAAAAAAGTGTTATGAGGTGTCTACTGTCATTAATCATCCCCGAATATTACATCTTTCAAGTCCTTATTGTCCTATCCCTGAGTCTGTTCTGGAGAGAAGGATGGCTAGAAAGGGTAATAAGGTTGTGGGGTCAAGTCATGGTTCAATGGTCTCGCTTGGATGCTTCTCAGGCTACTTGGGAGTTTCTGTTAGGGTGGTTATTCTGTTAGTTGTGATAATTCTCTCTTTTATTTTGCTTCTTCGTTGCTTCTATCTTGGCATTGCCCTGCTATAGCTATTTTCTTTTTCGAGGTTCATCCTCCTAGTTGAAATTCTCAGTTGGAATGCCCATAATTGGATCAATAAAGTAGTGCAGTAAGATTTTCCCAATAGTAACCCCACCCCACCAATGTGAATACAAAAATAACCTTAAAAGAAATAGAGTATCTGTATTTATTTTTTATGTGGAGTGATTGTGATGGAAAGACAAAAGAATTGAAGGAAGCAAAACGTACAATGATACATGGCGAAATTGATGGGCTTCATCAGACGAGTTAAACATAGTGGCAGTGATGGCATCCAACAGCTGCGATTTAGAAGCGGCAATATATCTTTGCCTGGGCATTTTAATTCCAGAAATTCCTTCATTCTCAGGTGAAGCATTACTGCTACTGGTAGGTTTAATTTCAATAGGAAGGAAATTGACGCCAACTGGTGAGCAGTTAGGGACATGACTAGCAGCTGTGAAGAACCGAGAAAGCAACTGAGATGACGACCGTGGAAAAGGTAGAGGAGTGCTCATTTGTAGACACATGCGGAGGAGTTCAGAAAGACGAAACGAGGACCGGATTACTTTCTCTATTAAAAAATAAAATACAACAAATCTCTGCCTTACATTTCGTTTCACAGTACTATCTTCTTTCCTGTTCCTTTGTGGCAACTTACATTTATCATGATATGAATGTTTGAATATTTTTAGAAGGAGGCATTAATTTCCCTAAAATTATCCAAAGTTAATTATACATTTTAACCATTGAAACAATCTATTATACACATATGCTACTCCAAAGTGAATTTATTTTATCCTTTGTGCACCCAACCCCAGTTATTATGTAGAGAGTAATAGTCACTCGCCCCCTTATGATGTCACGTATTAAATGAACCCAACTCATTTCATTTTCACCCATACCCATTTCATTTCATCTACACTATCCATTTCACACATACCCATCCCTAATTTGACCACCCGTTTAACTTTTTCTAAGAACAGGAAAACCTAATCACCAATTTCGACCATAAATCGAAGAAATTGCTAAGATTTCTTTATTTTTATAGTGTTTTAATCGTTTAACCGAGGTTTCACTATCATATTTGGTTATGATCGAGGAGTTCATCATTCTGGTGAAAGAAATCGATGGTTACTAGGGTTTGGACAAGCATTTATTGTATCGTTGCATTGCTAAAAGGTCAAGCCCATATCTTATTCCATTGTTTCTATTAACACTACAATTTAACCTAGGGTGTTTTCCGTCTTTAGCTTTTTACAACTTTATAGTATATTCTTAAAAAGAATTGACTTGTTAACCTAGGATTTTTTTCATCTTTACTTTGATTTTCTGTGATACGATCTGACACTTATATTTATATTATAGCTTAATATAACTTTTTGTTGTTATATGTATTTGTCGTGGTCAAGGGTTAACTAAAATTTCAAAATTGACTTGTTAATATTATTTTCAGGTTATTAAAATGACTTTTGGTTTGAGTACATTAAGATTTTACCACGAGGGTGTTATGAAGAATGAAAACAAGGAGAACTAACCATATGATGGTGGACAAGGTACTAAGTCCTTAGATGTAGATATAGATAGGTTGTCTTATTTTAAATTGAGAGATTATGTAAAAGAATTAAGGTGTGAACCTGGACAATGCCTATTGTATGTAAGACTATTTAATAGTGTTGTTATGTTAGACATCAAATCAGACTGGTACTAATGTTATTTCTGAATTTTTGGGTAATGGAAATATTTTGGAGGTATTTGTGTGTCACTTGGTTGTAGAACCTATTTTGGTCCGACCTTTATTAGAATATTGTTATACCCCTCATGTTTAAAGGATTGGGAACTGAGAGTTAAGATTTTTGCTGACAGGTCAATTCTACTAGCCACTCTACGACTCGTAGTTGCATACACGAGTCATAGATGCACTCATGGAAAGTGCCTGATGAAATTGGAAAATTGAAGAAATTCTTAAAGTTAACGTATGAGTTATTAGGCAGTTTGTATAAAGAACCATGGCCCGTCATTAGGCAGATTGTAAGTGGAGGCCTTGAGGAACCAAAAATTTATCTAACTATGGGATCTCACTACGAAGGGTTTGACGGCTCGTAAGTTCATCGACAAGTCGTGTTGTATGTTCGTGGATCAGAAGATGTAATTCCAATAGTTCAATATTTGTGACACCATGGCCTACGAGGCAAGATACGAGCCGTATGTTGATCCATAACCCATAGAGGGGTTTCGTGGACGACTCTAGCAGTTTTTTATGAAGGGTGTTTTTGACTTTTTCAATCCATCTAAGTCCTAAATTACGTCGTTTTGGCTTCAACTACTCTAACTGAATTAACCTTTATAAAAGTCCTATTCCTAACTCATTCAAAGCTTTTAATTCCCAAAATTTCTCTCAAGGGTTCACAATATTTCTCTTTCTAAGTCAAGGATTTCATTGAAGCCAAAGCTTGAAAGTTTGATTAAGGATTTCAGATTTCTTTTTCAATTCAATTCTAAGAT
The DNA here is from genome assembly GCA_029948455.1 of Solanum rostratum. Taxonomy (NCBI): domain Eukaryota; kingdom Viridiplantae; phylum Streptophyta; class Magnoliopsida; order Solanales; family Solanaceae; genus Solanum; species Solanum rostratum. The sequence goes on from CM057046.1 coordinate 52,058,112, forward strand.
TTTTTTTTAATCAAATTTTATGATGATTTCTTATGGGCTTTTAAGCTATGGCTCTTAATGCATGGATTATGATTCCTATATGATGAGTATGACTAATTATGTATGAATTATTATGAATTTCATGATGTATGTGATTTTCAAGATAAAGTATGTGATTTCCAAGTATGCATGATTAGGGCTTAATAATGTAATGTCGGTTACTTTGTTAATGATTTAATTGCATGTTTTCTCAATGAATCCTACTTACTTGCGTGATTTTAGCTTAAAATTTACGGACCCACACTTAGCCTTAGTCTCCTATGATAAAGCTATGAATTTCTATGCTTATGATATTAAGTATGAAAATCTTGTTTTAAATAATTATGATGATAATATTATGATAATGATAACGGTATGAAAGTTATGATGATGCTATGATTAAAAAGGTGATGAAAGCCCAAATGTTATAACATGATGTTAAGGTGGAAATGACTACCCACATTATGATGAAAGCAAAGTAGATGGACTATTTTTGTGACTTGATGTTTTATGAAAGACTATGATGATTATATTAAAAGTTATGAAAGCATGATTTAATGAAGTATGAATTATGTTGAAAGTTATGTATGTATGTATGTGTGTGTATGTATATATATATATATATATATATATATATATATATATATATATATATATATATATATATATACACACACACGCACACACGAGTTATATATTCCGTGGGATATAACTTAGTACCAAATCAGGTTGGGGGTGGGGACTCAACCTAAGGGGTCCTTAATGGAAAGCCTACCTCTCTCATAACTACGTGCCACCATAGGGATGATGATTATGTGCCTATATGGTATTATGTTAATGGATCCACAATAAGTAAAACATATGCCAAAATGGGAAAGTTCCCATAAGGTTTCATATTAAAGCACTTGCCGAAATAGGAAAGATCCCGTAAGTTAAGCTATAGTCTACCTTAGAAAGCATGCTACTCTTTCACTCGGTACAGAGGCAACATCAGGATTTCATACAATAATCTGTATGGTCTTACATGCTGATTATGGTCCAATCCCACATATGTATGTTAAGGATAAGAATAAATTTATGATGCTTCTTCTCACAATTTTAAATTGCATGCTCATACATATTGTGTCCTTATCCTATTGATTGTTATTATGCATATTGATAGTATTGTGATGTCCTTTAAATAATGGCATACCTAGATACTTAGTACATTTTATGTGCTAATACATACTTCTTTGCCTACATGTTCTAACCATGAGGGGTGGGTGATGAGGAGATCATTCCATTTTGTGGCTAGCATTCGGATTCTGAGTTTGAAGACTTGTTGGTGAGTTCCCATGCTTCGGGAACAAACCCTTATGATTTTTTTTATGCTAAGACATTAGTATTTCCTTTCTTATGATGTATATCTTGAAGGTGAGCTAATAAGCTATGTGCTAGACTCCGCCAAGATCTATGACGTAGAGGCATGAATTGGACCTTCACGGGAGTTGATATATTTTCCTTATGGAACTATGACACTTTTACTTATATACATTTCCACTTGCTCATTCTCGTGTATGCTTATTTTACCTTATGAATGCTTATGATATGAATACGAGGCTTATATAGGATGCCTTCGGGTGTCACATTCATCGTATTATATCTAGGTACTAGGTCTGAATCATAACAAATATGTAGAACAGGAAGGTGGAGTAATCGAAGGTGAGGGACTATCTCAAAACAATGAGCCTGGTGCTTATTTTGATGCTAAATTAGAACCAATCCATGAGGTCGAAGAAAATATTTCAAATCCTGACCCTACCTTTGCTACTTCAAATACTTCCTCTCTTGTACACTCTTTTAATGCTCCAAATATTCCTCCTTGTACTGATCCAACTCTTATCACTAACCATCCTTTTGCTAATACAACTTCTGAACCTATACATCCTTCTATTGATCCAACTTAGTTGTCCTTAGTTGCTATTTGCTAACTTTGATTCTAGGACTAATAATTTTGTTGTGAAAACATACAATCTAGTTCACAAATATGACCCTACTAATAGGTACACACTGTGAATGGCAAGTTCTTATCACTCTAATGAGAGGATAAAGGAACAACCCAACATTAGAATTTCTGAGTTTCAAGAGATCATTAAAAAAATTAAATTTATATGTTGGATGAACAATGTGTATGAGAGCAAGAAACAAAGTATTATAAGAGCTAATGGGTGACTATAATCTTGAGTTTGGGAGGATCTTAGTGAAAGGACTCGCAGAATAGAGGGCTAAAAGAGTAGAAAAAGTGGAATTGGAAATCTTGTAGAGGCAATGCACGAGCCAAGTTTACAACCTGTGGTTAATTCCACGACCACGAGCCATAGACCAAGCTCGTGGATTGAAGGATTTTGGGGGTGAGAATTCACCAAGTGTGGAATGGACTTATAGGGGCCTTTTATAGCCCATAGAAGAGTCCACGAACCATAGAAAGGCTTATGGATGGGAGCCTTGGTTGATGGAAAAATCATATTTCTGAAGTTGAAACCATGAACAACATGGCGAGTCGTAGTTGTGCTTATCGATCGTAATTGGTCTCATGTTTAGGGTCCTAGAAGTTGAAATTTTACTATGTATAAAAGGGTGCCAAGAGGGGTTTCTACGACCTACGATAGGTCTACGAGTTGTAGATGGGTCTTGTTGATTGGTAGCTCAGAAAATAGTCTTTGAAGATTTGAAAAAAAGAATAAGATGACTCAAACCATGACTCGTGATTTGATCTATAACCCATAATCAAGGTCATGGTTCGCGTTCCAATAGTTTTAATGAAGGGCATTTTTTTCCATTTCATGTATCCTAGACTTAAAACTATATTATTTTAGGGTTCCTTAGCCCCGTATCAGACCCAAAAACCTCCTAAGCCCTCTCATTCACTTCATTCTCAAATTCTTTCAAATTTCTCTAACGCATAGAAGACAAGAACACTCAAGTCAAGGCTAGGGCAAGGTTAGGGTTTGCTTTCAAGGACTCCCTTCTTCAACTTCTGTAAGCTTTTTCTTAAGGTCAACCAAAGGTATGTGCATTTGCTTTTTGGGTATTTTCCACCCACAAAATCCCTTAACTTATCTTTTACCTTTCCTTTACGTTCTTGAAAATATTAAGTTAGCATGCCTATAACTTTAATGATGTGTTATGATGCATTTTTATGTATTTTGTCTCCAATGATGTAATATAATGCTTTACCATGCTTTTCCATGAATATTAAGCTGATGATTATGATTTCAATATTTAGGGTTTTATCAATGATGTGTGGGTTTTCTAATACTTGTTTTAAAGTTACATATTTTACCATGTTCCTACATTATTCCATTGATTAATGTGTTTTCAAGTTAATGCATAAGCGCACTAAGTTCAAAGATGGTTTTACATGGTATAATGATGATGATGAGGACATAAACGAAAGACTTAAAGTTATTAAATTTATCAAAGATATATGTTGATGTTTCCCGTAACAGATGTTTATGATGGGCCCCAAAGTGAAAGGATATTTCTCATTTGGTGGTTTCCAAAGTTTTTAGCTACCCTTAAGAAATTACTACTTATGATCTTTAATTACATTATATGATTGTGTCTAGGTCTAAAGTATTCCATAAATTTGACTTTGCACTGACTGAGACATTGAGGTGGGGTTCAGTAAGGGAACCCTAGTAGTAAGACCTTTCCCCATTAACTATGTGCCACTATAGGAGCCTTTATAAGCTAGGCTAGTGGATCCACGTAGGGCATATATGTTAAAGAAAGATGCATGCTTAAGTTGATGGACTTTCACCCGACAAGTGGTCTTCCTGTGCCAATGTAGGGGGTTATGTTAGATTTCATGTAATAGCTCACATGGTCTTATATGTCGGTTACAGTCCTTTTCCACAAAGTGTAAGATTTGATGTCTTCGCTCCATCATATGTGTTTCATATGATGTATTAATTTTACTTCATATTGAACTCTATTCCTTGTTCATGTTTAAGCACATATAAATGATGACATTAGAATTTCAATTTTTTGCATTGCATCTCATATACTCAGTACATTCTAACATACTAACACATATTTTTTTGCCTACATGATACCACTATGTAGGGACCAACGCTCCACCTCCTTCATCAGAACGTGGCTAGCTTAGTGGCAATCAAGACTAGTAGAATTGGTGAGCCCTTAGTTCAAGGACTTCACCTATTTTCTTCATGCCTTCTATCTTTTGGATGATTTTATATTTTAGACTTGACTTCTAAAGACTTTACTTTCTATTTTATTTTCATATCTTTTCTATTTGAGGGGAACCAAAACCGTGCTTTGGTCCCTACTGGTATCGCCTAAGCTACACCTCTTTTTTGAGGTTAAAACGGTCATTGTGAAGATATATAACCTAACCAATGTTAGGGTCGAACCCACAGGGAATATGACTTAGAAGAATTCAATTGCAATTCGGGTTGATTAACCAACTTATCTCCCCAAAAAGGAGGGGAGTTTATGATAATTATAAAAAAGTAATCCTAAACTAAGACAAGTGTTAAATCATTATGAAGAGGAACTAGGGTATTGTGTTCCCCATGATTCCCTAACTCAGTATTACCTGATAATCGAATTCTTTCCCAGTGTGTAGCATGCAAAACGGTAAGTTAGTTCACCAAACCCTTTGACCTAGGCAAGAGGCAAATTTCACTACGTGATTTGGTCCATCCACACAGTGTGACATTACTAACACTTACCTATTGTCCCAATACAACCTCCCTTTCGCCTAGTTCGGTTGATTAGATGAGAAACATCAATCGAATTCTGTTCATTAATCTCTTTTCCTATTCATTACTACCTTGATCCAGTTAGTAACACTGGGTGGGTTCTAACGTTGGCCACCATTAGAAAGCATTCAATACGAAAAGAATTAATTAATCACTTTTTAAGAATTACGAATTATCTGATTTTACTTTGTTAGTTTTTCATGGTTCCCATAACCCTAGTTGTGGATTTAGCTACTCATGATCAGTGTAAATGTAAGACTTATGAATTTGAATAACATAATTGAGCACTTACACAGGAGAATTAAGCACAAGAAAATTAAACCCTTCAATGAGAATCACAAGATTGAAATTAAAAGATGAAATAAGGTTTTACAAGTGTTTCTCATGCTCTATCACGTTCCTCTACTTATTCTCTAATGTTCCCTATGAAAAATAACCTAAAAACCTATTTATAGTGTTTAAAATACAAAACCAAAATGAAATAGGATAATTGGGTCGGTAGGCTCTACGATGGTCTCTACGGGTCGTGTAATAGTTTACAGCCCATGATCGGGCTTTCGTAGACTATTGCTTCAATTCTGGGGACTGTCTTCTACGACACCCCACTATGACCCGTATAAAGTTCTACGACCTGTAGGGGGTTTCGTTTGATGGATTTTCAGCAATTCCCCACTTTTTTATCCTCAGGGCACGATACCAAGTCTACGGCTCGTAAAGTCTTTTACAACTCGTTGTATGTTCATAGATTACAATAACAACATACCTAGTGGAATCCCACAAGTAGGGTCTGAGAGGGTAGAATGTACGTAGACCTTACCACTACCTCATAGAAGTAGAGAGACTATTTCCTGGGAACCCTCGTCTCAAGAACCCATAAGCAGAATAGGCTAGATATGACAACAAGGAAAGGAAAGGGAACATAAAGAGTGACTATTAATGAAAAGCATGTGTCAATATATAACACACTTACGACAGGTAATGACAACACATGATATAAAACACGCCTACTCCTGCTACCTTACTATACCTTAAGACTAGACATCCACCTAACCATACTAACCAATTAGCCTGCTACTCTAATTCGTGACCTCCACTCCATTTTATCTAAGGTCATGTCCTCGGTGAGATCCAGTTTCACCATATCTTGTCTGATAACTCCCCCAATACTTCTTCGATCTACCTCTACACCTCTGTGTAACTCCCAAAACCAACCTCTCATACCTCTTAACGGGAGCATCGGTCTTTCATGTTTGCAGACTCAACATCAAAAATACACCCCTCACTGGAATTGTACACGAAACCCTCTTTCCAGCTCATAGAATCCTCTACGGCCATAAAGGGTCTCGTGGAACTTCAACTTTAGCAACTTTTGCACACTTTGCCCAAAAATAATGCCAACCCTGAATCCTACAAAACAAACATAAAAACACATCAAATCTACTAACATCACATTGAGAACACATAAAATTTTAGTTTTAAGCATCAAAAGTATTGTATTTTTTATAGCGCATCAACAACCTCAACTTAAAATTGTTGCTTGTCCTCAAGCGACAGACTCAATCTACATAAGCGACATAGTAACACACAGACCTCAATCTAATGGCATACATCGCATCAAACTTAAGCACAGATACACTTACCGCTTTCAAAACATATCAGATAGCATCTAGTAAACCAATACAGATCAATGCATTTGACAATACAACTATGACAAGCGAGAAAACTATCAACAAGCCACAATCACTGAATTAGTCTAATGTTAACAGTACAATGTAAGTGCCCTCACAGAAAGAAGCCCTATATCTCATTCACAATGATATTTTCATTTATAATCTTGGGACTATGCAAAATCATTCACTCTCACAAACAACAATCATATATCATGCTCAATACCATATGCTTGCCGCTATACTCATGACTATGACCTTTGACTACTTGGAGTAGGATCACTTTAGGACTTTACTGGCTTGTAACGTAGGTTCAGGGGGCTTTAGTATGGTGTTTTGAGAACATAGTGACTAAAGGCCCTCCTTGTCACTACATTTTTCTACACTTTTGCCCTACCACCACTGTTACTTTTCATCTCATTCTCCCTTTCTCCCATTTCAAGCTTTTTTGGGTGCTTTAATATTATTTTTCAACTTTTTGCCTTATATTTTCACAATATTTGTTTTCTTTTTATTTCATTGCTAAGGCATCACTCATTTTTCTTGCACCCAATACACATTTCTTTCTCCTTTTCCATGTATCATTAACTTTTCCCCCTCGTTTTTTATTTTACCCTTACACCAGCCACCCTCAACTTAGGCCTTTGACCTGAGTCAAGGTGCACCATATCCAACCCAGGAACCAGGGCCACTTTTGGTAACTACCTTGAACGTAGGCCTTTTGCTTTAGACAAGGTGCAAAATGTTCAAGGAAGGACCATGGCCAATTTTATAATTTTATATCTAATAAGGCTAGGTTACTTAGGATTTTACAAAGAAAAGGTACATGTAAGGTTCAAACTTTAGGATCAAGGGATATTTCACACATTTTGTTGTTTATTTAGGCTAAGTGGACTATTATGAACAACAAACTAAGATTCTTTCCAAACCAACTAACCTACAGTCTAAATCAGAGTAACAGGGCAAGTTCTAAATTGAAACACAATACATGAATTTAGCAAAGTAAGCTCACACTCACATGGCACTGACTGCATTATCAACACAGACTCTCAGATCATGCTTTTTATCTCAATTTCATCCTCACTTATCAGAACAAACATTGTCAATACAATTAAGAATTCAAAGATGCTATCTAGACTAACTAATAAAAAATTTGGTGGGTATCAGTTTTCACAAAAAAACACAAAAAACACATATATGCCACATATATGAGTACTATATACTACCAATACTACCTAAACATCCTAAACATGTCGGTTAAAGTAAATATCCACGGGGAAAGGGAATACAGGCAAAAAAACCCCTAGGATTCAAAATTTGGGATAATTATGGGCCAAGGCTACTCAAACTTCACAAAGGCCTATGACTACCCATACCCCATCGAAAAAAGAGGTACATTGTCCTCAATGCTCACCAAAAATGCAAAATAAAGTATCGAGGTCAAAAAGACATATCTGGGTGACTAAGTGTCGCATGCCATTTTCGAACCAGTCGAAATAGGTCGCAACATTACGTGATCGTACTCTTTTGGTTTTTGGAAAAGACGTTTTAGAGTCGCCACCTAATTTTAAGGAAAATATTAGGAAACCAATTTTTAAAATATAAATGTAGACTCTGTTTTGATCTGCGAAACCAGTAAAATTCTAGGTAAGGGTTTTGGTTACTCGAGGGGAAGGTATTAGGCATCCCTCAGAGCCTATTCAAAAATAGTCCTTAAACTTAGCTTAGGAAAATAATTTATTGATAAATCGTTCATTTATTATTTCTTGAATTTAGTGATGAGAAAATTTCATCAGGAACAAAAATACAAGGTATGTCATATATATGTCTATAACAATTTTTTTTTTTATGACATATTTAGTACACAACAAGATTAACGACTAGGTAAGCAAGTAATAAGCAAATAGACTGGATATGTAGAAAATTCACATATTGAAAATATAGAGGTATATTTAAAATTATAAGGAATAAGTGAACACATAAAAACTTCCGTAAGCAATATATTAGAACGTTGAGTATGACAACTCATTACTTTATTTTAAAAAGAAGAATAATGGATGAGATGCAAAATATAATAATATATATGCAATTTGAGTAAAATTAACTAAGAGTAAATTTTTAATAAGATAAACGAATGAATAAAATAATATAACGTAAAATAAAATAATATAAAGAGTGCCAAAATTTATGTAAAACTTGTGATAAAATATGCCATCAAAATATATGAGAGTACGCTATTTTATTTATGTGGGTCAAAATATATGTAATAACGTATATGTCGACATATAATGATTTGTTTTTTTTATTTTATAAGAAAGGTGAATAACATTCGTAAAGAGAAGTAAAAGAGAATAATATAACTCATATAACAAGATGATTACCAAGTACATAGAAAACTTAAGTTATACGCGTTTATGTGTATATAAAGTATGCATAAAAAATAAATTTTCTAAAATTAAATATGTTATAACACCGTGAAATAAATAATCAAATAAATATACTTGAAATGTATGAAGATCTTATGAAGATATGTGTTTGAAGTCATGTAGGGTAAATAGGCTTATGTAAATTAATCAGAACTCATACATATTTCAAATATGAAAATTTATCACTTTATTTATATACATAAAATAAAATAACATAATAATATCAATAATAAGAAGAGACGAAATGTAAATATAGCAATATAGGATAAGGAGTGAAGATAATTTGAGTAGAAGTTCAAATATGGTTTCCAGGAAAGAAAGGGAAATAAAGAACATTAAAAATATTATGTAAACGTATTGTCTTATATGCATTTGTTATGAAATAAAATATATTTACGAACGTTGTTCAAAATATGCGCGGTTTCATTATTTTATTTAAGGTGATAAAATAACAATAACTATACGTTGTAAAATGATAAGATGCAAAAATTTATGTTTCGATTATAAGTAACTAAAAAAATAATAATATGGCTTGTGTAAAATACTATACCGAGTGTAAAAAATATATACCTCATGTATGACGTATACGGTTACATACCTTGTATATTTTGAACCTGTTAAGAAAATCTAAAATTTTAAAACATAAAAACAGACTTGAGTCATATTTGATTTAAAGTGATATGATAAATTAATCAAACAAGACTAAGGTAGATCAAATATATTATGTCTTTAAAAAAAAAAAATCAACTAAAGGAATTTAAAATTGACTCAAATGGTAACATTATATTATTTTTTTTGAAAAATTAATTTTAAAAATCTCAAGTAGCCTAATTATGGGATTTATTCTATAATTAAATTTGTCGATTATAAGGTCAATGTTCGTTATGACAACTAATTCGCGCCTAAGGGGGATTAGAGACCTTTGGCCAGTTGGAAATGTTAAAATAATGTTTAAAATGATTTTCTTTCTAAGAATTTTAATTTATTTCAAAAGAAGCTTTTAAACAGTAAATAAAACCAAGCCTATAAATGTCATACTAGATTCGTTAGCCAATAGTGCTAATTATGAAATAATCTTCAAAATAAAACAAAGTTAGCGAACATATCAACATTCAAAACAACATATCAATTGATGTATATAAAAAGAAATGTAATCAAACGGCGGCGGAGAAGCCGAGAAACGCCGACTCCTAATTTACGAGACTCCGAGGGTGGTGATAATCCTAATAGCTATTGGCCCAATATTTTGGGCCAAAACGAGTTCCAAAGTAGAACTCCAGCTCTCCGGTTGTACATGAAATAAAAGAAAGAAAACAAGGTTAGAGAAATTCGAATTCTTGGCAACTAAAGAACATCAAAATTATAGAAGGGCATGTGTAACCATAAAATGATTTCATCTAACCGTTTAGAATTCGGGCAAGCATAAAACATTTCATCACTACCTCTTTATGTAAACTTCATCAACGTCATAAAAACACAAACATAAGACGAAAAACATCTTGATGTACACATGTTAAATTTATTTTTTTTCAGATTTTTGTTTTTATGAGAAAGAGCCATTGATTTAGTAGCCACATAAAATCATCGGCACAACAAAGAGGCGCAACCACTCTTGGAAGAAATCCCTTCTCTCTATTAACCTCATCTCACTTTCTCCTTTTAGGAATTCTTGGCTCTCACCTGAAAATCTCACAACTTTTCTCTCCTCACAGGAATACAATGGTAACCAACTGCTGATTTCATAATGAAAAATGTTTTCCATCATACCAAAGACACGTCAATAGCAAAGTTAAGGCTCAGATATGTTGATAAAACAAGAGGATGAAGGCAATGCCGTGGCTGCAAACACCGGTTGCATGACACAATATCACTAGCCATCCGGATTGCCCCGCCATGATACATATCATCCTCATGCCTGATTTATTTAGCCCAGATTTAGAAAAGTTGTCATCACTGCCTCAAACTTAAAGTAATGAGATTAAGCTCAGATTCGCCTTTTCTCAGACAAAACCAGGAAAGCTTTTTTTTTTAAAATAAAAAAGACTACTATGGCTGCAAGCATAGGTTAGCCTTATGAGTCGGAAAAGAAGTCTTTCTCCTCCACTTCTCACAAACCCATCCGAGCTGCCACGCCAGGATACAGTTTTTTTTTCAGCTCAATGGAAATACATGTCTGATTCATCTTCTAAAGAAGACAAACTCTTTCAAATCTTCATAGCCTAACTAAAGATAAATTGGTACAGAGAGGGAAACAGCAAAGAGAAACAACGAAAGGCCTAGTGAAGTTTCACCAAAAGCATTTGATCTAAGCTAGCTCAGACTGATCACGAAAAAATTGAATGGTACTACCTGTATCAGCACCATACTTCTACCATTTGCGGCTATGGCAACAAATATTGTTTGTTGTTTGCATTATTCCAGAGGGTTGTTGGTTTGGCTGAAGAAGAAATCACAGGCAGAGCAAAGAAAAGGGGCAACTACCCTTGATAGCTGCCTCATTCTGAGCTAATCAAACAGAAAGGATTTCACCAGTAGTTACTTGAAAAAAAAAAGATGTGGTTTTCTTATGATCTGTAAGATAAAACCAGGCAAAAGGAGACAAAGCAACTGCCATGGCTGCAGACCTTAGTGGCAAACAATGGAGATGCCTTACCAGGTTGCCCCACCAAAGATACAGGCAGCGCCAATGCCTAAACCGACTCTACAACTCACTTATCGTCATCACAGCCTTACTGATCAAATGGTAGCATAGAGTTCGAGGGATTTGAAGTGCTCTAAACCCGAACTCATAAATCAGAATGAAGTCCAACTACTACTGTTGCTGTTAATGCCCTGTTTTCCTCTGTTTTCTAAAGTGAAAGAAAGGAGAAGGAGTAGAAGAGGGCTATTCATTTTTGTAATGTAGAAATAATGCAAGAGGCTCAAATTATGTTGTGGCCATTAAAACCACCATAAAATCTGGTGGCATTTCCTCCCAAGATTGGGGCAGATAACCTCAAATGTCCGATTAGTCAGATCAGAAGGGAATTAAAATTTGACAATATCATCATCGCCTCTTTCGAGCAGCCTGATTATACTTACCCCCACACGTTCCACCAACCCCACCGGTAACACTCAATGCTTCAGCAGAAGTAGTAGGAAAAGAAAGGGAGAAAACAGGAATGTGTTGTATTAGCGTCGCATTGAAGGGTATAGAACCAATTGAAACAATATGTAAACAACCATCCAAACAAACAATTAATATTACTCACTCTGTTAAAATTGATAAAGGGTTGTTAATCTCTCTCTTTGTAACAAAAGTACAAAAAAAATTCATCAACTAAATAGAACTTCAGAGAAAGGGAAATACTACCCTCAGAAAATCCCAACCTTTCTTAGGTTCCATAGAAAAGCTTCATTTCTTGAGCATAGAAAGATATTTGGTTGATTTGAAGTCTTAAATGTTAGGAAGATCTATTACATAAAGTTTAGTTAATTCTGAAGTCCTATATATTACGAAAATACTAAAGTGACAACTTTATCTAGTGTGAAATCTAGTTTTAATGAGTAGAAAAAAGTGAACAAAATTTACTAAGGACCTGTATGCTGGAGTGAAATTTCAGACACAGAAAAAAACCACAACAAATTCATGAATCCAATTTCAACACAATAGTCACCAAGCAAATGACAAGCTGATACCAAGATGAAAGAGATGATACCTCGCAACAAAATCGTATTATAACATTGTAAAGGACGCGGGACGATTATCGACCCTCCAAAACAGAAACACGAAACAAAAATAGGAAAGGGTTTACCTTTTATGGAGCAGCCAAACCGAAGCTTGTCGTCAAAGATTTCACTTTCTCTTCACCCGAATCAGACGAAAACAGAGAGAACAAGGAAGATGTATTTCAGATTTTCGACCGCGAGTCTTAAGGAAAGGAAATCTGAAACAAATGCTTATAACCAGAAAATTTGAGCAGGTTGACCCAGAAACCGATACAAAAGAGTGATTGAGACAATATCTTGTCAAAACAGCACAAAGCTTAACGTAAAGATGCAATTTCACTTTTAAAATCAAGAGAAAGAAATTTGTCATAGCAGAGGGCAAACCAGTGACTCTGGATGGAGGTTTGTTGCAAGACAGATAGTAAATTTGATCTCCTAACCACAGAGAGATTGAAACAAATTCGTACTATACAGAATAGAGTGAGAATTAAACTTAAAACAACGAAGAAGAGCAAAGATCGAGATGCTTGAAATCCCTTTGTGGCAGTAACAACAACACACAGGGGTCACAGTTCGGAACTCAAAATCAGTGATATAAGCTGTTTTTACATTCTTTAGGCAAGTTCTAAAGTGAGTATATATTGGCAACACGAGCATCTGCGGGTTTTGCGCCATAAGATGATATGAAATTACAGATTTCAGATTTGGATAAGATATGAATTTCTAGGCCAAAAGGGAGGATAGGTGAAACCAAAATATTGGACAGACCTAATACTACTGCTCAACATTTGTACAATTCCTAAATTAAGCCGCAATCATAGAAGACGTGATGAGACTAAGAAGCAATAGCGTTTCGAAATGGAGGGGTATAGACAGGGAGAAATCAACTCACATCGGGTTAAATCACAAAATAACAATGAACTAAAAGAGCACTTGAATCATTAAGTAGAATATATTGCTGATTCCTAATCCACCTAAAATTCTAATGTGCAAATCGCTTCAGGCAACTGAAAATCAAGCAATAAAATTAAATTAAAGAGTCGTGACATCTGGATACTTAAACTACACTTAAACCACAGAACAGGTTGTCAATCGATTCATACAGAAAATGGATAAAACCAGCAGAGGGGTATTAGGATAGTATTTGAGCCATACTTCTAGCCGAAATAAGACAACGGAGAGATCACACGAGATGCTTAATCACTCAGCAAAGTTGGACTAAATACTCAAATATCAAAATAGGAAGCTAAACAACTAATTGAATCACTACGCCAAAGTATCAAAATAGGAAGCTAAACAACTAATTGAATCACTACGCCAAAGTCAGATGACAAAACAGAGGAGTGAACACGAAACTCAAATGGAAGGGAATTACCTTTTATGGAGCAGCAAACAGGGGCTTGTATGTGAAGGATTCCAACCAAAACTTCCTCCAAACTTGAACTTGACGTCAAAATAGGAAAACGAATGACTCTAGATTTCTATTGTTTGAAGCACGTTTCTGTTTTCCTTTTCTGTTTTTTTAGATGCTTTCTTGTCCCCAACCCGAATGAATCCACAAGAACAGCGGTGAATCTCTTTTATAGCCAATTTCAAGCTTATCAAGGACTCTTCTCAAGAATTCAAAATTTGAATTCTTGGGAGGCAAAACTTCAGATCAAGTGGGAGGCTTAATGATGAAATAGAAGAAAATAAGCTTGAGTTGATTTATTTTTAAGATCGATTTGAGAGAAGAGATGTGTCAGGCAGCGATGGTGAAAGATGTCAGGCGGCATGGTGCAGGTTGTCAGGCGCGATGGTGACCGGACGTCTAGAAAAGGGGAAGGAAACGCAGAGCAAAAGGGGGAAAGAGTGCGTGAGGAAGAAGAATGGAGGCGGAAGAGTTGAGATAAAATTAGGTTGATTTAAGAAATAGCCAAAGTGTTGCAACTTTAGTCAACTTGAGTGGTTTATTACAAATTTGGCCAATTTGACTTGGAATGTAGTTGATTTTGAGATTAATTGGCTAGATTTGAACAAACTCAATTATTTAAGCTTCTTCGATTCAAACAAAAAATTACAAACCACAAGTTAATTATTTAAATTAGGACTAATTACACAATAATTATAAAATTGATTAATTTGCAGACAATAAGTACATATTTAAGCTAACAATTATTTTTTCGAGATCGATTCTGAATATTTATAAAGGGGATTAAAATATATACACAAACCATATGTTAGTATATGTGTGCATAAGTATTTTAGAAGATAAAAAATATATTTGAAAAAGACTTAAGATATTGCAAATTTTAAAGACGATCGCCTCAAAGTTGTTAGAAGTTGAAGAAGCTCTATAATCGACAACTATCAGGGAGGGTTGAGGTTAAGGTTGAAGAAACATAATCCATATGTTTGCATACGTGGCACAAACGGAGTGGCCGATATGAAGGGATTTGGGATTGTCACGTTTTGCTCAAATTAACCTATTTAAATTATGAACAATATATTTGTTAATAGCCATAATCAAATAAATTAAAAATGATTATTTTGCAAGACTAAATATTTTGACAAAATTTGGTCGTTCTTTAATATAAAATTAGCATGGGTTGACAATAAAATTAATTAATCAGGTCCCTTTTCGAAAAACGTATGAAAAAATACTTATTTCAATAAAAATTATCGTTTGATCAAAAATCGACTCGATACTTTAAAACGATAGCCATCTGCCATAAATTTCTCAAAAATGATGAAAGCAAATAGTAACATTCATATTTTGATTAGCTTTTATTAGAAATAATATCTGTAAAATAATTGGTCGAACCATAAAAATGAGAGGTTTATCAAAAAAAAAAAAATCAACAATAACAACAACAAAATAATAATAATAGTATTCTTGGTAGTAAAATATTCCATACCTTATAAAAGTTTTTATCATTGCTTAAAAAGAAAATCCTTTTCCTTTCTCTTTATCTTTTGTTCAAGTTTAACTAATTGAACATGGAGAGTCAAAATTAGAAATTTAAAATTTGAAATTATTAGAGAGCCAAAATCGGGAGAAAAAAATGAAAGTACAAAATAAAAAATAAAAATAAAAATCGATTACTTTGTAGGATTAAGTTATTTGACAAGAATTAAATAAAATTAGTATGGATTAATAATGAAATTAGATTAGTCAAACTTCTTCATTCGAATAACACAAGAAGATATTTACTCGTAAAAATGAGGAATCATGTTTGATAAAAATAGAAATAAAAATGAAATAAAATAAAATATGATTGAGTACTTAAAGTGATATTTGTATGACAAAATTCTCAAGGATGTTAAAGAAAGTAGTAAATAATATATTTAAAAATATATATATGTATCTAATCTTTGTAGGAAATACTATCCATAAAAAAATGTTTGCCGAACAAAAAGGGAGAAAATTTTATCAAAATTCTGCAACGACAATAATAGTAATAGTAATAATAATAACAAAATTTTATAATAATAACAATAGTAGTAGCAGTAGTGAAAAAAAATATTTTGTAAAAGTTTTTTTTATTATCTTTTCTTTTCTCTTTTTAAAATTTTTTTTTTTAAAGGAATTAGACTAATTAAATATGGTGAGCCAAAATTGGGTGTCAATAGCTTGCCCCTTTCTTTGTCCATGGAAGAGAGTAATGAAGGTGTGGACAAAGAAATATTGACACAAGCCAATTTTGGCCGATCAAACAATCTTTTTAGCAACCACTTGACATTTTACGGAGCTATGGCCGAAGTCCTGGTTTCTGAGTTTCCCACGAATCTCAAATTTCTTGGGAAACCAGGCCATAGGTAGTTCGAGAGGGTAAGATCATAATAAATTTGATCAAATTCAAAATTTGCCCCAGTGTCAAATTATGACAACACTTAGTCTTCTTGGGTGATGGAGTATGAAGAGGTCAGTATGAATAAAATGAAAATAGCCACACTCAAGCTAAGGTAACTAGAGGTCAGTATGAATAAAATGAAAATAGCCACACTCAAGCTAAGGTAACTTGCGTATACCGAGACTTAGGAATTAGGTCGGGCGCAACTCTAATGACTAACTGGGAAAGAGAAATGCTCTGTAGCAATTTCTACAATAAAACTTTGATGGAGAGGGAAAACAAATTGCCCCAATATCGAGTTATGGTGATACCGAGCCATGAAATTTAAACAAAGAGTCAAACCTGATCAAGTCGGATTGAGTTTTGAAAGTGAATCCTTGACGTAGCTAGGGATGCTTGACATTCCACTAGCTTGCCCTAGTTTGCTGCTAAGATAGAGTTCCACGTCGCGATGTGTTCTCCTGCAAAATAGGTAAAAGGGTGAAAAGTACCTGTTGTGGTTCGAAATTATAAATGAAATTAATAATGTAGAGAGTAAAGTGTAGATATTCAAACGATCATTGATGTCTTTGTCTTGTGTCACGAATGCGATGTAGGTGAAGTAGCTTGCAATATAAAGCCTCCGGTTGGCGAAGTTGTTGTAGCATAACGCCTTTATCTAACATGTCAAAGGTTGTAATGTAAAGCCTCCAACAGGTGGGGTGATTGTAATGCGACACCTGTATCTGGCGATGCAAAAACTTGTAATGTAAAGCCTCCAACTGGCGAGGCAGTTATTATAATGTGATGCCTGTATCTGGCGATGCAAAACTTATAACGTAAAGCCTCCAACTGGCGAGGCTGTTATAATATAACACTTGTATCTGCAATACGAGGTACATGAATATTAAATTTAACTGTAGGTGTATGACGAGGTTGCTAGCATGCCTCCGCCGATCGATGGAGCTTTGATGGTGCTGCTATGTTGTGGGCTTTGACCGGTAGAGTGTCACTTCTTTTGCTTATATACATGCTCCGATTGGTGGAATCTTGACAATGTTGGATATGTGTAGCCTCTAAATAGTGGAGTTTCAACGATGCTTGCTATGTACAATCCTCGATTGGTAGAGATCGGACGGTGCTTGCTATATATATATCCCCCAATTGGTGGAGTCTGAATGGCGTCCGTGATGTGTAGGCTTCGATCGGTATTGAAAATGTTTGCTATATACATCCTTCAGTTGGCGGAGTTTGGACGGTGTTGCTATATACAACCTTTAATAGGCAGCGTTTGGACGATGTTTGCTACATACAATCTCCGAGCGATGGAGTTTAGACGATGTTTGTTATATACAACCTCTGAGCGATGGAGTTTAGATGATGTTTGCTATATACAACCTCCAAGCGATGGAGTTTAGATAATGTTTGCTATATACAACCTCCAAGCGATGGAGTTTGACGCAGTTAGCCGTAATCCTCTGATTAGCAGAATCCTTTTGACGTAGTTAGGTGGCAGTCTCCCTTCGGCGGAGCTTATTCTATGCAGTTAGATGGTGGTCACCAATTGGTGGAGTTATCTTTGATACGAAACAAACTGTCCTATTTGTTCGACGGGGCCCCTTTGTATTTTGATCCGGATTTTGAGTGTACCTGCAAAGATTTAAAATGGAACCATATCAGATAGAAAATATGTAGCATATCGAGAAAGTAAATAGGGAGAAAAATATTTTGGCTTATGTTTGGAATTTTTCGAATGGTGTCTCTGGTCGTGCCTCGAGACTTGATGTCAGCTTCCTTGATTTCCTGTCTTCCTGCGCTCAAAGAAAATTTTAGTTTGGAAGGGGGTGTTGACTTGTGTCGACTCGCGAACTTTAGCTTCTTCATCGAAAACCTTCAATATATTTTCCAAACCGCCCTCGATCCCATGACCTGGAGACTCGGCAGGTGCATAGTAAAGGAACATTTGAAGAAAAGAAGAGAAAAATAAAAATAAAACGAACAAATAAATAAAATAATAGTATGTTACTTTATAAGGGAGTATATTACTTATATATTAGATATATAAGTATATGTGTATATATAGTAATCTTCAATTATCCTAAGGTTATGACACGTTTCGAGGTCCACCGAGCTTCTCCATATCCAAATGTAGCTTTTTCATGCTCTCATATCCTGATGACGTTTCTCTGACTCTTTTGGCCGATTTGCTGCTTTCCAATAATGCATGATTAAAGGAGGGTTTCCTATGGGTACGACCGAACCTTAAAGGTGGCCTATATATCCTCAGCTGAGAATCAAGTCTATATGTAGTTCAGGGATGACATAATGAAAATTATACAATGCAATGACCGAGCCTGACTCAGGCTGCCTACGTATCCAAGTGGAATCAGGTCAAAACGTAGTTCAATTACAAAGGTAAACAAAAATAATATGTAATGCAATGACCGGGCCTGACTCAGGCTGCCTACGTATCCAAGCGGAATCAGGTCAAAACGTAGTTCAGTACAACAAGAAAGTAAAATATGAAGAGACCGAATCCGACAAGGATTGCCTACGTATTCCACCAAGGGAAGTCAGGTCAGCGTAGTTCTAAATACATAGAAATAATGCTTTTGGGTTTTCTAGGGAGACCGGACCCGATGTGGGTTGCCTACGTACCCCACCCTGGGAAGTCAGGTCGAGACGTATTTCTGTTACACAAAAATGCAAAATAAACTAGCCTTGGTATCTTCAGATGTAGTACTTCTTGATGGCGTCTGAATTGATTGGCTTGGGGCTCACCGTGCCGTCCATTTCTTCTAAGATCAGCGCTCCTCCGGAGAGTACTCTATGGACCATATAGGGACCTTGCCAGTTTGGTGCAAATTTTCCTTTGGCTTCTCCTTGGTGGGGAAATATCTTCTTCAATACTAATTCTCCTGGTTTGAATTGTCGAGGCCTAACCCTTTTGTTGAATGCCTTAGCCATTCTGTTTTGGTATAGCTGACCGTGACAGACTGCATCCATCCTTTTCTCATCAATGAGCATCAACTGTTCGATCCTACTGCGAATCCATTCTGCATCATCCAAGCCAACTTCTTGGATAATCCTCAAAGATGGTATCTCCACCTCAACAGGTATTACTGCTTTTGAACCATAAACCAGCATATAAGGAGTTGCCCCTGTGGATGTTCTAATCGTAGTGCGATAACCGAGCAAAGCATACAGTAGCTTCTCATGCCATTGCTTGTGACTATCTATCATCTTCCTCAAAATCTTCTTGATATTCTTGTTTGCGGCCTCAACTGCCCCATTCATCTGTGGCTGATAGGTTGTGGAGTTTCGATGAACGATCTTGAATCTTTCACAAATCTCTTGCATAAGATCACTATTAAGATTCGCCGCATTATCTGTGATGATTGATTCTGGAATTCCGAATCGGCAAATTATGTTGTTGCGAACGAAATCTGCCACTACCTTCTTAGTCACTGCCTTGTATGTCGAAGCTTCAACCCATTTCGTGAAATAATCGATAGCTACTAGGATGAAACGATGTCCATTTGATGCGGCGGGCTCTATAGGTCCAATCACATCCATGCCCCAAGCGGCAAATGGCCAAGGAGAACCCATCACATTGAGCTCGTTCGGTGGAACCCGGATAAAATCTCCATGCACTTGGCATTGGTGACACTTCTGCACATATCGAATGCTATCTCTCTCCATCGTCATCCAAAAATATCCGGCTCTTAGAACCTTCTTTGCTAGAGTGAATCCATTCATGTGAGGTCCACATGTCCCTGCATGTATTTATCCTAAAAGTCTTGTCGCTTCCTTGGCGTCGACGCATCTTAGCAATCCTAAATCTGGAGTCCTCCTGTATAGGATTTCCCCGTTAAGAAAGAAATGATTGGCCATTCTCCTCAAAGTCTGTTTTTGCCTGTTCGTGGCGTTTTCAGGGTACTCTTGTGCTTCTATCAATCTTTTGATGTCATAGTACCATAGTCTTCCATCTAACTCCTCATCTACATGAAAATAATATGCATGTTGTTCGTGTATCTCCACCCCAATAGGATCGATGTAATTCTTATCCGGATGCTGAATCATTGAGGACAATGTTGCCAAAGCATCGGCAAATACATTTTGAGTTCGAGGGACATGCTTGAATTCAATCTTCGTGAATCTCTGACTCAACTCCTTTATGTAATGCAAGTAAGGAAGGATCTTAACATCCTTAGTAGCCCATTCTCCTTGGACTTGATGAATCAGCAAACTGGAATCCCCTATCACCAAGAGCTCTTTGATATTCATGTCTATAGCCATCCTGAGTCCCAAAATACAAGCTTCATACTCCGCCATGTTATTTGTACAATCAAATCTGATCTTGACTGAAATTGGGTAATATTGGTCAGTCTCTGAAATTAAAACTGCTCCTACTCCGACTCCTTTGGAATTTGATGCTCCATCAAAGAACATCCTCCATCCATTAAATGGTTCTGATATGTCTTCTCCCACAAACAACACCTCTTCATCAGGGAAGTAGGTTTTGAGCGGATCATAATCTTGATCCACTGGATTTTCTGCAAGGTGGTCAGCCAAGGCTTGTCCTTTGATGGCTTTCTGTGTCACATACACAATATCAAACTCACTCAACAAAATTTGCCATTTCGCCAATTTGCCTGTGGGCATCGGCTTCTGAAAGATATACTTGAGTGGATCCATTCTTGAGATCAAGTATGTGGTGTATGCGGATAGGTAGTGCCTAAATTTTTGCGCGACCCAAGTCAAAGCGCAACAGGTTCGTTCCAACAGGGTGTATCTAGCCTCGTATGGGGTGAACTTCTTGCTTAAGTAGTAAATGGCTTGTTTCTTCCTACCTGTTTCATCGTGTTGCCCCAACACGCACCCAAATGCACCATCCATGATAGATAAGTATAATAGCAAAGGCCTCCCAAGCTCAGGTGGGACCAATACTGGCGGGTTGGACAAATATTCTTTGATTTTGTCGAAAGCTCTTTGACATTCCTCCGTCCATTTTGTGGCAGCATCTTTTTTCAGCAACTTGAATATGGGTTCACATATTATTGTGGATTGAGCGATGAACCGGCTAATATAGTTGAGCCTCCCCAAGAAACTCATCATGTCCTTCTTAGTCTTAGGAGGAGGCAAATCGCGGATTGCTTTAACCTTTGACGGATCCAACTCTATGCCCTTTCGACTGACAATGAATCCTAGTAATCTTCCTGCGGGTAATCCAAACGCACACTTTGCTGGGTTCAATTTTAAGTCATACCTTCACAATCTTTCAAAGAACTTTCGTAAATCACTCAAGTGGTCTAAACTCTTCTTGGACTTGATGATGACATCATCCACATATACTTCAATTTCCTTATGGATCATATCATGGAAAAGAGTGGTCATCGCCCTCATGTAGGTTGCTCCAGCATTTTTAAGACCAAATGGCATCACCCTATAGCAATACACACCCCATGGTGTGACAAATGCCGTCTTCTCTGCATCGTCTTCATCCATCAAGACTTGATGATATCCCGCAAAACAATCCACAAATGACTGCAACTCATGCTTTGCACAATTATCAATGAATATGTGAATATTTGGAAGAGGAAAATCATCTTTAGGACTGGCTCGATTGAGATCTCGATAATCCACACATATCCTGATTTTCCCATCCTTTTTTGGCACTGGAACGATGTTGGCCAACCACGTGGGGTAATTCGTGACCCTCACAACATTGGCTTCGATTTGCTTAGTTACTTCCTCTTTAATCCTCAGACTCAAATCGGGCTTGAACTTTCTTGTCTTTTGCTTGACGGGCGGACAAGTGGGATCAATTGGCAACTTGTGTGTGACAATGTCAGTGCTTAATCCTGGCATGTCATCGTAAGACCAAGCAAATACATCAACATATTGCTTTAGCAAATCTATCAATTCTTGCTTCCTCCCGCTCTCTAAATGTATGTTGACCCGTGTTTCCTTTATGGCTTCTTCGTCTCCTAAGTTGACAACCTCTGTTTCTTCCATGTTGGGCTTCTCCTGACTTTCAAGCTGCTCGATCTCTTGTGGCAAATTTTCTGGCAACATGCTTTCATCATATTCTTCGTGATCCAACTCGTTGATTCTGTTTCGCTCGATGAATTCGTGACATGTCATAACCGTTGAACTAGGATTTTTTTTAATATGAGTGCTGAAAAATATAAACGGTAAGTAAAAATAAATAAATAAAGAGAAAAAAAAGAAATAGATACTTTTAAAATAATGAGATGTTTTGGGGAGAATAAGACTTTCATTCAAAAGCATTCTGGCTTTTCAAAAGAGGCGAGCTACAAAAAGGGTCAAACATGACTCAAGCCTCGATCAAGATCATGCAAATTTTAAAACTACTATTTTCCACACTACCAGGAGTCTTGTCGAAACAGAGATGGCTTGACGGTCCAGTTCTGCAACGCTTCTCTAGGCTCGACATCACGGATAGTCAATTTGATGAGATCTATCTCTTTCTTTTCTCCGATCATAGCTACGAACAAATTTCCTATTCCTTCCACGATGTCATCTTCAACCGCTGGGCCTAGTGTTGGAGCTTGTTCTGGTACAAATGTTATCTCGCTCGACCTCCCGCCACAGACTCTTCCCGATATAGGCTGATATCCAAGCCCAGTGGTACCTTTCTGATGTTTCAGCTGGATTGGTTCAACTATGCCATCACGCTTGAGTCCAAGTCCCATCCTAGGCTGATATCCATACTTCAACATCTCTGAAGCAACCATCTTTGCCGCGCTTGACAAATTTACTTCATCCGACTCTACTTTCTCATCAATTTTCGCAGCTTGCGTAATTTCCAGAGTATGAAAAGTGGCTCCATCTAACTCGCCAGTGACCGGAACAGAATCAATAGAACAGGTGGGGTGACTATGCTCCCCATGGATGGTAACTTCCACGTGACCCCACTCAAACTTTACACACTGATGAAGGGTTGAAGGCACGGCTCTTGCCATGTGGACCCATGGTCTTCCCAGCAAAAGGTTGTAGTTAGACGACACATCCATCACTTGAAATAGAACACGAAATTCAGCTGGCCCCACCTGCAATGTGAGATATGCTTCTCCAATGACACTTCTTTGTGCCCCATCGAAAGCTCTAACTTTCACACGGCTCTCTCTTATCTCTCCCATGTTCGCACCCAACTCCCTTAGCGTTGTGAAAGGGCAAATATTGCATCCAGAACCACCATCAATCAGATGTCGAGTCATAATGTCACAACATTTGACCGCGATGTGAAGCGCTTCGTTGTGTCCAACCCCTTCTGCCGGTAGCTCATCATCATGAAAAGAAATCTTGTTAGCTTCCACAACTCGTCCGATGGTCGCAGCTAGAGTTTCACTTGCGGTCTCTTTTGGGATGCAAATCCCACTTAATACTTCCATTAAAGCATTCCTATGGGTTTCAGAACTCATAAGCAACGACAAAATGGATATGTGGGCTGGTGTTTTCTTTAACTGTTCTTCAATTGAATAGTCCTTAGGTTGCATCTTCTTCCAGAATTGAGCAGCTTCGGCATCAGTGATATTTCTCTTCAAATTATGTTCCTTCCCAATAACTCCTCGATTAAGATCTCCTGGAGCATAACATCTCCCAGACCTAGTCATTCCTTGAGCCACAGCGGTATCGACCATCTTACCCATAGCTTTCGCTTGGTAATCCCATGGGACTGCTTTGGTGTCATACTCAGGCTTCTCGGTGATGGAAGTGGTTACCACAACTCTTGGCAAGTAGGTTTGGACAGTCAAAGGTTCCCTTAACTGATCTGTGATCACAGGCTGCACCGGAGACGCAGTAGCAACTCCTTCGACGTTCCAACCAGGCAAAATAGTATCTTCCAAGTCATATTCCCCTTCTAGTGTGACCATGTTGACTTCTTGATTCTCGTGATTCGGCAAAGTGTTATTGTTCACATTCGGAGGTGCTGGAGTGTATTTTATAATACCCCTCTTGATTAGAGACTCTATCTGATTCTTCAACCCGTAACAGTCCTCCGTGTCGTACCCTTGGATCCCTGAATGGTAAGCGCATCGCTTGTTCCCATCAAAGTTGCGAGGAATAGGATCAGGGAGTTTTCCTTCAACTGGCTGCAACACCCCCTCTGCCCTTAGTCTTTCAAATAACTGGGCATAAGGTTCGGCAATGGGCGTGTAGGTGCGAGTGTTTCTGGCTTCGAGATTTGGACGCGGTCTTGGCGCATACGCTGGCCTATTTTGATGGATTGGTGCTTGGACAAGGACATATGGTTTTGGTGGATTTTGGTGTGCCAGTGCTCGAGGTGGATTGTAGTGGGGTTGGGTATTATATACTGGGTATGGGATATATAGAGTATGTGCAGCAATTTGAGGATTGTTGGGGTATCGGTGAGATGAACCTCCATGGTGGTAGGTGATAGTCGAGACATCCTCCTTTTTCTTCTTGACGCCATTGATGGATCCCGATTGTATGGCCTTACTTGCAGCTTGCAATGCAGCCATGGACTGAATTTTCCCAAATTTGATGCCTTCCTCTATAAAGTCTCCCATTTTGACCAGTTCGGCAAACTTTTGGCCCATCATCGACATCATCTTATCAAAGTAGACGCCTTCTTGAGCTCGAATAAAGTATTTGGAGAGCTCACTCTCATCCAGTGGCGGTTGGACACTAGCAGCCTCAGTTCTCCAATGTCTTGCATATTCTTGGAAGTCCTCAGAGGGTTTCTTTTGTATGTTGGCCAGTGAGAACCTATCTGGAGTGATTTCAGTGTTGAATTTGAAACGAGTCATGAAATCCTCGGCCATTTCTTGCCAATCATGCCATTTGCGTGGATCCTGACGAGTATACCAAGTCAAGGCTTCTCCAGACAAACTTCGAATGAATAACTTCATCCTTAACTTCTCATTTCTCCCAACACCGACTAACTTATCACAATATGCCCTTAAATGCGCGTGTGGGTCACCTTTCCCATCAAATAGTTCAAACTCCTGTTGGCATATCGATGTCCGGGTGAATGCATAAGTCATCATAATCCAGGCTCTCTGCTCCCCTAGTAACTTGCAATCTTTTTAACGCCTTCCTTAGACCATGAAGTTGGGCACTTATCGACTCATCTTCTCTCAAGCGAGCATCTTTCTCCATTTCTGCATATTGATCAACCTCGTACGGGACTTTAACCACTGTCGGGGTCGTGAAAGTAGGGGCTTCAACAACACATATAGGTGGCACATAGGGCTCATGAGGAGCAGCAACATGTGCCCCGAATATCTGCTGCATCGCGGGATAGGTGGGCATCGTATGAGCTTGTAGTGGATGGTCAGGAGCGGTCCTGACCATCGATGAGGCAGCCAGTGGTGCTTGGCCATGAACTGGAGCATGTTGGGCATGCCTAGGTAGTTTTGGTGAGTCGGTGGAAGGCGGGTCAGTTTTTGGAAAGTAGATAGGTGTTTTAAAGGTTGGGAGAGTAGTAGCCGAAAGCTTGGCCAAGTCTCGTACTTGCCGCAATTCCTCCCTTAGGGCTTCCAATTCTTGTGCCATAAGAGCCATTCTCTCGTCATTTTTAGCAGTACTTTGAGAACCTACAGGGTTTTCCATGGGTACTATTATATTTGCAGCACCGTCAAAATCTTCTCCGCTAGTCATCTTTCTTTTGGATCGAAGGTTGTATCGTGAGTCAGCCAGTTTGCAAGTCGACACGAATCAATGTTCTTTTATGATTAATAATAACCAACATAAAAAGGAAGAAAAGAAAAGGAAAACTATGTTAGTTTGGGAGATGTTGTAAAGAAAGGAAATAATGTATGTAGCAAATATGTAGCACATATATACGCCAGATTGGCGACATTCAAGATACGTCCTAATATGGGGCCTCTCTTTGCTAGAGGTTAGCCTACGTTGAAATTAATTTGATGATAAATGATCTAACTAAAACACATTCTGGATTTGGAACAACATAATTTCATTGATAGAAAATGTCTTTAGTCGTACAATAGAGCAGTCGGGTAGGAAACTAGATAATAAAAGCGAGGGAAGGGGAGGGTATGCAAAAGATGAGTCGCGTGACTCTTCGATGGAACACGACAAGGTACAAAAGATCAAGCTATGGCCAAGTTGGACCATCATTATCATCATCGTCCCAATCATAGTATGGCCCTGGGTAGTATTCTGGAGAGTTCGAACCCGTCTCCGAATCTTCTATACGATCAAACTCCATGGATGCATACTCAGAGTGGTCCTCTCTTACCGTCGGATACCGTCGGAGAAGGTCCATCTCCCATGACTTCGTCTTCTTCCGGACCTTCCTCAGGCTCTTCTTCCGGATCTTCCTCAGGGTCTTCTTCTGGATCTTCCTCAGGGTCTTCTTCTGGGTCTTCCTGTGGATCTTCTTCTATCCTTTGAATCAAATGATCCATGGATCCCGGAACTATTTGATTATACATGGGTGTTGTGAGTTCCATACGAGGAAGTACCACCTCTTTAATCCAAGCGGCCCACCGATCATCCACAAAGCCCCTAAATCCCTCTACACTGGGTTGGACCATGTGACTCACAGCGGTGCGCCATGCGTAGTATTCTGGTGTGCACCATTTCTCATTTCCCATATTATGTCGTGATCATGTAATCCCATTCTAGCTGCAAATTCCTTATCCGTATAGCAGAGACTGAAATAAGATCATCCTCGTGTAGTACCATGCATGACCATAGTGGCACGTCTTGGACAATTCCGAACCGTCGCATGACCCGGAGAGGTACATATGGTTGGATACCTCTTAACCCGACCAGCTCAATGAAGTATAAGTGTCGAGTTCTGACGAATGCTAACCCAGATACCAAATGGAACTTCCACTGAATGGAATCCCCAATGAGATTTGTCAAAAATGTGCGCCACTCTTCTTCTCCGACTGGCGCGTCCCAATATCGGAGATGATCTTCATGACTCTGGATCATATTGCGAGCGTCTATTGTATAGTCCATTTGTGGGGGTTGACGGTAGAAATGCTCAATCGCCTAAACTTGTAGCAATAAGTTGCATCCCCCGAAGAAGTCGTGCCCTCTCGTGCATGCAGATAGTGATCGAAACACCTCAGCGAGTACCATGTGCACCAAGGAGCAGCCCCGTGGCGCAGCAAATAGGTCCACAACTACGGGGAGGATGTTGATGTCGATGAAATGGAGTCTCATTGGGAAAACTATCGCACCCAAAAAGGCCAATACAAAGATCTTCGGCCGCGTGCTTATCCACTGCCTTCGAGTGCAAGAAAATTCCTCACGATATTCATCGAAACTCTCAAGTCGACCAAATCTCCTGAAGAGATAGTCTAATTTAACCTTTCCGCCTTCTACGTTCCTCAGTGATGGAAAGGTGTGCAACCCCAGGAGTCTTAAAAATCCCCTCGCACTTATGGTTGACGGGTATATTGGTAACCTCCCGCTGATAGGCAGCTTTGTGAATGTGCTGAACTCCTCCAGCGTGGGGGTGATTTCAAAATCCAAAAACTTGAAAGTCACTGTGCTAGGGTCCTAAAATTCCATCAACAGGGTGAGGAGCATTTTATTTGCCTGAACCTTCATCAGCGATAGCAACCCTCCTAGATGTCTCCTGATTTCGGCTCCATGTGCTCTGTGGATGTTCTGCCACCAGTTTTGTAGGATGTGCGGTGCGGAGGTGACCATCTTAATGTTTGGGAGGTTCCGATTGATGTTCATCTAAACAAGAAAAGGTATGGTGAGTATGTCTATTCCAAATCCATCATGTGTTTTAGTTTGGATCATTCATATCGACCTTCACAAAAATATGTCGTCAGGTATATGACCTTTGACAAAAGGGCGGCTTCCTAATTGCGAAGACGACGCCTTGCACTGTCTCGCCTAAGGTGTATGCAACATGACTTATTTTCTAGAGTAAGAGTTTTCCCTAAGCGCTTAAGAGTGGACTGAAGGTTTGCGAGAAGGCACACTAAACTTATTGCACCAACTCTGAAGCTAAGGAATCCAAATGAAGGTTTGGGGGAGTGTGAAACACTCCCCGCGTGAATCAGTGTGTGTCAGTGTACGGCCGAGGACTCGATAGAAAGTGCGAGTGACAATGTAGGAAAGCAGTAACAAATAATGTTTTCAAACAAATAAGGAACGCAAGGTTGGGTTTGACTTGCGACCTTTCAATCAAAGCAATATATAGACTAATAATCACAAACATCATTCCTAAACTTGGTGTATTAAGGTTAAAACCTAAATTCCCCAGCAGAGTCGCCACTCTGTCACACGCCATTTTCGAACCAGTCGAAATAGGTCGCAACATTACGTGATCGTACTCTTTTGGTTTTTGGAAAAGATGTTTTAGAGTCGCCACCTAATTTTAAGGAAAATATTAGGAAACCAATTTTTAAAATATAAATGTAGGCTCTGTTTTGATCTGCGAAACTAGTAAAATTCTAGGTAAGGATTTTGGTTACTCGAGGGGAAGGTATTAGGCATCCCTCAGAGCCTATTCAAAAATAGTCCTTAAACTTAGCTTAGGAAAATAATTTATTGATAAATTGTTCATTTGTTATTTCTTGAATTTAGTGATGAGAAAATTTCATCAGGAACAAAAATACAAGGTATGTCATATATATGTCTATAACAAATTTTTTTTTTATGACATATTTAGTACACAACAAGATTAACGACTAGGTAAGCAAGTAATAAGCAAATAGACTGGATATGTAGAAAATTCACATATTGAAAATATAGAGGTATATTTAAAATTATAAGGAATAAGTGAACACATAAAAACTTCCGTAAGCAATATATTAGAACGTTGAGTATGACAACTCATTACTTTATTTTAAAAAGAAGAATAATGGATGAGATGCAAAATATAATAATATATATGCAATTTGAGTAAAATTAACTAAGAGTAAATTTTTAATAAGATAAACGAATGAATAAAATAATATAACGTAAAATAAAATAATATAAAGAGTGCCAAAATTTATGTAAAACTTGTGATAAAATATGCCATCAAAATATATGAGAGTACGCTATTTTATTTATGTGGGTCAAAATATATGTAATAACGCATATGTCGACATATAATGATTTGTTTTTTTTATTTTATAAGAAAGGTGAATAACATTCGTAAAGAGAAGTAAAAGAGAATAATATAACTCATATAACAAGATGATTACCAAGTACATAGAAAACTTAAGTTATACGCGTTTACGTGTATATAAAGTATGCATAAAAAATAAATTTTCTAAAATTAAATATGTTATAACACCGTGAAATAAATAATCAAATAAATATACTTGAAATGTATGAAGATCTTATGAAGATATGTGTTTGAAGTCATGTAGGGTAAATAGGCTTATGTAAATTAATCAGAACTCATATATATTTCAAATATAAAAATTTATCGCTTTATTTATATACATAAAATAAAATAACATAATAATATCAATAATAAGAAGAGACGAAATGTAAATATAGCAATATAGGATAAGGAGTGAAGATAATTTGAGTAGAAGTTCAAATATGGTTTCCAGGAAAGAAAGGGAAATAAAGAACATTAAAAATATTATGTAAACGTATTGTCTTATATGCATTTGTTATGAAATAAAATATATTTACGAACGTTGTTCAAAATATGCGCGGTTTCATTATTTTATTTAAGGTGATAAAATAACAATAACTATACGTTGTAAAATGATAAGATGCAAAAATTTATGTTTCGATTATAAGTAACTAAAAAAATAATAATATGACTTGTGTAAAATACTATACCGAGTGTAGAAAATATATACCTCATGTATGACGTATACGGTTACATACCTTGTATATTTTGAACCTGTTAAGAAAATCTAAAATTTTAAAACATAAAAACAGACTTGAGTCATATTTGATTTAAAGTGATATGATAAATTAATCAAACAAGACTAAGGTAGATCAAATATATTATGTCTTTAAAAAAAAAAAAATCAACTAAAGGAATTTAAAATTGACTCAAATGGTAACATTATATTATTTTTTTTGAAAAATTAATTTTAAAAATCTCAAGTAGCCTAATTATGGGATTTATTCTATAATTAAATTTGTCGATTATAAGGTCAATGTTCGTTATGACAACTAATTCGCGCCTAAGGGGGATTAGAGACCTTTGGCCAGTTGGAAATGTTAAAATAACGTTTAAAATGATTTTCTTTCTAAGAATTTTAATTTATTTCAAAAGAAGCTTTTAAACAGTAAATAAAACCAAGCCTATAAATGTCATATTAGATTCGTTAGCCAATAGTACTAATTATGAAATAATCTTCAAAATAAAACAAAGTTAGCGAACATATCAACATTCAAAACAACATATCAATTGATGTATATAAAAAGAAATGTAATCAAACGGCGGCGGAGAAGCCGAGAAACGCCGACTCCTAATTTACGAGACTCCGAGGGTGGTGATAATCCTAATAGCTATTGGCCCAATATTTTGGGCCAAAACGAGTTCCAAAGTAGAACTCCAGCTCTCCGGTTGTACATGAAATAAAAGAAAGAAAACAAGGTTAGAGAAATTCGAATTCTTGGCAACTAAAGAACATCAAAATTATAGAAGGGCATGTGTAACCATAAAATGATTTCATCTAACCGTTTAGAATTCGGGCAAGCATAAAACATTTCATCACTACCTCTTTATGTAAACTTCATCAACGTCATAAAAACACAAACATAAGACGAAAAACATCTTGATGTACACATGTTAAATTTATTTTTTTTCAGATTTTTGTTTTTATGAGAAAGAGCCATTGATTTAGTAGCCACATAAAATCATCGGCACAACAAAGAGGCGCAACCACTCTTGGAAGAAATCCCTTCTCTCTATTAACCTCATCTCACTTTCTCCTTTTAGGAATTCTTGGCTCTCACCTGAAAATCTCACAACTTTTCTCTCCTCACAGGAATACAATGGTAACCAACTGCTGATTTCATAATGAAAAATGTTTTCCATCATACCAAAGACACGTCAATAGCAAAGTTAAGGCTCAGATATGTTGATAAAACAAGAGGATGAAGGCAATGCCGTGGCTGCAAACACCGGTTGCATGACACAATATCACTAGCCATCCGGATTGCCCCGCCATGATACATATCATCCTCATGCCTGATTTGTTTAGCCCAGATTTAGAAAAGTTGTCATCACTGCCTCAAACTTAAAGTAATGAGATTAAGCTCAGATTCGCCTTTTCTCAGACAAAACCAGGAAAGCTTTTTTTTTTAAAATAAAAAAGACTACTATGGCTGCAAGCATAGGTTAGCCTTATGAGTCGGAAAAGAAGTCTTTCTCCTCCACTTCTCACAAACCCATCCGAGCTGCCACGCCAGGATACAGTTTTTTTTTCAGCTCAATGGAAATACTTGTCTGATTCATCTTCTAAAGAAGACAAACTCTTTCAAATCTTCATAGCCTAACTAAAGATAAATTGGTACAGAGAGGGAAACAGCAAAGAGAAACAGCGAAAGGCCTAGTGAAGTTTCACCAAAAGCATTTGATCTAAGCTAGCTCAGACTGATCACGAAAAAATTGAATGGTACTACCTGTATCAGCACTATACTTCTACCATTTGCGGCTATGGCAACAAATATTGTTTGGTGTTTGCATTATTCCAGAGGGTTGTTAGTTTGGCTGAAGAAGAAATCACAGGCAGAGCAAAGAAAAGGGGCAACTACCCTTGATAGCTGCCTCATTCTGAGCTAATCAAACAGAAAGGATTTCACCAGTAGTTACTTGAAAAAAAAAGATGTGGTTTTCTTATGATCTGTAAGATAAAACCAGGCAAAAGGAGACAAAGCAACTGCCATGGCTGCAGACCTTAGTGACAAACAATGGAGATGCCTTACCAGGTTGCCCCACCAAAGATACAGGCAGCGCCAATGCCTAAACCGACTCTACAACTCACTTATCGTCATCACAGCCTTACTGATCAAATGGTAGCATAGAGTTCGAGGGATTTGAAGTGCTCTAAACCCGAACTCATAAATCAGAATGAAGTCCAATTACTACTGTTGCTGTTAATGCCCTGTTTTCCTCTATTTTCTAAAGTGAAAGAAAGGAGAAGGAGTAGAAGAGGGCTATTCATTTTTGTAATGTAGAAATAATGCAAGAGGCTCAAATTATGTTGTGGCCATTAAAACCACCATAAAATCTGGTGGCATTTCCTCCCAAGATTGGGGCAGATAACCTCAAATGTCCGATTAGTCAGATCAGAAGGGAATTAAAATTTGACAATATCATCATCGCCTCTTTCGAGCAGCCTGATTATACTTACCCCCACACGTTCCACCAACCCCACCGGTAACACTCAATGCTTCATCAGAAGTAGTAGGAAAAGAAAGGGAGAAAACAGGAATGTGTTGTATTAGCGTCGTATTGAAGGGTATAGAACCAATTGAAACAATATGTAAACAACCATCCAAACAAACAATTAATATTACTCCCTCTGTTAAAATTGATAAAGGGTTGTTAATCTCTCTCTTTGTAACAAAAGTACAAAAAAAAATTCATCAACTAAATAGAACTTCAGAGAAAGGGAAATACCGCCCTCAGAAAATCCCAACCTTTCTTAGGTTCCATAGAAAAGCTTCATTTCTTGAGCATAGAAAGATATTTGGTTGATTTGAAATCTTAAATGTTAGGAAGATCTATTACATAAAGTTTAGTTAATTCTGAAGTCCTATATATTACGAAAATACTAAAGGGACAACTTTATCTAGTGTGAAATCTAGTTTTAATGAGTAGAAAAAGTGAACAAAATTTACTAAGGACCTGTATGCTGGAGTGAAATTTCAGACACAGAAAAAAACCACAACAAATTCATGAATCCAATTTCAACACAATAGTCACCAAGAAAATGACAAGCTGATACCAAGATGAAAGAGATGATACCTCGCAACAAAATCGTATTATAACATTGTAAAGGACGCAGGACGATTATTGACCCTCCAAAACAGAAACACGAAACCAAAATAGGAAAGGGTTTACCTTTTATGGAGCAGCCAAACCGAAGCTTGTCGTCAAAGATTTCACTTTCTCTTCACCCGAATCAGACGAAAACAGAGAGAACAAGGAAGATGTATTTCAGATTTTCGACCGCGAGTCTTAAGGAAAGGAAATCTGAAGCAAATGCTTATAACCAGAAAATTTGAGCAGGTTGACCCAGAAACCGATACAAAAGAGTGATTGAGACAATATCTTGTCAAAACAGCACAAAGCTTAACGTAAAGATGCAATTTCACTTTTAAAATCAAGAGAAAGAAATTTGTCATAGCAGAGGGCAAAGCAGTGACTCTGGATGGAGGTTTGTTGCAAGACAGATAGTAAATTTGATCTCCTAACCACAGAGAGATTGAAACAAATTCGTACTATACAGAATAGAGTGAGAATTAAACTTGAAACAACGAAGAAGGGCAAAGATCGAGATGCTTGAAATCCCTTTGTGGCAGTAACAACAACACACAGGGGTCACAGTTTGGAACTCAAAATCAGTGATATAAGCTGTTTTTACATTCTTTAGGCAAGTTCTAAAGTGAGTATATATTGGCAACACGAGCATCTGCGGGTTTTCGCCATAAGATGATATGAAATTACAGATTTCAGATTTGGATAAGATATGAATTTCTAGGCCAAAAGGGAGGATAGGTGAAACCAAAATATTGGACAGACCTAACACTACTGCTCAACATTTGTACAATTCCTAAATTGAGCCGCAATCATAGAAGATGTAATGAGACTAAGAAGCGATAGCGTTTCGAAATGGAGGGGTATAGACAGGGAGAAATCAACTCACATCGAGTTAAATCACAAAATAACAATGAACTGAAAGAGCACTTGAATCATTAAGTAGAATATATTGCTGATTCCTAATCCACCTAAAATTCTAATGTGCAAATCGCTTCAGGCAACTGAAAATCAAGCAATAAAATTAAATTAAAGAGTCGTGACATCTGGATACTTAAACTACACTTAAACCACAGAACAGGTTGTCAATCGATTCATACAAAAAATGGATAAAACCAGCAGAGGAGTATTAGGATAGTATTTGAGCCATACTTCTAGCCGAAATAAGACAACGGAGAGATCACACGAGATGCTTAATCACTCAGCAAAGTTGAACTAAATACTCAAATATCAAAATAGGAAGCTAAACAACTAATTGAATCACTACGCCAAAGTATCAAAATAGGAAGCTAAACAACTAATTGAATCACTACGCCAAAGTCAGATGACAAAACAGAGGAGTGAACACGAAACTCAAATGGAAGGGAATTACCTTTTATGGAGCAGCAAACAGGGGCTTGTATGTGAAGGATTCCAACCAAAACTTCCTCCAAACTTGAACTTGACGTCAAAATAGGAAAACGAATGACTCTAGATTTCTATTGTCTGAAGCACGTTTCTGTTTTCCTTTTCTGTTTTTTTTAGATGCTTTCTTGTCCCCAACCCGAATGAATCCACAAGAACAGCGGTGAATCTCTTTTATAGCCAATTTCAAGCTTATCAAGGACTCTTCTCAAGAATTCAAAATTTGAATTCTTGGGAGGCAAAACTTCAGATCATGTGGGAGGCTTAATGATGAAATAGAAGAAAATAAGCTTGAGTTGATTTATTTTTCAGATCGATTTGAGAGAAGAGATGTGTCAGGCGGCGATGGTGAAAGATGTCAGGCGGCGTGGTGCAGGTTGTCAGGCGCGATGATGACTGGACGTCTAGAAAAGGGGAAGGAAACGCAGAGCAAAGGGGGGAAAGAGTGCGTGAGGAAGAAGAATGGAGGCGGAAGAGTTGAGATAAAATTAGGTTGATTAAGAAATAGCCAAAGTGTTGCAACTTTAGCCAACTTGAGTGATTTATTACAAATTTGGCCAATTTGACTTGGAATGTAGTTGATTTTGAGATTAATTGGCTAGACTTGAACAAACTCAATTATTTAAGCTTCTTCGATTCAAACAAAAAATTACAAACCACAAGTTAATTATTTAAATTAGGACTAATTACACAATAATTATAAAATTGACTAATTTGCAGACAATAAGTACATATTTAAGCTAACAATTATTTTTTCGAGATCGATTCTGAATATTTA
This sequence comes from Solanum rostratum, assembly GCA_029948455.1. Lineage (NCBI taxonomy): Eukaryota > Viridiplantae > Streptophyta > Magnoliopsida > Solanales > Solanaceae > Solanum > Solanum rostratum. Next base: position 52,093,624 of record CM057046.1, read on the forward strand.
TAAAGGGGATTAAAATATATACACAAACCATATGTTAGTATATGTGTGCATAAGTATTTTAGAAGATAAAAAATATATTTGAAAAAGACTTAAGATATTGCAAATTTTAAAGACGATCGCCTCAAAGTTGTTAGAAGTTGAAGAAGCTCTATAATCGACAACTATCAGGGAGGGTTGAGGTTAAGGTTGAAGAAACATAATCCATATGTTTGCATACGTGGCACAAACGGAGTGGCCGATATGAAGGGATTTGGGATTGTCACGTTTTGCTCAAATTAACCTATTTAAATTATGAACAATATATTTGTTAATAGCCATAATCAAATAAATTAAAAATGATTATTTTGCAAGACTAAATATTTTGAAAAAATTTGGTCGTTCTTTAATATAAAATTAGCATGGGTTGACAATAAAATTAATTAATTAGGTCCCTTTTCGAAAAACGTATGAAAAAATACTTATTTCAATAAAAATTATCGTTTAATCAAAAATCGACTCGATACATTAAAACGATAGCCATCTGCCATAAATTTCTCAAAAATGATGAAAGCAAATAGTAACATTCATATTTTGATTAGCTTTTATTAGAAATAATATCTGTAAAATAATTGGTCGAACCATAAAAATGAGAGGTTTATCAAAAAAAAAAAATCAACAATAACAACAACAAAATAATAATAATAGCATTCTTGGTAGTAAAATATTCCATACCTTATAAAAGTTTTTATCATTGCTTAAAAAGAAAATCCTTTTCCTTTCTCTTTATCTTTTGTTCAAGTTTAACTAATTGAACATGGAGAGTCAAAATTAGAAATTTAAAATTTGAAATTATTAGAGAGCCAAAATCAGGAGAAAAAAATGAAAGTACAAAATAAAATTAAATTAGTATGGATTAATAATGAAATTAGATTAGTCAAACTTCTTCATTTGAATAACACAAGAAGATATTTACTCGTAAAAATGAGGAATCATGCTTGATAAAAGTAGAAATAAAAATGAAATAAAATAAAATATGATTGAGTACTTAAAGTGATATTTGTATGACAAAATTCTCAAGGATGTTAAAGAAAGTAGTAAATAATATATTTAAAAATATATATATGTATCTAATCTTTGTAGGAAATACTATCCATAAAAAAATGTTTGCTGAACAAAAAGTGAGAAAATTTTATCAAAATTCTGCAACGACAAATAATAGTAATAGTAATAATAATAACAAAATTTTATAATAATAACAATAGTAGTAGCAGTAGTGAAAAAAATATTTTGTAAAAGTTTTTTTTATTATCTTTTCTTTTCTCTTTTTAAATTTTTTTTTTTAAAGGAATTAGACTAATTAAATATGGCGAGCCAAAATTGGGTGTCAATACTAAGTAGGTGTGTGGTTGAGTCTGCCATCTCGAACCTACGTGGTGGCCTCCTCAGTGGTAGAACCATGACCCGAGGGGCTAGCACCCCTTACTCTCTCAAGCCTGTCTTATCTCCTCTTTTTGCCTTAACTACATCATGACAAGCTCTAGCTCTTCTTGCTCAGTCAGCCACACTATATCTGGATCATCATTAGTATGGGGCCTCTTCCTGTGGGAAGCCTGTGAAGGCTCCCCAGGAGAAAATAAATCCACCACCAGAACCGGGGGCGCAGTCTGTGGGAATACCACTGGTGCGACCAAGGCTGCTGTTATGTTAGCCAAGAGCTGGTGGATCTCCGTTTGTAGGGTCGTTATATTTGTTGGTCGTGCTGTATTCAGGTTATGCTGGACCCTCATCTCAAAAGCATCAATGCAGGTATCCACAGCTGAAAGTCGGTCCAGAATAACATCGATCATGAATGCTTGCATGCGTCCCTCTGACTCTGTAATCACCTTGCGGACCCAAGGCCTAATCTGCTGAACTAACTGAGTCAATTGAGACTCAGTATAGGGCAATCATTATGCCATGGCCTGAATGGATGCCGCAGACACGTAAACCATGCCAGTAGGTGTTGTTTGTGTAGGATTGGCCTGTGGTGTCGGAGTAGTAATAGTGGGCCCCTTCTCCACATCTGGCGCAGTCTGTAGGGGCCTGTCCTCTATAGCAGTAGCAGTAGTGGTGGTGGGTGGAACTTCAGGAGGTGGCTATAGCGCAAACATCTCGGGCATAAGAGCTACCTGGTGTGGTGCTCGCCAAAGTGCCATCGAGTTCTCCTCAGCCTTAATTAGGCTGGCATGCAAAGTGTGTTGGACCTCAATCAGTGAATCCAGCTGATGTAAACTCTCCATCCCCTACTCTAGACAGAGTCTGGAGATCAAGCAAGGAAAGTGGATGAGGGTAGAACTCTTTAAGGCCGCCTCCTGGATTTGGTTTGCGATGAGGCTAGCCCAATCGATCTCATAGCTGGCCAAGATGTTGGCAACTAGAACTGTACAGTCTGGCATCAAGGTGTTATCAACAAGTGTCGGCCAAAATCCATGACCTCACAACTGCCCACCAAAATCTAGCGAGAAAACTGAGAGAAGCCTTCACAATAGACTCCAAAGAAGTAGCTATCCATGAAGGGTCCAGGCCTTGCTCAACTATTAAACCTACCACCCATCTCATCAAGATAGCTCTGCAGCTCTAGTGTTTTATCAGACCTAAGTCCTTGGTCTGCCTCAATCTATGGTCGTACTTTGCTGTGGATCTGGGGGTTGGCTACTCGGGCCCAGAAAACATGCGGTGGATCGTGATCTCTAAGATGTCCACCTACTGGCCCCTCACTCTAGTGTTTGTCAGTCTGGGCTAAGCGAGGGGTTTCTTCCCCTTGGAAGAGTGTTGAGAACTGTGGCTGCATATGATGCATAAAACTCCCGTACCATGGTCGGGGAGTACCTCCCTAGTGTTTTGGTCAACTATTGGAGCCCATATCTGCTGATGATGTCCTTGAGACTAGGGATACTGTCTAATCCGGAGGAAATATTATGGGGCTCCTCATAAATAGGGCGGGCTGGTTTGCCCTGCTCATTACTCTGTACGATCTCTATGTAGATGTCCCGCATGCCCGCAACACACCATCGACTGGTGAGAGCATCTGGGGGTGATGGTGATGTTTGTGGTGGTACGACAGAGGACTCTATCTCTGACTATTCGCCAAAACCTGACTCGGAGTCTGACTTCTCTCTGGACGGAGTCATCTGAATAGAGCTGATATTGTTGTTGCCTTCCTCGTTAGACTGAGGAGTGCAAATAACAATAGCCTAGGTCTGGTGGTAGCCTGTGTAATTGGTCTATCTGCATCCAGTACAGGTCAGATGCTGAGCTCCTCAACTGATCCACTAGCCTCGGGGGTCTCCTCCTCCCTTGAGGTCTTATCTCTAAGCCTCTTCGCATGGCTCGAATGTCCTCACGTCTCAGCTTTGGGGACATAGTACCTAAAACATACACATTTACCAACATGGTTAGCCCCACAAGTCAAGAAATGAAAAGCAAGATTAAATCAAACTTAGTTACAAAGGAGTCTACGAAAACACTTCTATGGGCCGTAGTGAAACTACAAGCCGTAGAAGGCTCTCGTAGAAATTATGTTAAGAATTTTTGCTTACTAGAGTAGCATCTATGAGACTAGGTACGACTCATAGACGGATCTATGAGTTGTAGACTGAGTTGTAGATGATTTCATTGTCTAACATTTTGTAGGCCGGGATCTACGAGACCTGTCTACAAGTCGTAAAATATTCTACGGCTCATAGAAGGTCTCGTTAGATGGGTTCTTAGGTTTTAGGTTTCTGGAATTTCATACGAGGGGCAATTACGGCTAGTGGAAGTTGCCACGGGCCGTAAAAGACCCTTGCAGACCAAAAAACCCAGTGACCTGAGTTTCTAAGTCTATCAATACGAACCTCGTATGATATTTTCCACACAATATTTCAGCATCGAAGCAATACGCACACACCCCACACAACTCATTTCAAAACACCCAATACCCCGCATGAAAGTTTCCACACATACCCTGTTGAAAATCATTTCATATGTGTTCCCAAACCAACCAACCTCGTTTGATTAAATTAACATCAAATCACATACACATGCCATCACATACCGAGCTTTCATACATATAATCAATTCAATTCAACGGTATGCGACCAAATGGATGTCAAACATATCATTCAAGCACACGACATACACACCAAGTTCTAGCTTTTACACATTTTCACACATTGGCAACATTTTCATAATTCAATTTTTAAACACAATAATAACATACATGGGTTCATGTATTGAATTACCATACCCAATTGATTGCACCCTAATCAAACAATTCTTGGTAAATAAAGGATTTTTAAGACCGAAAACCCACCAAATTGAGTGACCAAGATGTAGAAATTGAAAGGAGGATTTGAGGCTGTGGAACCCTAGGGTTGTTGAAAAAAGTTTACCGAAAAGTGGAGGGGAGGGGGGGTAGATCGCTGGTGGTCGGAGGACAAGGGAATGGGGTCGTTAGGTTTCGTCTATAATTTTTTGATGAATTGGGGTCAAAATAATTTGACCCCATTAGTTATATGTTGACTAGGGCGGCCAAAACTAATGGGCCCAGACCTTACGAAACCCCGATTACGGGCAATAGAGAATTTTACGACCCATAAATCATGGTTTCATAGAAGGTCCAAACCCTAATTTTGAGGACTGGGTTTCATGAACCAGTCTATGAGTCGTAGATTTTGATACGAATCGTAGAGATGGTTGTAGAAACCTCAAAACTTAGTCAAAAATCAGAAAACTTACCTGGGGTCCACGAGCCCTATTCATGACTCGTAATTTTATCTATGGGCTGTAAAGTTGGCTTGTGGACTAGAGTGCATAACCTTTTGCTTATTGGAAGTGTCTACGAGATGGTGTACGGGTTGTAGATTGATATACGACATGTAGCTCCAGTCGTCGAGGCACTTCTTGATGCCTTTTCAGCCAAGGGTGGCTGACTTAGTTATGTACCTACACACTCTTCACAAAACACACTGTTACCCTATATGCAACTAGTCCATTGTCCAAAATTACAACTAAAGTGTGAAAAATTAAACTACCTACAAGCCTAAAAGCTAAAAATAAAACACACTACAACTATTACATAAATAAATCTTGGGTTTCCTCTGAGCAGCGCCTAATTTATTGTCGCGGCATGACTTGGAAGACTTGGTTACTTAGACTTCATCAAGTTCCGAAACCTCCTTCGTCAGATCATCTGGCCTCTTCATTAACTGACTGATAACTTCTTCGTCATTTAATCTAAACTTGGGTTGGCCAGCTTCCATATCTACTAGTGCTCGACCAGTGGCTAGGAGTGGCCTTTTCAAGATGATTGGGACTTCAAAGTCAACTTTGAAATTTAGGATCACAAAGTGTACAGGGAATATGAATTTCTCAACTTAGATAAGCACATCATAAAGTATCCCCACAAGCTTCTTTACCGTGTGGTCAGCCATCAACAATCGTATGCTCGTCGGAGTAGGGGCTCCAAATCTTAGCTTCTTGAAAATCGCAATGGGCATTGGTTTTATGCTTGCACCGAGATCACAAAATGCCCTTGTGGACTCCACGTCTCCAATAGTGTAGGGTATGTTAAAAGCACCAGGATCTTCTCGCTTTTGCACCAAGGATCTTATGGAAATTGCACTACAATGGTGAAGCTCTTAAAAGAGCTCCTAACTCACAGTACACTTCTTTGTAACCAGGTCCTCCATAAACTTCGCATACCCTGACATCTTCTCCAATGCCTCAATGAGAGGGATGTTGATGGAGAGTTGTTTTAGCATAGAAAGAAAGTTCTTGAATTTTCCCTCCTCCTTCTTTTTTATTCTTTGAGGGAAGGAAGGAGGACGCCTAGGAATGGGCTTCAGCTTTTGTGGCGCCTCCGCAACATTACTCACCCCATCCTTGCCATGATCATCTCTAGTATCAAAATCCTTGACCTCAACTATCTCCTCTCTACATCATCCTCATCTACTAGCATAGGAGGATCAATATTACTTTTGCCACCACAAGTAGTAACCATCATGCACTGCCCCTCATTCTTTGGGTTCTGAACAATGTTCCTAGGCAGTGTACCTCTCTGATGCTAGTTGAGTTGAGTTGATACTTGGCCAAACTGTTGCTTAAGTTGTTTGATAGTAACAAAATCAGACTCAATTTTTTGATTTATGCTGGAGATGTCCGATTTCATCCCCCTTAGAGTCTCATTCTATGTCTCAACTTTCTTCAAAACACTGCCAAATATCTCTTCAACTCTAGAACTACAAGTACTGGTGTTGCGATTGTGTGGTGGCACATATGGACCATTTCTGTAGCCATCTCTGCGGCCCAATTTTGCATCTCTATCTTGGCCCTGATTCCTATCATAGTAACCTCCACGGTTGTCTCTAAACGCTTCATCTCGATTGTAGTTCTGACCTTGGTTTCCTTGACCTTAGTGCCAATAATATTGATTGGAACCTTGGATGTCTGTTCAGAAACCCCCCACCTGATCAACAATTAAGCAAGTGTCCTTCTCATAGTAAGGACCATCATACATAGGTGCTCATGGAGGCTAAAGAACAATTGCATTAACTCATTCCTGATTCTGTTTCATCATCACCTACATACTTGTATGTATTCGAGCAAGCTCTTTCATAATCTCCTCATTTATTTTAGCTTTTTCCGAACTAATACTGACAGCGCACGAACTTTTGGTAGATGACTTGTCTCTTTGCCCCTATGCACGATTTGTCTTGACCACCTTTTCCATCCTCTCAACAATCCTTGCAAATGGTTAATCTATGATCATGCCCCCCATGATGGTATCAACACAGGCTTGGCTATTCCCGTCTAGGGCATGGTGGTCTGGGACACTCCTCAAGCACTTTGTGAACCGCTTTTATGTAGTAGTGATCGAGTCACAAGGAAGTTGCTCAAAGTTGTTGATTCGATCTTTAAACTTGAGTTGTTTGATCTTGGGAAATACCTCTCCAAAAAGGCCTTTTACAACTCCGCCCAACTAGTCATTGGACTTCGCGAGAGCTCGGATAGCCATACCGCTGCATTGCTTATTAGAGGTAATGGGAAATTACAAAGTCCCATAGCATCCATAGATAGATTCTGTGTTCCCATCACACTCTTACAAACAAATGCAACATTGTGTAGATAACTACGTGGATGTTATGATGGTTGACTCGTGAACAACCCACGATTTTGCTGAATTTAAAGCAACCCACTCTAAACCACGAGCTTTGTGTTAGTTGGTAGTGGTGGTAATACAATAGCTCTGGTAACCTCCATAGCCATAAGGTTTAACTGATATTGGTTCCACTGATAAGCTTCGGCATTGAAGTCCTATGGCTATGGAGTAATGTCCTCAAGAGGAGCTGGGTTGTCTTTATTTGCATTCTCATTCTGGTTCAGAGCTGTATTTGTTGCATTGTTTGTATTATCTTGAGCCATCCTTCTAAGTCTTCTCTGGATCTCTGGGTCAATCGTAGTCAAGGGCATGCCTTGACTTCACATATTGGGCATACACTACACCTGTATCCTGAAACAAAACAAAAACAACAAAAAACGTAAAATGAGGGAAATAAGGATTTATTCTCAAATTACTTGCATTAGGCAAGTCTAGCCGTATACCTTGGCACCGGCGCCAAAATTATGATGTCGCCCAAGCTATACCTCTTTTTTAAGGCTAAAACGATCTTGTCAAGGTATATAACCTAACCAAGGTTAGGGTCGAACCCACAGGGAATATGGTAGACTTAAAAAAATGCAATTGCAATTTGGGTTGTTTAAGTAACTTATCTCCCTAAAAAGAGGGGGGAGGGTTGATAATTATAAAAATTTAATCCTAAACTAAGACAAGTGTTAAATCAGTATGAAGAGAAAATATGGTATTGTGTTCCCCGTGATTCCCTAACTCAGTATTACCTGACAATCGAATATATTTCCAGTGTGTAACGTGCAGAACGGTAAGTTAAGTTCACCGAACCCTTTGGCCCAGGTGAGAGGTGAATTTCATTATGTGATTTGGTCCATCCCCATAGTGTGAAATTGCTAACCCTGACCAATTGTCCCAATACAACCTCCCCTTCGCCTAGTTCGATTTATTTGACGAGAAACATCAATTGAATCCTGTTAATTAATCTCTTTTCCTATTCATTACTACCTTGATCCAATTAGTAACATTGGGTGAGTTCTAATGTTGTAAACCATTAGAAAGCATTCTACGAAGATAATTAATTAATACATGCATGGACACTTTTCAAGAATTACGAATTGTTCAATTTTACTTTGCTAGTTCTTCATGGTTCCCATAACCCTAGTTGTGGATTTAGCTACTCATGACCACTGTAAATGCATGACTTATGAATTTGAATAACATAAAATTGAGCACTTACACAAGAGAATTAAGCACAAGAAATCCAAACCCTTCAGTGAGAATCACAAGATTGAAATTAAAAGATGAAATAAAGTTTTACAAATGTTTCTCAAGCTCTATCACATTCCTCTACTTGTTCTCTACTGTTCCCTATGAAAAATAACTTTAAAAAAACTATTTATAGTGTTTAAAATAGAAAACCAAAATGAAATAGGATAACTAGGTCGGGAGGCTCTATGATGGTCTCTATGGGCCGTGTAATAGTTTACAACCCATAATCGAGCTTTCTTGGAGTACTGCTTCAATTTTGAGGTTGTCTTCTATGACACCCCTCTACGACCCGTATACAGTGCATTGGTTTGGATGGTTGTTTTCTAAAGGAAGTATCTATACTAGTTGTTTTTTGTAAAGATGGCAACAGTCAAATGCTTCCACTAGCTTGGGAAATAGTTAAGGTTGAAATCAGTACACTTGAGTTGGTTTGTTAAGCATATAAAGGAAGATCTTTAGCTGGGAGATGGAACAAACATGGAAGTCATAACTAATATGTAAGATGTTAGTTTGATTCTTGGTTTATGACTCTGTTGGTTTCTTGGTTTAAAACGTTAGTTTGATTCTTGTTTTATGACTGTTAGTTAGATTATTGGTTTATAACTATTAGTGTTATTCTTGGTATAACTGTTATGTTAGATTATATATTTTTGTTAGTTTAGTTGTTTGTTTATGACAGTTTTGGTTACTTAGTTTATAAAGGCTATTTTGATTCTTGATTTATGACTTTCAAATAGATTTTTGGTTTATGACTATTAAGTTTAATTCTTTCTAGGTCTTGAAAATGCCATAAGTACTTATTTTCCAAATGTTGAGCATAGAATGTCTCCTAGACACATCTTGGCTAACTGGTCCAAGATTTGGAGAGGTATTGAGAGGAAAAATTGTTTCTGGAGGTGTGTAAGGTCTACTTTTGAGGCTAAGTTAAAAGGATAACATTAGTTATATGAAAAAATTGGGAATAAGATTGTTGATGATTAGTTGTATTATAATCCAGAAAGATGGAACAAGGTTTACTTCTATTTCACCACAAAATATGACATCGTAGACAATAACATGGATGAATGTTTCGATACATAAATATTAGGAGCCAGGTACAAAACCATAATTACCACGTTTGAAGAAATCAAGGTGAAAATGATGAAAAGAATAGGGTAGATGAGAGACTTTTACAATAGCTGAATCAGTGGCATTTCTCCAATGGCAATGAAAGTTATACAAAATAACACTACCAAGTCAATGAAATGCAGCATTGAATGGAATTCAGATACAGGGTATAAGGTACTTCATTAAGCATAAAGATATATTGTGAATATTCATAGGCAAACTTGTAGCTGCAGAGCATGGATGTTGAATGACATACCATCTTCTTATGCAATAGCTGCTCTGCACCACAGAAATTGATGCTAATTGACTATATTTTCCATTGGTATAATAGAGAAACTTACGTGAAGACATACAACTACTTCATTCAGTCAGTTCTGAATATGAAAATATGGCTAGAATCACAAAATATCTTTATCATACTACCTCATGTTAATGAGATGCCAAGAAGGCCTAGCAAGGTTAGGGAGAAAAACGCAAAATGAAACTAACAAAACTTGAAAGCTACTGAAAGAGGGATTAAGATGTCATGCAACACGTGTCATAACAAGGATCATAATAAAAGAAAGTGTCCTCTTAGTGCTCTTGCTTATGGCATAAGTGCTAGATTTGCTGGATAAGGTTTAACACCTACTTCTCCTGTTGTTGGCTTAAGTTCAACACTTACCACTCTTGTTGCTGCTGGTGTAAGTTTAACACCTGCTAGTCTACTCCTACTAGACGAAGTTTAACACCTGCTACTTCTGCTGTTGTTGGCCTTAGATCATCACCTGCTACTTCTACTACTTGCCTAACATACACACTTGTTGCTCTTGCTGCTAGCCCAAGATCAACAATTGCTACTCTACTGGAAGAGGAAGGTGTAGGCCAAAGAGTTCAACAAAAAAGGTAATATAGGTTTACTTACGTCATGTATAAGTTCTATATCAGTTGTCTTACAATCATTTATTTAAATATTTCTATTCTTAACTATAATTTACTATTTACAAAAACTAAGTTATTTATATTCATTTAACCAACCTAGAATATCCAGCGAAAGATTTAGAAATGTGAAGTCTTCAACATTTATTACTGGAGTTCTTGGATACAAACCAACAAGTGGTGTGAAATTGAAGGAAAAACAAGTTATGACCTCAAGTCAACTTCAAGGAATAAGGGAAGAAAGAAACTTGAGAAAAGGTCTAAGGCTGCACATTTCAAGTCAAGAGAGATTCAATGCTTAATCTGACAACATCTAATACAACTAACTTATTTTGATAATTTTTTGGCAATCCAATGTAAACATTTTTTATTGGTAGATTCAACTATTATATTTGAGGTTCTGGTGGTTCTATTTAAGACAATGACTTGGCAGCTGTGACTGCGTTTTAGTTTATTTTTATGTTATTTTGTTGTAATAGCTTTGATAGCTGTAACTTCTCTTTTGGTTCATATGATGCAACTATGGTTGTTCCTTTATTTATAAATGACTTTCTTTTAATTGATGACTAATAATTTTGTGTTTATAAATGATGATAAGTTGTGGCTATACAACCTAAATTTTCAGGTTATTGTGATGTTGTAGATAGTTGAGCGGATAGTTGTAAGACACTAAATGTACAAGTTATGTCCTCATCTTTTTATAAAATCAAACACTCCTCGACATAAATGTTACAAATTAAGATAAAGTTGTGAAGATAAAGCTTTGCAACCAACAACTTTGCATTACACGAAGGAAAATGGTCATTACAAAACTAATGACTGTTTTTTTCAAAAACATTAACTTACAATCCCTTACAATATTACAAATACAATCATGACAACTTCTTTGGATCTTCTTTTAGGGACCCTAAAATACAAACACACAAGAGAGCAATCCAAAGTTATTTCTCCCTTTTCTTTGACTTGGCTAACTTGTTTTCCATTTTTTCTCAATTACTTTCATATTCTTCAAATCATCATCAAAATTGTCCAGCTTCGACTCTATCTTGTTCATATCTTATTTTTTTTCACAGAATTAGTCGACCTAATAAGCTTGTTGTCAATCTTTTCAAAAGTTTCAACTCTTTGCTCAAGCTCACTAACCCTTTCCAACAACTTAGGAATCACAAATTTTGATATTGAATCAATATAGTCATCCTTTCAAAGTCAAAAATAGTATGATCTAGCGTTCTAAAGTAAACTCAATATATGATTTTTAATGATAAATATATGAACCTTGAAGATCAACTCATAAAAAAAAATATTTAACTTACTCCATAGTATGGAAAACTCCAATATCTTCTACTAGGATTTCTTAGGGCCCAAAAGGTCAATAAAGGCAGACCAAATCTATGCTTGCATTGCATCTCTTCCAATTCATGGTCATTCTCTTGCATACCCAACTTACTCAAACTTATTCGATCCATTATAACATCTTAAATTAAAAGAGATGCTACAAAAACTTAAATCAATTCACAGTATGAAAAACATATCTTTTTACATACAAGAGAGAAAGAAATCAAAATGGAAAAGAGAGAATTATGAAAGAGAGAGAAAAGGATAAAAAGTTACCTTTAATTCCCCTTGAAAATAATTGAACTTGAACTTTGATTTGGTGCTTGGAAAAACACTTAGGGTTCTTCAATTCTTATGTGAAAATCTAGATTGGATGGTAGGTTATAAGAGTCACACCGATGGAGGATAATTTAAATAATTTTATTTTAAGAATTAACTTTATTAAATGTATGATGCGCTAAGAAATGCCGGCTGAAACGAGCTTGGGGTTCGATGTAGGAAGGGTCAAGTAAATTCACATTATTGTAGTATAAGTATGTAATATAGGTTACCCTGATAGTTAAAGTGTGTGACTAGATTTTAGGGACAACTTGAGTGGAGAATTTATGCCTTTTCCAATATTGTTTGCTACATAACACATGGTATGTGATACATATTAGCTGAGCGCATAAAAAATATCTAATTATGTATTTTTTAAGAAAAGAAGTTTTTTTTCTTATTCCTGATCTCTTTGCCATCACTTATTCCACCATTGTCATTTATATCATTATTGTCTTATTACCTTATGTATGCTTTGTATTCTAAGAGGCTTAACTTGAATCCTTTGGAAATTTAATCACCGTGTCATATCTAGGGCCTAACTTGGGTCGTGACAAACATGATGTAAGAGCACAAGATTTAAAATGACCTAGAGAGTCTAATATGTCGTGTCAAGTAGAATCTTATTCATGGTATAAATCACACCATATTTTGATTAGGAGGCTATAAGGTGTTTTAGGAAATATCTCACTTCTTGCATGATGTTATTCTGCAATTGAGTTGTACTCCAAGGTTTTCCATCTAAAGATTATTTTTTGCAATTTAAGAAGATGCCTCTTAAATGAGCTTTAGACCAAAGGAAAGTCAATGCTAATGTGGGACAAGTACCTCAAGTTCCTTGTAAGGTTCCGGATTTTGTAGGTCCTTGTCAAGATAAGAAAAATGGTTTCCATGCATTTTTAGCTAGGGTGCCCCTTCAGGGACCCCTTCACAGCTCGGGAACCCCTTCACTAGCCTTAAAGGTGGTCGTGGAGATGGCCTTGGCCTATGCCTAGGATTTCTAGGCCTATCCTCTGCTTTTCAACCCAAGTGCGACTTCCATGGAGCACTTCATGGCTTTTGGACCTCTCTATTAGCCGTGAAATTGGCTCGTGGGAAGGGCCTTGGCCTTGCACTAGACTGCCATGTGAAGTGTGCTCTTCACGGAGTATACCACTGCTCTTGGTGCACACCATAAACCATGGTGTGGTCCATGAAGGGGAACCTTACTACTTGCCAAGTCTGTCTCGGCATAAGAGTCAGTTTCATGAGTAGTTTTACTGCTAGAGAAAGGGTTCACAGACCGTAAAACCCTCCCTGAAAGTGTTTGGTTCAATTATTCAACCTCGTTTCATTAAGGTCTTTTTGGTATTTTCCCTTAAATCTTGGTATATTTTGGACATTTTATGACTAAGGTTTACTCCTAAATCAACCCCTATACTATTCCTAACATTTCATTCAAGCCTAACACTTACTCTCTACAATCAAGCTCCTAAAAACACTCTCAAACTGAAAAGTCAAGGATTCAAGCTGACTCAATTGGGGTTTCAAGACTAAGTTGATTTCTTCTCAAACTCCTCTTTCTAAGCAAGGTATGTGGGATTGATCCTTGGTTACATTCCAATCTTGGATCCCAAATCCTCTTCATCTAATTTCATGAACTTTAAGGCATGTTTTAAGTATGAGTTTCATATTTTGACTTCAAATTGATGAACTTATGATATGGGTTGCATTCAAATGTTAATTTAAGCATGAGCAAAGTCTTATTTAAGTGAATTTACATTGTTTCCTTGAATTATGAACTTGCATGTTCCTTTAAATTATGAATCCATGGATGGACAACTTTGAATATGATTCAAAATATTTATTTCTTCATTTATTATGCATGTTCCACCCTATTACCATGTTTTAAGATTGAATTTCATTTACCCATGCTTTACTCTCACTTTTCATATTATGATCATGCAAGAATTAGGCTTCTACATGGAAATTTGAATATGAACATGAATGTATTTGTAACGACCCCTAGTTTAGGAGCCTTGAGTACAAATATATTGGCCTAAAAATGACTAGAAGTCGGGTTTACGGGGAGACTTACAGCCCATAAGTCGACTATGACCCGTAGGTCCATTATTAAACATAAAACTTCAGGAAGGGGAAATATTTCCAAGTGTGGGGTAACTGATGGACCAAGTGATGATCCATAAGATACCTTACGACCCATAGATGGGTTCGTGAGTGAGACCCCAAACATGAGGAAAATTTAGAGTTTTCAGGAAAGTAACTTACGAGTTATCAGACGGCCCGTCGAATGATTACGGCCCATAGAATCCTTTCATGGGTAGGGCCAAGGAAATGAGGAAAAGAATGGTTAAATATGGAAGGACTCTACGAGTCTAACCACGACCTGTAAGATGTTTCGCGGCCCATACTAATGCTACGTGGTTTTTAGTCCAACAAAGGCAGTTTTCAGGATTTTCAGATATGTCATCAGTTAAAGGGACTTACGGCCCGTGGATTGACTTACGACCCATGATTGGGGTCTCGTAAGTCAGTCCCGACAATTTTAATGAGGGGCAATTTTCTCATTTTCGTCCTTTCTATTCTTATGCTATGTTATTTGAGGTACGAGAAAAGGACCCTATAACAACCCTTAAGCCTTAATTTCCTTATTCACTCTTCCATTCTCCACTCTCTAAATTTCTAATGCAAAAAAAGGCTCTCAAGAACAAGCTAGGGCAAGGCTAGGGTTCCAAGATTTCTTCCTCAATCCTAAAAGTTTGTTTCTCTCTAGTTCTTCCAAGGTATGTGAGTTGATTTACGGGTATCCTTTCACCCATAAAGTTACCCATTAAGTATTTTACCTTTTCTTTGAGTTCCTTAAGTTGATGTGCATGCTTATGATGATTTCATGACATTTACATTATTATAAAGTACTTATGAAGTTAGCAATTATTTTGTTAAGTAAATATATGCATATTTGAAGAATGATGTTGATTCCATGATGTTTTTCAATGCGATAAAGGTTGGGTATTTTCGATATTCCTTTTTAAGAAATTTTCTTATGACTTATGTGATTTGTGATTGTTTCGTGTTAAAATTAAGCCCATCTAGTTTCAAATAAAGTTTCCTACGATTTATCATGATGATTAGGGCGTCAATGAAGAGTTCCAAAGATAAACCTGCATGATCTTAATTTCCCTAAAAGGATGTTTAATGATTCTTAAGTTTTGAGCTACTCTTATTGATTGCTACTTATAATTCTAAGGATATGTTTTAAAGATTCCATGGGATGACTTAGTGATGTGCTGTCAAAATACAATACTTTTGATGCTTAAAACTTGGGATTTTGCGTGTTCTCAAAGTCAAGTTAGTAGAATTGATTTGTTTTTATGTTTGTTTTGTAGGATTACAGGATTGACATAAGTTTTGGGCTATGTTTGTAGATCTTGCAGAAGTTAAGGTTTCACGAGATCTTTTATGGGCCATGAAAATTTCCATGGGCCATAGATCTGGTTTTGTACAAAATTCCAATGAAGGATGATTTTCTGAAGTTGAGTCTACGAACATGCAGATGAGTCGTAGAAGATTTTACGAGCCGTAGAGTTGGTGTCATGCCCTGAGGATCAAAAAGTGGGGAGTTGCTAAAAAGTTAGTAGATGCAACCCTTTACAGGCCATAGAACTTTATACGGCCCGTAGATGGGTATCATAAAAGTCAACCCCAGAATTGATGATGAAATCCACGAAGCCCCGACGATGGGCCGTAGAACATTATACGACCCATAGAGCCGTTTTGTATTTTAAATACAATGAATAGGTATTTTAGGTTATATTTCAAGAAGAACGTGACATATTAGTAGAGAATAGTAGAGAGCTTGAGAAAAATACTTGTGGAACATTATTTTGTATCTTTAATTCAGTTTTGTGATTCTTGGTGAAGAAGCTTGGATTTATTGTTCTTGATTGTCTTGTTGAAGTGCTCAATTATGTTATTCAATTCATGATTTTCGCAACTACACTGATCATGAGTAGCTAAATCAACAACTAGGGTTATGGGAACCATGAAGAACTTACAAGGTAAAACTGGATAGTTCATAATTCTTGAAAAGTAAGCGTGCATGTATTAGTTAATTCTCTTCGGTTTGAAAGCTTTTTAATGGTGGCCAACGTTAGAACTCACCTAGTGTCACTAACTGGATCAAGATATTAATGAATAGAAAAAAAGATTAATTAACAAGAGTCGATTGATATTTCTAGTCTAATCAACCAAACTGGGCCAAGGGCAGGTTATACTAGAACAATATGTAAGGGTTAGTAATGTCACATTGCAGGGATGGATCAAATTACGTAGTGAAATTTGCCTCTCACTTGCATCAAAAGGTTTGGTAAACTTAGATACCATTTTACGTGATACACACTGGAAAATAATTCGATTATCTGATAATACCAAGTTAGGGAATCATGGGGAACACAATACCCTAATTACTCTTCATACTGATTTCACACTTGTTTTAGTTTACCATTACTGTCCGCAATTGTTACAAACCCCCCCTCCCCCTGCTTTGGGGAGATAAGTAGGTTGATCTATTGGAATTGCTTTAAATTCTTCTTAGTCTTTCATATCCCCTGTGGGATCGATACTAACTTTAGTTAGGTTATATATCTTAACAACAACCGGTTTAGCCTTTAAAAAGGAGGTGTAGCTTGGGCGATAACAAGGTTTTGGCGTCGTTGCCAGGTAATACAGCTAGACTTGTTTAATTTGAGTAGTTTGGGAATTAATCCTTATTTCCCTCATTTTTTTATTGTTTTTTTTATTTCAAGGTGCAGGTGTAGTGTATGCCCAACACGCAAAGTCGAGGCATTCCTTTGACTACATTAGCTAGAGATCCAGAGAAGGTTGAGAAGGATGGCCCAAGATAACTCAAACAATACTATTAATACAACTATGGATCAGAACCATAATGAGAATGACAATGACAATAACCATATCCTCTTGAGGACATTCATCCACAACCACAAGACTTCAATGCCGAAGCTTATAAGTGGAATCAATATCGGCTGGATCCTATGGCTATGGATGTGACTCAAGACACTGTGTTACCGCCACTACCGTATGGCACAAAGTTTGTGGTTACTAGTGGGTTGGTTAAAATGGTGCATAATCATGGGTCGTTCATGGGACTACCATCAGAGGATTTGTATAGTCATCTACACAACATTTTGTTTGTCTGTAAGAGCATAATGGGAACATAAAACGTGTCTATGGATGCTATTGGGCTTCATGTCTTCCCATTATCTCTGACAGGCAATGTAGCACTATGGCTATTCAAGCTCCTATAAAGTTCAATTACTAGTTTGGCTGAGTTGTAGAAGGCCTTTTTGGAGAGGTTCTTCCCGAGATCGAAGAAGCTTAATTTGAAGGATCAAATAAACAACTTTGAGAAATTTTCTGGTGATACATGGGAGTGATTCACAAAGTGTCTGAGAAGTTTCCCTAACCACAAAAGTTTTGATGATGCCTTGGTAGAGATCTTCTACCATGCCATGGATGAGAATAGCCAAGAATATACTGATACCAGTATGAGGGCATGTTTTTAGATTAACCATTTGCAAGGATTGCTGAGAAGCTGGAAAAGGTGGTCAAGACGAATCCTGTATGGGGGCAGAGAGATAGGTCCTCTATGAAGAGCTTATGTCATGTTAGTATTAATTAGGAGCATGCCAAAATAATTGAGGAGATAATGCAAGAGCTTGCCCAGATTAGTACTAACATGGAGGTGAAGATGAAGCAGAATCAGGAATGAGTTAATTAAGTTGTTCATCAGCCTTCGCGAGCACCCATGTATGAGAAGTAGTATTATGAGGAGGACACTTGTTTCACAGCTGATCAGAATGGGGGGGGGGGTTTCCATACTAATACCCAAGGGTCTAATTAGTACTATTGGCACCAAGGTCAGAACTTTAATAGAGATGACTCTTTCAGAGAAAATCGTAGAAGTTACTACGATAGGAATAAGGGTCAGGACAAAGATACTAATTGGGGTTGCAGATATGGCTACAAAAATGGTCCCTATGTACCATCACACAATTGTGATATCGATGCTAGTAGTTCCAGAGTTAAGGAGATGTTTGACTGACTATTGAAGAAGGATGACATACTTGATGAGACCTTGAGTGGGATAAAGTCTGACATCTTTAGTATTAATCAGAAGATCGAGTCTAATTCAATTGCTATAAAATAGTTGGAGAAACAGTTAGCTCAAGTGTTAACTCAACTCAACCAATGTCAGAGAGGTACACTACCTAGCAATATAGTTCAGAATCCAAAGAATGAAGGGTAGTGTATGGCGGTCACTACTCGTGGTGGTAAGAGTACCATTGATCCTCCTATGCTGATCAATGATGATGATGTTCGAGAAGGGACAATTGATATCAAAGATGCTAACACCGGAGATGACCATAAAAAAATAGGATGAGTAATGCTGCAAAGGTGCCACAGAAGCTGAAGCCCATTCCTAGAACTCTTCCTCCCTTCCCTCAAAGAATAAAAAAAAGAGGAGAAGGGTAAGTTTAAGCACTTTCTCTCCATGCTGAAGCAACTCTACATCAATATCCCTCTCATTGAAGCATTGGAAAAGATGCTAGGGCAGGCAAAGTCTATGGAAGACTTGGTTAAAAAGAAATGCAGTGTGAGTCAGGGGCTCTCCAAGAGCTTCAACATTGTAGTGTAATTTCTACAAGGTCCTTAGTGCAGAAGCGAGAAGATTCCGGTGCTTTCACCATACCCTGTACTATAGGAGATGTGGAGTTTGCAAAGGCATTGTGTGATCTTGGTGCCATCATAAATCTTATGCCCCTTGCGGTCTTTCAAAAGCTAGGATTAGGAGCCCCTACTTTGAGAAGCATCCGATTGTTGATGGCTGACGGCACGGTGAAGAAACTTGTGGGGTTACTTTATGTACTCGTCAAAGTTGAGAAATTCATATTCCCTACAGACTTTGTGATCCTAGATTGCAAATTTGACTTAAAAATCCCAATAATCTTGGGAAGGCCCTTCCTAGCCACTGGTCGAGCACAAGTTGATATGGAAGCTGGCCAACTCAATTTTAGATCGAATGATGAAGACATTGGCTTCAATATCTGTAAGTCAATGAAGAGGCCAGACGACTTGAAGAAAGATGTTCGGGCGATTGTTGAACTTTGAGTAACCAAGTTGTCCAAGTTATGTCGCGATAATAAATCAGGTTCTAGTTTGGAGGCAACCCAAGATATTTGATGTAATAATTGTAGTTTTGTTTTGGTTCTAGCTTTTGGACTTAGAGGTAGTTTTAGTTTTTGCATTTTGGTTGTACTTTGTGGACATTGGACTAGTTGCATATAGGGTAACAGTGTGTTCTGTGAAGAATGTGCAGGTACATGACTAAGCCAGCCATCTTTGGCTAAACATGCATCAAGAAGTGTTTTTACGACTGGTTTTACGAGCTATATGTAAAACTAAGATCCGTACATTGTCTCGTAAAAAACTTTTAGTGGGCAAAATGTTGCGCACTCCAATCCACGAGCCAACTTTACGACCCATAGATAAAACTACAATGGTGAATGGGGCTCGTGGACCCCAGGTAAGTTCTTTGTTTTCGGCTAACTTTGGAGGTTTCTACAACCAACTCTATGACTTTTATTCAGTTCTACAGCTCATAGACTAGTCCATGAAATGCAGTCCCCAAAATTAGGGTTTAGGCATTCTACGAAACCAGGATCTACGGGCCGTAAAATGTTCTACGGTTCGTAATTGAGGTTTCGAGAGCCTAGGCACATTAATTTTGGATCAAATCGGTCAACCTATAAATAGAAAGGGTCAAATTAATTTGATCTCATTCTTCCACAAAATTACACAAAAGCACCCGACACCCCTAACGTTGTTTTTTCGACCACCGAAGATCAGCCACTACCCGTTTTCCAACAAATTTTCTAGTAGTTTTTGACAACCCTAGGGTTTCCCTTCCTCGGCTCCTCCTTACATTTTAGCATCTTTTTCTCTCAAATTCAGTAAGTTTTTGGTCCTAAGCCCTTTTAAATACCGAACTTATTATGATTAAGTTCAATTAAATTGTCGAGAATGGTAATTGGACTAGTAGAGGTGTGAACCCATGTTTGTCAATGGTTGTGCTTAAAATTGAATCGTGTTTAATAATGTTTCCAATACTTGAACTTGATTAAAAGCCAGACAAATATGTGTGTGGACTTGTCTTTGTGTTTGAATGATGTATATGACAATCATGTCATCACATGTTTAAATTGAATTGACTATGTGCTTAAAAAAAGTCAATGTGTGATGGCATATGTGTGTAATTTGACGCTAATTCATTCAAAAGAGGTCGATCAGCTTGGGAAAATATGCAAATGATATTCGATGGGGGGTTGTATACAAAGAATTGCATGTATGGTGTTGGGTGTTTGGTTGAAATCATGTGGGGGTGTCCCATACCTTGCTTCGATGATGAATTAACTATCAAAAATTTCCTGAAGGGTCCATTGTGATGGGCTTGGAAACTCATGCTTCTGGGGTTTTCACTCTACGAGGGTTTTCTAAGGCCTATTGAAATTTCCATGAGCCATAGTTGCCCCTCGTATGAAAATCCATAAACTTGAAGTTTCTGAGAACCTATTAGACGAGACCTTCTACGAGTCGTAGAATATTTTATGACCTGTAGACATGTCTCATAGATCCATGCTTGTAAAAATTTAAATACTGGAACACTTCTTTGACTCGTAGATTCTTCTACGAGTCGCACCTAGTCTTATAGATGCACTTCCAGTGAATAAAATTTATGAACACTATTTTTACGAGGGCTTTCTACGACTCATAGTTTTTACCACGACCAATAGAAGTTCCTTCATAGACCCATCTGGGACTAAGTCTAAAATGATTTTATTTTTTGTTCCTTGACTTGTGGGGCTACCATGTTAGCTAAATGTGTATGTTTCAGGTACTATGGCACTAAAGTCAAGACGTGAAGAGATCTGAGCCTTGTAGCGTAGGCTGAGAGATTAGTCCTCAGGGGACTAGGACAAAACTGAGGTCAGTGGTTCAATTGTGGAGCTCAACATCTGACCTGACCTAGAGGCTGAGCATCCACAGAGACGGGCTGTCGCGAGACTTAGGTAGGCCTAAACCCAGACTATTGTTATTCACTTTCCTAGTCTTAAAGGGGAGGCAACAATAGTAGCATCTCCATCTAGATGACTTTATCTAGAGAGGATTCAGAGTCAGAGTCAAAGTCCAGTGACGAGTCTGAGACAGAGTCCTCTGCCGCACCACCTCAGGCATCACCATCACCTCTAAATGGTCTATCTAGGCAGTGGTGTGTTGAGAGTATATGATAGATCTACATAGATGGTATGCAGCGACATGAGCGAGGCAAACCAACTCGCTCTATTTTTGAAGAGTCCTGGATAAACACTTTCGGACTAGATAGTGTCCCTGTCCTTCAGGACACTATCAGTAGATATGGGCTCCAGTGGCTAGCCAGAGCACCAGGGAAGTACTCCCCGACTATGGTTTGTTAATTCTATGCCTCCTATGCTACCATAGTTCTCAACACTTTTCCCAAGGGGAAGAATCCTCTCATTCAACCCAGACTAATACACACTAGAGCGAGGGGTCAACAGGTGGATATCTTCGAGAGGACTATCCATCATATGATGTTCGGTCCCAAGTTCCCCGCCCCTAGATCTATACTAGAGTAAGATCATAGATTGGAGTAGATCAAGGATAAGGCCCTGATGAGAGACCAGACCACAAGGCCAGCTTGATGAGATGGGTCGCTGCACAGTTGCGGAGAAGGGCCCGGACCCTGCATGGATAACTACTTCATCTGAGCCCATGATAAAGGCCTCACTCAGCTTCCCTGCCAAATTCTGGTGGGCTATTGTAAGATCACAAATCCAGTTGATGCTTGTAGATAATACGTTGATGCTAGACCATGTTATTTTGCTTTCCAGTATCTTGGCTGGCCATGAGATTGACTAGGCCAACCTCATCGCAAAACAGATTCATGAGAAGGCCATAAAGAGGTCTACCTCTATCTCCTTTCCTTGCTTGATCTACAGACTCTGTATAGAGTCAGTGGTGGAGAGTCTATATCATTTGGACTCACTTATAGAGGCCCAAA
Organism: Solanum rostratum; assembly: GCA_029948455.1. NCBI lineage: Eukaryota > Viridiplantae > Streptophyta > Magnoliopsida > Solanales > Solanaceae > Solanum > Solanum rostratum. The sequence goes on from CM057046.1 coordinate 52,115,856, forward strand.
GGACATCGGATGCCAACCTAATCGAGGCTGAGGATAAACTGGTGGTCCACCAGCGAGCACCACACCATCCCACATATATGTGAAAGATATTCGCAGTGGAGTGACCAGTTGAGACTCCATCCGCCACCACTGCTACTGCTACAACTGAGAAGAGGCCCCCATAGATTGAGATTGATGTGGAGAGGGGCCCCATTACTATCACTTCTGCCGTACAAGCCATTCCTACACCAACAACACCCGTTGGCATGGTCTATATGTCGCCAACGTCCATTCAGGCCATGACACAGAGACTGGCTCACACTGAGTCTCAATTGGATTAATTACTTCAGCAAATCAGGCCTTGGGTCCGCTAGGCCATTTCATAGTCTGAGGACACATGCAGGCATTCATGGTCGTTTCTATTCAGGATAGACTCAGATCCGTGGATGCCTGTAGATACTTTTGAGGTACGGGTCCAATCGAGCCTTAGCACAACATGACCAATAGATATGATGTCCCTTTAGTAGGAGATCCAATAGCTCAGGGCCGATATGACATCAACTTTATCCGCACCAGTGGTATCCCCACAGACTAAGCCCAAGGTGCCGATGGTAGACTTATTTACTTCTGAGGAGCCATCACAGACTTACCACAGGAAGAGGCCTCACATTGATGATGATCCAGACTTAGTGAGGTTGCAGGTGGGGTTGAGAGAGGAGCAGGGACTTGAGCTTGCCAGGATATGTTCGGGGCAGGATGAGGAGATGAGCCAGGCTTGAGAAAGGGAGAGGGTGAGGGGTCCTGGCACCTCTGGACATGCTCCTACCATTGAAGAGGCCACCAAGCAGGTTAAGGGTGGCCAGATTCAGTCAGAGTCTGGCGCTTAGGCCCTCAGGTATGTTCTTTTTGACCCCTGTGCTTTATATTCCATATTTTTGCATTAAGGACAAATGCAACTTTTTTTGATGGGGGGTGTGGGTAGTTATAGGCCTCAGTGAAGTTTGAGTAACCTTGGCCTATAACTATCCCAAATTTTAATTCCTGGGGGTTTTCTTGCAAGTGTTCTTTTTCCCCATGGATATTTGATTTTTATTGAACCGGCATATTTAGGGTGTGTAGATAGTATTTGTAGCATATAGTACTAATATCTATGGCATATGATTGGTTTTTATGTGAAAAATGATACCCACCAAAATTTTGTTAGTTAGTCTTGATAGCAACCATGTATGTTTGATTGTTGACAGTGCTTGTTATGATAAGCAAGGATAAAAATTGAGATGAAAAGCATGATATGAGAGTCTTTGCTGATAGTGTAATAAGTGCCATGTGAGTGTAAGCTTTCTTTGCTAAATTCATATACTGTGTTTCAATTCAGAACTTGCCTAGTTACTCTGGCTTAGACTATAGTTTAGTTGGTTAAGAAAGGATTTTAGGTCGTTGTTCATCATAGTCCACTTAGCCTAATAACTAACCAATTGTGTGAAATATCCTTGATCCTAATGTTTGGGCCTTACATCTACCCTTTTCTTTGTAAAAACCTAAGTTACCTAGCCTTATTAGATGTAAAATCCTGAAATTTGCCTTGGCCCTTCCTTGAACATTATGTACCTTGTCTAAAGCAAAAAACTTAAGTTGAGGATGACTACCAAAAGTGACCCTGCTAGGTTGGATATTGTGTACCTCTACTCATGCCAAGAGCCTAATTTGAGGGTGGCTGGTGCAAGGGTATACACAAAATGAGAGGAAGCTAGTGATACATGAAAAAAGGGATAAAAATATGTTCTGGGTGCAAGAAAAATGAGTGATGCCTAATCAGTGAGCTAAAAAGAAAAATGATGTGAAAATAAAAGGAACAAAGCTTAATAATGAGAATAAAGCACCCAAAAAAGGCTTGAAGTAGGAAAAGGGGAGAAAGAGGTGAAAAATAACAGCGTTGGTAGGGCAAAAGTGTAGAAAAATGCAATGTCAAGGAGGGCCTTTAGTCACTATATTCCCAAAACATCATGCCAAAGCCCCCGAGCCTACGTTACAAGCCAATAAAGTCATAAAGTGATCCTACTCCAAGTAGTCTAAGGCCATATGATAAGCATATGGTATTGAGCATGATATTTGAATGTATTTAGTGAGAGTGAGTGATTTTGCATAGTCTCAAGCATTGAATCTGAAAATATCATCATGAGAAGGATATGGGACTTCTTTTTGTGAGTGCACTTGTATTGCATTGTTTACGTTATACTAACTCAGTGATTGTTGCTTGGTTATAATGTCCTTGCTTGTCATAGTTGCACTTTCACATATGTTGATCTATGTTGGCTTGCTTGATAGCTAGTTGGTGTGCTTTTAAAGTGGTGTGGGTATCTATGCTTGAGTTTAATATGATATATGCCATTAGATTAAGGTCTGTATGTTACTGTGTTATTTATGTAGATTAAGTCCGTCGCTGGAGGACAAGCAACAATTTTAAGTTGAGGGTGTTGATATGCCGTAAAAATACAATACTTTTGATGCTTAAAACTTTGAATTATGTGTGTTCTCAAAGCGATGTTAGCAGATTTGATGTGTTTTTGTGTTTGTTTTGCAGGATTATAGGGTGGGTTGGCACAAGTTTTGGGCTAAGTTTGCAAATTTTGCAGAAGTTGAGATTTCACGAGACCTTTTATGGGCCATGGTAAATTCCATAAGCTGTAGATCCGATCTCGTACAAAATTCCCGTGAAGGGTGATTTTTTGAAGTGGAGTCTACGAACATGGAGACAAGTTGTAGATGATTTTATAAGCTGTAGACTTGGTGTCATGCCCTGAGGATCAAAAAGTGGGGAGTTACTGAAAAGTTAGTGGACGAAATCCTTTACAGGCCATATAACTTTATACGACCCATAGATGGATATCATAGAAATAAACCCCAAAGTTGAAGATGATATCCACAAAGCCCCGACTATGGGTTGTAAAACATTATACGGCCCATAGAAGTTCTCGTAGAGCCTTTTATCCCAGTTCTCCTATTTCGCTTTGGTTTTATATTTTAAGGACTATAAATTGGTTTTATGTTATTTTTCAAGAGTAACGTGATAGAATAGTAGAGAATAGTAGAGGGCTTGAGAGAAACACTTATGTAACATTATTTTGTGTCATTAATTCAATCTTGTGATTCATGGTGAAGAAGCTTGGATTTATTGTTCTTAATTCTCTTGTTTAAGTGATTAACTATGTTATTCAAATTCATGATTATTGCATCTATACTGATCACAAATAGCTAAATCCACAACTAGGGTTGTGGGAACCACGAAGACCTAGCAAGGTAAAATTAGATAGTTCATATTTCTTAAAAAGTGTGCATGCATGTATTAATTAATTCTCTTCGATTTGACTGCTTTTTAACAGTTGACAACGTTAGAACTCGCCTAGTGTTACTGACTTGATCAAGGTGGTGATAAATAGGAAAAAGATTAATTAACAGGTTTCGATTAATGTTTCTCGTCTAATCAACCAAACCGGGGCAAGGGGAGGTTGTACTGGAACAATAGGTAAGGGTTAGTAATGTCATATTGTAGGGATGAATCAAATCATGTACTAAAATTTGCCTCTTTCCTGGATCAAAGGGTTTGGTAAGCTTAATTTACCATTATGTATGCTACACACTGGAAAAGAATTTGATTATCTGGTAATGCCGAGTTGGAGAATCATGGAGAACACAATACCCTAGTTACTCTTCATACTGACTTCACACTTGTCTTAGGTTTAGGATTACTTTCCACCGTTGTTATAAAAATCCCCCTTTGGGGAGATAAGTAGGTTAATCTACCCAAATTGCTTTAACTTCTTCTAAGTCTACCATATTGCCTGTGGGTTTTCCCCTAATCTTGGTTATGTTATATATCTTGATGATGACCACTTTAGTCTTCAAAACGAAGGTGTATCTTGGGCGACATCGCTTAGCACCGAGAGAAAAAGAGATTGAAACTCATTCTGTTAGTTAAGGCATGATCCCTTGAAGCTAAACCTCAATGTCCCTAACTATGTGCTACCATAGGAGTCTTATAGGCTAGGCTAGTGGATCCACAAAGTCCCAAATTCTATGAAAGATGTAATTGCGAAGTTACTATGTTTTGGATATCTGCCTTGGTAATGAGATTCCCCTTTTCCCAATGGAAGGAGTGCATTGTCCTTTTCCCAATGGAAGGAGTTCATTAGATTCCATGTTATAGCTCACATGGTCTAATATCGGTTATGGTCTATTCCCATAAGTTTTATGATCTTATATTATGTTTATTACTATATGTGCTTCCTTATGTATTGTCTCATATTGACATTGAGCCATATTCCTTGTGCATGCTTAAGCACATTTTATGATTCCTTTATTTTATGTAATGTGTTATGTTTAATAATGATGGCATTACAATTTAATCAATGAATTGCATCTCACATACATAATACATTCAAATGTACTAACACATATTTTGCCGGCATGATTTAACCATGTAGGGACAAACACTCCTCCATCGGCTCGAGGCTAGTTTGCGGCATCTAAGATTAGTATTTTATTGTGGCGAGCCCTTAGTTCGGGACTCTTCCACTTTTCATCTGTCTTGTATCTTTGAGTTGCTTAAGATGATGTATTTGTAGCCCTTCTGAGGCATTTACTTTCTATGTTGCACTATTTTATTTTTTTCTATTTGATGGAGATCGATCGATACTAGTCCAAAAATAATATGATTGTAGTATTTACACTGCTTTTTTATGTTGCTTCACTGTCAAATTGACCCTTAGTCCCTTTTTCCTTACTTTTTCCACAAATGTTTTACTCGATACCTATGAATGCTTAAGATGCTCGAGATGGCTTGGGTGAGGTGCCTTCGGGTATCTCATTTGCCGTGTGATGACTAGGCCCTTAGGTTGGGTGATTACAAACTTGGTATTAAAGCCCGAGGTTTTTAAAATATTTCTCAGATATCCATGCATACCACGTAGCATAGAGTCTCATTTAAGGTTGTGAAGCATGCCACTATCCTAAGTGAGAGACTATGAGAAGATTTAGGAAAGTCTTCCCTTTTTTCTTATTCATGTTGTGACTTAGAGTTGGATAAGGTTTTTCACTAACTAACAACAAACTTTTGCTTGTTTGTAGATCATACCGTCACGAAGAGCCCCCATCAATGAGAAACTCTGGAACAACAAGTCCCTGTACTCCAATAGGACGATAGAGTGTCTTATGCGGAGTTTAGAGCCGCGTTCACCCTATTGGCCCAATCATTGTTCAATCAGTCCTATCGAGAGATAGTGGTACCTTCTCAAGTGCCTACCTTGGCCGCCAGAGTATGAGATTTTATACAGATGAACCTACTGGAGTTCTATGGGTTGAAGATGGATGAGGACCCAATTGATTTCATAGAGGAGTCCTATTGGATTGTTGTGGTTATGGGCATGTTGTTGAATGAAAAGGCCGAGTTGGTGGCTTACTTGATCAAAGGAGTCGTCAAGATTTGGTATGAGCAATGGGCCGATGAGAAAGGCTAAGGAGCTGGCCGTATTGATTGGGAGGAATTCCAATGTGCCTTTTTGGATCAATTCTTCCCCATAAAGCTTACGGAAGCAAAGGTCCCAAAATTCACCAACGCGAAGCAGGGAGCATCAGTGTGAGGGAGTAAGCCTACAAATTAATCACGTTATCAAAGTATGCTTCATTTATAGTCACGGATCAGATGGCTCGCATGAGCAAGTTTATTTTGGGTGTCTCCGAGTTGGTCTCCAAGGAGTGCCAAACTACCATGTTGGTCAAAGAGATGGACATTCCCCGCTTTATGATGTACGGAGAGCAAATTGAAGAGGAAAAGCTTTGTGAAAAGGAAAAGGAGTCCAAGAGGGCTCGTGTTGAAGGTGGGAACTACTCATACCATAGGGGCAGTGGTCACAAATTCTAAGGTGGCCAAAATCAAAGTGGGGAAGGATCTACTAACACTCCTCCTCCCTACAAGCGCAAGGGGTGGCTCCCAAGCCCCAAAGTCTCTATTTCCTAAGTGCGATAGGCCTCACAAAAAAGAATGCTTAGTCGGGTCAAATGCTTGCTTCATTTGTGTGAAGACCACCACCATGTTAAAGATTGCAAGAGTGGAGGCATAAGGCCTCAAGGCCAAAGAGGTCCAAGGCACCCAAAGGACCAATCTGTTCTATGCTCTTCATCATCCCCAAGAGGTCGAAGAAGCTTTGGATGTGGTTACCGGTATGTTAAAAGTTTTTTATTATGGTGCATGTGGAGTATTAAATTCGGGAGCAAATCTATTTTTGTAATCCCATCCTTTGCATATAAGTTTCATGTATGTTCTGAAGTCCTCCATGATCTCTATGTGGTAAGTAACCCCGTATGTAAGTCTATCATAGCCTGAAGAGTCTATAGAAGTTGTCCCATTTCTACCTTGCACAAAGTGATTCCATGTAACCTAGTTGAGATTTCTATGGTAGACTTCGACATGATTTTGGGGATGGATTGGTTGTATGCTTCTTATGCTTCCATTGATTCTAGAACCCATAGGGTTAAATTCCAATGCCCTAATGAGCCAGTTCTTGAATGAGAGGGCAGAAACTCTTCATATAGTGGTCGATTTATTTCTTTTGTTAAGTCCTGGAAAATGATTTTCGAAGGATGTATCTACCACTTAGTGAGGGTCAAAAAGGCGTTCTGACTCTATTGGATCAAGTCATAACCTAAGCCTTCTACTAGTAGACTACTATGGAGTGACTAAGCTCTGATATCTCTTCCAAAGTTCCTTCTCTTGAGTCATTCCCTGTTGTAAGTGAGTTTTCTGATGCCTTCCTAGATGAGTTACCGGGTGTCCCTCCCAAGAGGGAGGTGGACTTCGATACGGACCTCTTACCCGATACTCAACCTATCTCAATCCCTCCTTATAGAATGGCTCCCACAGAATTAAAGGAGTTAAAGGAGAATCTGAAGGATTTGTTGGAAAAGGGTTTCATTAGACCTAGTCGGTCTCCATGGGGTGCCCCGGTGTTACTTGTAAGTAAAAAAGATGGACTGCTCCGCATGTGCATTGACTATTGGCAACTCAGTAAGGTCACCATTACGAATAAGTATCCCTTCTAGAGGATAGATGATTTATTTGATCAACTACAAGGGGCTACTCATTTCTCCAAAATTGATTTGAGATATGATTATCACCAATTGAGGGTGAGAAAAAATGACATCCCTAAGACGACTTTTTAAACTAGGTATGGTCATTTTGAGCTTGTGGTGATGTCGTTCGTCCTTACTAATGCATTGATGATATTTTTTGACGTAATGAATTTGGTGTTCAAGCCTTACCTCGACATGTTTGTTGTGGTGTTTATTGATGATATTCTTATCTATTCCCAAGGCGAAGAAGAGCACATGGAGAACTTAAGGGTAGTATTGCAAACCTTAAGGGAACAGAAGCTCTATGCAAATTTTGATAAATGAGAATTTTGGCTAGATGATGTTACCTTCCTTGTGCATGTGGTATCTAGAGCGGGCATCAAAGTTGATCCTAAGAAGACAGAAGTAGTGAGAAATTGGCCATGGCCATTGATTCCTACCGATATAAGGAGTTTCTTGGGTCTAGCCGGTTATTATAGACGGTTTGTCAAAGACTTCTCTACTATTTCGTCTCCACTCACCAAGCTAACACAAAAGAAGGCTTACTTTTTGTCGATGAATGAATGTGAGAGGAGTTTCCATACTTTAAGGGATCGGTTGACTTCACACCCATATTGACATTGGTAGAAGGGAATGATGGGTTTGTCGTGTATTGTGATGCATCATGGGTTGGGTTGGGTTATGAGTTAATCCAAAATTGTATGAGATGAATTACCCGACTCATGATCTTGAGCTTGCGATGGTGGTGTTTTCCCTAATAATTTGGCGAAATTACTTGTATGGAGTTCATATGTATATTTTTACCGACCACAATAGTCTCCAACATATGTTCACCCAAAAGGATCTCAACTTGAGGCAACGGAGGTGGTTAGAGCTACCCAAAGATTATGATATGAGTGTGAAGTACCACCCCGGAAAATCCAATGTTATATCTGATGCCCTTAGTAGAATCTCCATAGGTAGTATGTCCCACATTGAAGATGATGAAAAAAGGGAGTTATCCAAAGTCATTCATAGGTTGGCTAGACTGAGGGTGAAATTGAGTGAGTCCGAAAGTAGTGGTGCAATGGTTCTTCATAGGTCTGATCTTCTTTGGTTGATTAGGTTATTGCTAACGAAGATCTTGATCCTCCCTCGTTGGACTTGAAAACCTTAGTAAAAGGTGGAAAGGTAAAAGTCTTCTCACAAGGGGGAGATGGTGTATGCCACTTTGCCAATTGGCGTTACCTGCGCTTTCGTGTCTCTCAGTGTGGTCATCATAAGGGAGATTGTGTGTGCCCAATGATGGTGAGTTGAAGAAGTTGATCATGCAAAGAAGCCCATAACTCTCCATATTCTATTCATCGTGGCACTACCAAGACGTATACAAATTTAAGGGAGATTTATTGCTGGAAAGGAATGAAGAAGGACATCACTCAATTTGTGTTTGAATGTGCCAATTGCTTACAGGTCAAGGTCGAACACCAAAGGTCGGGTGGCCTAGCACAAGATATTGATATACCTATTTAGAAGTGGAAAGATATTAACATAGACTTTGTAGTTGGGTTTCCAAAAACCAAAGGCATTTTGACTTCATATGGGTGATAGTTGACCACATGGAAAATTTGAATCACTTTCTACCGATCAAGACTACTTTTAGTGCCAAGGACTATGCTCGCATGTATATATGAGAGTTGGTGAGGTTGCATGGAATTCCATTATCCATCATATTGGATTGTGGAGTTCAATTCACTTCTCACTTTTTGAAATCTTTTCAATGAGGACTTCACACTAGGGTGAAGTTGAGTACTACTTTTCCTCCTCAAACGATGGGCAAACTGAGAGGACTATTCAGACATTAGAGGATATGTTGAGGGTCTGTGTGTTGGTCTTTAAGGGGAGTTAGGATGACATTTCCCACTTATTGAGTTCGCCTACAACAATGGCTTTCATGCAAGTATTGGGATGGCACCATTTGAAGCATTGTATGTTAGACGATGTTGATCACCCATCGGGTGGTTCGAAGTCTATGAGGTGACATTAATAGAATCAGACTTGGTGATGAATGCTATGGAGAAAATTAAATGCATAAGAGAGAAATTGCAAACAACTCAATGCTGACAAAAGTCCTACTCTGACGTGAGCATAAGGGAAATTGAGTTCCAAGTTAGTGATTGGGTCTACTTGAAGGTATCTCTAATGGAAGGTATACTCCAGTTCGGTAAGAAAGGGAAATTGTCCTAAACATGTGGGACCCTATAAGGTGGTGAGAAGATCGAGGAAAGTGGCATATGAGTTAGATCTACCCAACGATTTGCATTTGATTCATCTGGTCTTCCACGTGTCAATGTTGAGGAAATTCATAGTGACCCAAGTTCCATAGTTCCTTTGTATTATGTGAACCTTGAGGAGGATTTGAGTTACGAAGAGGTACCGCTTGAAATACTAGACCAGCAAGTGAAGAAGCTAAGGTACAAGGAAGTTGCATTGCCAAGGTGATTTAGAGAAACCAACATATCGAGAGTGCTACATAGGAAGCGGAAGCGGATACGATGAAGCGTTATCCACATCTATTCCACTCTACTCAAGCCTAAGGTATTAAGCATTTCTTTCAAAAATTGTCAAATTCAATGCATTTTAGCTTTTCATGATATATGCGTTTATTGTAATGTTTACGAACTATTTTAACACATGTTTTTAGTATGAAATTTTGATATTTTTGAGAAATGATGTTTGACTTGCATTTTGGCATGCATACTAGGTTATTAGCTGCTAGCTTACTCTTTAAAGCCTGCCTTTAAATTATATTCGGGGACTAATGTTCCCAAAGGGGAGATATTGTAACGACCCCCCTATTCAAGAACCTTGAGTATAGGAATGTTGGCCTGAAAAATGACCTGAAGTCTGGTTTACAGGGAGACTCATGGCCCGTAGGTTGCGTTCTTAAACTTCCAAAAGTGAAAAAGTTTCCAAGTGTACCCACGAGTCATGTGACAACCTGTATGATACCTTACAACCTATAGATGGTTTCATGAGTGGGACCTTGGACATGAGAAAAATTTGGAGTTTTCAAAAAAGTGATTTACGAGTTATCAGATGGCCCATTGAATAGTTTATGATCCATAGAATCCTTTCGTGGTTAGGGCCATGGAGATGAGGGAAAAATAATTAAGCGTGGAAGGACTCTATGAGTCTAACCATGGCTCATGGTTTTTAGTCTAGTAAAGTCAATTTTCAGGATTTTCAGATATGTCATCAGACGAAGGGACCTGGATTGACTTATGGCCCATAATCGGGTTCTTGTAAGTTAGACCCAACAATTTTAACGAGAGGCAATTTTTTTATTTCTGTCCTTTCTATTCCTATGCAAGGTTATTTGGGGTACAGGAAAGGGACCCTATAATAACCCTTAAGCCCTAATTTCCTCATTCAATCATCCATTCTTCACTCTCTAAATTTTTAATGCAAAAATGGGATCTCAAGAAAAAGCTAGGGCAAGGCTATGGTTCCAAGATTTCTTCCTATCCTACAAGTTTGTTTCTCTCTAGTTCTTCCAAGGTATACGAGTTGATTTACAGGCATCCTTTCACCCATTAAGTATTTTACCTTTTCTTTAAGTTCCTTAAGTTAATGTTCATGCTTATGATGATTTCATGACATTTATGTTATTATAAGATACTTATGAAGTTAACAATTATTTTGTTAAGTAAATATATGCATATTTGAAGAATGATGTTGATTCCATGATGTTTTTCGATGCTATAAAGGTTGGGCGTTTTCGATATTCCTTTTTAAGAAATGTTCTTATAACTTATGTAATTTATGATTGTTCCATGTTAAAATTAAGCCCACTTAGTTTCAAATAAAGTTTCCTATGATTTATCATGATGATTACGGAATCAATGAAGAGTTCCAAAGTTAAGCTTATTAATGGTATATGCGTGATCTTAATTTCCCTAAAAGGATGTTTAATGATTCTTAAGTTTTGATCTACTCTTATTGATTGATACTTATGATTCTAAGGATATGTTTTAAAGATTCCGTAGGATGACTTAACACCAAGAGGACTAGAGATTGGGACTCATTTCGTTTGTTAAGGCATGATCCCTTGAAGCTAAATCTCAATGTCCCTAACTATGTGCCACTATAGGAGTATTATAGGCTAGGATAGTGGATCCACGTAGGCCCAATTGATATGAAAAATGCAATTGCGAAGTTACTATGTTTTGGAAATCTACCTGGGCAAGTAGATTCCCCTTTAACTTATGGAAGGAGTGCATCAGCCTTTTCCGAATGGAAGGAGTTCATTGGATTCCATGTTATATCTCACATGGTTTTATTGTTGGTGATGGTCTATTCCTACAAGTGTTTTGATCTTATATTATGCTTTTCAATATATATGCTTCCTTATGCATTGTCTCATACTGACCTTGATCCATATTCCTCGTACATACTTAAGCTCATTTTATGATTCCTTTATCTAATATATACTCATCTGTTATGTTTAATATTGATGGATCTATAATTTCATCCATGCTTTGCATCTCACATACACAGTACATTCAAACGTACTAATGCATATTTTGCTTGCATTATTTAACCATGTAGGGACAGATACTCTTCCACTGGCTCAAGGCTAGTTTTTGGTGTCCAAGTCTAGTAGTTTTACTATGGTGAGCCCTTAGTTTTGGATTCTTCCACTTTATATCTCTCTTGTATCTTTGCTTTTCTTAGGACGATCTATTTATAACCCTTCTAAGGAGTTTATTTTCTATGTTGCATGGTTTTAGATTTTTTTTGTATTTGAAGGAGATCGACTGATACCCGTCCCATATGCTTATGGTGTAGTTGGTATGCATGTGGACAAATAATATGATTGTAGTATTTCCACTACATTTACATATTGCTTCATTGTCAAATTGGCCTTAGTCCCTTTTCCCTTATTTATTTTTGTAATTGTTTTACTCAATACCTATGAATGCTTAAGATGCTCGATATGACTTGCGTGTGGTGCCTTCGGGTATCTCATTCGCCTTGTGACCACTAGGATCTAGGTCGGGCGATTACAGTATTGATAATGTGAGCATGAATTGAGTATAGGTCTATGATTATGAGTTTGTATGTCTCGTATTGATGGATATAAACTGATTCTTTGAATATGAGATTAAATGAGTTGAATACAATTATGGCATGATTTGATGGTGGTTTGAGTATGAATCTTATATGAACATGGATTGAATCTTATATGAACATGGATTACACGAATATGATTTTTAGATAACTTCAAATATGAGTGCGATATGCTATCATTTATGAATCAGGGTGTGATGATGAAGCAAGGCACAACCTTCCCTTCATACCTTCATGTATGAACCTTATATATTGATGAGGCAGGGCACAACCCTCAAATTACACAATGCATAGATGAGGATGGGCATAACTCACCTTATGCGTACTCATGTATGAGATTTTGGGTGTATTGATGAGGCAGGGTACAATCCTCCCTTTACATCAACTGGGTGCATAGATGAGGATGGGCACAACCCACCCTATGCACAATGATGTCTAATGTGTATTGATGAGGTAGGGCACAACCCTCCCTTTACACCAGTTGAGTGTATAGGTGAGGATGGGCACAACCCACCCTATGCACAATCATGTCTAATGCGTATTGATGAGGCATGGCACAACCCTCCTTTTAACCATACATGAGGATGGACACAACCCACCCTATACCTATCTAGCAAGGAATGAATCAATATATGCAAACATGTATGGACTATGACTGATTCTATAGATTTATGATGATATGGAGGAACTCATGTTGATGTAAACAAGTTTACTTTCATGTGATTATATCTATCAATGTACAATGGTTTTCATGTGATATTGCCATGCATGTCTTCATTTTACTCCTTTACATTGCATGCCCTCATACTTCGTACATTCAAATACACTAATGCTTACTCTATACCTGCATTGTATCATAATACAAGTGTAAGTGATCTTATTATCCATCCCTGTGGCTAGATCCAGATACTTTGACAATCTAGATTGGGTGACTCCTTATGCTTCGAGGACAAGGCCTTCTATATTATTTTCATGCCATATTAATGTTCTAGAGACAACTTACTTTGTATTTAGGGTGAGCCAGGGTCTGTCTAAGTCCCCATCTCATGTCATGAGTTAGAGACATTTGTTGGACTTTTGTATTGCTTTTGTTTTTAGACTTGTATCCCTCATGTTACTGTCACGACCTAAGCCTAGGGCCTAGCGAGACACGAAAAATGGGGAGCCCGAAGGAACCCCAAACAAGCCTCTTAAGCATGTGTAGCATATCCTTGGTTGGAAAAGCATAAACAATCAATAAACAAGTAGCAAATAATTCTAGGGGAAAGCGGGACTTTGTACTCCCGCTATGAGGATGTTATAGGGAAGAGGATTAACATGAATCACATAACAACAAAGTCTAAGGGGCGGGTAAGTAGGACTTACACTATTGGGGCAATAAGGGTTTTGGACTTTCGTCACCTCTTCAACAACAACAACAACAGCACATAGAAGGAAGTGTGGGACTAAGGGAAATTCTTCCATGATTACATAAACAAAAGGAGTCAAGCTCGTACGTGCATAGTATAACCATACCCAACAACACCTCTAATCATGAATAGAACGGAAGCCAAGACATCTCCTGGGCTCACCCTCAAAAGGTAGTATCCAAAAATGGATAAGTCAAAATAAAGCATGAAAGTAAATGGATACGACCCCTAGAACCGAATCACTCACCAATAGCAAATCTTCGCTCGAACCGTCTAGACACATGGAGGTAGAGGATGGAAGGGAGCTCTAGTCCTTACATGGTTAGATCATGTAGGCAGAAAGTATGCATTAGTACTTGGAATGTACAAAAAATGCAGGGTGCAAATGCGATAAGGAGCATAAGTCATAATTGAACAATATACATAATCATAAACAATGGATATAGGCTCAATATGTCATGTATGTTAAATACCATAATCAATGAATGCATGAGGAATCATCATGTAACATAGCATATTGTACATATGTGGTAGGGACCATAACCGACATATAAGACTAAGCAAGCTACTACTTGGAATCTCGATGTTCACTCCACACCGAAGAAGGAGTGGTCTACTTTGCCAAGGTAAACCAAGAGCTTACCTTATAGGAACCTCCCCATTTCAAATAAATGATCCATAAGTACCTTATCGGAACTCCACTCTTTTCGGTCAATCTTACTATAACAACCTTACGGGAACACTACTCTTTTTGGTATTCAATTAACATGTGCCTTACGAGAACTCCACCTTTTTTGGTCAATCATGAAAACCTAGCTATATGGATCCATTAGCTTATTTACAAACCTATGGTGGAATCATAGTTATAGGACAATGGTTATCTACCAAGGTCCCCTCGATGCTAGGTCACAGTCCCAAGGAATATTCAAATCATACTTAAAGTCATAATATGCAAAACATCATAATATCGTCATAATATCGTAGAGTAGCTCATCAAAACCAAAGCTTCATAGCATTAAAATAGGGCTTTATAACTTTCATAACTTTTCAAAAATATTCTCATATCCCATAGCATGCATAATAACCCTTTAAAAATCATATCATTCACAGTTTGCATAATATTTCTATAAGGATTTCATCAACATAGAATCTTGGTGTACAACTTTAATCAAATCATAGTGCGTAGATATACTTGAGTTTAAAACTATGCAATTCAAAGTAAAAGACTTGAAAAGAGTAAAGTAGAACCATTTGAACATTATTCAAAATAACCCACCATATAGCATAATAAGACTTAGCTAGGTTATCATCAACCATCATAAAATCCATAAGTTTAACATGACTTTAATACATAATCATATAAATAAGCAAAACAGCATAAATCTCTTCATGATGTTATCATATAAAAGAGTTCACCAAAAACGTCCATATGTTTCCATAAATCTCATGTAGTTGAAAAGGGAGAACAGTTGGACTTGTGGAAGAAAGGTCTGTACAATCAAACCCACCTACATTGATATGACTTTAATGGAGGAAATATGATTTGGAAGAGAAGAATTCGAAACCCTAGCTTGTCCTTCTTGCTTGAAACCTTGGGGAAACTTGAAAGTGTTTGGGGACTTAGAGTATATTTGAATGAGGTGGAATGGAGTGAATTAGGGTTGTAAGGGCTGATAAGGGGTCTCTTGAGGGTCAAAATGACATAGTATAAACATTAGACAATAGGATAGGTCGAATATGCCACTTTTAAAAGTTCTACTAGATAGGACCATGAGACCCCATTTATAGCCCGTGGGTAAGGGTCTTGTCTGATGACATGTCAGTCTCTTAGAAACTTTTCTCTGAACTACATTCTATGACTTGACTTACGGGTCATAAGTCACTTTACAGGCCATATGATAAGTCGTATGCCCAACTTAAAAAATCATCGTTTTCACCAAGTTTGAGCTTCAACCATGAGCACCACTTACTGCCCATGGAACCACTTACGACCTGTAAGACCCTCATGATAACTGAAACTCAGAAAATTTCCAGAGCTCATTTCTTATATTTTTCATACTTCTCATAGGTGGAGCCTTACAATATCTCCCCCTTGGGAACATTCGTCCCCTAATGTTGCTACAGAAGATCTAAGGAACAGATACATGGATCATATACCAGATGAAACATATGCATCATGAAAATCTTTAAGTCATGCTTCAAATAACATTTACAATGCAACCTCAAAATCATTATAACTATGCATAAATGACATGAAAAATGACATACAAGTAAGGGAGGTTCTTAATTGGGATAAGTCATAGTACCTCAAGCTTGAGTAGAATGGAATAGATAGGAGTATCACTTTTTCATATCCTCTTTGGCTTCCCAAGTGGCACTTTCGACTCGTTGGTTCCTCTAAAGGACCTTGATGGAGGGTACATCTTTGTTCCTCATTCACTTGCCTATCCAATATTTCTACTGGGACTTCCTTATATGTTAAGTTCTCTTCAACATTCACCACCTCCAAGGGTACAATGTAATAAGGGTCTCCAATACACATTCTCAACATGGAGACATGGAAGACTGGATAAACCATACTTATTTCCATGGGCAACTGTAATTCATATGCAACTTTACCAACATATCTGAAAATTCGGTAAGGCCCTATATACCTAGGGCTTAATTTCCCTTTCTTTCCAAAATGAACCAAGCCTTTCATTGGATAAACCTTCAAGTATACAAAATCATCAACTTCAAATTCAAGGTCTTTTTTTCTTGTGTCGGCATAGGACTTTTGCCGGCTTTGGACCGCCTTCAATCTCTCCCTTATCATCCTCACTTTTTCTAAGGATTTCATAACTAGATCCAGACCCAACCAGGAGATCTCTCCCACTACAAACCAACTAACCGGGGATCTATAACACGTCCCATATAGAGCTTCAAAGGGATCTATTCCAATACTAGAGTGATAGCTACTGTTATAAGCAAACTCAATAAGTGGAAGATGCTCATCCCAACCACCCTTAAACTCAAAGACACAGGCCCTTAGCATATCCTCAAGAGTTTGGATGGTTCTCTCAGCTTGACCATCTATTTACGGGTGAAATGTTATGCTAAGCTTGAATTTAGTACCAAGAACTTTTTGGAAGGACCTCCAAAAGTGTGATGTATATTGAGCACCGTGATCTGAAATAATAGCCAAAGGAACCCCATGTAGCCTTGCCAACTCATGAATATACAACTTAGCATAATGTTAGGCACTATAAGTCGTCTTAACAAGTAGGAAGTGCACCGACTTTGTCATTCTATAAACAATAATCCAAATGGATGCAAAATGCCTCCTAGTCTTAGGCAAGTTGATCACAAATTCCATGTTGATTTCTTCCCACATCCAAGTAGGAATCTTGATGTCTTGTGCTACGCCACCTGACCTTTGATGTTCAGCCTTGACCTTTTGACAATTATGGAAACCGGCTATGAATTTGGCAATATCCCTTTTCTTACTACCCCACCAATACACTTCCCTCAAATCTTTATATATTTTGGTGGAACCGGAGTGAATGGAATACAATGAATTATGTGCCTCTTTCAAGATTAAGCCTCTTAATTCATCAACATAAAGCACACATATCCTACCTTGGTACCTAAGAACACCATCTTCCTCTTGGAGAAAACCTTTACCTTGCTATCCTTCTCCAATGACTTCAATTCCACCAAAGCGGGGTCAAGATCTTGTTTAGATTTGACTTCGTCAATCAAGGAAGACTTAGAACCATCTATCACCACCACACTACCATTTTCGGCTTCATTCAATCTATCCCCAACCTAGCAAACTGGTGGACCTCTCTTGCCAGTTCTTTCTTGCTATCCACCACATGAGCCACCCTCTCCATAGACACCCTACTTAGGGCATCCACCACAATATTAGGTTTGCCTGGATGGTAATGCACAATTATGTCGTAATCCTTAAGGAACTCCAACCATCTCTTTTGCCTCAAATTTAGATCTCATTGAGTGAACACATATTGGAGACTCTTATGGTCTATGAACACATCTACATGACCTTACAACTAGTGATGCCATATCTTCAAGGCAAATACCACGGCCACTAATTCAAGATCATGGGTGGAGTAATTTCCCTTATGCATATTTAGTTGTCTAGAAGCACAGGCAATGATTTTGCCATTGTGCATCAATACATACCCCAAGACAACTCTCTAAGCATCACAATACACCACATACCCTTCTAACCATTCCGGTAGAGTCAAAATAGGAGTGGATGTAAGCTTGTCTTTCAAAGTTTGGAAACTTCTTTCATATTCATCAGTCCATACGAATTTAGTCTTCTTTTGTGTTAACTATTTCAAAGGAGAAGCAATTGAAGAGAAACCATTCATGAACCTCTAGTAAAAACCCGCGAAGCCCAAAAAACTCCTAATATCTATTGGAGTCAAGGGTCTAGGCCAATTTCTTATCAACTCTTTCTTTTTCAGATTCACTTTAATGATGTTACTCGACTCCACATGCCCTAAGAATGCCACTTCCATCAACAAAAATTCACACTTGTCAAACATGAAAAATAGCCTTTCTTTCCTCAATATTTGCACACTACCCTTAGATGCTTAAAATGTTCCTCTTTACTCTGGGAATAAATCAAAATATCGTCAATGAACACCACCACAAATATGTCAAGGTAGGGTTTAAAGACCCTATTCATGAGATCCATAAATATTGTCGGAGCATTGAATTGGCCAAAGGAAATCACCATAAATTCAAAATTCCCATATCTTGTCTGGAAAGCGTTTGAGGGTATCACACTCCCTTACCCTCAATTGGTGATACCTGGACTGAAAGTCAATTTTTGAGAACTGACTAGCCTCTTGTAGTTCAAATATGTTATCTATCCTCCGCAAAGGATACGTTCTTCACGGTGACCTTATTGAGTTGTCGGTAGTCAATGCACATTCTAAGTGAGCCATCTTTCTTTCTTACAAACAATACCGGTGCACTCCAAGGTGACTTACTAGGCCTTGTAAACCCCTTCTCCAATAAGTCTTTAAATTAGTCCTTTAATTCTTTCAACTCTTCTAGGGCCATTTGGTAGGGAGGAAATGAAATGGGTTGAGTGTCGGGGAGAAGGTCTATACCAAAGTCTATTTTCCCTTTGGGAGGCAGACCAGGAAGTTCATCGGGAAAGACATCAGGGAACTCATTGCCCACCAGAACTGACTCAATAGAACGAACTTTAGACTTGATTCTTAACCCGCACAAGATGAAAAATGCAACATTTGGAAATCAACCTTTGAGACTTAAGTTAAGAGATGAACCTACCCTTGAGCATCGAATCACGACCTTCCCACTCAAGAATGGGTTCATTAGGGAATTGGAATCTAACTTTACGAGTCCATCCCAGTCCATCAATAGTAGCATGATATATACATGTAACCAATCCATCCCAAGAATGATATCAAAATCTACCATGTCTAATTCAACAAAATCACAAGGCAAAACTTTATGCAATATAGACATGGGACAACCCTTGTAGACTCTTTTAGCAAGAATACACTCACTGATGGGGGTAAACACCTCAAAGGGTTCACATAATAACTCGAGACATACATGAAGCCTATTAGAAATATATGGAGTAATGAAAGAAAGAGTGGCACTCGAATCTAATAAAGCATATACATCAAGATTGTAGATCGTTAACATATCAATAACAATATCAGGCGCCTCATAAACCCCTTGTCTCCTTGAAGAGCATTAAACTAGTTATGGCGTAGAACACCTCCTAGTTGTCCACTTCATGCCCTTTGATCACCATGAGCACCTTGTCCTTGTGAAAGACCATCCCTACCCCTGTTTTGAGCATGAGGACATTTGGTAATTTTATGGCCCATCTTGTCACATCTGAAATAAGCACCCAATCTCTATAGCACTTACCACCATGATTTTTGCCACACCTTTCACACCTAGGAATGATTTGGCCACCATGGTCACCTTGAGCCTTAAGGTTAGGAGCCCTATCATTAGCAAACCTTTGGCTTTGGGCATTAGAGGACCCTTGGCCTTGGAATTGGTGGCCTTGTTGGAAGCGACCACCTTTAGTGCCTTGGAATCCACCATCCATCAAGATGAGCCCGCTTGGATTCCTCCATTCTTCTTTCCTAAGCTTCTCTCCCTTAAGTTGTTTAGTATGTCATGAGCTGGGATATGTCCATGTCCCTAATAAGCATGTTGGTACAATACTCTTCATTTATCAAGTCTGACACACCCGAAACAAACTTGTACATCCTTGCCCAAGCATGGACGACCAAGTGAGGAACATACTTTGATAAATCATTGAATTTAAGGGCATATTCATGAACACTAGTTCAACCTTGCTTGAGGTTCATGAACTCCGTCATCTTCGCGTCCCTTAACTCAAATAGAAATAAGCGATCAAGGAAAGCAAATTTGAATTCCTCCCAAGGAATAGGCTCGTCATCCGCTCTTTCAATCTTTCATGGTTGTACCATCTTTGAGCAAACCGCTAATTCCACTTTCTCTTCCAAACTTACCCCGATGATAGCCAAGAATTTATACATTTCATCGATGAACTCTTGGGGGTCTTCTTCTAACTTTGAGCCATAAAACTCAGAGGGATTCAATGTTGTGGAATCCCTCACTCTTGAAGCAGGGTAGGAGCATAAGGAGCTTGAACTCCTTGATTGGCCACGATCCTTGCCAAAAGAGTGACCATATTCCGATACTCGACATGGGTGACTCCTTTTTCTTCCGCTTGGGAAGCTTGTTGGGCCGGTTCACCCTCTAGGGTGGAAGCTTTTTGTGCCATTCATCTCGATGGCATGATCTAAAAGAGAAAAATATCACCAATTAGAGATAGGAAACCTTATTTCAAATCTAAAGTGAATCATTTCCTAAAACACCTCATAGCCCCTCATTCATAGTTTTGGCGCGCTTCACAACATTGAACAAGACTCTACTTGATGCTGTGTGTTGGATATTTCGAGGGCTATTTACCAACCTAGTGCTTTAATACCAAGCTTATCATGACCCAAACCTAGGGCATAGGTGCGACACGACAAATAGGGAGGCCGAAGGAACTCCAAACAAGCCTCTTAAGCATGCGTAGCATATCCTTGGTTGCAGAAGCATAAACAATCAATAAACAAGTAGCAAATAATTCTAGGGGAAAGTTAGACATTGGACTCACGCTATGAGGATTTCATAGGGAAGAAGATTAACATGAATCACATAGAAACAAAGTCTAAGGGGCGGGTAAGAAGGACTCACGCTATAGGGGCAATAGGGGCTTAGGATTTTCATCACCTTTTCAACTAACAACAACACATAGAAGGGAGTATGAGACTAACAAAAATTCTTCCATGATTACATAAACAAAATGAGTCAAGCTCATACGTGCATAACATAACCATATCCAAAAACACCTCTAATCAAGAATAGAACAGGGACCAAGATATTTCCTGGGCTCACCCTCAAAATGAAGTATCTAAAAATAGATAAGTCTAAATAGAGCATGAAAGTAAATGGATATTGTCCCCGGAAGTGGGTCTTACCAATACAAATCTTCGCTCAAATTGTGGTGGAGAAGGATGGAAAGGAGCTCCGGTCCCTACATGGTTAGATCACGTAGTAAAAAAGTATATGTTAGTACTTGAAATGTACGAAGTATGCAGGGTGCAAACGCAACAAGGAGCATAGGTCATAATTGAACAATATGCATAATCATAAACAATGGATATAGGCTCAGTATGTCATGTATGTTAAATACCATAATCAAAGAATGCATGAGGAATCATCATGTCACATAGCATATCGTACATATATGGGAAGAGACCATAACCGGTATATAAGACCAAGTGAGTACTATTGGAATCCTGATGTTTACTCCTCTCCGGACAAGGAGTGGTCTATTTTGCCAAGGAAAACCAAGCACTTACCTTATGGGAACCTCCCAATTTTGGATAAATGCTCCATAAATGCCTTACAGGAACTCCACCCTTTTTGGTCAATCTTACTTTAACAACCTTACGGGAACACCATCCTTTTTGGTATTCAATAAACACGTGTCGTACGAGAACTCCACCCGTTTTTTAGTCAATTATGTAATCCTAGATATATAGATCTATTAGCTAATTCATGAACTTATGGTGGAAACATAGTTATGGGACAATTGTTATTTACCAAGATCCTCTCGGTGCTAGGTCCCAATCCCGAGGAATATTCAAATCATACTTATAGTCATAATATACAAAGCATCATAATATCATACAAATATCATAGAGTAGATCATCAAATCAAAGCTTCATAACATCAAAACAGGGCTTCATAAATTTCATAACTTTTCAAAAATTCTCATATCCCATAGCATGCATAATAGCGCTTTCAAAATCATATCATTCATAGTTTGCATAATCTTTCCATAAGGCTTTCATCAACATAGAAGCTTGGCCTACAACTTCTATCAAATCATGATAGGTAAATATAAGTGAAGTTAAAACTATGCAATTCAAAGTAAAAGAATTGAAAAGAGTAAAATGGAACCATTTGATCATTAATGAAAATAACCCACCATATAGCCTAATAAGACTTAGCTAGGGTATCATCAGCCCTCATAAAATCCATAAGTTTCACATGACTTTCAAATGCATAATCATATACATAAGTAAATATCATAAATCTTTTCATGATATTATCATATAAATGAGTTCACCAAAAACATCAATAGGTATCTATAAATCTCATGTTGTTGAAAATGGAGAATAGTTGGACTTGTGGAACAAAGATCTCTATAATCAAACCCATATACCTTGATATGACTTTAACGAAGGAAATCAGATTTAGAGGAGAAGAATTCAAAACCATAGCTTGACCTTCTTGCTTGAAACCCTGGGGAAACTTGAGAGTGTTTGGAGACTTAGAGCTTTTTGGAATGGGGTGGAATGGAGTGAATTAGTGTTGTAAGGGCTTATAAGGGGTCTCTTGAGGGTCAAAATGACATAGTATAAGCATTAGACAATAGGAAAGGTTGAATTTTCTCCTTTTAAAAGTTCTACCAGATAGGACCACGACACCCCATTTATGGGTTGTAGGTAAGGATCTCGTCTGATGACATATCAAACTCTCAAAAACATTTCTTTGAACCACATTCTATGACTTGACTTATGGCTCGTAATCACTTTATGGGCCGTCTAATAAGTCATATACCTAACTTCAGAAATTTTCACTTTCATCAAGTCTGACCTTCAACCCACAAGCACCACTTACATCCTATGGAACTACTTACGACCCGTAAGACCCCTCATAACAACTGATACTCAAAAAAATTTCATAAATCATTTCTTACACTTTTCATACTTCTCACATGTAGGGCCTTACAGTTACGATCTTCCTTATGTTTATGAGATGTATTATGTATATGTTTCCACTTACATATTTCTCTTTGATGTACCTTGAATGCTAGATTTAATGCTAAGGGTTAGTTTGAGGTTCCTTTTGGCAATCTCATTCACTGTGTTATGGCTAGACCCTAGGTCTGGGTCATGACAGATTTTTTATCAGAGCACTAAAGTTTTGAAATGGTCCTCGGAGTCTAATGCGCCACATCAAGTAGAGTCTTATTCATGGGTGTTAATTGCACCACATCTATGAGTAGGAGGCTACAAGGCAATTTAAGAAATATCTCACCTCTTCATGATTCATGTCGTGCCATAGAACATATATATGGTTTCCTAAATATATAAAATGTTCTTTGATGACTTTATAGATGATGCCTCAAAGGAGAGCACATCAGGCTAGACAAGCTCCTGTCATGAGGACCAAGCTCCTCAAGAGCCCATGGGAGAGCCAGTTACTCATGTTGAATTCTGGATTACTTTTGCCTTTTTGGCCTAGGTTGTGACCAACAGAGCTAAATAGGTTTTTCCTCTTCCTCATGTACCCACCTCAGTTGCTAGGATGAGAGATTTCTCCCGAATGAATCCTCCGGTGTTCTATTGTTCCAAAGTTGATGAGGATGCCTAGGAATTCATTAATGAGGTGTACAAAGTGTTGATTATTATATGGGCGTCTTAAGAAGAGAAGATAGATTGGCTTCTTATCAGTCGAAGGGAGTGGCTCAAGTGTGGTATATCAATGGTTGACCGAGAGAGTGGGTGATGATAGAGTTGGTTTGAAAGAGTGTAAATTTGCTTTTCTTGATCGTTTCTTCCCTCTTGAGCTTAGGGAGGCTAAATTGACAGAGTTTATCAACTTCAAATAGGAAGGAATGAGTGTGAGGGAATATTCCCTCAAGTTTACTAAACTCTCAAAGTATTCTCCTACACTAGTCACTGATGTCACGACCCGGGCCTAGGGCCTAAGGCCTAGGAGTGACATGGAGAATGGGAAACCAAGAGTCTCCAAACAAGCCTCATAGCATCCACTAGGGGTGGAAATTTCAAGCCATACAAGGTAAAAGGAGTCCATTTAACTCATTTATTTTAATGGATTACTCATATTTTAAAAATGGATAAACATGGGTTGGTCTATTTTAAGAGCTCGTACAAATATGGTCAAAATGGGTAAAATATGGGTACCCAAATAAATTCATAGATCCCCCGTTCATAATAAAAAAAATTCTTAATTGCACTAAAAAGTTTTCTTGTGTGCTTGAACTTTTTAAAATTTTCTTAAAAGAAATTGGGGGCGGGAGTGGGGGTAAGTGAGAAGGGGGTCAGGGGTGTGCATTGATCGGTCCGGTTCGATTTTATGTATTATGGGTTTGATTTATCGGTTTTTAAATATGCTAAATCAATAAAAAACCAATAAGATATTTTTATCAATTTTCGGCTTATGAGTTTTTGATCCTTAACGGTTCGATTTCTGATTTACCCAATAAGAAAATAATCATAAAATAAATATATGGCTTCTCTAACTATTTGATGCAATATGATGAGATACAGTAAAACAAATAAATAAATTGAGAATCTAAACTTAATAATATGCAATATTTGACCTCATATTCTAATTTACTTTCCAACAGAAGAGTTATACATTGGTAACCAAGCAGATATATGACTTATGAGTAACGATTTAGTAACTAAAAATCGAAATCAAACCAATAACCCAATAATTTTTTTTTTGTAAAATAATTAAAACCCGTTAACTCAATAACACGATAATAATAAATCAATAATATTTTTTTCGGTTCGATTCATCAGTCGGTTCGATTTTTGCACACCCCTATTGGGCAGAGTGGAAATGTGGGCTAGCTAGGGAAGGGGGTAGGATAGAAGTTGGGTGAATTTTTTTTGATTGAAAAATTAATTTTTTTAAATTTAAATTTACATTTTTGTATTTAAGCAGAAAAAATTAGATGAGGATTGGGGGTGAGGTGTGAGTAGGTGGGCGATAGGGTGTTTAAAGTAGAAAAAATTCAAAAAACATATTTTGAAAAAAATATTTTTTCAAAACTAATTATTTGGGAGTAGGGTTGGGGTGTTAGGGATTAAGCATTAACAATTAAGCTTTGATTTTTTTTGGCTTTAAGAGATTTAAGTGGGTTGGAATTTTTTTACCCAAAGCATATTTGAACAAATCCATATTTTATATGGATGGATTGTGATCCAATCCATTTTGGCTAAATCCATATTCAATAAATCCAAATCCAATCCAATCCACCCATTTGCCACCTCTAGCATCCACATACACATCATCAATTCGAAAATGCATAATAAAGCAATAAACACATAGTTCTAAGGGACGAAAAAGTATGACTCACGCCATGGGGATGTCATAAGGATGGGGATTAACACGATCCACATAGCACATAGTGCATAAGAACAACGGGCCGGGTAAGTATGACTCACACTATGGGGATAGAAGGGACTTAGGACTTCACACATTTCCACATCTCATCAAGAACTTATCATCATCTCATCATCATCAATTAGCTATAATCATAATCTCCATAAGAAAATAGCATAACATAGCACAAATCCTCACATAGAGTTTGCATGTTGTCCAATAATGACTCTATGTCATAGAATAGGAAGGGGGCCAAGACATGTCCCCGGCTTACCCTAAAAGTAAAGACATAAGAGGAAGTAGCATAATAGGTATATAGAAGGTGGCTTGTCTTGGATGATAGGACTCACCACAAGCAACACTCACAATCCAAGCTAATCGTCAAGAGGTGGATGAAGATAGTCTCTGGTCCTTACATGGTTAAATCATGTAGGCAAAGAGTATGCGTCAGTACGTTTGAATGCACTAAGTATGCGGGTATGCAATGCATATGAACTCAATAATCCTGCATCCAATGTTAGATGACAAGGGCACATATATAGAAAGAAGTATATATACAAGGAAGAGTAATATATCAATATGCCATGAAATACATGATGCATGAAATGTCATAATACTTCAGCATACGAGGATGAGACCTCAATAGACATCTAGACCATGTGAGCTATTACGTGGAATTTTGGTGACTTCCATACACCGAATAAAAGGTGATCCACTTGCCAAAGGTAGACCATACTTCTTACAGGTCCATTTCAGAGAAGTAACCTTACCTTAAGGGAACTCCCATTTCGGTAAGGATTTTTCATTCATCATAACATAATCGCAACCTTACCTCATAGGCCTCCCATTTTGGTAAGGATTACCATAAACATGAACCTACGTTTTGCACATAGTTGTGGGACTAGGTGACGAGACCCTTGGAGATAGTCCCCCCCCCATATAATTCCATTTGGTGCTAGGTCATTATCCCACGAAAATACATATACATATACGTGCTTTCAAAAGAGGCATAAGTCATTTCTATGCATACTTAGGCTTAAACGCCAAACATTTTTCATAATCATGCATACTTGGGCTAAAGAGCCAAATCATACTTCAATTCATGCATACTTGGGCTAAAAAGCCAATTCATATTTCATGTCATACTTTTATGCATAGGAATAGGTCATTCATACTTGTACATATTGGTGTAAACACCCATAATTTCTCAAATAGCCATATCATAGACATTATGTGATCAATTTCTTGTCATAACCACACTTTCATCAAAATTATATTCATCAACATAATTGAGCCTTAACCCACTTCATAAACTTCATGAAAACCAATTCCATGCATGAATGTGCAATGAATAATGAGAGAATAGCATGGAAACTAGAGATTTCTACTTAAAATAACAATATAATATGAAATCCAAGTAAATCCATGAAGAAATTCACATTTGAAACATACATGAGATTACCCATGCCTAAATTCAACGTTTAAAGGGACATACATTCAAACCTTCATAATATCAAATGCAATTCAATATATTAGGGGTTAGACCACTTTTTTAAAAACATCAATTAAATATAACCCATATCTCAATTTGATCAAATCAACATTAATATAAAAGACCCATATTCAAAGTAAGCTTGAAATTCATAAATCAAGGAGTAAAAAGTGTTTTGGGTCGTCATGGTTGAAAGGGACCATGAATCAATTTCACATACGTTAGATAACTCAGTGGAATCAAGAAAAAATTGATTAGAGAAGAAGTCTCTTCCTTGAGCTCCAAGTTGAATCGCCAATGCCATACTTGAGAGGAGTTCTTAGAAGAGAGAATTTGAATATTCTGAGTGTATTGAATTAGTTTGAATAAGAATGAAGGAGTATAGGTCTTTTCAGGGGTTTAGAATAGGTTAAAAAGTCACAAACAACCCTTAGAGATCACAAAAATTATGAGAAAGCCATTATTGAAACGATCATTAAAAATAGTCCATGTGGCCCGTGAGATAACACCACAGCTCATGAACATGATGACCACGTCATTTCCACTGATGGATTTACGGTTGTACAATGCTCCACGATCCATACAAGCTTCCGTAGAAAGATTCAAGTTCCAAGATGGTGATTTGATACTTAGAAAATTTCCAGACTAACACCATCACAGTACCGCATCTTGAGTAATGATGGGTTGTACAACTCATACAAAGGGGCGTGGTGGGTGCCTTAGCCACATAGTGGCTTTCAAGCCAAGCGCACCTACCATGCACTGCGACCCATGAAGGACCATTTTGTCTTAAACTCAACACAAGCCCAGGCACACCACATACAAGGCCAAAAGCCACCTCTAGGCCGCCTCTACGATTCATGGGCCTCCCCGCGGCTCGTGGAGATGACCATAGAGGGTCACCTTGGTTAAAAAAATCCTAAAACCTTGATTTTAAGCATTGATAAAGTCTTATGAGATCTAGGACCTTACATCATCTCCCCCTAGGGAACATTCATCCTCGAATGGTCTAGAACATGGTTTGAAAGGTGTGACTTGAACATGAAACATTTTAGCCTAGAAACACAATGCATAACTCATCTCTGAAATTCGTAAAATCATTAAAACTCATGTCAGAACATCCTTTAAATCATTTTCATGCACATGTATGCATGTCATGTCATGGCACATATGAGTGAATGAATTAGGACCATTTAGAATAGAAGGAACCTAATACCTTAAGATTGAGTAGATTGGAAAAGATAGATATATCGCCTTATCATGTCCATCTCTGCCTCCCATGTAGCACTCTCCGTATGTTGATTTCTCAAAGCACCTTAACTGAAGCCACATCCTTGTTGCGAAGCCGCTTTACTTGCCTATCCAAGACCTCTACCAGAACCTCTTCATAGGAAAAGTTCTCTTCAACCCTAACATCCTCCAAAGGCATAATTGAACAAGGATCACCAATCAACTTTCTCAACATTGACACATGGAAGACCGGGTGAATATAACTCATCTGTAAAGGCAAATCCAATCTATAGGCCACTTTGCCAATCCACTCAACTATGTCGTAAGGTCCTACATACCGAGGAATTAACTTGCCCTTCTTACTGAAATGCATTACACCCTTCATAGGGGAGACCTTTACATACACCCAATCACCGACATGAAATTCAATATCCCTTTTTCTAACATCCAAATAAGACTTTTGGCGACTTTCAGCCATCATCAACCTTTCCTTAATCAACTTCACCTTTTCCATGGCCTCCAATACCAAGTTTGGGCCAATAAATGCCATCTCACCTAACTCAAACCATTCCACAGGGGATCAATACCTTCTCCCATATAAAGCCTCAAACGGAGCCATATCAATGCAAGCATGAAAATATTGTTGTAGGCAAACTCGATAAGCGGTAGATGATCATCCCAATTATCATTGATTCCAACACACAAGCCCTTAACATGTCTTCTAGAGTTTGATTTGTCCTTTCAGCTTGTCCATCGATTTGAGGATGCAAAGAGGTACTTAACTTAACCCTCGTGCCAAGCCTTTTTTGAAATGATTTCCAAAAGTGAGAAGTGAATTGAGCACCAAGATTTGATATGATAGACTTGCTGGCTATCTTATTGGGCAAACCAAACAGAGTCAAATTGCTTTTGGGTATGGGGCAAACCAACCACAAAAACCATATTTATATCTTTCCACTTCAAAGTAGGAATCTCAATATATTGAGCCAAACCACCGGGCGTTTGATGTTCTACCTTTATTTGTTGACAATTAGGACATTTGGATACAAACTTAGTTATGTCTCTTCATGCCATGTCACCAGTAACTTCCCTCGGATCCCAATACATTTTTGTAGATCTCGGGTGTATAGAATAATGAGAGTTATGTCCTTCACTCATGATCACCTCTCTAAGACCATCAACATCCAAAACACATAACCAATCTTGATACCGAAGCACACCATCTCTCCATTGGGAGAAAACCTTTACCTTCTTTTGGCAACCAACTTCTTCAACTCAACTAAAGACGGGTCCATGTCCTATTTTTCCTTGACATCAACAACCATAGAAGACTTAGCCCTATTCTGAACATGAATGCCACCATCAT
The DNA here is from genome assembly GCA_029948455.1 of Solanum rostratum. NCBI lineage: Eukaryota > Viridiplantae > Streptophyta > Magnoliopsida > Solanales > Solanaceae > Solanum > Solanum rostratum. The sequence goes on from CM057046.1 coordinate 52,145,359, forward strand.
TAGAGTCAGCAAATGTAACACCCAATCTAGCCAAATAATGAGCATATTTTACCAACTCTTTCTTTCCCTCATCAACATGGTTCGCACTACCCATGGATAGCCTACTAAGGGCATCAACTACAACATTCACATTGTCAAGATGGTATTGGACGGTCATGTCATAATCTTGAAGAAGTTCCAACCACCGTCTTTGCCTCAAGTTAAGATTGGGTGAACATATATTGCAAACTCTTGTGGTTGGTGAACATATCAACTTGAACTTCAAATAAATAATGTCTCCAAAGTTTCAAAGCAAATACCATAACTGCTAACTCAAAGTCATGAGTCGGATAATTTTGTTCATGCACCTCTAATTGCCTCAACGCATAAGCTATCACCTTACCATGTTGCATGAGCACACAACCCAACCCAATCTGAAAAGCATCACAACACACCATAAACCCATCTATGTAATCCGGTAAAGTCAAAATGGAAGCCGATGTTAGTCGATCTTTCAATGTTTGAAAACTCTTTTCATGCTCATTCAACCATATAAACTTGGACTTCTTTTGAGTCAACTTAGTCAATGGAGATGCAATGGAGGGAAACCTTCAAAAAACCTCCTATAATAATCGGCCAACACAAGAAAGCTCTGAATATCAGTAGGGGTCAATGGTCTAGGTCAATTCTTCATAGCCTCAGTCTTCTTTAGGTCAATCTTAATGCCATCAACGGATACCACATGATCAGGAAAAGCTACTTCACCCAACCAAAACTCATATTTAGTGAACCTTCCATACAATTGTTTCTCTCTCAAAGTTTGAAGAACCAATATCAAATGATCCATATGCTCCTACTCACTTTGAGGATAAATTAGAATATCATCGATAAAGACAACCATAAAACTATCACGAAATGTCTTGAACACCCAATTCATAAGATCCATACACACAACTGGATCTTTAGACAAACCAAACGACATTATTACAAATTAAAAATGCCCATATCTAGTGCGAAAAGCCATTTTGGGAATATCACACTCTCTAACCCTCAATTGAAGATAACCAAAATGGATCTCAATGTTTGAGAAATGTGTAGCTCCTTGAATTTGATCAAACAAGTCATCAATCCTCGGCAACATATATTTATTCTTGATGGCCACTTTATTCAATTGCTTATAGTCAATGCACATCCAAAGTGGCCCATCTTTCTTACTCACGAATAACACTGGAGCACCCCGCGGTGACATACTTGGTCTAATGAAGCCTTTCTCCAATAGATGCTTCAACTGATCCTTTAACTCTTTTAATTCAGCCATGCTATAAGATAAGGTGGAATAGAAATAGGTTGAGTATCCAGAAGGAGATCTATGCCAAAGTCTACTTCCCTTTCGTGAGGAATACCAGGCAAATCTTTAGGGAAAATATCCAGAAACTTATTAACCACCAAAATTGATTCAAGAGTAAGAGACACAAACTCCACATATCTAACCCTTACAATGTGATAGATTCATCCTTAAGAAATTAGCTTTTGGACTTTAAGATAAGAGATAAACTGACTCTAATAGAAGAATCACTACGCTTTCACTCAAAACAGGCTCATTCGAAAATTAGAATTTGACTTTCTGGGTTATATAGTTTATATAGGCATATGACGCATCCAGCCAATCCATCCCGAGAATAATATCGAAGTCCAACATCTGAAATTCCGCATGATCACCCAGAAGGACTTTATACAAGACAGATATAGGACAACCCTGTTAGATCCTTTGGGCGACAATAGACTCACCCACAAGAGTATAAACTAAAAAGGGCTCCCTTTAAATTTCAGGACTCAATCCAAACTTAACAGCCAAAAGAGAAGTCATTTGCACCCAGATCAAACAAAGCATAAGCATCAAAATCAAAGACTTTTAACATACCAGTCACTACATCTAGAGACTCCTCTACTTCCTATCGAGCATGCAAAGCATAGAACTTGTTATTTCTGGTGCACCAACTTATAGAGCTTTTTGCAGGCCTTGATCACCTTGGGCCACATGAATCTGACCCTTCTTGGAATCATTAGGACAATAAGCAACCTTGTGTCCTTTATCACCACACCCAAAGAAAGCACCCAAACTTCTCAAGCATGCACCCGAGTTATTCTTCCCACATGAAGTACATTGAGGGGGCATTGACCAACTTTTAACCTATGCCTTAGGAGGAGGCACTCTAATATTGGAAATCCTTGCATTTGAACCCTTGCCTTATTGAAAGAGAACATAACAACCACCACTCCTAGAGTTGGATAACCCACCATCATAACGGGCCCTCTTGGATCATTCACCCTCTTCACCTTGAGCTTCATCCCTTATATCTGTTTGGCAGAAGTCATGAGCCTAGAGATGTCCATATTACGAATAAGCATATCCATACAACATTCCTTCATAACCAAAACAACAATCCCATAAATAAACTTGTGCATTCTTGCACGGGGTCAGCCACTAACATAGGAGCATACTTTGAGAGCTTTGTGAATTTGAGAGCATATTCCCTCACACTCATACTATCCTACATGAGGTTGATAAATTCTTTCTTTTTGGCCTTCCTAAGCTCAAGAGGAAAGAAATGGTCCAGAGAGGAAAACTTAAACTCTTCCCAACTAAACCCATCATCACCAAACCTCTCTATCAACTATTTGGTCTACCATACTTGAGCCACATCCTTCAACCGGTAGGCAACTAGCTCAGCTTTCTCTTTTAAAGTTACCCCCATAATGGTCACTACCTTAGAGGATTCATCAATGAAGTCCTGAGCATCCTCATCAGCTTTGGACACATAAAACTCTAGAGGATTCATCCGAGTGAAATCTCTCACTCTAGCAACTGAAGTGGAAGAATGAGGAGGAGGAGGATTGGCCTACCTATAGCCTGGTTGGTCACCACTTGGGCATGCATGGCAAAGGTAGTCTGGAGTTTCTCTTGAGTAATTAGCTCTCCCATAGGCTCTTGAGGGACTTGGTCCTCCTTAATTAGGGCTCGCCTTTATAGAGGGGCTCCTATTGGAGGCATCTTTTGTAAGGCATGAAAGATATCGTCAAAGTTAAGAAGTCTTAAGACACAGTCTAATGAAAGACATAAGACATGAAGAAGTGAGACAATTCTGATAACGTCATCACAGCCTCCCACTTATAGGTATGGTGCACTTCACACCCATGAATAGGACTCTAATCGATGAGGCATGTTGAACTCCGAGGACCATTTATAAACCTAGTGCTCTGATGCTATGTTTTTCACTCTCTGGGCCTAGGGCCTGCGAGTGACATGGCGAATGGGAACCCGAGAGTCCCTAAACAAGCGTCATAGCATCCACATACACATCATCACTTTTGAAGCGCATAATAAAGCAATAAACACATAGTTCTAAGGGATAGAAAAGTATCACTCTTGGGGGTGTCATAGGTATGGGGATTAGCATGGACCACATAACACATAGCACATAACAACTACGGGGCGGTTAAGTATGACTCACACTATGGGGTTAGAAGGTACTTAGGACTTTTCACATTTCCACATCTCATCAAGAACATATCATCATCAATAGATAGTCATAATCGTAATCTCTATAAGGAAATTACATTACATAACACAAATCTGTACATAGGGTTTACATGTTGTCCAACAATGCCTCTAAGTCATAAAATCGGACTGGAGCCAAGATATATCCCGGGATCACCCTCAAAGTGAAGATATAAGAGAAAGTAGCATAATAGGTAGATAGAAGGTGGATTGTCCTTGGATGATAAGACTCACCACAAGCAACTCTCACAATCCGACCTAACTATCAAGTGATGTTAAATAATTAATATTTAATATTTATGAAAGAATAAAGTAGTAAAGTATTATACTCTTAATAAGCTATCCAGTAATCCAATATTAAAAATCGAAATCGAACCGATAACTCGATAATTCATTTTGTAAAAATAATTAAAACTCATTAACCCAATAACCCGATAATAATAAACCAATAATATTTTTTCTGTTTAATTCATTGGTCGGTTTGGATTTCGCACACCCTTATTGGCGTAGGGTGGAAATGTGGGCGGGGTGGGGGGGCGGTGGGGGTGGGGGTAGGATGGAAGTGGGGTGAATTTGTTTTGATTGAAAAAATTTTTAAATTTAAGTTTGTATTGAAGTAGAAAAAAATTAGATGAGGATTGGGGGTGGGGTGGGAGTAGGTGGGTGATAGGGTGTTAAAGTAGAAAAAATTCAAATTTCTTTTTTTTCAAATTTTTTTCCAAAACTAATTATATGGGAGTAGGGTTGCGGTGTTAGGGATTTAGCATTAACAATTAAGCTTCGATTTACTTTTTTTTAAGAGATTAAATTGGGTTGGAACTATTTTACCCAAAGCATATTTGAATAAATTCAAATTTATCCATATTTTATTTGGAGGGATTGCGATCAAATCTATTTTGGCTCAATCCATATTCAATGCATCCGAATCCAATCCAATCCAATCCACCCATTTGCCGTCTCTAGCATCCACTTACACATTATTGGTTTGGAAACACATAATAAATCAATAAACACATAGTTTTAAGGGATGGGAAAGTATGAATCACGCTATGGGGATGTCATAGGGATGGGGATTAGTACAATCCACATAACACATAGAACATAAGAACTACGAGGTGGGTAAGTATGACTCATATGCGGATAGAAGGGACTTAGGACTTTCCATATTTCCACATCTCATCAAGAACATATTATCATCTCATCATCATCAATTAGACATAATCATAATCTCCATAAGAAAACATCATAACATAGTAGAAATCCTTACGTAGAGTTTGCATGATATCCAATAATGCCGCTAAGTCATAGAATAGGACCGGGGCCAAGACATATCCGGGGCTCACCCTCAAAGTAAAGACATATGATAAAGTAATATAATAGGTATATAGAAGGTGGCTTGTCCTTGGATGATATGACTCACCACAAGCAACTTTCACAATCCAAGCTAGCCGTCAAGAGGTGGATAAAGATAGTCTCCGGTCCCTACATTGTTTTAGATCATTTAGGCAAAGAGTATACGTTAGTACATTTGATTGCACTAAGTATGCAGGCATGCAATGCGTAAGAACTCAATAATCCTACATCCAATGTTAGTTCATAAGGGCACATGTATAGAAAGAAGTATAATACAAGGAATAGTAATATATCAATATTCCATGAAATCCATGATGCATCGAATGTCATAATACTTCAACATATGGGGATAAGACCTCAACTGATATCTAGACCATGAGAGCTATTAAATGAAATTTTGGTTTCTTCCCCACACCGAATAATAGGTGATCCACTTGCCAAAGATAGACCATACTTCTCCTTATAGGCCTCCCATTTTATAGAAGCAACCTCACCTTAGAGTCATTCCCATTTCAATAAGGATTTTTCATTCATCATAACATAATCATAACCTTATCTTATGGGCTTTCCATTTCGGTAAGGATTACTATGCACATGAACCTATATTTGGCACATAGTTTTGGGACTAGGTGACTGGACCCTTAGAGATAGTCCCCCCCACACACAAAAAGTCCACTCTGTGCTAAGTCATCATCCCACGAGAATACATATACATATACGTGCTTTCAAAAGAGGCATCAGTCATTTCAAATCATTTCAATGCATACTTTAGTCTTAAAAGCTAAACATTCTTTATAATCATGCATACTTGGGCTAAAGATCCAAATCATAATTCAATTCATGCATACTTGGGCTAAAACATTCATTCATACCTCATGTAATACTTTCATGCATAGGAATAACTCATTCATACTTGTACATATTGGTGTACACACCCATAATTGCTTAAATAGCCATATCATAGACATTATGTGATCACATTCTTAATTTTAAGAATCAATAAAGTCTCATGAGATCTGGGTCCAAGTGTGTATGATTATGAAGAATGTTTGAAGTATGATTTTCAATGTATGAATGTATGATATGAAGTATTATTTAGCTTTTGAGCCCAAGTATGTATGATTATGAAGAATGTTTGGATTTTAATTTCAAGTATGCATTGATATGATTTGAAAGGACTTAAGCCTCTTTTGAAAGCATGTACGTGTATATATATATATATATATATATATATATATATATATATATATATATATATGAATTACTGTTGGATTATGACTTAGCACCAAATGGGATTGAAGGCGTCAGGACTATTGATAAGGGTTCTCTTCCTTTCTCTTAAATTATGTGCCAGCATAGGTATATGTTTATGGGAACCTTCTTTGAAATAACTGGGTCGTAAGGTACGGTTACAATTATGACATGATATGATATGAAAACCCTTCCAAAATGTCTGGGTCATAAGGAAGGTAGCTATCACACCGAAATGACTAGGTCGTAAAGTGTGGTGTTGGCTACTTTTAAGGAGTAGTCTACTCTCATTTGATGGGAGGCTTTCATCGGGAGAATTCATGTAATAGCTCGCATGACTTTGAGATGTCAGTTAAAGTCACATCCCTCTATGTTGAAGTATTAAGGCATTGCATGCATCATGGATTTCATGGCATATTGATATATTACTCTTCTTCTCCTATATAATTCTTTCTATATATGTGCCCTTGCTATATAATACTGAATGTAGGTTTAATAAGTTCGTATGCATTGCATGCCTACATACTTAGTATATTCAAACGTACTGATGTATATTTTTTGTGTACATGATCTAACCATATAGGGACCGGAGACTATGTTCATCTATCTTTTGACAGCTAGTTCCGATTGTGAACGTTGTTGTGGGGAGTCCTATCATCTACGAACAAGCCATCATCCATCTACCTATTATGTTTCTTCCGCTTATGTTTTATTTACTTTAAGGGTGCGCCCATGACATGTCTTAGCCCCCATCCTATTCTATCACTTAGAGGCATTGTTGGATAATATATCGACTCTTATATGAATTTGTACTATCTCTTGTTATTTGGAGATTGTAATTATGGCCATCTATTGGATATGGATATTATGATGATTTTTTATGATGAGATGTGGAAAGTCCTAAGTCCCATGCTACCCCTATAGCGTGAGTCATACTTTTCCATCCCTTAGAACTGTGTGTTTATTACTACGTTATGCATTTCTGAACCAATGATGTGAATATGGATACTTTAAGGCTTGTTTGGGACTCACGAGTTCCCATTCACTATGTCACCCTAGACCCTAAATCCAGTTCATGACACTGACCCCCATGCTAGAATGCTTAAGTTTATCTCAAGGATTTCTGACTTGGTTTTCAAAGAGTGAAACACGATATGCTTATTAGGGATATGGATATTTCTAGACTCATGCCATACGCCGAACATATTGAAGGGGAGAAGCTCAAGTAGAAAAGAGTGGGAGATTCTCAAAGGGTTTGTTTTGAGGGTGGATTCTCCAACTTTAGAGGTGGCAGTGTTGGTATCCATTTTCAATGAGGCCATGGTTTAAATTAAGAATCCCATGGATATGAAGAGTTAGGTGCAATGGGTATGGTTAGAATCATGTGGGCGAGTGGTTGGCGGGATTGGGTTCTTGGTTTGGTTGTGGCATAACAGGCCATAGACTTGCTGGCTATCTTAATCTCAAATGAAGGGACAAGAAGGCTTTCCGCAAGGTCAAATGGTTCTCGGTAGTCAAGGACAACGAAGGGCCTAACAAGGTAATACTCCCCATAACAAAAGTTCTATGTTCTACATACTTATCAAGAGGTGGAGAAAACTCCAGATGTGGTGACTAGTATGTTGAAAGTCTTTGATTTTTTTATATAAGCTTGCTTGATCTGAGTTAACATTTATCTTTCTTCACTCCTTTCTAGGCTACTAAGTTTGGTATGAGTCTTGAAATCTTAAGGGAGCCATTCACAATTTATACTTTCATGGGTGAGTCTATTGTAGCCATAGAGTCTATCTGGGTCATCCTGTTTCAGTTTTGCTTAAAGTCTTTCCTTGTGATCTTATTGAACTTGAAATTGTTGATTTTGATGTCATTCATACGATGGATTCGTTACATGCTTCCCGTGCCTCCATAGATTGTAGTCAAATTTAAATTTTTGAATGAGCCTATTCTTGAGTAGGGGGTAGTGACTTCTCTTTTAAAGGTTGATTTATCTCTTATCTCAAAGCCTAGAAAATGATTTCTAAAGGGTGCATATATCATATAGTGAGAGTTAGAGATGTTGAGTTCGAATCTCTTACTTTTGAGTCGACTTTGATTATTAATTATTTCTGGTGTTTTTCTCAACGATTTGCTCTGCATTCCTCCCAAAAGAAAATTAGAGTTTGGCATAGATTTTCTTCTTGATACTCAACCTATTTTCCTTCCTCCTAATTGTATGGCACCCACAAAATTGAAAGAGTTAAGGATTTGTTGGAGAAGGCCTTTATTAGATCAAGTATATCACCATCGGTTGCTTTTATTTTATTTGTGAGGAAGAAGGATGGGATACTTTGGATGTGTATTGATTACCGACAATTAAACAAGGTGACTATAAAGGATAAGTATCCATTTCTAAGGATTGACGACTTGTTTGATCAGTTACAGGGTGCTACTCACTTCTCTGAGATTGATCTTCATTTCGGTTATCACCAGTTGAGGGTAAGGGAATCTAATATTCCCAAGGTAACTTTTTGAACTAGATTTGGGCACTTTGAGCTTTTGGTGATATCTATCGGGTTGACTAATGCTCTAGCGATGTTTAGGGATCTCATGAATTGGGTGTTCAAGCCATTCCTTGATGCTTTTGTGGTTGTCTTCATTGATGATATATCGATTCATTCTAGTGGTGAACAAAAGCATATGGATCATTTAAGGTTGGTTCCTAAGACTTTGAGGGGCAAACAGTTATTTGCCAAGTTCAGTAAATGTGAGTTTTAGTTGCATGAGGTGGCATCCCTTGGTCATGTAGTGTCTGGTAATAACATTAAGATTGATCCAAAGAAGATCAAGGCAGTGCAGAATTGTCCTAGACCATTGTCTCCACCAGATATTTAGAGTTTTCTTGGGTTAGCTGGTTATTATCAAAGGTTTGTTGAGAGATTTTCATCTATTACTTCACTATTGACTAAGTTGACTCAACATAAGGCCAAATTCCTATGGACAGATGAGTGTGAGAAGAGCTTTCAAAATTTGAAGGACCGACTTACATCAACTCCTATTTTGACACTACCAGATGGTTTAGATGGGTTTGTGGTGTATTATGATTCTTCTCATATTGGTTTGGATTATGTGCTTATGAAACATGGCAAGTTCATAACTTATGTATCTAGGTTGTTGAAGGTGCAATGAATGAAATTGTCCAACCCATGATCTTGTGTTGGTGGCTGTGGTATTTGCTTTGAAGATTCGGCGACACTATTTTTTTGAGGTACATGTCAATATGTTCATTGATCACAAAAATGTGCAATATGTTTTATCCCAAGAGACCTAAACTTGAGGAAAATGAGATGGTTAGAGATCTTTAAGGACTATGACATGAGTGTGCAATATTATCTATGCAAGGCAAATATTGTGGTTGATTCCCTAATAGACTATATATGGGTAGTGTAGTTCATATTGATGAGGCCAAAAAAGAGTTAGTAAAGGATGTGTTCCTTTTAGCTAGATTGGGTATGAGGGTTGCTGATTCTACTGATGGTGACATTTATGCTCAAAATGGCGTTGAATCTTTGGTGGTTTTCGATTTCAAAGCAAAACAACATCTAGATCTGTAGTTGGTTGAATTGAAGAATTTGGTTTCTGAAAAGAAGATAGAAGTTTTCTCCTAAGGAGGAGACGGTGTACTTCGTTATCAAGATCGGTTGTGTGTTCCTGACATTGATGGTCTTAGAGAGGTGATTTTGGTAGAAGCCCATAAATCTCTCTATTCTATATATCCGAGATCCACTTAGATGTATCTAGACTTAAAAGAAGTATGTTGGTGGATTGAAATGAAGAGGGACATAGACAAGTGCATACCCAGATATCTTAATTGTCAATAGGTAAAAGTAGAACATCAAAGGCCCGGTAGATTGGCCCAAGACATTGAGATTCCTATTTGGAAGTGGGAGGATGTGAATATGGAACTTTTGACATGTTTGCCCCATATCCAGAAGCAATACAACTCTATTTGGGTAATTGTGGATAGGATGACTCAGTTGGCTCATTTCCTGCCAGTCAAGACTACTTTCAATACCCACGATTATGTCAAGTTATATATATGGGAGTTGGTTAGATTGCATGCTATGCCTTTGTCTATTATATCGGACGGTGGTACCAAATTCACTTCTCACTTTTGGAGGTCATTTCAAAAAGGACTCAGTACATTGGTAAGGTTGAGTACCACTTTCCATACTCAAATTGATGGACAAGCCAAGAGAACAACTCATACTTTGGGGGGCATGTTGAGGGCTTGTATGTTAGAGCTCAAGGGAAACTGGGATGATTATCTGTAACACCCTACATGTTTAAAAGCTTGGAAACTGAAAAGATAGGAAATTTTGAACTAGGTTGGTTATATGAGCCAATCTATGGCTAGTGGATGGGGCCACGAGTCATAGAAGGACTTCGTGTTTTGAGCCAAGAAAGATGGAAAATTCTTGAGTTTTTGGAAATCATTGTACAAGAAATAAGATAGGTCGTGAAAGGAACCATGACTCATGGAGAAAGAGACCCTAAGGAATGTAAATTTTTCTAAGTATGGAAGTCACTCCATGATGGGTTTTACGGTCCATAAAAGGATCCATAGATCATAGATGAGGTATCATGAATTCAAGATGCAATTTCCAGTATCTAAACTTTTGTGACACCTATACCATGAAGGAAAAGTATGGCTTATAGATGGGATTAGACCCATGAACGGGGTCTCATGTATGGCTCTGGCAGTTTTTAAAGAAGGGTTTTCAATTATTTTCAATCCATTTAATTCTTGACCCTTCTAACTAATTTAACTGACCTAACTCCTATAAAATCCACTCCTAATTCATTCTGTTTCATTCACTCTCAAAACCTCTCCAAAGTTCTCAAAACTAAATTCTCTCTAAAAGGATTCTCTCCATTGATGCTAGGGTTCTAGCTTTAGGCCAAATGTTTCAAGGTTAATAACTCCATTTTCTAAGGTTCTCCACTTGAGATGTGTAGGGCTTCATTCATGGACTAAATTCATCCATGAAGCCCATTCTTTCTTTTTCTATAAGTTTCATCGTGATTTCTTATGGGCTTTTATGACTTGATTCCAAATGATTGGATTATGATTCCTACATGATGATTATATCTATCTATGCATGAATTTTTGAAGAATTACATGATTCATATGATTTTCAAGTGAAAGTATATGATAATTAGGTCTTGTTGAATTGATATGGGTTCTTTATTGATGATCCAAATTTGTTTCAATTACATGATTCCTCTATGATTTTCATCAAATTGCATGATTTTAACTCAATTGCTCATAACCCACACATGGCCCTAGTTTCTCATGATGAAGCTATGATTTTCGTGAATTATGATTCTAAGTATGAAAGACATGATTTAATGATGGTGATGATGTTATGATAATGATGATGATATAATGATGAGGGTGATTAAGACCCTAAAGTTCATACAATTGTGATAATATGTCACGACCCAACATGAATCACAATTCCTAAAAAGGAAATAAAATGAAAACCATCTCAACATAACATTACAAATCTCCCAAAATCTGGAGTCATGAGTACAAGAGCATCTAAGCAATACAGAAGTGTAAATACATATGTCTCAAGAAAAACACAAGGTTGTCTCATTGAATTTGATGCAAGTCTTAAAAGAAAAGTAAAAGAGATCCATGACAACTCGAAGTTTAAGCCTCACCGGTAAGCTCAGGACGGATGTAAGAAAGTCCAAAAAAGAGTGAATCAACTACCATGTGCAGGTCATTGTGCTTGATTTGCAGGGATGAAACAGAGGAGTGAGTACACCGAAATGTACCCAATAGGTTCAACCAATTGGGTGAGAGAAATCGAAACAAGTATGTAACAATAAAGAAACTTATCCCTACATTCAAAAAAGTTAGCACAAGATAAAATATATATAATAATAATAATGAGCTAAGATATTCTCAAGAATCCATGATGCCATATAACCATAATGTGAAATATAATGCACAACACATCTATCCAAATACCAATGGTGTCATAGCCTTGCCACCTGCCTGTGGTCAAGTAATATCAGAATGTCACAACCTTGACACTTGCTTTTGGTTAAGGAATATCAAAATACCACAACCTTCCCACCTACCTGTGGTTAAAGAATATCATAATGCCACAACCTTTCCACCTACCCGTGGTCAAGGAATATTATAATGCCAAGTCCTTGCAACCTGCCTGTGCTAAAGGTATATGAAGTATGAATCTCATCTGTGCCTCCTGCCCAGGTCGAGGGCGTGGTACCAATGTGAATCATACTGCCCTTGCCTCCTACCTGCGTCAAGGATAGTTACAAGCCACACATAATAGATGTAAATCAATAGTGCTCAAATATGCATGTACACATATAGAAAAGCATTTAAATAGGAATACGACACGAAACCTAATATAATCATATGCGCTCAAGGAGTAATATCAAGCGGTCATTGCTAATGCCCAAACCATTATCATATTTTAGATCATCATAATTAAATCCATAATCAAGTGTGACAACAATATTGGACCTTACTCGTTCGAATTATGCAAGAACATCAATATTACTGGACCTAACTCCTATCAAATATTCAAGAATAACAATATCATCGAACCTAAATCGTCCCAAATATACAAGAATAACAATGATATCGGACCTAACTCGTCCCAATAATGCTAGTGTATGAATAAAATACCAGACTTTACTCATCCTAAATATACAACTATAACAATGATACAGGACCTATCTTGTCCCAAAAAGAACAAGCATATCAGTAATACCAAACCTTACTCATCCCAATCGGTCTCACACGTCTAATTTAGTTAGACTCTATCTCGAGTCTTCATCATTTCATCATAATTCATCTTATTTCATCAATAGGATCAAAATCATACCACAATTTGGTTCAACAAGATTCACTTTCCCGTCATCATTTCAACACATCAACTCAATTACACAATTATCCATCTAAATCTCATGATTATCACATGAATAAGATCAATAATTCAAATTTTGTCCTAAACCGTTAGCCAAACCTACCTCGGTGCGGAAATCACAGTCGAACAAGCTTTCAATCAACTCAAGTCCTCAGATCGATCTTCCAATATGATCAATCACTATCAATAATATATCCTACTCATCAAGAGAAGCATTTTGATATCCATAATGGCATAGTTTAGGCTTAGGGCCAAATGGCTAAAATTCAAAATTCTCAAATATGAAAAATAACTTTAAAATCAAGTTCTACCGGAAAACTGAACTCCCAAAAAATGGAGTTCATGGGTGAAAATTTCATTAAACTTAGTCTTAAATTGATTGAGAAATAAATAGTTAAAGTTTGGGAAACATAGTCTAAAAATCCCTAATTTTGGGTGTTTAATTTCATGAAATCAAAGATAAAACTCATCGAAAATGATTAATTTAGTGTTAGAACACTTACCCAACAATAGTCTTTGAAAACCTTCAAACTTTCCCCAAAAATTTAGGAAGTTCGAAGATAGATTAAAAATGGTGTTATACGAGTTTAAAATTGCCCAAGTATAAAAACTACTCCATGATCGTGGAGCCTTTCCCGCGAACGCTGAGCCCAAGCAGCCACAACTCCGCGAACATGTGGCATAGTTCGTGAACACAGAGCTTAGCATATCCACACCTCCATGAACACGGAGGCTTCTTCGCAAAGGCAGAGAAGAAATCTACTGACGAGATATCATCAAACCAGCAATGCCAAGTCCGTTTTTCCATACTCGGATTGGACCCTTGACACTCATCTGAACTCAGCATTTCACTAACCAAATATTTATCTATAGCAGAAATAACGATATGGGCTCAACAGAATCATCATAAATTAGTTTCATACTCTCCTCACCATATTTACTAATGCAAGTAGATTAATCTAGTTTGAAACTCAAATACCAAAACTGCCCTCAGCCAGTCCAAAAATTATTCCAAGACTATTTCTAGCGTTAATTTCACCATCCAAAACTAGTAGAACTTTCAAAATTCTGAACCGAGCTTTTGAACTCTGAATGTTGACCAAAATCAAACTTGGCTCCGGTAATGACTAAAATCACAACTTTGGGCCTAAAAATCTCATTTAAACTCCAAATTCAGTTCTGCAACTTTCTATAGTTCAATTTTTATATTTTGGAGCTAATGAAATTGATGAATTCATGTTTCGACCTCCGAAACATAGAATGACATAAAAACAGTTTTTTTCAATAACTTAAGCCTCCAAAATGCAAAAATTCATATCTTCAACTTTTAAAACTTATGATTCTAGTTTCAACCATTCAAATTGTTCAAAATAGGCCCAAAGAAACTTGCTAAAGGATAAAATAGTAATTTTCACAGATAATACAAAAAATAATCGACCAGGTCATTACATTATTCACCACTAAAATGAATGTTCATTGTAAGGAACCAACTTTTATAAGACATTATTAATTCTTAAAATCAAGTTTTTGAAAGTGTGTGACCCAATGGAGATGCTTAGGTATGGATTCGAGTTGCTTAAGAAAGGAATTTAGGCTCTCTGGCCCTCCAAGGAACCTCCACGAGCCGTGGTCTTCACCACTGTCTGTGAAAGGGACCCTTGTAGGAGCCCCAACCTTTAAGCCATGATTTGGCTAAGGCAGCCACAAAAGTGCCTTTGCCTGGGCCATGCAAGCCACCACAAGTTATGGTAGGGTCTTTTGGTCCCAACCATGAGCCTTGGTAAGTTGTTTCTTGAAGCCCTCATCCTAAAATGTGGTTCTAGGTATAGAATTACCATCTTAGAACTTGGGTTATTTGTATAGACTGTTGTATGTTCAGTGCACCTTTGAATGGACCTGAAACTGTCAGTGGAACATTAGACTGAATTTGGCTAAGTGTCTGAAGACCCTTACCAAGGACCCTTGTATGCTCTGTGGTCATGTTCATGAGCCATGGTGCTCTTGATGGGCCACCTGGGCATTTTTTAGTGCTTGTTTCATTAATGACTTTCTCGTAATTTTAGTAATTTCTAACGGTCGTTCGTCACTTTCTAACCTATACTAAACCCTTGAAAAGAACTATACTCCTTCATTCTTATTCAAATTCATTCATTCTACTTAGAATACTCAAAGTATCTCTTATAAGAACTTCTCTCAAGTGAGCCATTGAAGTTATAACTTGGAAATTCAAGAAAGGCTTTCTTGTCAAATCAATTTCTTCTTAATTTTTCTAAGTTATTAATTGTATGTAGGATTGATTCATGGTTTCTTTCAACCATGAAGACCCAAGGATTGCTTATTTCTTAAAATATAATTTCAAGCTTACTTTGAATATGAGTCCCTTAAATTAATGTTGATTTGATTCAATTGAGATGTGGACTGTATTTAATTAATGATTTTAAAGTGATTGAAGCCCTAAATTTTTGAATTGCATTGATCTTATTAAGGTTTGAATATGTATCTTTAAATATTGAATTTAGGCTTGAGTAATCTCAAGTATGCTTTAAATGTGAATTTCTTTATGGATTTACTTTACTTTATTCTTATATTAATATTTTAAGTATGAATCTCTATTGCTCATGCTATTCTGTCATAATTCATGGCATATGCATACATGAATAATGATTTTCATGAAGATTATGATGTGGGTTAAGACCCAATTTTGTCAATGAATATGATTTTGATGAAAGTATTATTATGACATAATATGTGTCATATAATGTCTGTGATATGAATCTTTGAGTAAGTATGAGTGTTTACCCCAACATGTGCAAGTATGAATGAGTTATTCCTATACATGAAAGTATGATATGAAGTATGATTAGAGTCTTTATCCCATGTATGCATGATTATGATGTTTGTATAGATTTTAAGCCTAAGTATATATGGAAATGATTTGAAAGGACTTATGCCTCTTTTGAAAGAACGTATATGCATATGTATTCTCATGGGACGATGACTTAGCATCGAGTGGACTTGTAGGAGGGGGTCTAACTCCAAGGGTCCAATACCCAAGTCCCATAACTATGTGCTAGCGTAAGTTCATGTTTATGCCCCTTTAAGGGATGATTATGTTATGTTTATGAAAATCCTTCTAAAATGATCGGGTCATAAGGAAGGTGGCCATCACATCAAAATGATCGTGTTGTAATGTGTGGTGTAGGCTACCTTTGCCAAGTAGTCTACTCTCATCCAATGGGAGGCTTTCATTAGGCGAATTCATGTACTAGCTCAAATGGGTTTGAGATGTCATTTAGGGTTACATCCCCGCTATGTTTGAAGTATTAAAGCATTTCATGCATCATGGATTTTATGGCATATTGATATATTACTCTTTCTTGTATATATACTTCTTTCTACATATGTTTCCTTGTCATCTAATATTGAATGCAGGTTTAATAAGTTTATATGCATTGCATGCCTGCATACTTAGCAGATTCAAACGTACTAACATACAATCTTTGCTTACATGATCTAACCATCTAGGGATTAGAGACTATCTTCATCCACCTCTTGATGGTTAGCTCAGATTATGAGAGTTTCTTATGGTGAGTCTTATCATTCAAGGACAAACTACCTTCTATCTACCTATTGTGTTATTTCCACTAATATCTTTACTTTGAGGGTTGCCCGGGACATGTCTTGGCCCCCGTCCTATTCTATGAATTAGAAGCAATGTTGGACAACATGTAAACTCTATGTAGGGGCTTGTGTTTGAGTTATGCATCTTGCTTATATAGATTATGATTATGACTATCTCTTGATATTGATGATATGATGATTTATTCATGATAAGATGGAAATGTGGAAAGCCTTGAGCGCCTTCTATTCCGATAGCGTGATTCATACTTACCCGCCCCTTACTTCTTATGTGCTATGTGCTATGTGAATCCATTCAAATCCCTATCCCTATGAAATCCTCATAGCACAAGTCATACTTTTCCATCTCGTAGAACTATGTATTTATTGTCTTATTATTCCCTTCCAAATCGATGATGTGTAAGTACATGCTATGAGGCTTGTTTGGGGACTCTCAAGTTCCCATTTTCTATGTCACTCCTAGGCCCTAGCCTCAAGTTGTGACAAGCTTGGTATCAGAGCCCTAGGTTTATAAATGATCCTCAGAGTCCAACATGCCATGTCGAGTAGAGTCCTATTCATGAGTATGGAGTGCACCATACCTATGAGGTGAGAGGCTAATGATGGTGTTTTAGGAATTGTCTAACTTCTTCATTTCTTTTATCGTGATGTGAAATATGTCTTAGGACTTCCTAACTTTTTATGATATCCTTGATGCCTTACAGAAGATTCCTCCATGAAGAGCCCCTCTACCAAGGCAAGGTTTGATTAATGAGGACCAAATCCCTCATATTAGGGAGCCGATTACTCAGGTTGAATTCTGGACTACCTTTTCCATGCTTGATCATGTGGTGACCAAGAAGACTAAGCAGGCCAATCCTTCTGCTCATGCTCCCATTCTGGCTACTAGAATGAGAGATTTTACTCGGATGAGGATGCTTAAGAATTCATTGGTGAACTTTCTAAAGTGTTGACTATTATGGGGGTGACTTCAGAAGAGAAAGTTGAACTACCTGCCTATTAGTTAAAGGAAGTGGATCAAATGTGGTACAACAAATGGTTGGTGGAGAGGGTTTATGATGATAGGGTTGGCTAGGAAGAGTTTAAGTTTGCCTTTCTGGACCGTTTCTTTCCTCTTGAGCTTAGGGAGGCCAAGATGACAAAATTTATCAACCCGAAGTAGGGTTGTATGAGTGTGAGGGAATATGCCTCAAATTTACAAAGCTCTCAATGTATGCTCCAATGTTATTGGATGACCCCAGTGCAAGAATGCACAAGTTTAATTTTGGGATCTCTAATTTGGTTGTGAAGGAATGTCGTACGACTATGATTATTCAGGATATGGAAATTTCTAGGCTTATGAATTATGCCGAACAAATTGAAGGGGAAAATATCAAGGAGAAGAGAGCGAATGATTCTAAGAGAGCCTATTATGATGGTGGGTTCTCTAACTCTAAGAGAGGTGGTGGGTGTGGTCGCTTATAATAGGGCCAACATTCTTATGAAAGGGTTGTTAATGGTATGGTGCCTCCTCTCAAGGCACAAGTTGTAGGTGAACCAGTACCTCCTCGATGTGACAGGTGTAGGAAGAATCACTCGTGTGTATGTTAGAAATATTTTGGTGCTTGTATTAGGTGTGGTGATATGGGCCACAAGATTACTAATTGTCCTAAAGTTTTCAAGAAGGGTCAGGGTCAAATAACATAGGGTAATCAAGTCCAACTAAGGGATTTTCAAGGTGGTGCCCCTAGAAATAGTAGGTTCTATACTTTACATGCTTGATATGAAGTAGAGGAGACTCCGGACCTAGTGACTAGTACGTTAAAAGTCTCTGATTTTGATGCTTATGCTTTTTTTGATCCAGATGTAAATTTATCTTTTGTGACTCCTCTTTTGGCTGTTAAGTTTGGTTTGAGTCTTAAAATCTTGAGGGAGCCCTTTTATGTCTATACTCTCGTGGGTGAGTCTATTATTGCCAAAAAGTCTATCGAGGTTGTCATATCTCTGTCTTGAATAAAGTCCTTCCATGTGACCTTGTGGAACTTGAGATGTTTGATTTTGATATTATTCTTGGGATGTATTGGTTGCATACTTCATATGCCTCTATAGATTATAGAATCCAAAAAGTCAAATTTCAATTTTCAGATGAGCCTGTTCTTGAATGGAAGGGTAGTGACTCTTCTTTTAAAGTTTGGTTTATTTCTTATCTCAAGGCGCGGAAGATGATTTCTAATAGGTGCATCTATCATATTTTGAGGGTTAAAGATGTGGAGTCTGAGTCATCTACTCTTGAGTCGGTTTTGGTGGTTAATGGGTTTACAAATGTTTTTCCGGATGATTTTTTTGGTATTCCTCTCGAAAGGGAAGTAGACTTTGACATAGTTCTCCTTCCGATACTCAACATATTTCCATTCCTCTTTATCGGATGGCTTCTGCCGAATTAAAAGAGTTGTAACATCAATTGAAGGGCTAATTGGAGAAGGGTTTTATTAGACCAAATATATCATTGTGCGATGCTCCTGTGTTATTTATGAGAAAGAGAGATGGATCACTTCAAATATACATTGACTATAGGCAATTGAATAAAGTGATCATCAAATATATGTATCCATCGCCAAGGATCTACAACTTGTTTGATCAACTTCAAGGAGCTACCAATTTCTTAAATATTGACCTTTGTTCTAGTTATCATCAGTTGAGGGTCAAAGAGAATGATATTCCCAAAACTACTTTCCGAACTAGGTATGGGAATTTTGAATTTGTGGTAATGTCATTTGGTTGGACTAATATCCAGCTGTGTTTATGGATCTTATCAATTGGGTGTTCAAGCCATTTCTTGATAGTTGGTTGTCTTTATTGGTGATATTCTTATTTATTTCCAAAGTGAGAAGGAGCACATGAATCATTTGAGGTTGATTCTTCATACTTTGAGGGAGAAGCAATTGTATGCGAAGTTCAACCAATGTGAGTTTTGGCTGGGTGAAGTAGGTTTTTATGGTCATGTGGTATCTTGTGATTGCATTAATGTTGACTTAAAGAAGATTGAGACTGTGAAGAATGTCCAAGAACATTGACTCCTTTTGATATTCGATGTCGCCTTTGGTTGGCTTGTTATATAGGAGATTCGTTGAAGGTTTCTCATCTATTGCATCTCCATTGACTAAGTTGACTCAAAAGAAGGCCAAATTTATATTGTGAGATGATTGTGAGAAGAGTTTTCAGACCTTGATGGATCAACTTACATCGGCTCCTATTTTGACTTTACCTAGTGGCTTAGATGGGTTTGTGGCGTATTTTGATGCTCTTTGAATTGAGTTGGGTTGTGTAATCATGCAACATGGTAAGATGATAGCTTATGCATCAAGGCAACTAAAAGTGCATAGAAAATATTATTCAATTCATGATCTTGAGTTGGCAGTTGTGGTGTTTGCCTTGAATATTTGGAGACGTTATCCATGTGAGATTCATGTTGATGTGTTCACCCTTCACAAGAGTTTTCAATATGTGTTCACACAAAGAGATCTTAACTTGAGGCAAAGAAGGTTGTTGGAATTTCTTAAGGATTACAACATGAGTGTTCAATATCATCCCGGCAAGGCAATTGTTGTAGCTAATGCTCTTCGTAGGCTATCCATGGAAAGTGTGGACCATGTTGATGAGGGAAACAATGATTGCTAAAGGATGTCCATCGTTTGGCTAGATTGGGTGTTAGATTGACTGACTTTAATGATGGTGGCATTCATGTTCAGAATGTAGCTGAATCTTCTATGGTGGTTGATCTCAAGGAAAAATAAGACTTGACTTGTCCTTGGTTGAGTTGAAGCAGGTGGTTCCCGAAAAAAAGATTGAGGTTTTCTCCCAAGGGGGAGATGGTGTAATACAATATCATGATCGGTTATGTGTTTCAGGTATTGATGGGCTTAGAGAAGTGATCATACGTGAAGCCCATAAATCTCATTATTCTATACATTCGGGATCTACCAAGATATATCAGGACTTGAGGGAAGTGTATTGGTTGCATGGCATGAAGAAAGACATAGCAAAGTTTGTATCCAAATGTCCTAATTATCAACAAATAAAAGCAGAATATCAAAGGCATGGTGGTTTGGCTCAAGATATTGAGATTCCTACTTGAAAATGAGAAGATGTGGATATGGATTTTGTTGTTGGTTTGCCCCGTACCTAAAAATAATTCAACTCTATTTCGGTCATCGTTGATAGGATGAATAAATCGGCACATTTCTTACTAGTCAAGACTAATTTCAATTCCAAAGATTATGCAAGGTTATACATTCAAGAATTGGTAAGGTTGCATGGTGTGCCTATGTCTATCATATTGAATTGTGGCACCCAATTTACTTATCACTTTCGAAAATGGTTTCAAAATGAGCTTGACAGTAAGGTGAAGTTAAGTACCGCTTTCCATCCTCTAATCGATGGACAAGCTTAAAGGAAAATTCAAACTTTAGAAGACATGTTGAGGGCTTATGTGTTGGAATTCAAGGATAATTGGGATGATCATCTACCACTTATTAAGTTGGCCTACAACAACATTTTTCATGCCAATATTGGTATGACCCCATTTAAGGCTTTGTATGGGAGAAGGTGTAGATTCCCAGTGGGATGGTTTGAGTTAGGTGAGATGGGGTTGATTGGCCTAGATTTGGTGTTAGAGGCCATGGAAAAGGTGAAGTTGATTAAGGAAAAGCTGAAGGCGACTCAAAGTTGCAAAAAGTTATTCAGATATTAGAAAGAGGGATTTTGAGTTTCTTATCAGTGATTGGGTGTATGTAAAGGTTTCTCTTATGAAGGGTTAATGCATTTTGGTAAGAAGTGCAAGTTAAGTCCTCGATATGTAGGCCCTTATGAGATAGTTGAGCAGATTGGCAAGGTGGCCAATAGATTGAATTTGCCATTGAAGATGAGTTTTGTTCACCCGATTTTCCATGTATCAATGTTGAGAAAGTTGATTGGGGATCTGAGTTCAGTTTTCCCTTGGGAGGTGTTGAAGTTGAAGGGAACTTATCCTATGAACAGGTTCCGATTTAGATTTTAGATAGGCAAGTAAAACGGTTTCACAACAAGGATGTGGCTTCGGTTAAAGTGATTTGGAGGAATCAAATTATGGAGAGTGCTACATGGGAGGTGGAGACGGTCATGATGATGCAATATCCAATCTTTCCTCAGCTACTCAAGCCTAAGGTATTAAGTTCTTCCTATTCTAAATGGTCCTAATTTTTTCGCTCTTGTGTTTCAAGATATGACTTGCATACATGTGCACGAAAATGATTTAAAAGATGTTTTGACATGAGTTTAAATGATTTTTATGATTCTCAAGAAATGATTTATGCATTGTGTTTCTATGTTAGTCTAGCCTCTATAGCTTGTCCATTGCTCATTCAAGGATGAATGTTCTCAATGGGGTGAAGATGTAAGGACCAACATCTCATAGGATGTTATTGGTGCTTAAAATCATGTTTCTGGAGGTATATGAACCATGGGGGATGCTTTGGTATGGCTATGGGTGGCTTAAAGAAGGATTTTAGGCTTGGTGGCCTTCCAAGGAACCACCCACGAGTTGTGGTCCTCATCACTGGCAATGGAAGGGGCCCTAGCTTTTAGTCCAACATTTGGCTAAGACAGCCACCAAAGGGCCCATGCACGAGCCATGCAAGCCACCACGATTAGTGGTGGGGTCTCGTGGTACCCTCTAAGATCCATGAAGAGGTGTTTCATGAAGCCCTTTTCCTAAAATATGGTTCTAAGTATAAAATCACCATCTCAGAATTTAGATCATTTGTATGGTCCGTTGTACAATTAGTGCACCTTTGAATGGAATGTGAAACCGTTAGCGGAAACGACCTTAGTCTAAAATTTGCCTAAGTGTCTAAAGATCCTTACCACTGACCCTTGTACAGTCTGTGGTCATGTTCACGATTGTAGTGCTCTTTCACGACCTATCAGGCCACCTTTTAGTGCTCATTTCATTAATGACTTTCTTGTAATATTGGTGATTTCTGAGGGTCATTTGTGACTTTCTAACCTATTTTAAACCCCTTAAAAGACCTATAATCTTTCATTCTTATTCAAATTCATTCATTAGACTTAGAATAGTCAAAGTCTCTCTTATAAGAACTCCTCTCAAGTGTGCCATTGAAGATTCAACTTGGAAATTTAAGAAGGGCTTTCTTCTCAAATAGATTTCATCTTAACTCTTCAAGTTATCTAAGGTATGTGGGATTGATTCATGGTCCCTTTCAACCATGAAGACCCAAGGATTTCTTATTTCTTAAATAATGAATTTCAAGCTTACTTTGAATATGGTCTTTCAAATTAATGTTGATTTGATTCAATTGAGATGTGGAATGTATTTAATTGATGATTTTAAAGTGATTTAAGCCCTAAATTGTTGAATTTCATTATATTATGATGGTTAGAATATATATGTCCCTTTAGATATTGAATTTAGGCATGAGTAATCTCAAGTATGCTTTAAATGTGAATTACTTCCTGGATTTACTTTGATTTCATCTTATATTATTATTTTAAGTATGAATCTCTATTGCCCATGCTATTCTCTCATTAATCATGACATATGCATACATGAACATTGATTTTCATGAAGATTATAATGTGGGTTAAGACCCAACTATGTTGATGAATATGATTTTCGTAAAAAAATGGTTATAACATAAAATGTGATCACATAATGTCTAAGATATGACTCTTTGAGCAGTTATGTGTGTTTATACCAACATGTGCAGGTTTGAATGAGCTATTCTTATGCATGAAAGTATGATATGAAGTATGATTTGGCTCTTTAGCCTAAGTATGCATGATTATGAACTATGTTTGGCTTTTCAGCCTAAGTATGTATGGAAATGATTTAGAAGGACTTATGCCTCATTAGAAAGCACGTATATGCATATGTATTCTCATGGAATGATGACTTAGAACCGAGCGGACTTGTGGGAGGGGGGCTATCTCCAAGGGTCCAGTACCCAAGTCCCATAACTATGTGCCAATGTACATTCATGTTTAGACCCCTTAAAGGTATGATTATGTTATGTTCATAGAAATTCTTCCTAAATGACCAAGTCATAAGGAAGGTGGCCATCACACTAAAATAACCAGGTCATAAGGTTTGGTGTAGGATACCTTTAGCGAGTAGACTCTCATTCGATGGGAGGTTTTCATCGGACAAATTCATTTACTAGATCGCATGTGTTTGAGATGTTGGTTAGGGTCACATCCCACTATGTTTGAAGTATTAAGGAATTCCTTGCATCGTAGATTTCATGGCATATTGATATATTAATCTTTTCTTGTATATATACTTTTTTCTATATATGTGCCCCTGTCATCTGACATTGAATACATGTTTAATGAGTTCATATGCATTGCATGACCGCATACTTAGTACATTCAAACATACTAACGCATACTCTTTGCCTACATGATCTAACTATGTAGGGACAACAAACTATCTTCATCCACATCTTGATGGTTAGCTTGGATTATGAGAGTTGCTTGTGGTGAGTCCTATCATCCAAGGATAAACCACCTTCTATCTACCTATTATGCTATTTTCTCTTATGTCTTTACTTTGAGGGTGAGCCTAGGACATGTCTTGGCCCCCATACAATTCTATGACTTAGAGGTATTGTTGGATAACAAGTGAACTCTATGTACGGGTTTGTGTATATGTCATGCTATCTTGCTTATGGAGATCATGATTATGGCTATCTCTTGATGTTGATCATATGATGAATTGTTCATGATGAGATGGAAATATGGAAAGTCATGAGTCCATTTTATTCCCACAGGTTGAGTCATGCTTAACCACCACTTAGTTCTTATGTGCTATGTGTTATGCAAATCTATGCAAAAGCGTAAGTTATACTTTCCCATCCTATAGAACTATGTGTTTATTGTCTTATTATGCTCTTCCGAATTGATGATGTGTATGTGGATGCTACGAGGCTTGTTTGGGGACTCTCAGGTTCCCATTCGCTATGTCACTCCTAGGGCTTAGGCCCAGGTCGTGACATTCGTCTTCGAACATAAGGAAAAGAGGAGTACCTTAAGCCTCAAAGAGGCTAGGATATCTGGCCCGCATGTTAGATTCTAACTCTCAAGTAGCCTCATCATCATAATGGTGCTGCCACTAAACCTTCACAGAAGGTATGTCTTTGGATATCAATCTCCTGACCTGCCTGTCCAATATAGCTATGGGTTCCTCTTCAAAGGACAAATCTGGACTGAACTCAACAAAGTAATAAGAAATCACATAGGACTCTATAGGAATATATCGTCAGAGCATAGATACAAGAAAAACATGATGAACGGAAGATAATCTCGAAGGAAAATTAAACTCATGGGCTATCTCACCAACTCTCATTAAAATCTCAAATGGGCTAATGAATCTGGGAATAAGCTTGCCCCTCTTCCCAAATCTCATCACACCCTTCATAGGTGAGGCCTATAGCCAAACACTATCACAAACAGAGAACTCAAGAGGCATAACACTCTTATCTGCATAACTCTTTTGGCCACTCTAGGTGGTCCAAAGTCTACTTTGAATGAGTAGGACCCGGTCCATGAAATCTTCAAGCAAATCAATGCCCAACACCTTAGTCGAACCTGAATCAAACCATTCAATGGGTGATCTACACCTCTGTCCATACAAGGCCTAAAATGGTGCCATCTTAATGTTGGAATGACAACTGTTGTTCTATTCGAACTCTGCCAATGGTAAGTGTTGGTTCCACCGTGCTCAAATATCAATAACACAAGCCCTAAGCATGTCTTCCAAAACCAGAATGGTGCACCTTGTCTGACATTCCTTCTGAGGGTGAAAAGCTAAACTCAAATCCACATTAGTACCTAAACCACACTGTAGAGCCCGCCAAAAGTGAGAAGTAAACATAGACCCTCTATCCGATACTAGAGACAATGGCACACTATGCAACCTGGCAATGTCCCGGATATATAACCTAGCAAACTGCTCCGCACTGTAGCTAGTCTTCACCAGTAAGAAGTGTGCCGACTTGGTTAATCGATTAACGACCATACAAACTAAATCAAACTTGCCTAAGGCAATGGGAAAACTTATACAAAAATCCAAAGTTACTCTGTCCCACTTCCACTCGGGAATTGGCATCGTTTACATTGATCCACCTAGCTTTTGGTGCTAAGACTTCACCTGTTGACAATTTAAACACTTCGCCACAAACTCGGCTGTGTCTCTCCTCATGCCAAACCACCAATAATGTTGTTTAAGATCATGATACATCTTAGCCATACTCAAATGGATTGTATATCTAGCACAATGGGCCTCCTCTAATATCAATCTCACCTAGTTTCCCACATTAGGCAAACTAACCTTGCCATTAACCCTCAAAACACCATCAGAATCAATAATAGCCAAAACTGCACTTTGAGAACTCACCATACAACTTCTCTTTCCTCAATCTCTGTAGTACAGTCCTCAAGTGATGAACATGATCTTCCTTACTTGTGGAATAAACCAAGATATCATCTATAAACATAATCACAAAGATATCTAAATAGGGCTTGACCAATCAGTTCATTAACTCAATAAAAACAGCTAGGGCATTAGTCAACCCGAATGACATAACCACAAACTCATAAAGCCTATATATGTCCTGAAAGCTGTTTCTAGAATATCAGACTCCTGAATTCTCAATTGAAGATAACCAGACCTCAAGTCAATCTTGGAGAACAATGAATTACCCTGCAATTGGTCAGAAAGATCATCAATGCGAGGCAAAGATTATTTGTTTTTGATGGTCACTTTGTTAAGCTGACGATAGTCAATATAAATATGCATAGTACTATCTTTCTTCTTCACGAATAATAAAGGATCACCCCAAGGATATAAACTCAGATGAATAAAGTCTTTCTTCAGTAAATCCTCCAATTGCTCCTTTAACTCCTTCAACTTAGCCGAAGCCATGTGATAAGGAGCAATGGATATGGGCTTTGTGCCGGGCTCCACATTAATAGAAAAATCAATATCATGATCCAGAGGAACACTAGGAAAATTAGTTAGAATTATATCCATAAACTCTCTAGCAACGCTGGTAATCTCCAATGATGGGGACTCCTGAAAAATATCCCAAACACGAGCTGAATATGCCAAACACCCCTTCCCCATCAATCAACAAACATGCATATAGGATATAACACCTTTAGGATAGGAATTAGGTACTCCAGTCCACATCAACTGAGACAAATTGTGGCATAACAAGGTCACTATTTTCTCATGAAAATAAAAATAAGTATGATAAGGCGACAATAAGTCCATACCCAATATCACATCAAAATCTACCGTATCAAACAATATCAAATCAGCAATAGTATATCTCCCCATAAAAGTCACAACATATTCCTGATAAACCTGATTCACCATTAATGATTCACCCACCAGGTTTAGATACACACATAGGATCGACAAGCGCCTCACACATAATATCAATATCAGAAGTAAAATAGGCTAACACATAGAAATAAGTAGAGCCTGGGTCAAATAAAACTAAAACTGAACAATGGCACACTAGGACCATACCAGTGATAATTGCATCAGAGACCTCTATCTTAGCTTTATCTAGAATAACATAACAAACTCTACGACTTCTACCATCCTATGGACCCCCAGGGCCACCAACTCTCCCTGTACCACGACCTCCTCTAGCACCACCCCTCATGCCCTGAGAGGTGTCTCTAACTACTGCTCGAGTTCTTTACGCCTGAGTAGGAAGCACTCAATATGGTCAACGGTTGGCAAAGTGCCCAACCTTATCACAGATATAACAAGCCTTGGGGTCTCGCCCCTAAGATGACTGCAGTGAAAAACCACCACATCTTTCTGAACCAAGGGAACTATCACGACCTGTCTATATAAGCCTAGGTTTGTCAACACTATTAGATTTTGGAATAGCTACTTGAACGGCCCATCTATGATAGCCCTATCACTGAAACCCTCTATCACGGGGCTGGTGACCCCAAACTGATCATGCTGAGAAAATTCTCTTCCCACCATCCTTCCTCTCTTGCCTGATGCGCTCTATCATACAAGCATGATCCACAACACTCTGAAATGTGTCTCCAACCAACACTAAGAAAGCTGTAGCCTTCTGAAAATACCCTGGCAAGCCCTTGGCCAACCGTCAAATCATCTCGAACTCAGTAGGAATACTAGACTAAGCATACCTCAAGAAAGCATGAAATATGACCTCATAATCTGAAATCGACATAAAGCCCTGCTGCAGTCGACCACACTAATCTTTACATCCACCCGAAGGCTATAGATTACAAACCTCTCCAGAAACATCCTCGTGAACTGCCCCCAAGTCATCGCCGGAGATCCAATAGGCTGATGAGATAGAATTGACCTCCACCACTCTTTAGAAAGGTGAGTGAACTGGTATAAAGTATAGGAAAACCCATCGACTCTAGAATAGCTAGTTCAAAATCTGTTTGCCACTCCGATGGAAAAGCATAAGATTTATCGCTAGGAGTGCCCTCAAAATACAATAGATCCAACCGTACAAACCTCTCAAAGCTCTTCTACTATGCTCTAGACATGGCTAGGAAAGCAGAAAATGGTGGCACCATAAACAAAAGAGGTGCAATAGATAGAGAAATAGCCAAAATTTGAAACAGGGTACCCAAACTTGGTCTAGATGCTTGAAGTGGAGTAATAAAAATCACGGGAGAGTCTACTAGAGTCAAAGAAGGACCTGGAAGAATCATAGTCAGCTCAGGTGTAGCACTACATGGACCAACTGGTGTGGTAGCAACTGGTATCCCAATAGTAGTTGGGCCAGGAAGAGTTCCCTCCAATCTAACGAATAATCACATTAGTAGCTCCTGAACATACTGTGTAGGGGATGGAGCTAAAGGTGGTGGAATGGGATCAATAGGACCCTCTAGCACTATATTGGGCTCTAGAGAAGCCGATAGGGTTTATACCTTGGACTGTGCTGCCCCTCTAGAAATCCTTTGGCCCTTAGCCCTATCATGAACTCTGCCTTGACCTTGAGTGGGAGTCACATCGACTGACTCGGTATTTCCCACTAAGCCATGGGATCGAGTAATCGACTTTTGCAAAAAAAGAGTAGGTTGAATACTTTCAAACAGGTGATTTGACTAAACGCACGAATAAAAGTAACATGTGAAAAATTTTCCTATTTAGCATCCCATAGCCTCTCGAAGATTTGTGTGGACTTCTACATATTGATTTGCAAGACTCTACCACCAGACAACTTGCTCTTGACTCACAAGCCCCATGAACCTAGAGCTATGATTCCAAACTTGTCACGACTGAAAGGGGATCGCAACTACAAAAAAGGAAATAATGCAGAAACCATATCAACAAAACATAACAAATCTCTTAAAACTTTGAAGTCATGAGTAGAATAACATCTACACAATATAGAAGTGCAAATACTCATGTCTAAAATGAAATACAAGGCAGTCTCATAGAATTTGATGCAAGTCTGAAAAACAAGTAAAGAAAATCCCAAGGATCCATGGCGACTCGAAGTCTGAGCCTTACCGGTAAGATCAGGATAGATGTAGGAAAGTCCAAAAGGCGTGAATTAGCTACCCCGTGTGGGTCCTTGTGCTCAATTACAGGGATGAAATGGAGTAGGGATGAGTACACTGAAATGTACCCAGTAGGTTTAACTGATTGAGCAAGTGAATCGAAACTAGAATGTAACAATAAAAAACCAATGGTGTCACAACCATGCCACTTGCCCGTGGTCAAGTAATATTGGAATGCCACAACCTTGCCACCTGCCCATAGTCAAGAAATATCAGAATGCCACAACTTTTCCACTGCCCGTGGTCAAGGAATATCAGAATGCCACAATCTTGCCACCTGCTCATGGTCAAGGAATATTATGATGCCAATTGCTTGCCACTTGCCCGTGGTCAAGGTATATGAAGTATAGTTCTCACCCTTGCCTATTGCTCGGGTCAAGGGGGTGGTATAAATGTGAATCATAATGTCTTGCCTCCTACCCAGGTCAGGGGATGTTACTGGCCACACACAATAGATGTAAATCAACAGTGCAACTCAAATATCCATGTAACCTTTTCGAATAGCATTTCAACAGGAATATCAAGGCATGAAACTCAATATAATCACATGTGCTCAAGGAGTAATATCAAATGTCACAGCTATCACCCAAATCATTATCATATTTTAGATCATCATAAATAAATCTGTAATCAAGAGTGACAACAATATCGAACCTTACTCTTCTCAAGTATGCAAGAACATCAATATTACCGGACCTAACTCCTCCCAAATATGCAAGAATAACAATATCACCGAAACTAACTTGTCCCAAATATACAAGAATAACAATAATAAAGACCTAACCCATCCCAATAATACAAGTATATCAATAATACTGGACCTCACTCGTCCCAAATATAAAACTTTAACAATGATACCAGACGTAACTCATCCCAACAGTACAAGCATATCAATAATACCAGACCTTACTCATCCCAATTGGTCTCACAAGTCTCATTTTGTCACATTCTATCTCGAGTCCTCATTGCTTCATCACAATTCATCTCAGATCATCAATTGGATCAAAGTTATACAACAATTCAGCTCAACCAGATTCAATTTCCCATCATTGTTTTAACACATCAACTCGATTACAAAATTATCCATCTGAATCTCACAATACATGAATAAGATCAATAACTCAAATCTAGTCCCAAAAGGTTAACTTAACCAACCTCAATGCCAGAACCGCACTCGGACAAGCTTTCAATAAACTCAAGTCCTCAAATCAATCTCCAAATCTGACCAACCACTATCAACAATAGATCCTACTCATGAAGAGAACCATTTTGATACCCATAATAGCATAATTTAGGATTAGGGACAAAATGGTCAAATTTAGGCTTAATCTAAAATTCCCAAATATGAAAAATAACTTTAAAATCAAGTTCGACATGAAAAATCGAGTTGATGGGTAAAATTCCCATTAAAATCAAGGTTAAAGTTTTGAAAACATAGTCTAAAAATTCCCAATTACTGGTGTTTAATTTAATGAAATCAATGGTAAAAGTCATAGAAAATGATTAGTTTAGTGCTAGAAACACTTATGTCACGCCCTAAGTCCCATTAAGGCAGACTAACACCCGTTACTGATAAGGCTCGGGAGAACCAACATATAACTATGCACCTCCTGTGAACATTTAAGAGGTTTCCATATTCAATATGCTATTAGAAGAAAGTAAACTGTATTAACAAGCCAAAAGTAAATGCATAAGACTAGGCCGTTGGAGCCACGATGTCTATAGTATGCTACTTGACCACACTTTAGTTTACATAGTCTACAAAGCCTCTAGGTAAGGAGCAATATCCATATGGATCGAAACAAGCCCGCCTCATGACCAACTATACAATACAAAGTGCAAGTTCTAAACACACAAGCCTCGAAGCAACCTGGAGCTTAGTAATAGCAGCTGGAAAGTCCTGTACTCTTACTGGGGATATCTAGTAACTCCTGTACCTGCAGCATGAAATGCAGGTCCCCCGTAAGGGACGTCAATACGAGACAATGTACTGAATATGTAAGGCAGGAAATACTGTATATGAAATAAGAACTCAAATGATATCACACACTGGTGTGTAAGGATGAAAAGACCAACTTTAGTCATATTGTAGAATTATGTACTTTATGTGTTTTTATTACTTTACCATTCTTTACTGTATAATCTGTGCACAATATATCATGTAAATAACCAGCTGATTAGTGGTAAATCAATATCGGGATTGACTCATGCTAGGCTTTCCTTTCACCCCTGGGATACCCCCCGTAATATGAGATCGACCCACGCTAGGTGATTCTTCCACCCCTGGGATACTACCCATTAATAAGCAACTTTGAGTTATCTTTTATTTACTTTCCAGATGATTCTTTTGGTGTTCATAAACTTTAGAATTGTAGGAATATAGACATGTGACATATAAATAAACATAAAAGATAATACCACAATGAAAAGAGAGATACACAACTAATGAACCGTATAGTAGATTAAACAACACATGGACTTTGTTTGGTAAAAAGGAACTCATGTATCTTTGGTATCCATGTACGTATGCAGGTTTGACAATGGCTATGTATAGGAACATATGAACATGGTAAAGAGTGGAGAAACAATTATTAGTTATGTCGTAGTTGGTAAGTGCCCTCTATGTGCCAAGGACGGACGTAGATTTCATGCCAAGTAACATGAAATCAAGTAGCCTTACATACCTCGCTGTACTATGTCGTTATTACCTCGGAGTAGTATCCTTTTCCTCCAAACACTTATCTACAATATAGTAGGTGATAAAACTATTATAAGCAGCTAATAAACACATCTTGATAATCCAATTTCACCCAAAAATAATATCTGGGCAGCAAGCTCAGAATTAGCAACCAAAGAGTATTCTTTCAACATTTCCACTCCTAATCATATTTTCTAATACATGTTCTCATATACGTGTCTAATCCAACTTGTTTCAGTCCCATAACAGTGTTACAACAGCTCATAAAGTACAATATACAACAATTCTACACAACACGCAAGTAGGGAACGTAACATTACATCCTTTCGCTACATTTCAGCGTCAACAATTCCGAATCTGTTTCAACCTCAATCAAACAGTCCTCAACATATTTACACAAAAATACAGTCCTAAAACAGTACAAAAACAGTCCCCCAAGTGGATAGGAAATATGAGACAACCAGTCCCAATATCAGTCCACAAATTCCTACTAAGGGCGCAATTTAGGTATCATATAAGAACTCATTTTCGCGGAAGGTAAAAATGGTGCAGCAGCCTTCTTACACAACTACAGAACCAAACCTTGTTAAGAACATACATATTACTTCATAATCCAGCCAACTAACAAGAGAAAATCCTCTTAATTAACAAGAAAAGTGGACAACAATCTTTAGAACACATGCTGTCCAAAATTCCTGCACAAGTACAACCAGCATACTCTTCATGTTTTTCATGGAACAATTACACCAAACCATGGGTATTTTTACTTACCTTAGACCTCAAGGATTAGTTTCTCTTCAAGAACCCTAGAGGTGAGACTTGGCTGCTTTACAAAGTGAAGAAAGAGCAAGGAGAAACTCTGAGATAAATCTGATTTTTGGCTTTAAGAAAATGACTAAAAGTTGTTGGATTTTTGCTCCCTTTTATAAGGCTACTTTTGGCCGACTTTCTTTTGGATTTCTAGCCTTACTTTATTAAGGTTATGATGCAGCAACTTGACCTTTTCACTTGGGCCTTATTGTGCTTCAATTGGATGGGCTTTGTTGCAAATATTTCTTACTTAAACCCACTTAATTTGGGCCCTATTTGTGAATTGGTTTGTGAATGTAATTTGGCCCTTTTTTCCTATTCATCTTGGGCTGAAAATGTTGTCCTTTTATGATGCTAATCCATGGGCCCAAATGACATCCTTAACTCGGGGTTTATTTTTTATCAGACTTGAACAAATTCGGTGTTGGGCCTTATCTCCGTTTACCTAGCCTATTTAAGCTAAGCACGTAGGTGACTAACCTGCTAGCTTACTAAGTCTCACAAAAACCTCACTTATTTCATTTCGTTGAAGGTCACAATCTCCTTATCTTGACTTGAATATTATATACACTCTGTCATCTTAAGCGTTAGACGTACATATACCCCTTTAATCTGAAATTCATGCACTTTTAAAATGTGTGCGGATTTGACCCCGCCATATCATGTTTCATCTGTGTTGGACTAGTACATGTAAGATGTGGGGTGTTACATCCTCCCCCCTTAGGAACATTCGTCCCCGAATGTAAGCATAATTGAATAGGTTAAACAAGTTTGAACTTTCGTGTAAACATAGTTTTGAAAACATACTAAGAATTCATATTCACATACCTACTAATCCCTCAACTCTGTATCTTGGACTTCCTCTTTAGCTTCAAATAATAAGGGTATTTAGATCTCATTGCTTCCTCAGCCTCCCACGTTATCTCTTCTACCTGCTGGTTCCTCCAAAGCACTTTTACTGAAGGTATTTCTTTATTCCTTAGCTTTCTAATTTGACGATCTAGGATAGCAATAGGTGCCTCTTCATAGGTGAGATCTTCCATAACCTGCATATCTTCAATAGGCATAATACGAGATGGGTCACCTATGCATTTATGAAGCATTGAGACATGATAAACTAGATGAACCATTAAAAGCTCCTGGGGTAGCTCTAATTCAACCTGTCCAAACCTTTCAATAATCTTATATGACCCTATGTAACGTGGGCTTAGTTTTCCTTTCTTACAAAATTTTATAACACCATTCATTGGGGACACCTTTAAGAATACCCAATCTCCTACTGAGAATTCCAGTCCTCTTCTTCTAGCATCTGCATACGATTTGTGACCGTTGTCGTATTACCTTCACTTTTTCCATGGCTTGTTGGACTAGATCTGGACCAAGCAAGGTGGTTTCACCTACTTCAAACCATCCTATTGGTGATCTACACTTCCTTCTATACAAAGCTTCATACAGTGCCATCTTGATGCTTGAATAGTAGCTATTATTATAAGCAAATTTAATAAGTGGCAAATGGTCCACCCAACTACCTTTGAAGTCCAATGCACAAGCCCGCAACATATCTTCAAGTTTTTGAATGGTGCGTTCTGCTTGACCATCTGTCTGCGGGTGGAAAGTATGCTTAAATTCACTTGTGTTCCTAAGCTCCTTTGGAAGGATTTCCAAAACTTTGCGGTGAATTGAGCTCCCCGATCAAATATAATGGATATTGGGACCCCATGTATCCTAACTATCTCTTTAAGGTATAGCTTTGCATAATCTTCAGCTGTATAATCACTCCTAACCGGTAGGAAGTGTGCTGACTTTGTGAGTCTATCAACTATCATCCATATGGAGTCAAACTTCTAAAATGAGTGAGGCAACCCAGTAACAAAATCCATATTAATCATATCCTACTTCCATGCTGGAAGCTCTATACATTGCATATAACCTACCGGCTTTTGGTTCTCTACCTTAACTTGTTGGTAATTCAGATAGTGAGCCACAAATTCTACAAGGTCCTTTTTCATGCCTTCCCACCAAAACATTCCCTTCAGGTCATGATACATCTGAGTTGATCCTGGATAGATAGAATATTTTGAATGATGGGCTTCTTCCATTATCCTCCTTCTGAATCCATTTATATTAGGAACACATAATCTATTTTGACAATAAAGTACTCCATTTTGGGTAAGTTCAAAGCTCTTCATCGTGCCTTGACTCACCTTCTCCTTAAGTCGTCGTAGAATAGGATCTTTGAACTGCTTTTCTCTTACCTCTTTTACTAATGAAGACGTTGTAGCATTTTGCACAATAACCTCTTCTTTTGGAGTTTCGAGGAGGCGAACCCCCAAATTGGCTAGTTGACATAGATCCTTATCCACTTCTTGACGTACCATGGACTGCTCACTAATATTCATAATTGCCTTATGACTCAGAGCATTGGCTACCACATTTGCTTTCCCTGGATGGTATAGTATATCAACATCATAATCCTTTATTAGCTCCAGCCACTTCCGCTGCCTTAAATTTAGGTCTTTCTGTTTAAGATGTACTGTAGGCTCTTATGATCAGTTGATATGTCAACATGAACTCCATACAAATAATGGCGCCATATTTTCAAGGCAAACACAACAGCTGCTAGCTCAAGGTCATGTGTTGGGTAGTTTTTCTCATGTGGCCGCAGTTTTCTCGAGGCATAAGCAATTACCCTACCATTTTGTGTCAGTACACACCCTAAGCCAACCCCGAAGCATCACAATACACCACATACCCCTCTGTGCCTTCTGGAAGAACTAATACAGGTGCAGAAGTTGGCCTTCTTTTCAACTCTTGAAAGCTCCTTTCACATGCATCATTCCATTGAAATTTGGTCACCTTATGTGTCAACTTTGTTAGAGGTGCGGAAATAGAAGAAAAACCTTCAATAAATCTTCTGTAACAACCTGCTAACCCTAAGAAGCTTCGAACTTCTATGGGTGTTGTTTGCCTTGGCCAATCTTTCACGGCCTCTATCATTTGTGTATCAACCCTTCTTCCTTCATCAGATATAATATAACCCAAGAATGCCACGGATTTCAACCAAAATTTACATTTGAAAAACTTGGCATACAATTGCCGATCACGAAGAACTTGTAATACTTGTCGTAATTGATTTGCATGGTCCTCTTCTGATCTCAAATACACCAAAATGTCATCTATAAATACTATCACAAAGACATCCAAGAATGGCTTGAATACCATGTTCATTAAGTCCATAAAAACTGCTGGTGCATTGGTCAGCCCAAATGATATAACAAGAAATTCAAAGTGACCATAGCGTGTCCTAAAGGCTATCTTGGGTATGTCTTTCTTCTTCACCCTCACTTGGTGATAACCTGACCTCAAATCAATTTTTGAAAAGCACTTGGCACCTTGTAACTGATCAAATAAACCATCAATCCTGGGGAGGGGGGTATTTGTTTTTAATTGTCATTCTATTCAATTGTCGGTAATCAATAAGCATTCTCAAGGTGCCATCCTTTTTACGTACAAATAACACTGGTGCACCCCAAGGGGACACTAGGTCTTCTAAAACCCTTCTCTAGCAAATATTTTAATTACTCCTTTAATTGACGTAATTCTACCGGGGTCTAACTATATGGGGGAATAGAAATAGGTTGAGTGCCTAAAGTAAGTCATTGCCAAAATCTATTTCTCGTTCTGGAGGTAAACCTGGAAGCTCTTCGGGAAACACATCAACAAATTTATTCACTACGGGAACAGATTGAAGAGTTGGTGATTCTGCTTGCATATCCCTTACTCTAACTAGATGACATATATATCCCTTTGACATCATCTTCCTTTCCTTAAAATAGGAAATACACTTACCCTTTAGTGCCCCAATATTACCTTCCCATTCAAGGACCGCCTCTTTTGGAAAGTGGAAATACACTCTCTTAGTCCGGCAATATACAGTAGCATAGCAAGAAGCTAACCAATCCATACCCATTATAACATCAAATTCCACCATATCTAACTCAACAAGGTCTGCCAATGTGTCACAGTCACAAACAGTTACTATACAGTCATAATAGGCCCTTCTAGCTATAATAGATTCACTGGTTGGTATAGACACTTCAAATGGCTCGTTCAATAATTTAGGTGTTCTTTTAAGCTTCCTAGCCACGAGTGGAGTGATATATGATAATGTAGAACAAGGGTCAATTAATGCATACACATTTTGTGAAAAGATGGAAAATGTACCTGTGACCACATCAGATGAAGCTTCTAAATTTTGCCGACTCCCCAGAGCATAAGTGCAATTCTGGGCTCCGCTAGAGCTAGTTGCCTTATCTACTACCTCTACCACGGCCTGCAGGCGTTTGCTGACCCCTACCGAATGGAGGAACTAACGATGATGATGCAACAGTTGATCCAGTAGGTTGTACTATATCACCCATACGTCTTTTTGGGCAATCTCTCATCATATGCTCTGGTATACCACACCAATAACAAGCATCTGTCCCAACACTACATGTAGCTAAATGACTCCTCCCACATTGTTTGCAAAGCTGCCTAGGAGGGATTTGCTGGCTGGCCGAATATCCTGTTGTCGTGCACCTTGACCCTCACTTCTTTGACTGAACTGATTAACTTTAGACCCTTGAAATTGTGGTGGAGCACTGACTGAAGAGTAGGAGGATGATGGTCTAGGTGGTTTATTAGGAAATCGGGGCCTAAACTCACCTTGGGATGGTACAAATTGCCCTGTAGATCTGGTCCTCTTGGACTGCCCTCTTTCTAACTCCTGTGTCTTTCTTCTTTGCCTCTGATCCTTTAGTTTTTGTGCAAATGCTTGCATCCTCGCTATATCCATGTCTTTATTCAAATAAACAATGGTGCAGTCTCTGACCAGATACAGATCCAACCTATCCACGTATCGATGAACTCTATCTGCCATAGTAGCAACTACATTAGGAGAATACCTGGACAGGGAATTAAATTGAAGGCTATACTCCCTCACGCTCATATTCCCTTTGTGATGATTAAGAAACTGATCTGCCCGAGCCTCTCGGATCTCGTATGGCAAGTAATGTTCAAGAAATGCCTCTTTGAACTCCTTCCAGGTAGTTGGAGGTGCATCTATACCCTTAGATTGCTTCCAAGCTTCATACCACAATATAGCCACACCCTTCAATCTATATGCTGCCAGTTCCACAGCTTCTGTGCCGCTTATGTGCATAACATATAAAGTGCGTTGGACCTGATCGATGAAGTCTTGTGGATCTTCATTAGGATCTAACCCGGTAAAGGATGGAGGGTTCAAATTAAGGAAGTCACGTATCCTCGTGCTAGCTGCCCTATTCACACCACCTGCACCTATAATTGGGCCTTCTTGTCTTTGGCTCTGGCCAGCAACTATCTGAGTCAATAATTGGACCGCATTTCTCAGATCCTGCACGGTAGCGTCGGTAGGTGGTTTTGGGGGAGTTTTACTACTTCCTGGTTCATCAGGAGCTGGAGGAGTTGAAGATGTTTGTGATAGAGACTCATCTTGGGCCTCATTTCGTCGTCTCACCCGACTGGGTGCACCAACTACCACTTCCACTTCCTTCCCTTTGCCTTTACTTTTCCTTGTTTCAGGCATACTTGCTGTATAAAACAATTTAAAGGCTAGAAATAATCATCCTACAACACTTGGCTCTATGGCACGATCTAAACAATGAAAAGAAAGTGACAACTCCTAAATGCCACGTAGCCTCCTGCTTATAAATGTGGTGTACAACACATCTATAAACAAGACTACATAGACATGGCTTTGTAGACACCCTAGGATGACCCGCTCTGATACCACTTCTGTCACGCCCTAAGTCCCATTAAGGCGGACTGGCACCCGTTGCTGACAAGGCTCGGGTGAACCAACATATAACTACGCACCTGCTATGAACATTTAAGAGGTTTCTAGATTCAATATGTTGTTAGAAGAAAGTAAACTGTATTAACAAGCCAAATGTAAATGCATAAGACTAGGTCGTTGGAACCACGATGTCTATAGTATGCTACTTGACCACACTTTAATTTACATAGTCTACAAAGCCTCCAGGTAAGGAGCAATATCCATATGGGTCGGGACAGGCCCCGCCTCATGACTAACTATACAATACAAAGTACAAGTTCTAAACACACAAGCCCCGAAGCAACCTAGACCTTAGTAATAGCAGCTGGAAAGTCCTGTACTCTTACTAGGGATATCTAGTAACTCCTGTACCTGCAACATGAAATGCAGGTCCCCCGTAAGGGGCGTCAGTACAAGATAATGTACTGAATATGTAAGGCAGGAAATACTGTATATGAAATAAGAACTCAAATGATATCACACACTGGTGTGTAAGGATGAAAAGACCACCTTTAGTCATACTGTGGAATCATGTACTTTATGTGTTTTTATTACTTTACCATTCTTTACTGTATAATCTGTGCACAATATATCATGTAAATGACCAGCTGATCAGTGGTAAATCAATATCAGGATCGACCCATGTTAGGCTTTCCTTTCACCCCTAGGATACCCCCCATAATATGGGATCGACCCATGCTAGGTGATTCTTCCACCCCTGGGATACCACCCATTAATAAGCAACTTTGAGTTATCTTTTATTTACTTTCGAAATGATTCTTTTGGTGGTCATAACCTTTAGAACTGTAGGAATATAGACATGTGATATATAGACAACCATACAAGATAATACCACAATGAAAAGAGAGATACACAACTAATGAACCGTATAGGAGATTAAACAACACATGGACTTTGTTTCGTAAAAAGGAACTCATGTATCTTTGGTATCCAAGTACGTATGCAGGTTTGACAATGGCTATACGTATGCAGGTTTGACAATGGCTATGTATGGGAACATATGAACATGATAAATAGTGGAGACACAATTATTAGTTATGTCGTAGTTGGTAAGTGCCCTCTATGTACCAAGGACAGACGTAGATTTCATGC
This sequence comes from Solanum rostratum, assembly GCA_029948455.1. NCBI lineage: Eukaryota > Viridiplantae > Streptophyta > Magnoliopsida > Solanales > Solanaceae > Solanum > Solanum rostratum. The sequence continues at coordinate 52,185,180 of CM057046.1, forward strand.
CAAGTAATAGGAAATCAAGTAGCCTTACATACCTCGCTGTACTATGTCGTTATTACCTCGGAGTAGTATCCTTTTCCTCCAAACACTTATCTACAATATAGTAGGTGATAAAACTATTATTAGCAGCTAATTAACACATCTTGGTAATCCAACTTCACCCAAAAATAATATCTGGGCAGCAAGCTCGAAATTAGCAACCAAAGAGGATTCTTTCAACATTTCCACTCCTAATCATATTTTCTAATACATGTTCTCATATACTTATATTATCCAGCTTGTTTCAGTCCCATAACAGTGTTACAAAAGCTCATAAAGTACAACATACAACAATTCTACACAACACGCAAGTAGGCAACGTAACATTACATCCTTTCGCTACATTTCGGCATCAACAATTCCAAATCTGTTTCAACCTCAACCAAACTGTCCTCTACATTTTTACACACAAATACAGTCCTAAAACAATACAATAATAGTCCCCCAAGTGGATAGAAAACATGAGACAACCATTCCCAATATTCAGTCCACAAATTCCTACTAAGGGTGCAATTTAGGTATCATATAAAAACTCATTTTCGCGGAAGGTAAAAATGGTGCAACAGCCTTCTTACACAACTACAGAACCAAACCTTGTTAAGAACATACATATTACTTCCTAATCCAGCCAACCAACAAAAGAAAAGCCTCTTAATTAACAAGAAAAGTGGACAACAATCTTTGGAACACATGCTGTCCCAAATTCCTACACAAGTATAACTAGCATACTCTTCATGTTTTTCATGGAAAAATTACACCAAACCATAGGTATTTTTACTTATCTTAGCTCTCAATGATTAGGTTCTCTTTAAGAACCCTAGAGGTGAGCCTTGGCTGCTTTACAAAGTGAAGAAAGAGCAAGGAGAAACTTTGAGACAAATATGATTTTTGGCTTTAAGAAAATGACTAAAAGTTGCTGGATTTGCTCCCTTTTATAAGGCCACTTTCGGCCGACTTTCTTTTGGATTTCCAGCCTTACTCTATTAAGGTTATGATGCAGCAACTTGGTCTTTTCACTTGGGCTTTATTGGTCTTCAATTGGATGGGCTTTATTGCAAATAATTTTCACTTAAACCCACATAATTTGGGCCTTATTTGTGAATTGGGTTGTGAATGTAATTTGACCCTTTTTCCTATTCATCTTGGGCTGCAAATGTTGTCCTTTTATGATGCTAAGCCATGGGCCCAAATGACATCCTTAACTCAGGGTTTATTCTTTATCGGACTTGAACAAATTCGGTGTTGGGCCTTGTCTCCGTTTACCTAGCCTATTTAAGCTAAGCACGTAGGTGACTCACCGGCTAGCTTCCTAAGTCTCACAAGCACCTCACTTATTTCACTTCATTTAAGGTCACAATCTCCTTAAATTGACTTAAAAATTATATACACTCGGTCATCTTAAGCGTTAGACGTACATATACCCCTTTAATCTAAAATTCACGTACTTTTAAATGTGTGCGGATTTGACCCCGCCATATCATGTTTCATTTGTGTTGGACTAGTACATGTAAGATGTGGGGTGTTACAACTTACCCAACAATAATCTTTGTAAAGCTTTCTTCAAAATCGCCCCAAAAAGCTGGGGAGTTTGAAAATGGATTCAAACGGTGTTTTACGAGTTTGAAACTTCCTAGGTATAAAAACTACTCCGCGATCACGGAGCCCATCTCGCGAACACAGAGACCAACCAGCCACAACTCTGCGAATGTGTGACATAGTCCATGAATGTCAAGCTCAGTAGAGCCACACCTCTGCGAATGTGGGGCTTCTCCGGTAAGGCGGTGAAGAGGTCTGCCTACACTAGATATCTGCGAACCAGCAATGCAAAGTCAAATTTTCCTATACGGAATGGACCACTGAAACTCATCCAAATTCATAATTTCATAAATCAAATATTTATCCATACCATAAACATCGATCTAGACTCAATGGAATTATCAGAAATTAGATCATGTTCTCCTCGCAACATTTACCAATGCAAGTCGATAAAACTAGTTTGAAACTCAAAATACCAAAAATGCCCTCAGCCAGTCCAAAAATTATTCCGAGAATATTTCTAGCACTAGTTTCACCATCCGAAACTAGTAACTATCAAAATTCTGATCTTAGCTTTAGAACTCTGAATGTTGACCGAAGTCAAACTTTAGTTGCGATAACAACTAAAATTATCACTTTGGGTCTAAAAATCTCATTTAAACTCCAAATTCAGTTTTGTAGCTTTCTGTAGTTTTGTTTTGACATTCCAGAGCTAATGGAATTGACAAATCCCCAATCCAACCTTTGAAACTCAAAATGAAACAAAAACTCATTTTCTCAGTAAGTTAAGCTTCCAAAATAGGTCCAAAGCAACTTACAATAGGATAAATAGTAATTTTCATCGATGATGTCAAAAATGACCAACTAGGTCATTACATTATTCACCACTAAAAAGAATGTTCATCCTTGAACATAAGGAAAAGCGGAGAACCTAAAGCCTCAAAGAGGCTGTGATATCTTGCCCCCATGTTAGATTCCAACTCCTAAGCAGCCTTATTAATAGATTGCTGCCACTAAACCTTCATAGAAGGTATATATTTGGATCTCAATCTCCGGACTTGCTTGTCCCATATAGCTATAGGTTCCTCTTTGAAGGACAAATTTGGACCCAACTCAAAAGAGTCATAAGAAATCATATGGGTCTCATCAGGATTATATCAGCAAATCATAAAAACATGGAAAATAGGATGAACAGAAGAAAATCTCGGTAGTAAAGCCAAATCATTCGCTAGCTCACCAACTCTCGTCAAAATCTCAAATGGGCTGAAGAATATGGGACTAAGCTTGCCCCTCTTCCTTAATCTCATCACACCCTTCATGGGTGAAAGTTTTAGCCAAACACTATCACTAACAGTGAACTCAAGAGGCCTAACCCTCTTATCTGCATAGTGCTTCTAGGAAATCCAAATTCTACTCTGAATCAGTCGGACCATTTCAATGGCATCCTAAAGCAAATCAACACCCAATGCCTCAGCCGAACCTAAATCAAACCATCTAATGGGTGATCTACAGCTTTCGCCATACATGGCCTCAAACGGTGCCATCTGGATGTTGGAATATTAATTGTTGTTATATGAAACTCTGCCAATGGTACGTACTGGCCCCACTAGGCCTCAAAATAAATAACACAAGCCCTAAGCATATCCTCCAAAACTTGAATGGTACACTCTTACTGACCATCAGTCTAAGGTTGAAAATCTGAACTCATATCTATGCTCGTACCCAAAGAACGTTGTAGAGCCCGCCGAAAGTGGGAAGTAAACATAGACGATCTGCCTGATACTATAGTCACTGGTATATCATGCTACTTGGTAATGTCCCAGATATCTAACGTAGCCAACTGCTCCACATTATAGCTAGTCTTCACTAGTAAGAAGTGTGCCAACTTGGTCAATCGATCAACGACCATCCAAACTGAATCACATTTTCCCAAGGCCATTAGCAAACCTGTAACAAAATCTATTGTCACTCTCTCCCACTTTCACTTGGGAATTAGCATCCTTTGCATTGATTCACCAGGATTTTGATGCTCATACTTCACCTATTGACAATTCAAGCACTTCGCCACAAACTCGGCTATGTTTCTCCTCATGTCAAACCCCGATAATGCTGTTTAAGATCATGATACATCTCAACCACACCAAATGGATAGAATATCTAGCACAATGGGCCTCCTCTAATATCAATCTCACCAAGATTCCCACCTTAGGCATAAAACCTCTACCATTAACCCTCAAAACACCATTAGAATCAATAATAGCCACCTTGGCTTCACCTCTCAATATTTTGTCATGAATCATGCATAGTTTGGGATCCTCAAGCTGGTGAGCACATTTTTTATCAAATAAGGATGATCTAGCCTCAACAAAGGCCAAAATACTCTAAGATGGAGAAATATCCAAATGAACTATCTGTCTAGCAAGTGACTGAACCTCAGAGGCTAAGGGTCTCTCCTCAGCCCTCAGGAATGCCAAACTCCCCATACTAGTAGCCTTCCGGCTCAAGCATTTGCCACCAAATTGGCCTTCCCTAGGTGATGTAAAATAGTGATATTGTAGTCCTTAAGCAACTCCAATCACCCACGCTGTCTCACGTTTAGATTAGGCTAAGAAAAGATGTATTTGAGACTCCGGTGATCAGTAAAAATCTCACAATGCACCCCGTAAAGATAATGTTTCCACAACTTCAACAAACAGACAACCACAACCAACTCCAAGTCATGGGTAGGGTAGTTTCTCTCATGCACTTTCAGATGTGTAGAAGCATACGCTGTCACTTTCCTCTCTTTATCAATACACCACCTAAACCCACACCTGAAGCATCATAATATACCACTTGGAACTCCCTCCTCAGGAAAAGTAACAATAGAACCTGAAATTAACAAATCTTTGAGCTTTTTGTAGCTCAACTCACAATCTTCCGACCACTAAAATTCTACAGCCTTCTAAGTTAATCAAGTCAACGGGGCTACCATAGATGAGAAACCCTAAACAAAATGATAATAATACCCTACTAAATCAAGGAAACTCTGAATCTCAATCACGGAGTAGGCGTAGCGCACTCACGAACAACTTCTACCTTAGATGGATCTACCATAATACCCTCTTTTAACACAACATGGACAAGAAATGCAACAGATTCATGCAAAAACTCTCACTTTGAGAACTTTGCATACAAATTTTCTTCCCTCAATCTTTAGAGTATAGTCCTCAAGTGCTGAATATGATCTGCCTCACTTTTTGAATAAACCAAGATATCATCTATGAACGCAATCACAAAGATGTCTAAATAGGGGTTGAATACTCAGTTCATTAACTCCATAAAAAAAGCTGGGCATTAGTCAGCCCATATGATATAACCACAAACTCATTATGCCCGTAATAGGTCCTTCAAGTTATCTTCGGGATATAAGACTCCCGAACTCTCAACTGATTATAATAGTACCTCAAGTCAATCTTGGAGAACACCGAGACACCCTGCAACTGGTCAAAAAGATCAGCAATGCGAGGCAAAGGATATTTGTTTATTAATGGTCACTTTATTAAGATGACGATAGTCAATACACATACACATAGTGCCATCTTTCTTCTTCACGAATAATACAGGACCACCCCAGGGAGATACACACGGACGAATAAAGCCTTTCTTCAACAAATCCTCCATTTGGTTCTTCAACTCTTTCAACTCTGCAGGAGCCATCTAATAAGGAGCAATTGGTAATGGGCTTAGTGCCCGACTCCATATCAAAAACAAAATCAATATGACAATCTGAAGGAATACTAGGCAAATCAGTTGAAAATACATCCATAAACTCTCTAGCAACCCTGGTAATCTCCAACGTTAGGTAATCCTGAGAATTAGCCCAAACATGAGCTAAACAAGCAAAACACCCCTTCCCCATCAATCGACAAGTAAGCAAAGAAGAAACCCTTAGGATAGGAACTAGGTACTCCATTCCACATCAACTGAGGCAAATCGGGGAATGATAAGGCCACAGTCTTTGCATGACAATCAAGAATAGCATGATAAGGCTACAATCGGTCCATACCCAATATTATATCAAAATCTACCGTATCCAATAATGTCAAATCTGCAATAGTATCTCTCCCCATAGAAGTCATAACACATCCCTGATACACTTGATTCACCACTAAAGATTTACCCACCGGTGTGGATACACATCTAGGCTCGGCATGTAGCTTACACACAATATCAATATCAGAAGCAAAATAGGCTGACACATAGGAATAAGTAGAGTCTGGGTTAAATAAAAGTGAAGTTGAACAACGGCACACTAGGACCATACCTGCTATAACTATATCAGAGATCTCAGCCTTGAATATATCTGGAATAACATAATAAACTCTATAACCAAAATAGCATATGGGCCTCCATGTGCACCAGTTCTCCCTGTATCACGACCTCCTCTAGCATCACTCCTCATGCCCTGAGAGGTGTCTCTAGCTACTGCCTGGGGTCCTTAAGCCTGAGTCGGAAGCACTTGATTTGTAAAACAGTTGGCGAAGAGCCCAACCTCATCACATATATAACAAGACTTGGGGTCTTACTCTTGAGATGACTGTGATGATGAACCCCTACATCTAGCTGAACCAAGGGAACTATCATAGCCCTTCTGTATAGGCCTAGGTCTGTCAGCACTTTCAGATGCTAGAATTATTGCGTGAACTGCCCAACCTTGCCTCTGAAACCCTCTATCACGGGGTTGGTGTTCGTTGAACTGACCATGGTGACGGAAACTTATCCTGCCACCCTACCTGTCATGCCTAATATACTCTATCATACGAGCGTGATCTATAACACTTTGAAAAGTGCCTCCATCAAATACTAAGGAAGTTGTATCCTCTTGAAGATACCCTTGGCAAGGGCGGTGAACTGGTAAGAAGTGTAGGCAAACTCATTGACTTAAGAATAGCCAAGTTACATAACCGATCCTAAAACTCCGACAAAAAAGCATAAGCTCTATCGCAAGGAGTGCCATTAAAACATGGTGGAGCCAGACTTAAAAACCTCTCAAAGCTCTTCTACTCCACTATTGAGATGGACGGGATGAAAGAAGATGGTGGCACCTTAAACAAGGGAGGTGCAATATATAGAGCAACAACCAAAAATCTGAAAATGAGTATCCGAACTCGGTCTAGTTACCTAAAGTGGAGTAATAATTGTCAGAGAGGGTCTGCTGGAGTCAAAATTGGACCCATGTGAATCATAGCTGGCTCAAATGGAGCATTACAAGGACCAACTGATGTGGTAGAAACTAGTATCTCAATAGTAGCTAGGGCTCGAGGACCTTCATCCAGTCTAGCTAATAACCGGATAAGTAGCTTCTGAACTGATGGTGTAGGGGATGGAGCTAAAGGCGGTAAAACATTCTCAATAGGCCTCTCTAGCACCGTAGTATGCTCTGGAGAAGCTATTCTGGTCTTTCCCTAGGATGGTGCTACCCCTATAGAAATCCTTCGGTCCTTGGCCCTATCACAAACTCTACCTCAACCTCGAGTAGGAGTCACATCAGCTGACTCCGGCTCACCCACTAAGCACAGAGTAAAGTAATCAGCATCTACACTGGAGTAGGTTAGATACTTTTGAACATGTGATATGGAGAAACACATAAATAAAAGTAAAATGTGAAAATTGTTCCTATTAAGCATCCCATAGCCTCCCGAAGATGGGTGTGGACTTCTACGCACTGACCCATGAGACCCTACCAGACAATATGATGTTGACACACGAGCCCAATAAACTGAAAGATCTTATACTAAACTTGTCATGACTCAAAATGGATCGCAACTACATAAAAAGATATAACATGAAATTATCTAAACATAACATAACAAATCTCCCAAAATCTAGATTCATGAGTACAAGGACATCAAACAAGTACAAAAGTCTAAATACACATGTCTCAAACGACATACAAGGCTATCTCATAGAATTTGATACATGTTTGAAAAGAAAAGTAAAGGAAATCCCAAGGATCTATGATGACTTGAAGTCTGAGCCTCACTGGTAAGATCAGGGTGAATATAGGAAAGTCCAAAAGGAGTGAATCGGCTACCCTGTATGGGTCCCTTTGCCCAAATTTTAGGGATGAAATAGAGTAGGAGTAAGTACACTAACATGTACCAGTAGGTTCAACAGAATGGGTAAGAGAAATCAAAACACTATGTAACAATGAAGAACCCTATCCCTGTATCAAAAAAGGTTAGCATAAGATAAATATATATAATAAGAGTGAGCTAAGATATCCTCAAGAGTCCATGATGACTTTTAACGACATTGTGAAATATAATGCACAACTCATCAATCCAAATACCAATGGTGTCAAGGTCTTGCCACCTGCCCGTGGTCAAGTAATATCAGAATGCCACAACCTTGCCATTTGCCTGTAGTCGAGGAATATCAGAATACCACAACCTTTCCACCTGTTTGTGGACAAGGAATATCAAAATGCCATAACATTGCCACTTGCTATTATGATGCCATGTCCTTGGCACCTGCCCGTGGTCAAGGTATATGAAGTATAAATCTCACCCTTGCCTCCTACCCTGTCCAAGGTGGTGGTACCAATGTGAATCATAATGCCCTAGCCCCCTACCCAAGTCAATGGATTTTATAGGCCACACACAATAGATGTAAATAAACAGAGCAACTCAAATATGCATGTATACATGTAGAATAACATTTTAAAAGGAATACTGTGGCATGAAACTCAATATAATCAGATGTGCTTAAGGACTAATATCAAGTGTCACAACTAATACCCAAACCATTATCATATTTTAGATCATTATAATTAAATCCATAATCAAGAGTGACAACAATATCGAACCTTCCTCGTCCCAAGTATGCAAGAACATCAATATTACTGGACCTAACGCGTCCAAAGTATGCAAGAACATCAATATCACCGGACCTAACTCGTCTTAAATGTACAAGAACAACAATGATAATGGACCTAACTTGTTCCAACAATAAAGGTATATCAATAATACCAACCTTACTTGTCCCAAATATACAACTATAATAATGATACCAGACCTAACTCGTCCCAAAAGTACAAGTATATCAATAATACCAGAATATACACATCAAAATGGGTCTCGCAAGTCTCATTTAGTCATATTCTATCTCGACTCCTCATCATTTCTTATTTTATCTTAAATCATCAGTGGAATCAAAATTATAACAAAATTCAGCTCAAGTAGATTCACTTACCCATCATCGTTTCAACATATCAACTTAATTACACAATTAACTAGCTAAATCTATGAATTATCACAAGAACAAGATCAATAATGCAAATCCTATCCCAAAAGGTTAGCCGAATCTACCTCGGTGCTGAAACTGCACTCATACAAGCTTTCAATCCACTCAAGTGCTCAAATCAATTTTCCAATCCGATCAACCACTATCAATAATCGATACTACTCATCAAGAGAAGTATTTTGGTACCTATATTAGCATAGTTTAGGCTTAGGGGAAAATGGTCAAATTTAAAGTTAAAATATTAAAATATTGAATTGAAAAATAATTTTAAAATCAAGTTCTACATGAAAATTGTAGTTCATGGGTGAATATACCATTAAAATCAAGCTTAAATTGATTGGGAAATCAATAGTTAAAGTTTGGAAAATATAGTATAAAATACCCAATTTTGGGAGTTTAATTTCATGAAATCAAAGATGAAATTCATATAAAACTCATAAAAAATGATTAGTTTAGTGTTAGAAACACTCAGAAAACAATAATATTTGAAACCTTATCTCAAAATTGTCCCAAAAAGCTTGAAAGTTTTAAAATGGTATTTTACAACTTTTAGACTGTCCAGGTATAAAAACTACTCTGTGATTGCGGAGCCCATCTTGCGATGTGGAGACCAAGCGGGCACAACTCTGCGAATGCGTGAAATAGTCTGCTAATGCGGAGCTCAGCAAACCCACACCTTTGCGAACATGGGGGCTTCTTCACGATGACAAAGAAGAAATCTGCCTGCACCAAACATCAGCAAACCAGTAATCCTAAGTGTAGAATCACTACTTGGAATAGACCCTCCAAACTCATCCGAACTCAAAATTTCACAAACTAAATATGTATCCATACTAAAATCAACGATCTAGACTCAATGGAATATCAGAAATTAGCTTTATGGCCTCCTCTCTATATTTACTGATGTAAGTCGATAAAACTAGTTTAAAACTCAAAATACCAAAACTACCTTCGTCTAGTCCAAAAATTATTTTGAGATCATTTCTAGCGTTATTTTCACTATTCGAAACTAGTGAAGCTATTGGAATTCCAATCTGTGCTTTCGAACACCGAATGTTGACCAAAGTCAAACTTTCGTTCCTATAATAACTAAAATCACAACTTTCGACGTCAAAACCTCATTTAAACCACAAATTCAATTTTGCAACTTTCAATAGTTTAGTTTTGATATTCTAGAGCTGATGGAATCAATGAATCCTCGATCTGACCTCCAAAACTCAGAATGACATAAAATCCATGGGCACCTTATCCTTATGGAAGACCATCTCTATCCTTATTTTGGGCATGAGGACAATAAAAACATTTCTGGCAGATCTTGTCTCACCCAAAGCATGCATTCACGTTTCTCCAACATGTTCCATTATGATTTCTTTCACATTTTGGTCACTTGGATGAGTCATTCCACCATTTTCGCCTTGAGCTTTTGGGTTGGGCACCCTTTCATCGTCAAACCTTTATTTTTGAGCATTAGAGGACTCTTGGCTTTGAAATTTGCATCCTTGTTGAAAATGACAACCCTTAGTACCTAGAAAACCACCATCATACCGAGACCTCTTGGAGTATGCACTCCTCCTCTTTTAAAGCTTCTCCCCCTCAAGTTGTTCGGCATATGTCATGTGCCAAGAAAGGTCCATATCATCCACGAGCATAGCAGTGCGACATTCTTCATTGACCAAGTCATATATCCTTGACACAAATTTGTTCATCTTTGCCCTAAGGTTGAAAATCTAATGTGGAGCATTTTTGGGAGTTTGTTGAACTAAGGGAATATTCCCTCACATTCACGAAGCTTTGCTTGAGATTTATTAACTCCATAATCTTTGACTTCTTTAGTTCAATAGGAAAGAACCGATAGAGAAAGGCAACCTTGAATTCTTCTCATTTAATAGGCTTATCATTCTCCCTCTCTAGCTTCCATTGAGCAAACCAAATTTGAGAAAGGCCCTTAATTTGGTAGGCTACTAATTCTATTTTCACTTCTGAACATACCCCTACAATACCAAGCACTTTGTCTATGTCTTGTACCAAAAAAGTGACCATATTCTGGAATTCGGCATAAGTGACCCCAACTTCTTCTTCATTGTGGGGCTGAATTACACTTGGGATAGGAGCTATTTATCCCATTCTTCTTGGTGGAATAATCAAGATGAGAAAAATACCATCCGTTAGATAAAGGAAGCCTTAATTTAAGTCTAAGCATGACATAGATTATGAAGAAGTGAATTATTTCCTGAAAATCCTCAAAGACTCTTACCATAGTTGTGGTGTACTTCACAACCATGAAAAAGACTCTAATAAACATTGTGTGTTGGATTTTCATGGACTATTTACAAAGCTAATGCTTTGATACCAAGGTCCACTCGGTTCTAGGTCACAATCCCATGGAATACTTAAATCATAATTATTGTAAAATGTGCTAAGTTTCAAAATATCATGATATAATATTGGAGTAGCTCATTAAAACAAAGCTTCATGGCATTAAATATAGGGCTCCATATCATTCATAACCTTCATAACATTCTTATGAGTTCATAGCATACATACTAGTCCTTTATAGATTCTATACATTCATAATTGGCCTTTCTTGCCATATGACTTTCACATCATAGAAGATTACCACATAACGATCAAAACATGGTGGGTATATGTACATACACTTAAGTTTATAAAATTCAAGAGTAAAGAACATGAGAAGAGCAAAATAAAGTCATTTAAGAATCATTCAAATCATCCCACCAATATTGTTGTAAAACCCTCATTTTGGGTGTCATGAAATCCATTCAGAAATTCATAATCTTTCCAAGTATTTCTGAATATCATAGCTTAAAAAGCTTTAGTATCATAAATATATCATAATCTCATTTCTTGATAAAATCTCAAGCATTAGTAGACAATTACCCAATAAATTTACAATATATTTCATGCATTGGAATAATAATGCGAAGTACCCATAAGAAATTAGTCATTGAAATCAAGAGATTTAATGAACATAGTTTTGGGACTCCATGGGTAGAAGAACCCATGGATGGAAGACCCACATACCTTAAATCCTTGAAATAGATAAAGGAAACTTGAAGGAATAGCTTTAGGGCTTGAATCTCCAAAGAACTTCGTTAGAATCTTTAGCTTGATTGAGGATTTTGATTAATATTAGAGATGATTTTGAGGGAGCTTTTGTGAGATTTAGGGCTCAAAATGAAGGAATAATAGGGAATTCCCATCTACATGGGTGTTGGGATATTACCCAATTTTCCTCACTTGAAATTAGAAAAGTTTTGAAAATTTTGTACTATGAGGGACCACAAAACCGACGCGGACTTGTTCCCGCACAGGTCATTTTCACGTGAAGTTCAATTTTCCCCTGTTTTGGCCTAGAAATAAGTTTAGGTGATTATTGTAATTTGGTGGACCAATTTTGCAATGTGGATCTGTCATGCATGCTTCTGCTTTAGGCCGAAATCACTCAAAAAAATTATTTTTTGATTCGGGTGACCTAAAAAGCAAAGACCACCCCTTTCCTACATAATTTTTCCTCCTAAAAAAGAATTAGAAGTTAAATTTGTGAAATCATGCACTGATTTTTATGATATTTGAGTAATACACCATAGGGATTCCCCAAGTCGTATGGGAGGTGTTACACTATGCAACTTCTTTACTCTTTAATCTCTTCACTTGTCAGTCCAAAATTTCAACCGGTACCTCCTCATAAGTTAAATCCTCCTCAATTGTCACAACCTTCAATGGAACAATGGAATTCGGAATACCCATGCATTTCTCAACATCGACACATGAAACACTGGATGAACCATAACTACTTTGTAGGAAAATCTAGCTCATAAGCCACCCTTCAAATACTTTTCACAATCTCATAGAGTCCCACATATCTAGGACTTAATTTGCCCTTTCTTCCAAAGTGCATTACTTCTTTCATAGGTGAAACCTTCAAAAACACCCAATCACCTTTATCAAACTCTAGGTCTCTTCTCCTAACATCAGCATATAACTTTTGATGACTTTGTGCAGCCCTTAAAATTTCCCTTATGATCTTCACTTTATCCATAGCATAAAGTATTGAATCCTGTCCAATCAAGGACATATGTCTAACTTCAAACCATCCAATAAAGGACCTACACTGCTGACCATACAAGGCTTCAAATGGTGTCATATCAATGCTTGAGTGAATTGTTATAAGCAAATTCAATAAGAGGTAAGAGATCATCCCAACACCTTTGAATCAAGAACATGATGTGTTGTCAAAATACAATACTTTTGATGCTTACAAATTGGAATTTTATGTGTTCTTAATGAAGTTTGATGTGTTTTTGTGTTTGATTTGCATGATTTCAGAGTTAGCATTATTTTTGGGCAAAATATGCAGCAGTTGCTTAATTTGAGGATCCATGAGACCTTTTACGGGCCGTAGAGCATTCTACGAGCTGTAAAGGTGGTTCCATGTGCAATTTTAATGAAGGGTATATTTTTGAATTTAGGTTTACGAACATGCAGATGAGCCATAGAATACTTCATGAGCCATAGACCTAGTCTCGTACCCTGAGGATCAAAGAATAAGGACTTTATGAAATTTCATCAGACGAAACCCATTACGGGTCGTAGAAGAGTGTCGTAGAAGCCAAGTCCAGAATCCAGGTAACAGTTTATGAAAGCCTAGCTACGAGCCGTAAATCACTATATGACCCGTAGAGCACCTCATGAAGCGTGCCGACCCAGTTGTCCTATTTTATTTTGGATTTGTATTTTTAAATACTATAAATAGGTTTTTAGGTTATTTTTCTAAACTAGGAGAGAAAAGAGAGCAGAAGAATATTAGAGAGTTTGAGAAACACTTGTAAACTTTGATTTCATCTTCTAAATTCAATCTTTTGATTCTCATTGAAGAGTTGGATTTTCTTGTGCTTAATTCTATTGTATAAGTTCTCAATTATTTTATTAAAATTCATAAGTCTTGAATTTACACTGATCATGAGTAGTTAAATCAACAACTAGGGTTGTGGGAACCATGAAAAACTAACAAAGTAAAACCGGATAATTTATAATTTTTAAAAAATGTGCATGCATGTATTAATTTATTCTCTTCATTTCGAATGCTTTCTAATGGTGTCCAACATTAGAACCCTCCTAGTGTTATTGACTGGACCATGGTAGTAATGAATAGGAAAAGAGATTAATTAATAGGACTCGATTGATATTTCTTGTCTAATCAGCCGACTGGGCCAAGGGGAGGTTGTACTAGGACAATAGGTAAGGGTTAGTAATGTGACACTGTGGGGATGGACCAAATCACGTTGTGCAATTCCCCTCTCACATAGGCCAAAGGGTTTGGTGAACTTAACATACCGTTCTTCATGCTACACACTAGAAAAGATTTGGTTATCTTGTAATACTGAGTTAGGGAATCATGGAGAACATAATACCCTAGTTTCTCTTCATATTGGTTAAATGCTTGTCTTAGCTTAGAATTATTTTTACTAGTTATTGTAAACCCGTCCCCCCCCTTCGGGAAGATAAGTTGGTTAATAAATCCGAATTGTAATTGACTTCTTCTAAGTCTACCATATTACCCTAGGTTCGACCCTAACTTATGTTAGGTTCTATATCTTGACAACGACCACCTTTCGCCTAAAAAGAGAGGTTAGCTTGGGTGACATCAGCACATATGCCCTCAAATTTCTTCCAACGTTTGCATTGTCTTTTCGGCTTGTACATCCATTTGGGGATGAAAAGTGTTACTTATCTTTACCTTCATATAAGGGCCTTTTTGGAAAGACCTTCAAATATGAGAAGTAAATTGAGCACAACGATCTGATATTATGGACAATGGTATGCCATGCAACCTTACCAATTCTTGGATGTAGACCTTAGCATAATCCTCGACACCATAAGAAGTTTTTGCTTGCAAAAGGTGGGTTGCTTTCGTCATTCTATGAACAATTACCTATGTAGAGTCAAATTGTTTCCTAGTCCTTAGCAAACCCAAAGAGAAGTCCAGATCCACTTCCTCACATTTTCAAGTAGGTATCTCAATATCTTAGACCAAACTAACCTATCTTAGGTATTCTACCTTCGCTTGTTGACAATTTGCACACCCTGTTACATGTTTTGTTATGTTTTCTCCATGCCATTCCACCAATACACTTCTCTCAAATCTCTATACATCTTGGCAGATCCTAGATGAATAGATCACATAGAACTATGAACCTCATCAAGTATATTTTCCCTTAGACCATCAACATTAAAGACCCACAACCCCCTTGGTAACGAAGCACTCTCTCTCTCCCTAATGAAAAAACCTCCACCTTCTTATCAACCACTAACTTCTTCAATTCTACCAAAGTAGGATCCATGTCTTGTTTTGCATTCACCTTCTCTATTAAAGACGATTCCACCCTATTTTGTACAAGTACACCACCATTATTCAAGTTATTTAACCTTACACTAAACGAGACAAATGGTGTACTTCTTTAACTAGCCTTTTCTTTCCATTCTTAATATGAGCTATGCTACCGTAGACACTCTACTCAATGCATTGGCTACAACATTAGCCCTGCTGGGGTGATACATCATACTCATGTCATAATCCTTCAAAAGTTCCAACAACCTCCTTTGCCTTAGGTTCAAATCCATTTGGCTAAACACATATTGGAAGATTTTGTGGTTGGAAAATATATCAACATGCATCCATAGAGATAATGTCGTCAAACCATTAATGCAAACACAAAAAGATCATAAGTTAGATAATTTCTTTCATGCACCTATAATTTCCTTTGAGGCATAGGCAATGGCTTTTCCCTATTGCATCAACACAACACCCAATCCTATATGGGAGGCATCACAATACACAACAAAACCATCTGCTCCTTCGAGCAATGTCAAAATAAGAGCTAAAGTAAGATGAACTTTCAACATTTGGAAACTTTTCTTGCATTCATCGAACCATTGAAATTTTTCCTTCTGTTAGGTCAATTTAGTTAAAGGAGAACATATGGAAGAAAACCCTTCAACCAATCTTTTATAACAGCCAGCCAAACCAAAGAAGCACCTAATATCGGATAGAGACAATGGTCTAGGCCAATCATCACTGCCTCCATCTTCTTTGGATCAACTCTAATACTATCACCCGAAATAATGTGGCGAATACAGTATATGCAACCTTTATAAATCATTTTCATAGCCTTCAGATAAGAGATAAACGTTCCTTTAAACATCGAATTGGTTTCTTTCCACTCAAGGATAGACTTATTAGGGACTTGGGATATAACCCTACAAGTAGTACGATAAATAGAGATATATGATTCACGCAACCAATCTATACTAAGAATCACATAAAATCAGTCATATCAAGTTCAATAAGATAACATGAAAAGACTTTATGCAAAACCGACACAGGACAATTTCTGTAAACGTTCTTAGCTAGGATTGACTCACAAATCAAAGTATAGATCAAATAAGTTTCTAACAAGACTTTGGGAGACACATCAAACTTTACGGCAAGGTAAAGAATAATAAAGGACATATTCGTACTAGGGTCAATTAAAGTATACATATCATGATCAAAGACTCCTAACATATTGGTGACCATATTGGGAAACTGTTCAACCTCTTGCCTAACATGTAGAGCATAAAACTGATTATCATGTGGACCACCACCTTGAGCTTAGGAACCTTATTGTACTTTCCCTCTTGGAACCATTGACCTTGCTAACTACCTTCATTCCATTTCTTATGAATATGAGGACATTCAAAGATATTGTGTCCCACCTTTCTACTACAAAAACAAGCATTGGTACCACTTAAGTATTCACCACTATGGTTCCTCCCACACTTGGGACACCTAGGAGGAATAGTACCACCACTTCTCACAATACCACCTTGAGCCTTAGGGTTTGGAACCTTATCTTTATCAAACCCTTGAGAAGCACTATTTGATGACCCTTAGTTGGGTTGGAAATGGCTGCGACCAGACTTCGCATAAGAAAATCCACTGTCATGACAAGCACTTTTTGACTCCCTCATCCTTATCGTTATAACTTCTCACCCTCTGCTTATTCGGCATATGTCATACGACTAGAAATATCCATATTCTTGATGAGCATTACGGCTTTAAACTCCATCTTCACTAAGTCGAACACACACAAAGTGAACTTGTTCATATGGGCTCTAGAGTTATCCACAAAAAAAAGAAGCATACTTGGACAACTTTGTGAACTTTAGGGCATATTCCTTCACTCTCATATCACCTTGCCCTAAATTCATAAACCCCATCACTTTAGCTTCTCTAGGTTCAAGTGGGAATTAGTGATCAAGGAAAGCAGCGTCAAATATCTCCTAATTAATCGACCCTTCTTAAACTTCATCGGGCTTCCAATGTGTGAACCAAACTTGAACAACTACCTTAAGTTGATAAGCTGCCAACTCGACCTTGTCCTCAAATGATACCCCCATGCTCTCTACCACGTTATAGACTTCATAAATGAACATTTGTTGATCCTCATCCACCTTGGAACCATTACACGCTTGGGGATTCATCCTAGCAAAATCTCGTATCCTCAAAGTCGGAGTAGGAGTCTTTGGAGAGGAAACCACTTGAGCCAACATAGTAATAGCAGTCCTAAACTCATCTCTGGTAACTTTGTAAACTTGAGGGTCTTGAAGAGCTTAAGAAGCCTGAGGAACTTGGACCTCATTAGCATTATCTCCCTCAAGCAATGGAGCATGTCGTGGAGGCATTTTCTAAAATATATACATGGACAAGTGCTAAGAATGAGAGTCTTGAAGGCATAACATAGATTACAAAAAATGTGAAGATTTCCTAAATATCTCATAGCCTCGCGCTCATGGATGTAGCGTACTTAACACCTATGAACAAGACACTACTAGACGCGACATATTGGACTCCCTACAATGCTTTCAAACCTTGGGCTCAAATACCATTTTAGTAACAACTTAAACCTAGGGTCTACCTATGACATAGCGAATGTGATACTCGAAGGCATCCCATCTAAGCCTTGTGTTTCATATCATAAGAATACAAAAGGTAAAGTACGCAAAGCATAAGAGAGAAAGCAAGAAAAACATATCAATATAAAAGTCATAGTTTCCCTTAGTGGAAATTACATCAATCATAGTCCAATTCATGCCTCTACATAAGATCTTGGTAGGGTCTAGCACATAGCTCACTCACAAGATGTAATATCAAAATAAATCATAAAGTCTCATAAAATAAGGAACATCATAAGAAAGGGGATTTTTCTTAAAGCATGGTAACTCACCCACAAATCCTTAAGCTTCTGAATTTGAATCTACCCACGAAATAGAGGAGTAGTGTCAACTTTGGTTGTCCTTACATAGTTAGATCATGTTGGAAAATATTTTTACTAGTTAGTACATGGAATGTACTAAGTTTGTGGGTATGTCATGCATTCATGAACATTATAATAGAATATCAATATGTATAATCATAGTCAATAGGATAAGAACATAATACGAAGAGACTAATGCATGTTTAAAACCATGAATAGAAGCATCATCAAAATATTTCATAATCCTAACATACATTTATGGAATAAGACCATAACAGAAATTAAGATCATGCGGACTATTACATGAAATCCCAATGTTCTTTCTACATCGAGCAAAAGAGAAGTCAACTTTGCCAAGGTATACTAGAGACTCACCCTATAGGCTCTATCCAAATACATTGAGAACCCATCATAACAACTTCGCCCTTTAGCTCTATCCTAGCATGGTGAGAAAGCTATATAGATCCATTAGTGAACCTTAAAGAAATATAAACAACATCATAAACCTACGGTGGAACATAGTTATGGGACAATGAAATCTACCAAAGCCCTCTCGGTGCTAAGTCATATCCCACGAAATACATAAATCATGCATATACATAGATTTCAACGTAATTTATGCTTTATCAAAATCATATATTCATAGCTTGTAAAATAGTCATCAGAAAATCTTAAAAACATCTCATATCATAGGAATAGTCCATCTTATAGCTTTTCGTACAGTGTGGTACACTCCCATCTTATCATGTAATGACTTGGTCAGTCATTTTTGGCATTATATGTGAAAATTTCTATTTTATGTTTTTGTAAGTTGCTTTGAGCTATTTTGAACTATTTGAATGGTTGGAACTAGAATCCCACGTTTTAAAGTTAAAAATATGAATTTTGGCTTTATGGAGGCTTAAGTTATTAAAACAATGATTATAAAAGGGCACATGACGGTCAACACGGAGGTGCCCAGGCATAATCAATTTTATGCTCTTCAAGAGAAGCAGGGGTAGATGAGGCATCCAATGTTGTTACTGGTATGTTAAAGATTGATGATTTCGAGGTGTATCCTTTATTGGATTCAGGTGTCACTTTCTCTTTTATTACTCCATTTTTTGCTTATAGACATCATGTATGTCCCGAATAATTCTATGTACCCTTTGAGGTTTCTATCCTCATTGGTGAGACCATTGTTGCTAGAAGAGAGTTTAGGGGTTGTCCCCTATCTATATTGCATAGATTCTTGCCTTGTCATTTTGTTGAGCTTGACATGGTAGATTTTGACATTATTCTTGGAATAGATCGGTGCATATGATGCTTCTATTGATTGTGGAACCTGCAAAGTTAAGTTCCAATTCTCTAATGAGCTTGTCTTAAAGTACAAAGGTCATAATTTAGTGGTTAAGGGTAGGATAATCTCTTGTCTTAAGGCCCAAATGTTGATTTCCAAGGGTATGCATATATCATGTTGTAAGGGTTAAGAATGTTGAGTCTAAAGTCCTTCCTAATGAGCCAATTTTGAAAGTTAATGAGTTGCTTGATGTTTTTCCTGATGAGTTTCCTAGTATTCCTCCTAGAAGGGAAATAGAGTTTGGTATAGACCTCCTCCCGATACTCAAACCATTTCCATTCTTCCCTACCGTATAGCCCCAATGGAATTGAAGGAGTTAAAGGATAAATTGAAAGATTTATTGGAAAAGGATTTTACAAAGCCTAGCAAGTCACCTTGGGGTGCACCAATTTTATTTGTAAGGAAGAAGAATGGGTCACTTAGAATGTGCATTGACTACCGATAACTGAACAAGGTTACCATAAAAAACAAGTATCCTTTGCCAAGGACAGATGACTTATTCGACCAATTGCAAGGGATAGTCATTTTTCTAAGATTGATGTTTGGCCCTAGTATCATCAAATGAGGGTAAGGGGGTGTGATATTTCCAAGACGACATTTCAAACTAGATATACACATTTTTAATTTCTAATGATGTCATTTGTCCTAACTAATGCACTGATGATATTTATGGAACTTATGAATAGGGTCATTAAACCCTACCATGACATGTTTTTTGTGATATCCATTGATGATATTTTTATTTACTCCTAGAGTGAAGAAGGGCATGTGAAACATTTGAGGGTATGTTGAAAACTTTGAGGGATAAGAGGTTGTTTCTAAATTTGATAAATGTGAGTTTTGGTTGAAAGAGGTTGCAATCTTAGGGCATTTGGTGTTGGGTGAAGGGATTAAGGTGGATCCTAAAAAGATGAAAGTAGTGAGAAATCATCCTAGGCCCATGACTCCAATGGATATTAGGAGTTTCTTGGGCTTGGCGGGGTACTACTTGAGATTTTTTTAGGGATTCTCTTCAATTGCTTGTCCTTTGACAAAGTTGACACAAAAGAAGGTAAACTTTATTTGGACCAATAAATGTGAAAGGAGCTTTCAAACTTTGAAGGACAAGCTTACATTGCTGCTATTTTGGCTTTACCAGAAGGATTAGAGGGGTTTGTGGTCTAATGTGATGCTTCAAGGATAGGTTTGGGATGTGTATTGATGCAAAGTGTGAAAGTCATTGCCTATGCTTCTAGACAACAAAAGGTGCATGAGCGTGATTAGTCTACCCATGATCTTGAATTAGAGGTCGTGGTTTGAGGCAAAGAAGGTGGTTAGAACTCCTTAAGGATTATGACATGAGTGCATTATAATCTGGGAAAGGCTAATGTTGTGGTTGATGCTCTATGTAGAGTGTCCTGAGAGAGTATAGCTCATATTAATGGTGATAGAATGGAATAGGCAAAGTAAGTTTACCAGCCGGCTAGATTGGAGGTTAGATTGAATGATGTTGAAAGTGGTGGTACGGTGGTTGTTGATGGTTTTAAGTCTCCTTTAATTGAAAAGGTCAAATCCAAACAAGACCTTGACCCCACTTAATTAGAATTGAAGGCATTGGTTAAAGAAGAAAAGGTGGAGGTTTACTTCCAAGGGAAAGATAGTGTCCTTTGGTAACAAGGCATGTTGTGCGTGCCTGATGTTGATGGGTTGAGAGACTTGATTTTTAAAGAGGGTCATAATTCATCTTATTCCATTCACCCCAGTTCTACAAAGATGTATTGAGATTTGAGGAAAGTGTATTGGTGGGGTGGTATGAAAAGAGACATATCTATGTTTGTAGCCGGTTGTCATAATTGCCAACGAGTCAATCCTGAATATCAATGGATGGGAGGCCCAAGACAAAGAGATTTCTACTAGGAGTGGGAAGAAATCAACATGGACTTTATGATTTGCTTGCCAAAGACTAGGAAGCATTTTGATTCTATATGGTATATTTTTTATAGAACATTATGCTAAGTTGTAACATCTCTCACGTGACTCAAAAAATGCCCTATGGTGTATTTTTCAATTATCTTAAAAATTCGAGCGAGATTTTGCAAATCCGACTTCATTTTTTTCAGTGGGTAAAATTGTGTAGGTAAGGGTGGTCTTCGATTTTTAGTTCACCCGTATTGAAAAATAATTTTTCGAATGATTTTGGCCTCAAAAAAAAGGGTATGCGACTAATCTACATCGCATACTTTGTCCCCCAAAGTACAAAAATGGCCTAAACTCATTCCTAGGCAAAAATAGTGAAAAATTGAACTTCGAGCGAAAATGACCACTATAGGAACAAGTCCGTGTGGCGCCTGTAGACCCTCATAGTTCAAAATTTTCTGAACTTCTCCAGTTTCAAGTGAGGGCAATCAGGTAATATCCCAACACCCATATAGATAGGAATTCCTTATTTTCCATCATTTGAGCCCTAAATATCACAAAAACTCTCTATAAATCCTCTCTCAGCTTCACCAAAATCCTCAATCAAGTTAAAGATTCTCAAGAAGTTCTTTTGAGATTCAAGCCCTTAAGGATTCCTTCAAGTTACCTCAAGTTTCCTTCATCTATTTCAATGATTAAGGTATGTGGGTTTCCATCCATGGAGTCTCAAATCTATTTTCATTAAATCTCTTGATTTGAATGACTAATTTCTTATGGGTACTTCCCATTATTACTACAACATATGAAATATGTTGTAAATTTGTTGGGTATGGTCTATTAATGCATGAGATTCTTTTACGAAATGAGATTATGATATATTTATGATACTAAAGCATTGTGTGCTATGATATCTTTAAAGACTTGAAAAGATTATTGAATTTTTTAATGGATTTCATGACACCCGAAATGAGGGTTTTACTACAATGTTGGTGAGATGATTTGAATGATTCCTAAATGACTTTAGTTTACTCCTGTCATGTTCTTTACTCTTGAATTGAATGATTTTAGGCATATGAACATTTACCCATCATGTTTTGATCATGTTATATTGTAAGCTTCTATGATGTGAAATTCATATGGCAAGAAAGGCCAATTCTAAATGTTATGAATCAATAAAGAGCTATTATGCATACTATAAGTCATGAGAGTGTTATGAAAGTTATGAATGATATGGAGTCATGACGCGTAAAATATAATTAAAAAAATAACATAATCAAAATACTAGAAAGAAAAGAGTAGACAAGGAATGAAAATAAATCCTTGGTCTATGATACAAATGGAGGAAATCTAAATCAAAATCAAATTTATCTTACTTAACTTACTTAACCTTGGGTTATTTACTTCTCCTAAAGGGAAGGAATTTTTTCGAGTCCTTGGTTTTAGTGTGAGTTTTAAGTCTGATGAGAATAATATTCTACGACTACTAATTCATTTATTTTGAAACCGGCCCATTTACTATCTATTATTTGATTGACTAATTCATTATACTGGAAAAGCTGAAGGGTCGAATGATTTGGTAGTTCTGATGAGCTACTCCAAGAATATCATGATATTTTGAGAATAAACACATTATGACTATGAAAATGATTTAAGTATTCTGTGGGATTGTGACCTAGAACCGAGAGCACCTTGGCAGTCTCCCATTATCCATAAACTATGTTCCACCACAGGTTTGTGATATTGATTCCCTATATGAACTTGTGCCTACCAAAAAGACTATACCATAAGGCAAGGATTTTTGATAAACCTACCGAAAAATTATGCCATAAGGTAAGAATATCTTGCGAAACCTACCAAAAGGCCATGCCGTAAGATAAGGATATTTGGTGACACTTTCCAAAAAGGCTATGTCATAAGGTGAGTTTTTGGTCCACCTTGGTAAAGTAGACCACTCCTCGTCTAGTATTGAGTGAACATCAAGATTCTAAGTAGTTGCTCGCTTGGTCTTATGTGTCGATTATGGTCCCTTCCCACCTATGTATGATATGCCATGTGATTTCGTGATTCTTAATTTATACATGTTTTGACTAAGCATTGATCATTCATGTCATCTTGAGCTTACATCCTTTGTATATGATTATGTGTCATGCTTATATTGGCTTATATTCCTTGTTTGTAATACACCCCGCATACTTAGTATATTCCAAGTACTAACACATAGGTTTTTCCTATATGATCTAATCATGTAAAGACCGGAGCTCCTATTCATCCTCCTCCATGTGGCTAGTCGGATTATTGAAGATTGCTATCAGTGAATCCTCCAATTTGGGGACAACATCCACTTTAGGGTGAGCATGGGAGATGTCTTGGTTCCCAATCTTCTCATGATTACATGTTCTGTTGGATATGTTTATGTATGTAATAAGCTTGACTTCCATGATAATGAAATTATGGAAGTTATACCTTATTCCTTATCCCTTTTTGTGTGATAATGCTTGTTTTTGATATGGTGTAGAAGTCCTAATCCCCTATTATCCCCATAGGGTAAATCATACTTACCCACCCCTTAGACTTTATTTGCAATGTGTCTATGCTAATCTTCTTCCTTATAACATCCTCATAGATTGAGTCCAAAGTCTCACTTCCCTTAGAATTACGCATTTGTTTTTTACTTATGCTTCCGCAACTAAGGATGCACTACTTATGCTTAGAGGCTTGTTTGTGGTTCCTTTAGGTTCTCCATTCACCATGGCCCATCTAGACCCTAGGATTGAGTCGTGACAATCTTAGTATTAGAACATTAGGTTTGTAAATGATCCTTAGAAATTCAATGCATCACGTCGTGTAGAGTTTTGTTCATGGTTGTGAAGCGCGCAACATCTATGCATAGGAGGCTATCAGGCATTTTAGGAAATAATTCATAATCTATGTTGTGCTTAGACTTAAATTAAGGCTTTCTTGTTTTAATAGATGGTCTTTTGCTCTTCTAGATTATGCCAACAAGAAGAATGGGAAAAAGAGCTCCTACCCCCGAGGTTGATCCAACCGGATAAGTTTCTCAAGAAGAAGTTAGGGTCACTCATGCCGAATTCCAAAATGTGGTTACATTATTGTCAAGGGTTGTAACCAATGAAAGAGTCCAAGCCCCTTATCCTTCTACTTTGGCATCAAGAGTGAGAGACTTCACAAGTATGAACCGTCTAGAGTTTCATGGCTCCAAAATAGAGGAGTACCCCTAAGAATTCATTGACAAAGTGTACAAAGTTCTTGCTATTATGGGGGTAAGTTTGGAAGAGAAAGCAGAACTAGCGGCCTACCAAATTAAGGGCCTTGCTCATATTTGATTTTCTCAATGGAAGCTAGAGAGGAAGAATGGTAAGACTATTCTACAAGAAGAATTCAAGGTCTCCTTCCTCAACCTATCTTTCCTATTGAGCTAAGGGAAGAAAAAATGATGGAGCTCATGAATCTCAAGTAAGGCCCCATAAGTGTGAGGGAGTATTCCCTTCAGTTCAACAAACTCTTAAAATATGCCCCTCATTTGGTTGCCTAATCTAGGGTAAGGATGAACAAATTTGTCGTAAGGCCCCACCTTTCAGAGGGTGTAAAAGTGCCAAAGAGATGGAATCTACATGTTTTTAAGTATAGGTGAGTTTTACGAAAGAGTTTAAAGGCCATAGGTGTCCCCACGGGTCTTAACTTTGGCTATTGGAATAATGGCTAAACTTGGTAAAAATATTGATTTCTAAAGTTTGGAGTATGAGATACAAGATGACTCATACCTTGACTTATGAACCATAAGTCTTGTCATGGGAGGAGGATTAGAGAAAATTTTTGAGCATTCAAAATGTTACCATACGAGATGCCCTTGCCACGATCTGTAGACCGAACCACAACTCGTAATTGGGGTCTCGTGGTCCTGTCCGGTGAATTTTTATAAGGGGCAATTTTGACCTTTCCTATTATTATATGTCTATGCTACATCCTCTTAGCCCCCAAAAGACCCCTATTCAGCCCTATACAATCCTAATGCACCCCATTCCCATTCATTCTAAAATATTCCAAGTTCCAAATTCCACCAAAACATTCCCAAATCTTTGAAAAGCTTTCAAGAGAAGAGACCAAGCTAGGGCTTTGGGTTTCTCTCTATTCTTCCACAAGATTTTCATTCCCAATCACACCAAGGTATGTGGGTTTTGATTTGTGGAGACCTTTCATCCACAAAGCTCAACTATTCCTCTTCCTCATCTATTTTCAAGTTATGGAAATTCATGGAAGTCTTTATGAAGTCTTTTGTATGATGATTTCATGAAGTATTTTATGGTATTTACCTTTCTACACATTATTGCACTGAAAAGCAATGTGAAATTTGATGGATTTTTCTGAGGATCGGATGATACCCTAGTCAAGTCTTATTATGCTTTTGGTGGATTATTTTGAATAATGCTCAAGTAATCTTATTTTACTCGTCTCATGTAATTTAGTCTTGAAATTTATTGTTTTAAGTTATATACACGTACCCAATATGATTTGTTTAAAAATACATGTCAAGATCCTTATATGATAAATGATTTATGGAAAAATACGTATATTATGCATGTGGAGACTATTACGAGGGCCATTAAGTAGGTTATGAGCTCATGAGCATGATATGAATGAAAAGAATGATGTAAAGCCCTATCCTTGATGTTATAAGCTATGTCTTTATGAGCTACTCCAAGAATTAAATTATGATGTTTTGTGACTATGAGTAATATGACTATGACTACGTGTCAATTATTTTGTGGGATTGTGACCTAGCACCGAGAGGATCTTAGTAGTCTCCCATTATCTCTAAACTATGTACCCCTATAGGTTCATTCTATTGATTTCCTATATGGGCTTGTATTTATCAAAAAAGCAATGGCATAAGGTAAAGATTATTGATGATGCCTATCAAAAAGGTCATTTCATAAGGTAAAGGGTTTAGGTGCACTTCCCAAAAAGGCTATGACGTAAGGTTAGTGTTTGGTTTATATTGGAAAAATAGACTACTCCTTGTTCAGTATGGAGTGAACATCGGAATTCCAAGTAGTAGATCGCTTTGTTTTACATGTTGGTTATGGTCTCTCCCCACTACAGATATGGTGTCATATGATTTGATGATTTTTCATGCATGTTCAAGTAAGCATTTTCCATTCATGATATATTGAGCTTATATCTATTAGTTGTGATTACACACATTGGTCAATTATGCTTTATGTTCTTTTTTGCATTGCACCCTGCATACTTAGTACATTCCAAGTGCTAACACATATCTTTTGCCTACATAATCTAACCATGTAGTGACCGAAACTTCTATTCATCCTCCTCCAAATGGCTAGACTGTTCGGTTGAAGATTTGCCGATGGTGAATCCTCCACTTTGGAACAATAGCCATGTACTTTCATGCTAATTTCAATGGATATTTATCTTTTAAGGGTAAACCCAGGAGAAGTCTTTTCCCCCCCTTCTATTCGTATTAGAGATGTTGTTTTATATTTTGATATGTATGTTATGAGCCCGACTCTTGTTTTCTGTATTATGGAAGACTCCCTCAGTCACTTATTACCTCATATGTGTTTATTGCTTGTTATATTTATGAAAAGGAAGTCCTAAGTCCCTATTTGCCCCATAACATGAGTCATACTTACCCGCCCATTATACTTTATTTGATTATGTGATCCACACTTATCCTCTTCCCTAACACATCCCCATAGCGTGAGTTTGAAGTCCCGATTCCCCTAGAATTATTTGTTACTTTTTGCTATTTCTCTTATGCTTTCATAACCAAGGATGTGCTATGCATGCTTAAGAGGCTTTTTTGGGGTCTACTTTGTGTTCCTCATTCGCTATGTCACGTCTAGGACATAGGCCTAGGTCATGAAAAATCTTAATATAGAGCACTAGGTTTATAAATGGTCCTCAGAGATCCAACACATCGCGCCAAGTAAAGTCTTGTTCATAGTTGTGAAGCACGCCACAACTTTGAGTAGGAGGCTATTTGGTACTGTAGGAATGATTCACTTCTTCATATTCTATGTTGTGCTTTAGGAGTTAAATTGGGAGTCTTGCCTTGACAAATCCTAGTGAGAGGTTGGAGAGCTTGAAGGAGTGAATTCTTAGAGAGAGGAGTGAAATGAGAGAAATGGCTGAAAAGTGAGGGTGATCAACTTATATAGCGAGCTTAGGAGGGGTGGGAAATGACAAAATTTTCGTTTGGAACACCCAATAGTTCAAAAATGCCATTAATGAAACAGACCTGAAATTTATTCGTTTGGGGCATACGGTACGGTACACGGTCCATGTAGTGTCACATGGACCGTTTACTGTGTCATGGCCCTAGACTTCGATTCCTCCGAGGCGAGATTTTACGGACTAAGTATCACAATACGGACAAGTAAACGGACCACCTGGGGTCACACGGACCGTGACCCCGTTCATATACTGGTGATTCTCCACAACAAAACTAGACGGAGGCCACACGGACCGTCTAAAGTCACACGGGTCGTGACTTGGTCCGTATGAAGGCGACTATGCTATACACCATACGGAAGGCCACACGGACCGTGTAGCTTTACACAGACCGTGTGGAGGCCCGTGTACCCTACATCTCCCGGGCGTCACTCCACGAGACACGGACCGTGTGACTCCACACGGGCTATGTAGGCCCTTCCGTGAGGTGATGCCCGGCAGATTTCTGGGCAAGTTTTGTGGACCTCAAAGTGACGTCAATGATCTGGGGCCTTTCATCATCTCCCCCTTGGGAGTATTTGTCCCCAAATGTGCAAGAACAAGGCTTGAAAAGTTAGAGTTAAGGCAAGATACATCCGACACAAGACACAATGCACAACTCAACTCAAAAATGAAAGGTTTGTGCCCAAAAACCTTTTATGCCACAAATCAAATTATAGTTCAAGACCAAAACTCATATCAAAATTGCATTTAACTCATTTGTTAAGAAAGGAAAAATCTTTTAGTGTACACATATGCATGTCATGTCATGAGACTCAAGAGGGCAAGAAAATGACACAATTGATGAGGAAGATCCCTAGTACCTTAGGCTTGAGTAGATTGGAAAAGATGGGGGTATCGTTTCATCATGTCCAGCTCCGCCTCCTAAGTAGCACTCTCCACCAGTTGATTTCTCCAAAGTACCTTTACCGAACCCACATCCTTGTTACGCAGCCGTTTTACTTGCCTATCCAAGATTACCACACCTCCTCATAAGTCAAGTTTTCCTCGACCTCAATTCCCTCCAAAGGCACAATGGTGCTAGGATCACCAACTAATTTTCCCAACATGGATAAATGAAAAACCGGGTGAATGGAACCCAAATCCGGAGGTAACTCCAACTTGTAAGCCACACCTCCAATCCGCTAAACAATTTTGTAAGGACCAACAATTCGGTGGTTTAGCTTGCCCTTTTTGCCACAACACATTACGCCCTTCATAGAAGAGACTTTCACATAAACCCAATCCCTGACATGCAATTCGAGGTGCCTTCTCCAACTATCCACATAGGACTTTTGACGACTTTGGGCTGCCTTCAATCTCTCCCTAATAACCTTAACCTTATCCATGGCATCCAACACCGAATCCGGGCCAACTAAAGCCATCTCACCCAATTCAAACCACCCCACCGGTGATCTACACCTCCTCCCATACAAGGCTTCAAACGGCGCCATGCCAATGCTAGCATGGAAGTTATTGTTATAAGCAAACTCGATGAGTGAAAGATGGTCATCCCAATTCCCTTTAAACTCCAACATACACGCCCTCAACATATCCTCCAAGGTTTGAGTAGTCCTCTCTGCATGGCCATTGGTTTGAGGATGAAAAGAGGAGCTCAACTTAATTTTGGTCCCAAGGCCCTTCATAAAAGATTTCCAAAAGTGGGAAGTGAATTGAGTACCACGATTTGATATGATGGATCTAGGTACACCATGCAACCTCACCAACTCCTGAATATACAACCTTGCGTAGTCCTCGGCACTGTAGGTAGTCTTGATCGGTAGAAAGTGAGCCGATTTCGCCATCCGATCCACAACAACACAAATGGAGTCAAATTGCCTTCGGGTTCGAGGCAATCCAACCATAAAGTCCATATTCACATTCTCCCATTTCCATGTGGGAATTTCAATGTCTTGGGCCAAACCACGAGGCCTTTGGTGTTCTACCTTCACCTGCTGACAATTCGGGCATTCAGACACGAACTTAGCGATATTCCTCTTCATACCATGCCACCAATACACCTCTCTCATATCCTGGTACATCTTGGTAGACCCCGGGTGAATAGAGTAATGAGAGTTATGAGCCTCACTTCTAATCACCTTCCTAAGGTCATCCACATCGGGAGCACAAAGCTGGTCTTGGTACCGTAGTACACCATCTCCCCCTTGGGAGAATGCCTCGATCTCCTTTGCAGCAACCAACTTCTTCAACTCACATAACGACGGACCTAGATCTTGCTTAGCTTTCACCTTGTTCACCACAGAACATTCTGCCCCATTTTGAATCCGAATACCACCCTCGCTAGAATCAGTCAAGCTGACACCCAACCTAGCCAACCGGTGAAAATCCCTTATACACTCCCTCTTTCCATTATCAACATGTGCCACACTACCCATAGACAACCTGCTGAGAGCGTCGGCTACAACATTGGCCTTGCCCGGGTGATACAACACACTCATGTCGTAATCTTTCAGAAACTCCAACCACCTCCTTTGCCTGAGGTTAAGATCCCTCTGGGTGAAAACATATTGCAAACTCTTGTGATCGATGAATACATCAACATGGACCCGTACAAATAATGCCTCTAAATTTTCAGAGCAAAAACCACTGGTGCTAGTTCAAGGTCATGTGTGGGATAGTTTCGTTCATGCACCTTCAACTTTCTTGATGCATACGCTATCACCTTACCATTCTGCATAAGCACACAACCCAATTCGATCCGCGAGGCATCGCAATACACTACGAACCCTTCTGAACCATTTGGCAAGGTCAAGACGGGAGCTGATGTAAGCCGATCCTTCAAGGTTTTCAAACATCACTAGCATTCATCCGACCATATAAACTTAACCTGCTTCTGGGTCAATTTGGTCAATGGAGATGCAATAGATGAGAAACCTTCCATGAACCTTCTGTAGTACCCAGCTAACCCGAGAAGACTATGGATATCCGAAGGAGTCAACAGTCTAGGCCAATTTTTCCAGACTTCTGTTTTCCTCGGATCCACCTTGATACCATCTCCAGACACCACATGACCGAGGAAAGCCACCTCGCCCAACCAGAACTCGCACTTGCTAAACTATGCATACAATCCCTTTTCCTTTAGAGTTTGGAGGGCCATTCTCAAATGATTTCCATGCTCATGTTCACTTCGGGAGTAAATGAGAATATCGTCAATAAAGACCACCACGAAGCTGTCCAGGAAAGGTTTAAACACTTTGTTCATCAAGTCCATAAATACAGCCAGAGCATTAGTTAGGCCAAACGACATCACCACAAACTCGAAATGCCCATACCTTGTTCGAAATGTTGTTTTGGGGATATCACATTCCCTAACCTTCAACTGAAGATACTCGAAACGGAGATCAATTTTTGAGAAGTGAGTGGCACCTTGAAGCTGGTCAAACAAATCATCAATCCTTGGCAACGAGTACTTATTCTTAACGGTCACCTTATTCAGCTGCCTGTAATTAATACACATACAGAGAGACCCATCCTTCTTTCTTACAAACAACACGAGAGCACCCCACGGTGATGTACTAGGCCGGATAAAACCCTTCTCTAATAGGTCCTTTAACTGCTCCTTTAACTCTTTCAATTCTGCAGGGGCCATCCGATACGGAGGGATAGAAATAGGCTGAGTATCTGGAAGAATATCTACACCGAAGTCTATCTCTCTATCCGGAGGAATGCCTGGTAAGTCCTCGGGAAATAGATCCGAAAATTCATTCACCATAGGGACCGACTCGAGAGTAGGCACCTCGGAATTTGTATCCCTGTCCCTCACCGTATGGTAGATGCACCCCTTAGAAATCATTTTTCGCGCCTTGAGGTAGGAAATAAACCTACCTTTAACAGAGGAATCACTACCCTTCCATTCAAGAAATTGCTCGCTGGAAGGTTGGAACTGGACTTTTCGGGTTCTACAGTCTATAGAAGCATAAGATGCATGCAGCCAATCCATCCTAAGAATCACATCAAAATCAAACATCTTGAGTTCCACAAGATCACATGGAAAGATTTTATGCAACAGAGCAACAGGGAACCCGTGATAGACTCTATGAACAACAATAGATTCACCCACCGAGGTGTAGACCGAGAAAAGCTCTCTTAAAATCTGGGGTTTCAAATCGAACTTAACAGCCAACAACGGAGTCATAAGAGACAAGTTTGCACCTGGGTCAAGCAAAACATAAGCATCAAAAGCAAAGACTTTTAACATACCAGTCACGACATCTGGAGCCTCCTCGACATCCTGGCGAGCATGGAGTGAATAGAACCTGTTGTTTCTCGGAGAAACACGTTGGGGACCTCTCTACTGACCCTGCCCGCCTTGGGCTACCTGACCTCATCCCCCCTGTGCATTCCTAGGGCAATCAACAACCTTATGGACCTTACTTCCACATTCGAAGCAAAGTCCTAAATCTTTTCGGCAGGCACCTGTGTGGGGCTTCCCATACCTGTCACATGAGATATATCCTAGTCCGCCACCCATCGGTACCTTGGGAGGGGGTTCCCAAGCATTAGCCACCCAAGCTCCCAAACCTTGGCCCTGCTGGAAGTGACCAAAACCAACATTCTTAGCACCGGAGAACCTGCCATCAAAGCGGGCTCCCTTGGGATCATGTGCTCTTTTCTCTTTGAGTTTCTCCCCCTCAATCTGCTCAGCATACACCATGAGTCTGGCAATATCCATGTCCCCAATTAGCATAGAAGTTCGATATTCTTTCACCAATGAGTCAGAAATACCCAAAATAAATTTGTGCATCCGTGCACGGGTCGGCCACCAAGGACAGAGCATATTTGGAAAGCTTGGTAAACTTGAGGGCATAGTCCCTCACACTCATACTCCCCTGCTTAAGGTTAATAAACTCGGTCATTTTGGCCTCCCTTAGCTCAAGTGGAAATAAGTGATTGACGAAGGCAGATTTGAACTCTCCCCATTTAACAGTACTATCAAAGACCCTCTCTATAGCCCACTGTGTATACCATACCTGAACTACATCCTTCAGCTGGTAAGCAGCTAATCCAGATTTTTCCTCAGAAGAGACACCCATATGGTTTAGTATTTTTGAGAGTTCATCAATGAACTCCTGAGCATCCTCATCAACCCTTGACCCGTAGAACTCCGGAGGATTCATCCGGGTGAAGTCACTCATAATAGAAGTGGGTGTAGGGTCCCGCGGCAAATTGGCTTGCCTTGCCTGAGAAGTCACCACCTGTGTAAGCATGGCGAAAGCGGTGCGGAATTCACCGTTAGAGATTGGCTCCTCCATAGGCTCGTGAGGGGCCTGATCTTCAGTAGTCGTATCCTGCCTAGGTAGTGGAGGTCTTCCTTGAGGCATTTACTGAAATGAATTAACGACGCCAACAAGTAAGGAAATTCATAAACTAGCCACAACACGATACAAGACATGAAGAAGGGAGGAATTTCCTAATACGTCTTCGTAGCCTCCCACTCATAGGTATGGTGCACTTCACACCCATGAATAGGACTCTACTCAACGTGGCATGTTGGGCTCCGAGGACCATTATAAACCTAGGGCTCTGATACCATCTTTTGTCACGAGCAGGGGTCGGGTCCTAGATGTGACACGGCGAATGAGGACCCGAGAGTCCCCAAACGAGCCTCAAAATTTGATCATCTACGGAGCTTAATTCAAGAGCTTTTAAAGACAAGTAATTTAAATAACGAAAATTTAAGTCCCAAAAAGAGCATTTCTTATAAGATAAGCAAAATAACAAGGTTTTTACAAAACACCCAACATATGCCTCTAGTTAAGGAACGGGGGCCAGGACAAGTTCCGAGCTCACCCTTAACAAAATATATACATAAGAAACGCAAGAACAAAAGCTCGCCCTCGGAAGATGGGGCTCACTGCAAAAATATCCCTTAAGGAGGACTATTCGTCCAGCGGCTAGTACTCAAACTGCTCGGTCCCTACATGGTAAAATCATGTAGGCATAAGAGTATGTGTTATTACGTTTGAATGTACTAATTATGCGGGCATGCAATGCATATGACTTACCGAACCTACATATCGATGTTAGATGACAAAGGCACATAATATACAAGGATCATATAAGTAAAGGAATTTAGTATACAAGATACCATGGAATGCATGATGCGTGCAATGTGATAATGCTCCCATATAACGGGGATGGACTATAACCGACAAACCAAATCCATGCGAGCTATTAGATGAACTGGACCGATTGGGACCTCTTACCGGTAGGGAGAAGATTACTTGCCAAGGGTAATCTACATCACACCTTATGGAACACACCATATTGGAGATGGTCACCTTCCTTACGGGACCCCCATTTTGGAAGAATTTATAAGAATCATATCAAGATATGTCATATCATAAACAAGTAGAAGAATAACATCCATCCATATGTTGGCACATAGTTCAAGAAAAGGGGGAGGGACCTTGGGGATATCCCTACATATGTTTTCAAGAGAGTCAAATGTCCATTTCAACGTTAACTGAGCAAGTAGGCTCAAATGCCAAATCACAAGGTCAAGATCTCATTATTTATGCAAGGAATAGCTCATCTATATGTACAAGGTGGTGCAAGCACCCAAGATGCTCAAAGAGCCAACATACAAGGTGGTGTAAACACCCAAGATGCTCCAAGAGCCATAATCATAGACATGCCGGTGATCACCTTTTTTTCATATCCCATGTCTTACCAAAATCATATCATAATTCCTTTTTTCATGACAAAATTAGGCTTAATCCCACATTTCCAAAATTTCCATGTATCAATGCCATGAGTGTGATGCAATGCATAATGTAGGGATGGAAGGGGTAATTTAGAGAATAGCTAAAACATAGCAATATAATGTAAAGACTAGGAAATCCATAAGAAAATTAATAGAAAATGATAGTAAATATCACCCGTGCATAATAACATCTTTAAAGGGACATGAATGTTCATAGTTTCATAATCCAAGTAGTTCATCATGATAAAACTTAACATAACTCAAAATTCGGAGTCTTAAATAGCACATGCATTGTTCAAGTAACCAAGATCAAGTAGTCAAAATTCACATTTTAAGTAGACAAGTTCATAAAATAGTTTAAAAGGAACTTGGGTCTTCTTGGTTGAAAGGAACCAAGAATCAAAACCCACATACCTGATTTGGAGATAAACTTGAGGAAAATGGACTTCAAATTGGGAGTCTTGCCTTGAGAAATCCGAGTGAGAGGTTGGAGAGCTCGAAGGAGTGAAATGAGAGAAATGGCTGGAAAGTGAGGGTGATCAACTTATATAGGGAGCTTAGGAGGGGTGGGAAATGACAAATTTTTTGTTTGGAACACCCAATATTTCAAAAATGCCATTAATGAAACGGACCTAAAATTGGTCCGTCTAGGACATACGGTATGGTACATAGTCCGTGTAGTGTCACACAGACCGTTTACTCTGTCATGGCCCTAGACTTCAATTCCTCTGAGGCAAGATTTTTTGGACTAAGTATCACAATACGGACAAGTAAACAGACCACCTGGGGTCACACGGACTGTGACCCCATCCATATACTAGTGACTCTCTACACCAAAACTAGACAGATGGCCACACGGACCGTCTAAAGTCATATGGGTCGTAACTTGGTCCATGTGAAGGCGACTACGCAGTACACCATACGGAAGGCCACACGGACCCTGTAGCTTTACACAGACCGTGTGGAGGCACGTTTACCCCACATCTCCCAGGCGTCACTCCAACAGGAGGCCACACGGACCGTGTGACTCCACACGAGCCGGGTAGGCCCTT
The DNA here is from genome assembly GCA_029948455.1 of Solanum rostratum. Classification (NCBI taxonomy): domain Eukaryota; kingdom Viridiplantae; phylum Streptophyta; class Magnoliopsida; order Solanales; family Solanaceae; genus Solanum; species Solanum rostratum. The sequence goes on from CM057046.1 coordinate 52,220,622, forward strand.
CCGTGAGTTGATGCCTGGCAGATTTCTGGGCAAGTTTTGTGGACCTCAAAGTGACGTCAATGATCCGGGGCCTTTCATGCATGGTCGTGGGTGTGGGGCTCCCAAGCCCAACTGTTGATACAATTCTAGCGGAATTAAGTTTATGCTGGCACCCAGGTCACAGAGAGACCGTGCAAAACCATAGGCTCCAATAGTGCACGGGATGGTGAAAGCCCCCGGATCGCCCTTCTTCTCGACCAAGGACCTTGTAGCAATGGCGCTACAGTGATGAAGATTGTTAGCCAGCTCAATCATGGTTGTCCTCTTCTTGTTGACTAAGTCGTTCATAAACTTAGCGTAGCCTGGAATCTGCTCAAGTGCTTCCACTAAAGGAATGTTCACGGACAGCTCTTTCAACATAGACAAGAATTTTTGAAATTTGTCATCTTCAACCTTCTTTTTCAACCTTTGTGGGAATGACGGTGGTGGCTTCGGGATGGCTGGCAGGCTCGGAGTAGTGGGAGTGTCCATATCTATTGCCTTTTTGGTAACCTCTGGCTCCGCAGGTGCTGCGTCAATCTCGTTATCTCCATCATCATCAAGCACCTCCACGGGGCTAGGTATCTTGCCATCTTCTTTATCCTGACTTGCATCACTGGTAACAATAGGGTTAGAAAGTACCTTACCGCTTCTCATGGTGATCTCCATACAGTGGCTATTATTTTTCGGGTTCTGCACAGTATCACTGGGAAGTGACCCAACCTTCCTTTTATTTAGTGAAGCTGAAAGTTACCCCAATTGTTGCTCTAGTTTCTTGATCGAGGTGGAGTGTGAGTCTACCAATTTCCGCACGTTAGACATTTCTCCTTTCACATCTCGCACCCCTGCCTCAGTGGATTCAACCTTGTCAAGAACCTTTGCCTTCATCTCCTCTAGCCTAGAGTTTCCACCACCCTCGTTTTAGCGTTCCCGATTTCTGTAGTCATCTCTATTCTGCCAGTTCCCTTGGTAGTTATCATGACCATAGTTCCGACCTTGGTTACCGGCGTTGAAAGCCCGGTAACCCCCCTGACTGCCTAAAAAGTGAGCTTCTTCATCATAATTGCCGCCTTGGTCATCATACCTAGGGAGTGTGTCTATCGCTTTCACCTTCTCCGTCCCTCCACCAAGTAGCCTCTTTGACAATAAACCTATCTGTGTCCCATATGGGCCATGTCTTGATCCCTCTGTTCCTCCTTTTTCCGTTGTTCTGCACTCATCTCAAAGACCATCCCAAAGCAGTCTGCATCTCTAATGTACCAAGCCCTGTTGTTCTTCGCTACTTGATCCAAGATCACCATGATGTCAGGGAACGTTTTAGACATGTACGACCTTCCACAAGCTATATCAATGATTGGCTTGGTTACAAAGTTGCAGAACCTTTAGAAAACTACCTTGAAGTTCTCATCTGTGAGATGATGGTTAGGGCACTGCTTGAGTTTCTGCCTGAATCTCTTCCAAGATTGGTACAATGCTTCATTTGGCATTTGCTTGTGATATCCAATCTCATCTTTGAGCTTTAGTTGCCTTGAAGCAGGGAAGTACCTCTCCAAGAAAGCTTCTTTAAGTTCTCCCCAAGTACAGATGGAATCATGGGGGATCTTATTTAGCCACCTTTTCGCCTCACCTAAAAGAGACAACAGGAATAATCTCAACCTCAGTGCTTGTTGACTGACTCTTGGGATCTCGTACTATTGGCATGTCGCCAAGAAATTCATCAGATGCTAATTTGCATCCTCAGTAATGGCTCCACTGAACAACCCCTTCAACTGCAACATTTTCAGCATAGTACTAATGATAGTAAACTTGACACCAGCAGGCAAAGGTGGCAGCACTATTACCCAAGTGGTCCCAGCATCCTTATTATCATCATTCACTGCTCGGGGGTACTAGTTCCCTTGAGGCATCACAGGTAATTGGTGTTGTTGTGGTGGTACAAGTGGAACCTGATGAAGTGGTCCCACTGGTGGTACCACATTACCAGCGAGGTTGTCCTCGTCCAACCAATCATATCCTCTATCAGTAGGATTTACTGCTAACTCCCTCTGCCTTGCTGCTTCACTGTCCTGGGCGTTCATTCTGTGGATTGACTTAGTGAGTTCGGAGTCGTAGGGAATAAGTGTTTCACCCTTACTTTGGGTGTTTGGCATGCAATGCTAGTTCCCTACAATAAACAAAAACAAGAAATAAAAATAAAATTAGAGACTAGAATTACAAACTGAAAATAGCAACTAATAGACTATTTCTTCACCGCATTCCCTGGCAACGGCGCCAAATATTGATATGCCTAAATTTACACTCCACAAGGAAGAGTAAAGCTGTCGTTGGTCAAATATAGAACTCAACCAGAATTGAGGTCGATCCTACAAGGAAAGCGTGAGAATGATTCTATTAGCACCCTCTTTCAGATGTAAATTCTTTTCCCAAAATAAAGTTGCATAAAGTAAATGGGGGGTTACGATGTTTCAATTAAGTTCTTATTGTAAAGTGAAAAATGAGGATGTTGATACTGGATTTCAAACAACTAATGACAAGCTATGGGTTGTGTTCCCCATGACATCTAATACGATAACCAAACTGGCACGATAAACTCATTCGTGACTGCGCATACAAGATCAAACAAATTAGATAATACCTAGTTCACCTTCCAGTCCTTCCTAGCTATATTTCACTCATCTCCTTTCAGTCTTAGAATGTATGAAATTTCAACCTTTGTTCTTGATCTCAGAATACTCTCACCTTTCGGTCTCAAGTACTTAGACTAGGTTAAAAACCCTGAATTTCCATTGTAGAATTCTTTTCCTAATTATTACATCCCTCATGGGCATGTAGTAAATACGGGCTTACCCTAACGCGTCGACTCATTACGGAGAAGTTAATGTGAAGAATGCTACAATGTATGCGATAATCAATCCCACGAATTTACCCCAGTTTGTGTTATCTTATTGAATTTTTCCTGGTTCGCACAACCCTAGTTGTGGGTTTAGCCTAGCATGGTCAATACAGTTTCCCACAACAATACAAAGAATTCACAATAACTGACATACGATTGATATAATGATGAATCCACAAGTTATAATCTTCAAGAAGATGATCAAAACACAAGAATTAAACGTAAAGTAAGGGCACAATATTGTTCTCTGCTTGTTTTCTAACTCCAGCATTCAACAACCCCAAAAATGGAATAAAATATATATATATATATATATATATATATATATATATATATATATATATATATATATACAAGGAAAAACTAATCCAATTAAACATAAGAAAATAGACTTCAGAATGGGTACGGGTCTTCACACGGGCCGTGTGGGTTTAGACGTACCATCACACGGTTCGTGAATCTTCACTGGTCCTGCTTCGTACGATTACCGGCATGGCCCGTGTGGGGGTTCACGGATCGTTAAACGGCCTGCGACCCTTTCCTTGTGCAAATGTTGGGCATCGTCTTTGTATTCCATCAGCACGGCCCATGCCACAGTCCGTAGTTGACCACATGGTCCGTGACGGGCTCCGTCTTCCTTTACTTGCATCAATTATGTTATTTGCGACAGTGATCCTTCCAATTCACGTCAACCTCACGGTATGTGACACAGCCCATATCAGCTTCAACGGTCTGTGTAAGTCCCTCTTGAATTTTTCCTTGGCTTCGTTCCAACTTCACGCCAAGTGTAAGGTTATGGCAGGGTGCACGACCCGTGTACCGTGACACAATCCGTAAAGATCTCGTGGTCTCTCACTTGGCTCAATTTCAAGCTTCTTTGGTTGGGCCCCTTTACGCACCCTCCCACAGTCCATGTGATGTTACACGGCTCGTGAGAGGCTCCGTATGTCACCACTTCACCTATTTTTCATTCATTTTCTCGCAATTCACCCGTCATTCCACGCCTTCATCATTTTCCTGCAAAGTACCAAAACACACGCATCAAACCAACATATTTGCTTGAGAACGTGCATAAATTCTTCGCTCAAAGCATCATAAGGGTCGTATTTCTACAACTTATCATTGTTCAAAGTGGGGCAGAATCTTCCGTGGTGATTGATGTAAAGGCTAAGCAGGATTTGGACCCATCGTTACTTGAATTAAATTAGTTGGTTGCCAAAAAGGAGGTTGAGGTGTTCTTCGAAGGGGGAGATAGTGTGCTCCGGTACTAAGACCGGCTTTGTGTTCTGGATGTGGATGATCTTAGAAGGGTGATTATAAGTGAGGCTCACGATTCTCATTATTCTATTCACCCCAGGTCTACTAAAATCTATCGAGATTTGAAAGAAGTGTATTGGTGGCATGGTACGAAGAAGGACATCGCTAAGTTTGTATCCAAATATCCGAGTTGTTAACAAGTGAAAGTATAGCATCAATGGCCCGGTGACTTGGCCCAAGACATTGAGATTCCCACATGGAAATGGAAAGATGTAAATATGGACTTTGTGGTTGGTTTACCTCGGAACCCAAAGGCAATCGATTCCATCTGGTTTGTCGTTGATCGGATGACCAAGTCAGGTAATTTCTTGCCGGTCAAGACTACCTTCAGCGCTAAGGATTATGCAAGGTTGTACATCCAAGAGTTGGTGAGGTTTCACAATGTGCCTAGGTCCATTATATCATATCGTGGCACCTAATTCACTTCCTACTTTTGGAGATCTTTTCAGAAGGGAATTGGAACTAAGATTTGGTTGAGCACCGCTGTTCATCCCCAAACCGATGGGCAAGCTAAGAGGACTATTCAAACCTTGGAAGATATGTTGAGGGCTTGTGTGTTGGAGTTTAAGGGTAACTGGGATGATCACCTTCCACTCATTGAGTTGGCTTATAATAATAGTTTTCATGCTAGCATTGGTATGGCACTATTTGAGGCCTTGTGTGAGAGAAGTTGTAGATCACTGGTGGCATGGTTTGAGTTGGGAGAGATGGCACTGGTTGGCCCGGATTTAGTAATGGAGGCTATGCAAAAGGTGAAAGTAATTAGGGAAAGCTTGAAAATGGCCCAAAGTCGCCAAAAGTCCTATTCGGATGTTATGAGGAGAGAACTTGAATTTTATATTGGCGATTGGGTATATGTGAAGGTTTTGCCTATGAAGGGTATGATGCGTTTTGGTAAGAAGGGAAAGCTAAGCCCCTGGTATGTAGGCCCTTATGAGATTGTTGAGCCGATTAGGAGTGTGGCCTATAGTTTAGAGTGGCCTCCGGACTTGAGTTCCATTCACCCAGTCTTTAATGTGTCTATGTTGAGGAAGCTAGTTGGTGATCCTAGCATCATTGTGCCTTTGGAAAGGATTAATGTTGAAGAAAACTTGTCTTATAAGGAAGTCCCGATGGAGATCTTGGATAGGCAAGTGAAGCGTCTTCATAACAAGGATGTGGCTTCAATGAAGGTACTTTGGAGAAATCAACATGCGGAGAGTGCTACATCGGAGGTGGAGCGGGACATGAGGAAGCGATACCCTCATATTTTCCAGTCTACTCAAGCCTAAGGTACTAGGTCGATCCTCTTCTAAATAGTCCTGATTTTTTCACTCTTGCGTCTCATGACCTGACATGCATACATGTGCACGAAAATGATTTTTTTATGGTGTTTTGAATAACTTGAATATGATTTTAATATGGGTTTAAAGGCTTTATGATTCATTTTAAATAATGAACGATGCATTGTACCTTATGTTTGGATGTTTCATGTTCTAAGTCAAGCATTTCAAGCCTTGTTCTTGCACATTCGGGGACGAATGTTCCCAAGGGGGAGATGATGTAAGGACTCGAAGTTTTTCGAGCGGCTTTATCGCACCTCGTAGTACCATCCCGAGCAAAAAAAAAATCTACCAGGCATCGCTCTGCGGAAGGCCCACACCGGCAGTGTGAAGCCACACAGACCGGTGGCCTCCCGTGGAGGGACAGTTGGCCAAGATTTTGACTGGAGGAATTGAGATGGAGTACTTCGGACCAAGTGAGGGCACACGGCCACCCACACGATCCGTGTGATGTTTCACGGGCCGTGTGGCTCTCCATGTGGCCCGCTATGTGGAATTTTTCTAAGTATGAAATTACCATCTCGTAACTTTGTCGTGCCAAAAATTTCCTAAGTGTTATCACACTGTCCATGCCATGACTTGTGTAGCGTCACATGGGTTGTGTTTTCGTCCATGTGGTAACCCTTAGCCTTGAATAAATTCTAAGTGTTGGCATCGCAAAAATTGTCTAAGTGGCGGTTCATGGTCACTGTTCACGGCTCGTGTGATGACTCATGGACCGTCTAGGAGACCGTATGGACCTAACAGTTCCAATTTTTGCCCGTTTCATTAATGACGTTTATGTAATTTTGGTTTATTTTAAATATGAATTATGACCTTTTACCTATCCTAAACCCCTAATTTAGCTGATATCCCTTCCCTCTTAATTTATTCTCCTTAGACCTTCTACCCTCATAAGATCACCTCCCAAATACTCTGTGTTCTCCCCTCTCAATATTAAAGATTAGGGTTTAATTGGAGCTTAAATTAAAGCTAAGTCCTTCCCCAAATTCATCCTCCTAATTAACGTATGTGGGATTGATTCTTGGTCCCTTTCAATTAAGAAGACCCAAAATTTCTTTCAATTGATTTCATGAATTTTAATCTACTTTAAATATGGGTTTTCATTATTTGATTTTATTAAATCTAATTGATGTATGGGTTGAGCTTTACCTATGATTTTAATTTACTTTGATCATTATTATGATGATTTACATTGAACTATGGAGTTATGAACATACATGACTCCTTTTAAAGTTGATTTATGCATGGGTGATTCATATCATGATTTAGATGTTGATTTAAGTATAGATTTATTCAATTTCATACTATAATGTCGATTTTAACATAAATCTATGTTACCCATGCTATCCTCACATCATGCATTGCATTTGCATTCATGAACATTGATTTATATGGAAATTATGAAGTTGGTTAAGCCCAATTATATTTTACGAAATGATTTTGATAATGCATTGGTTATGACAAGAATGTGATCACATACATGTCATATGATTATGGATCTTTGAGCATCTCGGGCACTTGCACCATCTTGTATATGTAAATGAGTTATTCCTTGCATGAGCATCATGATTATGATTTATGATTTGGCATTTGAGCCTAAATGTGTATTGAACGGTTTGAAGTGTACATTGTATCTCTTGAAAGGATGTATATGTATAATATTCACGTGGAATGTTGTTGACTTAGCACCGATGGATTGGGGGCATTAGGGATATCCCCAAGGGCCCTTTCCTTTCCTTGAACTATGTGCAAACATAGGAAAGTTAGCCATTACCGAAAAGGTCGGGTCATAAGGAATAGTTATTCATTTAATTTTTTTGATGATATGAGATGATATGATTATGGAAAGTCCTTCTGAAAAGCATGGTCGTAAGGAAGGTGACCATCCACCGAAAAGCGTGTTCATAAGGTGTGATGTAGATTACCTTTGGCAAGTAATCTTCTCCTACCGATGGGAGGTCTTTATCGGACTAATCCATGTAATAGCTCACATGGGTTTTATTTATCCGTTATAGTCCATCCCCACTATATATGAGCATTGTAGCATTTCATGCATCATAAATTTCATGGAATCTTGTATATTTCTCCATTAGATATATGATTTTTATAGTATTATGTGCCCTGTCATCTAACATTGAAATGTAAGTTGATAAGTCATATACATCTATGCCTACATGATTTTACCATGTAGGGGTCGAGCACTTCGATTATCAACCGCTTGACGAGTAGTCCGATCTAGAAGATTACTTGTGGTGAGTCCTATCCTCCAGGACAAGCCATTTTCATTTAGCTACCTATCTCAGATTTCCATTCCTATTTGAGGGTGAGCCCGGAATATGTCTTGGCCCCCGTTCCATCTTGATTAGAGGCATTTGTTGGACAATATGTAGACTCTTTTGAAATCCTTATGTTATGAATGGTGTTTGGCTTATGTATTCATTTGGATTGATTTATAGAAATCTAGTATTTGATTATATGCATATTTTGGTGTGGAAATGTGGAAAGTCCTAAGCCTCGTATTGCCCCCATAGCGCGAGTCCTATTCTCCCGTCCCTTAGAGCGATGTGTTGCTATTTAGATGTTCTTTCTGAACTGATGATGTGGATTTAGATACTTGAGGCATGTTTGGGAAGTCTCGGATTCCCATTCGCCGTGTCACACCTAGGCCCTAATCTCGGGTCGTGTCATTTAGGCTTGGTATCCCTCTAAGGGACCTCCCACGAGCCTTGGTCCTCACTACTGGCCGTGGAAGGGGACCTTGGTAGGAGCCCCAGCCTTCAAGCAAAGATTTTGGCTCAGGCAGCCACCAAGGAGCCCTTGCACGAGCCATGCAACCCGCCACGAAGCATGGTGAGGTGTTTCGTGAAGCGCTCATCCTAAAATATGGTTCTAAGTATGAAATTATCGAATCAGAACTCGGGTAATTTGTACAGACCATTGTACGATCAGTGCACCATCGAATGGACCATGAACTATCAATGGAAATGTCCTTAGTCTTAAAATTTTACTAAGTTTCTGATGACCCTTACCACGGATCCTTGTACGGTCCATGGTATGTTGTATAAGTCGTGTGCCCTTTCACGGCCACCGCGGGCACTTTTTATTGCTCCTTTCATTAATGGATCTCTCGGAATTTTGGTGATTTCTAAGGGTCATTTGTGATAACCTATCCTAAACCTCTTAAAAGACCTATACTTCATCATTCTTATTCAAATTTATTCATTACACTTAGAATACTCAAAGTCTCTCTTCTTAGAACTCCTCCCAAGAGAACCATTGGAGGCTCAACTTGAAGCTCAAGGAAGGGTCATCTTCGCAAATCAATTTCCTCTTAATTTTTTTTAGATATGTAAGGTTTGTGGGATTGATTCATGATCCCTTTCAATCATGAAGAGCCCTAATTCTTCTTACTATTTAATTTATGAATTTTAAGCTTACTTTTAAAGTGGGTCTTTTAAATTAGGGTTGGTTTAATTAAATTGATATATGCGATGTTTTTAAAGTGATTTAAGCCCTAATATGTTGAATTTCATTGTTATTATGAAGGGTTGAATATGCATATCCCTTTTTTATGTCAAATGTAGGCATGGGTAATCTCAAGTTCTCAAGTATGCTTTAAATGTGAATTGTTTCATGGATTTACTTGGATTTCATATTATATTGTTATTTTAAGTATGAATCTCTATTACCCATGTTATTTTCTCATCAATCATGGCATATGCATACATGAACATTGATTTTCATAAAGTTTGTAATGTGGGTGAAGGCCTATTTATGTTGATAAATATGATTTTCAGCAAAGCATGGTTATGACATGACATATGATCACATAATGTCTATGATATGGCTCTTTGAGAAATTATGGGTGTTTACACCATTACGTACAACTAGGAAGGAGCTACTCTTATGCATGAATGTATAACATGAAGTATGACTTGGCTTTTTAGCCCAAGTATATATGATTATGAAATATGTTTGGCTTTGAAGCCTAACTGTGCATCAAAATGATTTGGAAGACTTATGCCTATTTGTTTAAGCACATATATGTATAGGTATATGTATATATATTCTCGTGGGATGATGACTTAGTACCGAGTGGGCTTATGTGAGGGGAGATATCCCAAAGGTCAGTTATATAAATACTCAAAATCCCATAACTATGTGCCAGACAAGGATCATCTTTATGCCCCTTTTAAAGGATGGTTATGTTAAGGATCTATCTTTGGCAAGTAGGTCACCTACTTATCCATTGTGGGGAAGACGATGGAGTTATAAGTTATAGCTCATTTGGTCTTATATCGGTTGAGGTCATATCCCTACAATGTTTAAAGTTTTATGGCATTTTTTGCATCATGGATTTCATGACATATTGATATATTACTCTTTCTTGTATACATACTTCTTTTTATATATGTGCCATTGTCATCTAACATTGAATGCAGGTTTAATGAGTTCATATGCATTGCATGCTCGCATACATAGTACATTTAAAGGTGTTGACACATACTCTTTGCCAACATGATCTAACCATGTACTTCATCCACCTCTTCACGGTTAGCTTTGATTGAGAGAGTTCTTTGTGGTGATTCCTATCATTCAAGGACAAACCTCCTTTTATCTACCTAATATGTTATTTTTTATTTTTGTCTTTACTTTGAGGGTGATCTTGGTATATGTCTTATCCCCCATCCTAATCTATGACTTCGAGGTACTATTGGACATCATGTAAACTCTTTATACGGGCTTGGGTAATGTTATGGTACTTGTTGTGCAGATTATAATTAGGGCCATTTCTTGATGTTGATGATTGATGGCATGTTCATGATGAGATGTGGAAATGTGAAAAGTGCTAAATCCTTCTATCCCATAGCGTGAGTCATACTTACCCACCCCTTAGTTCTTATGTGTTATGTGTTATGTGAATCCATGAAAATCCCAATCCATATGACATCCCCATAGAGTGAGTCATACTTTCCCATCCCTTAGAAGTATGTGTTTATTGCCTTATTATGTTCTTCTGAATCGATGATGTGTATGTGGATGCTATGAGGGTTTTTTAGGGACTTTCAAGTTCTCATTTGCCATGTCACACCTAGGCCCTAGGCCCGGATCGCGACAGCAAAGTAGACCACTCCTTTTTTAGTGTGAATTGAATTTCGGAATTACAATTAGTAGCTCACTTGGTCTTACATGTCAATTATGGTTCTCTCCCATCTATGTATGATATATCTTGACCTGATGATTCTTCATGCATACTTCGACTAAATATTTATCATTCATGAGATATCAAGCTTGTACCTGTTGTTTATGATTATGCATATTGTTTAATTATGGCTTATGTTCTTTGTTGCATTTCACCTTGAATACTTAGTACATAACAAGTACTGACGCTCACTTTTGCCTATGTGACCTGACCTTGTAAGGATTAGAGCTCCTATTCATCCTCCTCCTCCACGTGGCTAGACGATTTAGTTGAAGATTTATCTTTGGTAAGTCCTCCATTTTGGGGAGAATATCCATTTACTTTCATGCTTATTAACACTTGTCTATTGATGAATATTTCTCTTTTGAGTGTGAACCAGGGAGATGTCCTGGCCCCTACTCCATTCCTTGTTAGAGGTGTTATTGGATATATATATATATATATATGGATTTATATATATGAGCTCGACTCTAATTATGTTTATGCATTATGGAAGACTCCCTAAGTCCTTATCCCCTTCTTATGCTTGTTGTAGTTGTTGATCATATAGAAGTCCTAAACCCCTATTGCCCCTATAGTGTGAATCATACTTACCCCCTCTAGACTTTATTTGCTATGTGATCTATGTTAATTCCCTCCCTTACAACATCCCCATAGCGTGAGTCTAAAGTCTCATTTTTCCTAGAATTATTTGTTACTTGTTGTTTATTTATGCTTCCGTAACCAAGGGTGTGCTTTGCATTCTTAAGAGACTTATTGGGGTCCCTTCAGGTTGCTCATACACCATGTCACACCTAAGAACTAGGCTTGGATGGTGACACTGGACAATGGTCTCTGCTCGACGAGCTCCGAAGGTTGCTCCCTATCTGGGATTGATGGTGCAACCCTACCTCGGCCCCGAGTCCGTCCTCCACGTGCCATAATTGTGAAACACAAACTAAGTCCAATTTTAAAAACTAAAGGACCATTGACAATATCACACAACAAGAATCAATAACACAAGAAGTTTCCTAAACATCTCATTGCCTCCTAGAGATAAGCCACAGACATCTCTGCATGCATCTCCAAGACTCTACTAGATGGTAGCTCTATACAGCTGAGACCGGTGAACCTTAAGCTTTGATACCAACTTATCACGACTCGGTTCCTTTCATGATGGCTCCTGTTAAAACCCATCTACATGCAAGCAAATTACCTAACCCCAGGGTACGTCCTAAATCTCTAGTCACAAATATAACAAATACATCGACATACATCAACACAACCTACAAAGGACGTGGAAATCAATTGTACAGAACTACAATAGACATAAACACGCACCTATACACATATAATAATATTCATAGTATACATATCCAGGAGCGTTCCTACAAATACAAGCAACTATACTGTACCAGGCCAATGTCTGGATACAAAAGATGGTCATCAAAAGGGAAGGACAATATGAAGTAGCTAGAGCTGCCAGTGTTTACCAAGTGTCTCTTGAACACTCGTGAATCCCTCAATACTTAGCGCTCGCAGCTAGAACTTGGACTTGCACCATGGGCAAAATGTAGAGATGAATACCAAAAAAAGGCAGCTAGTAGGCATCATCGGCCGGTTGAGTGGAATACTCTAAACATAGAAGTCTCAAATATAGAAATTGTAGTAAGTCTAAAAAATCAAAACTCAAATCAAGGAATAAGTATGTCTGGAGAACTCTCAAACCCCAACCAAACCAAGCCAAGTGATGTGCAATAATATCGACCGCCAAAGACTGAGCAGGCCCATGCCAAAACTATCACTGAACTAAGACATCATACTATACACGGGTGCAAGGCCCTCGTGTCTACACTTGTACACCAACTGGGTCCTCATAAGCCCAGAAGGTACACCCATGCACAACCTAACTAGAAGAATCATCAGTAAATCCAACAGAATTACCACTGAACCCAACTCTCAATATCACAAGATCAAGGGGTCAAGTTGTACATGGGTGTATGGCTCTAATATCTAAGCGTTAACACCCCTATAAGCCATATGGTATACCCACACACAATCTGGGTGTGAATAAGAGTGTTGATCCTTGGGTAGTCGACTGGGTCCCCAACCCAAGGTACCATAGACCAATCAGGTCCTCGACCCAAAGTATCCTAAAGTTCAAGCCCACGACACTTGACCTTGGCGCCTCAATATAAATATGCATGCATGCATGCATACATATATACATACGTACATACATACATACATACATATATACATGCATACATACATACATACATATATATATATATGTAATAGTGGGACAAGTCCTTGTGGGATAAAGAGACCCCCTGAAATCAGCAGGGTCTCACACTCAAAGCAATCAGTATGATGAATCCCTCTAAACAAGTAACAGTGACTCAGACTCATAATATAGCCAAAGGGGTCTCCAACCCAGAATATCAGAACTTTAGAATTGGCACCTCGGTCTCGGATACTCGAATGTAGCCATCGTAAATTACAGTCCATGGGGAGCATCACCTAGGTCTCGGACACTCGGACATGGCCACTGAAGACTACAGATCACAGAGAGCGTCATCCTAGTCTCATAGTAAGGAATAGCCATCAACTCACTAGTCTATTTGAATTTGAACCTCCAAAGTCATACCATGCCCCCAAGGCAAGAATCATAACCCCCCCTAACCAAGCATAACCCTCACCTCCCTCAGAAAATAACAAATAACCCCAGCCTAAGGTAAGCAGAACCAGTACATAACACTAATAGAGGTACGCAAGAGCATATGTTACAGATCAATGTAAAGCAATGCCCAACAAGGCCAAATATGCCACAACCCATCCAACCATAGGTAATCAGAGTAAAGCATGGGAAATTATAGTTATATCATAAGAATCTACAACAAATGACCCCAACAAAGTCATATTTATACCAGAACCAAGCCACAACACGACATATAATCAACAAACAGCCTCATAGTCAGCATATTTCAGCAGTATCAAGCTACACATTCATATGGATAAGAGTTAGGTCATACTACATACATGTCTTATGGTATCAACCTTTATTCGGCCTTTACCAGACCTCTCTATAGTCAATAACACCATACTAGCGCTTTCATGGGATCAACTGCTCGTTTTATCGAAGCTACAACTAATACGATAATCAACATGAAGGGCACAACCCCAAAACATCATATACTACACATACAGAGTACAATCAACCACATACTGCATATATATATATCACAACTTAACCCATAAAAAACTCCTTTATACACATTTCAGCTCGACATGCATTGATTCCAACTCAGTCTAAGGTTTAGAGAAGCCTAGCCTACTAGGCAAATAATTCCTTGCATCCTGCTTCAATTTCCCCGAGCTTTTCCCATCTAGTTGATTCTTGATGCTTCCCAGCTATCAAAATGTAATTCACAAGGTTAACACAGTCACATTGATGGTAACATTTCAAAAAATGAGTGAAATTATGTCAATAGTGCCTAAAATGGGAAAAATAGGGCTCATGGCCAAAATACCCAACAAATTCCCGTAAAATAGTTATCACATCACCTCGAGTCTATAGCTTGAAATTTAGCATAAAATAGACCCCAAAAGGCCGAGAAACAGTTCTGAAACAAGGTCATATAATTTATTAAAAAACATTTCTGTTAGAACTTTCTTGGTCAAAATTCATAGAAAATAGCTATGTTTATTAGAATCCAAGCATACCATAGCATTCCCCTTGAAAAGTAGAACAACTTAGGCTTAAATTTTACTTAATTCTATCAAGAATCGACCGTGACATTAAAATATAAATTTTTCACATATTAAAACATAAAATTTTCACACATTTCAAGACCGTGATGTCTGCAAGTTATGCTTATAATACTTGGATCGAAACAAAAAGATAGTAAAACATGAGTAGCAGATTGACTAATCCAGGAACTCCTAAAAAAAAGGAATAAATGACTAACAAATAATAGATTAAGTCTTATTTAATACTAAAGCAGTAAAAATAAATTAACTGTTTGTACGCAAATTTCTAACATTCCTCCTATGTATCACAAATTACATGTAAAGGGTCATGGCCAGATCCTTGCATGATAAGATGATGTATTTAATTGGATGGGATTATGTTAAGGAATTAACTTAGTTTCCAAATTATTTTTTTCTAGTTATAAAAATGAGTTTTCAACTTTTTCTCATCAATCGGGTACTTGTCCGATCTGTATTATTTTCTTCTTATTGTATATGAAATTTTCCCAACCTAATTTGGTTTATTATATTTGCGAACAATCGCACTACTTGATCTGAGGTTCTATATTTAATAATATTAATGTATTATTAAGAATAACTACAGGTTACGTGGAAATTAAATGATAAAAGATGCCGAAAAAGTTTAAAGTATTCATTTCCCTACTAAAATTATTTTTCTCCTAGGCTTGTATTCACAAAGTAAGTTGATGAACATACAGAGATTTCGATATTACCATATGTTCTCGATTTTATTTTGTGAGCAAATAAAATTTGGAAAAGAAATCCATTTACCTTGTCAGTCTTTTGTTTAATTTTTCTTCCTTCCCCTTAGTAGTCAATGCCAAAAGCATTATTAAATAAAAGAAACATCATGGTGTCCACTACATGATTTAAAGATTTATAAATATTTATTGAAAATGTTGTAGTATGTACTCTATATATGTCACAACCCAAAATCCAAGTGATGGTATTTACTTAACCCACCAAGGTGATTCATCCCAAAACATAAATAACTCAACATAAATATAAAAAGCGAAAGATACACAGTCTAATAAGATAGATAAGAATAGAAAATCAAAAACTACAATCATTCTAAAACTGGTATCACATGTACAAGTCTCTAAATATAAAATACTCAATAAAATATAAGTCACAATGTCTAGTTCTCAAATAGAACAAAACATAAAATGGAATCCTCGAAGGCCCACTGAAGATATAAGTTGCTACCATACAAGTAATACGGAAGCTCGATCCTATATGAAGAATATTTAACAAGAGAGACCGGGCTCAAAACCTACAAAAATGTAGCAAAGGGTGACCACCAAATAATAATGCACTCAGCAAATGGAACTAAGCTAAAGTAAGCAATGAAGAACACAAGTTCTCCTATCCACCCAATCACATACCGCTAAACTACACATCTGAACTTAGAAAAGTCCCTGCACAATACAATATACAGATCACAAAAATATAGATATACTCATCACCTAGCATCATATTTTAAAATATCCAATTGATACTCAAGTAAAAAAGATACAATAGATATCCAATCTCATAGGAAATACCTATAATAATATCAAAGCAGGAAAGATATGAGATGCAATGGATGCCATGAGATATAAATAATGTGATGCAATATCAAATAATCACGATGCATGTCTGTACTACGATAAATATTCGCTAATAAACTTAGACTAGAACCAATGGGGGCCACACAAGAATCATATCTCCGTGAACATTGTCGGCGATGACCTCGGCTAATGCTTACACTATCAGAAATGACCTCGGCCTTAATATAATCAGCCGACATAGTTCCTCAGCTCGCTTTGCAGAAACCTCGGCTAAACATCAATCAATAAAGACCTCAGACTCTAATCCATATGTTATCTTACTCTTCTTTCGGTCATAGCCATCACAAGTATCAATGCACAAATAATAATAAATGCAATGTGCATGATCTAAGTTTCATCACAGTGTCAATATCATAATAGTTTCAATAATATCCCAGTCTCAATATCAATCACATCTCAATATAAGTGCTATCTCAATATCAATATCAAATAATTCACAAGATCACATGTATCACGAATCCACAATTAATTCGCAAGTCCAGGTATCACCCTATGAACAATTACTCAATCTGAAATCCCATGATAAAAGCCTATGATGATACAATTCTATCCCAAAGTACTAAATTCCATACACATAGGAGCATACAAGGTTCAATCATACTTAACAAGAGCTTCGAAGTCCACTTGCCTTAGAAAAAAAATCCCCAATCAAGTCAAATTCTCGACTTTTCCCCTTTCTCAATAATCCAATGCACACAATCTATTCGAATATAGCATCACAGTCACATAAAAAATATAATGACACTAAAATTGATCAATTAGGGTGAAAAGAGAAAAATGGTAAAAAAATTCATATCGAAAAAAGTAACCAGAATATAAAATTTAATATGTGAAAATGTTCCCCAAGTGATAAGGATTCCAACGGTGAAAACCTGTTTTGAAAACAGAATTGAAATGAAGTAGAAATCATCGATTTAGTATTAAATCAAAGTCCAAAATCCTCCAATTCATCAATTAAAAACCTCAAATTATAAGTCAAACACACAATTTAATCAATGAAAATTGAAGAAATAGGTTAGAAAATATTTATCCAATAGATTGTCTTGAAAACCTTGAAGAATCTCTCAAAAATGAAGCTTGGAATATTAAAAATGGTGAAAAATGACTAGTCCCGATATTTTGAAAGTGGCTGACTATTCAGATCAACTTTACTCTCCACGAATGCGGAGGTTATGTGGAATTTACCATCCGCAAACATGCGGACTACATCTGAGAACGCAAAGGTCAGGAGTTCCATTACTCCGCGAACGCGGATCCCTTATCCGTGAATGCAGAGGTCTAATCACTTGATCTCCCCGAATGCGGAGAGAAGGGCACATACGCAGAGAGCCTTTTCGATTGCACCAAATACAACAAAACACAACACATAAAATTACAACACAGACCTTCGAAATTCGTTTGGAACCCGTGAACACAAACCAACCATATAACTATACCCAAAATGACGTTCTGCACTCAATGAAACCATCAAAATTCAATTTCGAGACCTCTTTGGCCAAAACCCCAAGAAAGAACATTTAAATGAGCTTGGGACTCAAATATTCAAAAAAAAACCTCGGAAGCTCTAAAACTTTCAATGAGATCATTTCTAGTATTGGTTTCACCATCTAGAGTCACTGAAATTGTTGGAATTTTGATTTGAGCTTTCAAACTCGGAAAGTTGACAAAAGTCAAACTATGATTTAAAATCAACCGAAAATGCAACTGTTGGTCTAAAATCGCTATTTGAACTCCAAATTTAGTTTTGTAAGTTCTCCTAAATTAAATTCGGCATTTTGGAAGTTATGGAATCAACGAAATTGAATTCCGACACTTAAAACTCAAGATGACCACAAAAGTCAAAACTTCCAACTTTAAGCCTTTAAAAATCTTCCTTTAGCAAAACTTCCAACTTTAAGCCTTTAAAAATCTTCCTTTAGCAAAACTCCAACTTTTTACAAGGTCTTCAAAATTCGTCTTTTAGACTTAATAAAAAATAACCCAAGGAAATTTTCGAGAAGGGCAAAATAGTAATTTTGTAAAAATATCAAAAATGACCTTCGAGATGATTACAATATACACTGGCATATGTAGTACAAGCAATAAAAAATGATTTGCATGTTTTCCAATACAAAGGATTTCAAGCAATATGTTATAATTCATACCTTTTATTTCAAACAAGATTATATTTAAATATGAGCTCTCCACAAAAATATGAACGTTAAAGGGTAGAATCACAAATTATTATATAACAAGATATGATTGATCTACATGAAAAATACTGAAACAAGAAAAATGATTCCCATGGAAGCAAAGACCAATGATTTTGGAGTTGAAGGAGAAATAGACGATGATGAAGGAGCCTTGGTATTTGAGTGATCTGAAGAATCAGGAGGAGATGGAGAAGGAGAAGGAAGAATAGAAGTATGTGTCTTAAAGCCAATGGTGAAATTGCAAGTCCCTTGAGATGGATCCTTTGTGGTTATTGTTGCCTGGCCTTCAAAATCACAACTGTCATCTTTTTGTTGTTGGTTTTGGAAAAAGGCATTCACTGCATATGAAGCCTTGTCAGCGTCATTAAGGTATTGGCAAGATGATCCATTATTAATAGGGGTACAATCTGCACGGTCA
Source organism: Solanum rostratum (assembly GCA_029948455.1). NCBI lineage: Eukaryota > Viridiplantae > Streptophyta > Magnoliopsida > Solanales > Solanaceae > Solanum > Solanum rostratum. The sequence goes on from CM057046.1 coordinate 52,239,351, forward strand.
CAAGCATATGTCATCACACCAGTAAAATTCTTAACCTCTGGCTTTATTACACACCATTTTTTAGAGAGTTTCTCCACATTTGGCACAGACACAAGAGTCTTTTTATTTCCATGTAGATCAAGAGGGAACTTTGGTGTTCCATCATCATAGTAGAGTCCCCAATGTGTCTCAAACATTCCTGGGAGTGTGCTCTTCATATCCTCATCAAATAACGCAAATAAGTATGCCTCAATGTGGCCAGGGCGATGTGGGCTACCTTTTCCTTTGGCGAGATATGATAAAAATCCTTTGTAAAACTTTTCGGCCAATGTCACATTGGCATAAGGGTTGCCATCTGTAGGCCATCCCATTTCCCCTACCATAATGGTCATGTTGCTGTACCCTGCTCCAGCCAGAGCAGCTGCACAAGTGTCAAGATTGGCATCAAAGCAGTTGGTGTATTCAACACCATCTTTGTCCTTAAGAGGATTTTTCACACCATCAAAGAAGGCATAGTCAAACGGGAAAGCACCATTTCCATAGAAAAGACTAAGAAAAGGATAAATATTGACCATGAAAGGAGCGTTGTTCTTGTTCAAGACCTTTAGGATATAGTTGAGTGGATCGACAATGTCAGGGCGAAAATATCCCGCGGAAGGGACTGGATTCCAGTTTGGTGACAAGTAAACATCAGCATTTAGAGGTACAGTTGCCTTGGTGGTGTCCCCAAGTCCAGCGTCATTCAGTGCATTTTGGATATTCTCTAATGCTGGACCTGTAACATTTGTCAGTGTATCCTTGTAATCTTTCAAGAATGGCTCATTACCAACACCCACAAGTCTGCACCAATTGTAAATGTAACTCGTACATTATTTATGAACCATGTTTAAAGATATATGACAATATAAAGTTAAATGACAAAATAGTCAAGGTAAAAAGATGCACGTACGTGATATTAACTCCTTTAGGGGACTTTGGCTCATAACGAGTGACATTTTCTTTTACCCATTTCTTTGCTACATCAGGATTGACCAAATCCTTGAGGAGTTGATTGGAAATGCCAATCATGACCTCAATGCCAGTTCCAGCCAAGGCATTCAACACGGTCTCATCATTATTGAAAAGTTTCACCTTCTTAATACCATTTTCTTGCAACATTTTCACCACATCTTTAGGAGGCAATTTATGGGAGGAGATGTCACCCCAGTTAACCCCAAGTCCTTCCACATTGTGCCCAAAATACACCAGGAATGCTACTAGGAAAATATTCACAAAATACTTTCCCATTTTTATTTTTGGGGTTTTATTTTATCTTATTTTGTTTTATTTTATTTTAGCAGGAGGAAAAGGGCATATGAATGATTAGACACCTGCCAATACTAACAAAAATAGTGGAGGTGAACTTATAGATGAATAAAGAGAGCCTATGAAATCAAAGGGGCATTGAATGGACCAGTCATTAAGGAATGGCTTTACTTATAATTAGGACAGTTCGAAAATATGAGAACATAAACAAACATAATAATAATATTGTTAGTTACTCTAAATATTTACAACTACACGGTAGGAGTAAAATATTTTGAAAAGTTGTTGAAATTTTGATGACAATTTAATTGTTCTATAAAATAGAGAAAAGGGTTAAAAATTCACTTAATGTATCGTAAATGATTCAAAAAATATCTTCCTTCCAACTATTGGTTCAAAAATGCCCTCAACATTTTCTTAAAGTCTAAAATTGCCCTTATTTTAACAGTCAAATGCCATCATAGTGTTGACATGAATTTTGTTTACTCATTTTAAAAGATCTAACCCATCTATTCGAAAAAGCCAAGACCTAGAAATGACCTGACCATGATAAAAATAAAAATTCTACACAATTTATTATCGCTCTTTTTGTTCTCTTCAGTAACTCTCTCCTTTTTTCTTTCTCATTCAGTCCATCATCTTTCTCCCTTTCTCCTGGTAATTTTCAGCAAAAAAAGAACTAGGAGAAAGAATTATAATTTTGGACAATTAATTTCGTCCCTAGATCAAGATTTCGATAAATACCGAATGGAGATTCTATGGGTTCTTGATTTTGTGTATGTTATTATCTTGTGAATATGCCAGTGTCGTTTCCAAAGCTGGAAATATACTACCCCTGGTGCTATTCTTGCAGTAGTTGTACCTCCAATAGTGTTGGAACAAAATTGAAAAAGAACATCATCAAATAGAATTTAAAAAAGAGAATGACTCATGATTCAAAACTTGATACAAATAAACGCACTTTCTTTCCTCGCCTACTTTACTTAAATATCAACTTTTATTTGCATAAAAGGTTCAAAGTCATGACACACGCTAACACAAACATCATGATCTGGGCTCTCACCAGCCAACCCAACCACCAATGGCTGCTGAAACATAGTAGAAATGTGAATATGATCAATCCCAACTCTTAAAAATATATAAATATGATAAGATAAAAATAAAAATTAGCACTAAGATTTGTGTTTCTTGATTGCAAAGAATATAGGAACCTTGATTACCAATGCAAACAGCAACTTTTAAAAAATGGTAAACTAGCACAACTAAAAAACTAGGAAAAAATGTCTCTGATAAAGTGCGAGACTGTGTCTCTAATAAAAAATGGTGGACATCGAGACTCTGTCCATCGCTTTTTAAATTTATTTACGAATAGCGACGTACAATTGCTATAAGTTTGTCGCTATTTTGGCAGTTTTTTCCGCCAAAATATTTTTAATTAATAATTAATTATTTAATAAAAAAAGCAATGCCGTCCATGATAATTAATTCTTTTTAATTTTAAAAAAGCTACGCCGTCCGATGCTTTTTTAGTTTTTAAAAATTATTTTATTTTTTATATTTTCTTTTTTTAGAAAAACAACATACTGCGTCACTTAGTCCATCACTTTTTTGGTCAAAATTTGTAGTATGCATTCGATCGCTCCCCGTTTACTATCAGCAAACCAATGCCAGGTTGCCCTCTCACTCTAAAAATCCTTCCTTCTCCTATTTTTCTGGTGGCCTCCCCTATCCCAGCTGTGCCGTCGCCGAACAAAGCCAATCACTGCTCCACCGCCATCCTTCCCTCTCTCCATCACCCATGGTGCTAAATTTTTTTCCCTTTTTCCTTGATTTTAATGTTTTTTGTTATTTTTTTTCTTTATAATTTTTGAATTTTTTGACTTGTTAATTAGTTTATTTCACTCATTTTATTGATATTATGATATTAACATACTTTTTTTGTGTATTTGATTGTGAACATGTGAACGAAATTGTTGTTTAGATTTTATCGTTGTACTTTGAAGTTGAGTTTTTGAAGTTAGATTATGAATGGGTATTTTTGTGTTGGAATACTATTTTTATATAGTTACAATGCTATGAACATAGATAATTTGTACATTTTGTGTGAATTAGTGAATGAATATTTTAGGATTTTAGTTTTAAATTGAGGTTTTTTGAATGAGATTGTAAATTAGGTATTTCTTTAGTTGGAATTGAATTTATGTTGAAGTTAGAATGTTACTAACATAGTTAGTTTGTATATTTAATTGTGAATTGGTGAATGAAAACTTTAGAATTTTAGTTTGAATTGAGCTTTGGAACTAGCTAGATTGTAAATTGGGTGTTGTTTTAATAGGAATTGAAGTGTTTTTAAGGGTAAAAGTCAAATCTATTTATGAACTAATTAGAAGTTAGAAACTAAAAATCATCCATTTTTGAACTTAGAACTTAGATAGCATAGTTCTTAAAAAGAAATTAAGCTTTTAATTTTTTAGTAATGTATATGTTGAATTATTGTAGAATATATGAACTCACAACTTTGAAGTTTAATTTAGAACTTTAACTTTAGAAATTTTTAAGTTGAACTTTTATTTTAGAACTTTAGATACCTATGAATTAAATTGTAGTCTTTCAAAATTGTTCTAAATACCTATGAATGAAATTGTAGTCTTTCAAAACTAAGTGAATATAACTTTTGTATTGTTGAGTTGTTGTAGGATATATGAACTTTATGTTGTGAACTTTGAACTTGAATTTAGATCTATAACAGGAATTTTCAAGTTGAACTTTTATTTTAGATTTTCTGATCGATATCAAAGAATTAGATTATAGTCTTTTAAAACTAATTAAATATAAAATTTAGAAATGTTGAATTATTGTAGGATATATGATCTTTAAGTTGTGAGCTTTGAGCTTGAATTTAGTCCTTTAACTTTATGAATTTTAAAGTTTAAACTTAGATTTTACAACATGAATTTTATAATTTTTAAAATAAGTACGTAAAATTGATTTTGATTTGTAAAAATTCTTAACTCTAGATAATTGAATGTTAATTATATATGCCTGGAGTTTGAAAAGTTCTATTTTTACTTTAGTTGCACTTGAAATTTAAGGATTCCAGTATTCGCCACTGCCAAGCCCATTGTCACCAACCCCTCCATTTCTAGCCCTAACCGAAAATGTCGAGATATTTTTCTGGCCAAAATTTTAATTATTGTGTATATATGTTAGATTGTTTTGTTCAATGTACAACACTTGCATTTTGGTTATGGTTAGTTTGATTTATAATGATATGTTTGAATTAATTTTTAGATTGTGCTTTAGTGATAATACGCTTGTTTGGCATAAGTAACAAGACTAGTTGATCCTATTGATGACAAAATTAATTTTCTTGTAAAATTGATCTGTATCCATCTAGTGTTGATACCTAGCTTTTTAATTTGTTGTTAAATAATTTATTTAGCATATGCGAAAACACTAGTTAATTCTATTGATGACAAAATTAATTTTCTTGCAAAATTAATTAGTGTCCATCTAGTGTTGACACATAGCTTTTTAATTAGTTGATAATAGGTTTGTTTAGCATAAGCGATAACACTAATTGATCCTATTGATAAAAAAATTGATTTTCTTGCAAAATCAATTTGTGTCCATCTATTGTTGATACTGAACTTTTTAATTTGTTAATAGTAGGTTTGTTTAGCATAAGTGACAATACTAGTTGATTCTATTGATGACAAAACTGATTTTAATGCAAAATCTGTTTGTGTTCATCTATTGTTGATACTTAACTTTTTAATTTGCTAATAGTAGGTTTTGCTTACATAAGTGACAACACTAGTTGATCCTATTGATGACAAAATTCTTTTAGTTGCAAAATCGGTTTATGTCCACCTAGTGTTGACACTTAACTTTTTAATTTATTGATAATGAGTTTATTTAGCATAAGACAACACTAGTTGATAATGGGTTTGTTTAAAAATGTTGAATTGTAGGATATTTGAACTTTAAGTTGTGAACTTTGTACTTGAATTGTGATGTTAAATTTTAGTATTTCTTAAGTTGGACTTTAGGATTTTTAAACTTGAAATATAATTTAGAACTTAAACTTTAAGAATTTTTCTTATGTATTTAGAAATTATCGACACTTTTATGAACTTTAAGTTGTGAACTTAATCTAAACTTGAATATAACTTAGAATTTGAATTTTAGGTTTTTTTAATAAAGTACTTAAATATTATTTTGGTTTGTATAAATTAAAAACAAAAAATACTTGAACTTCATTTAATTGTACTTGAAATTTGAAGGTGTACTTTAACCTATCTTAGACAAATTAAAACTTTAGAAATGTTGTATTGTAGGATATTTAAACTTTACGTGGTGAACTTGAACTTTAGAATTTCTTAAGTTGCACCTTTAGGATTTTCAACTTGAAACATAATTTACTTGACCTTTCAGAGTTTTTACTTGCGTATTTAGAAATTGTAAACACTTTTATAAACTTTAAGTTGTGAACTTAATTTGAACGTGAATATAACTTAGAACTTGAAGGATTTTTTTAATCAAGTACTAAAAAATTATTTTCGTTTGTATGAATTTTACAAATTAGTTATTTGAAAGTGTACTTTAACCTATCTTAGACAAACCCAACTTGAATTTTACAAATGTTGAATTGCAGGATAGTTGAACTTTAAGTTGTAAACTTTGAACTTGAATTCTATATTTGAACATTAGTATTTTTTAAGTTATACTTTAGGATTTTTAACTTAAAATATAATCTAGAACTTGTACTTTAGTATTTTTTAGTTAAGTATTTAGAAATTGTAAACACTTTAAGTACATACTTGAACTAACTAATTAAGGTTGAATATTTTTTGTAGATAGATAATCGTTTGTGGATGTATGATATGTGTTATGAAAATAGTGGTGGATTGAAATCTACATTTATTGACAGTGTTAGAAGTTTTATTAATCATTCACTTAGATTTTATACGTTTAAGGGAACTGAGTTGGCTAGATTTCCTTGCAATGAGTGTAGGTGCCTGAAATTTCTTAGTCGAGATACAATTAGGGTGCATTTGTATCATAATGTATTAAGTGTAGATATTTTATATGGGTAGATCATTGAGAAATAGATAAATTTAATGGTGTATTTTATAATTTGATGCCCATGAATAAATATAATATGCTTGCACCGCATGTTCAAATTAGAATTGAACATGATAGGGATCAACATGATACATTTCAACAATATAGAGTTCATGAAATGATTAATGACACTTTTGTGGTTTAAGGTAGTATGGAACCTGAACAATACTTTGATAAAGGTCCTAATGACGAAGCAAGTCAGTAATTAGAAAAGCCTAGACATCCATTATTTGAAGGGAGTCTGTATTCTACTTTGTCAGTTCCTGTTAGATTAATGATTATTAAATTGGATTGGAATATTCCTCATGTGGCGATGGACTTAGTGATTAATCTTTTGGGTGAGTTGGTTAATGCTAAGTTAACATACCTAAGAACTTTTATCAGGCAAAGAAATTGTGTTAATGGTTACATGTTATACTACAAGACTTATAATCACTTGGAAACTTGTATGTTTTGTGGACAGGCTCGTTATTATAGGACTCTTGCTGGAAAGATGGTTCCAATTAAGGTGATACATTATTTACCTCTTATTTCTAGACTAAAGAGATTGTATGCATCAATGAAGTTTGCCTCACTTATGAGATGGCTTCATAATAAAGAAGGCCACTGGGTGTGATGTCGCATCCATCTTATAGAGAAGCAAGGAAGTATTTCGATAATGTATATCTCGACTTTACTAGAGAGCCTAAAAATATCAGATTGGAGATGTACATAGATGGTTTCACACCATTCTCTAATTTTATCTCGCCTTATTCTTGTGGGCCTATATTTCTTACTCCAGACAATCTTTCTCTTGAAATGTGCATGGCAAGCCCATGCATCGTTTTAAGCTATGTTATTTTGGGTCCCCATAATTAATTTTTTTTATTGATATCTATCTACAACCATTAATAAATGATCTTAAACAACTCTGCTTTGAAGGTGTAATGACTTATGACATATCAACCAAGCAAAATTTTGTTATGTGTGCTTATTCAATGTGGACTAGTAATGATTTTTCTGGATATGATATGTTGTTTGATTGGATAACTACTGCAAAACTTGCTTTTCATCATTGCATGGAACATAGTAAGGCTTTCACCTTAAAGCATGACGCGAAAAATTTATGGTTTTCTTGTCATTGCCAATTCATGTCAATTGACACAAAGCTTAGAAAGATGAAACATGCATTCAGAAAAAATAGGGATAACAATGATCCTCCATTACTGCCAGGGCATCCATTGGGAGAGTGTTTCTCAATTGCATAAAGTTCCAAATGTCCACCTTCTAGACTTCCTAGATATGACGTTGAACATAATTTGAAAAAAACATGTTATGGGTGTTGATGTATTAGAAGGATAATCTCTTATGACATAATCTTGATGTGATGCATATTGAGATAAATTATTTTGACAATTTATTCAACACATTGATGGATATTAATAGAAAGACAAACGACAATGCAAAAGCTAGAATGGATGATGTTATGATGTTCTGATGATTCGACAAACAATTGGAACAAGGAACAGATGAGGGATCTGATCCCGTATGTGTTATGAACTTGAAAGCGATGCCCGACAAACATTGCACTGTGCACCTATAAGTTTGATATTTGTTGGTGCATGTCAGCCTGCTCTGCAGAAATTGTTTAACCAATAAAATTGCTCCAAATGTTGCTGATGTTGGGTATATATACCCCGCCTTCTTGAAGAGAAATATAGAGAGCTTTCACACACATTGAGCTAGTGTTCTTCGTGATGCTCTCGAGTAGTATTCTTAGCAAAATCAAAGTTACTTTTACATTCTGTACTTCATTATTCTTAAATAGTGACTGCATCATGTGAAACAATTTCTAATTTATAAAGGGATCCGATATTCAAGCAAGATTTTTGCTCTTCATTACTAGAGTTAGCTGTGGTGAATATTGAAGTCTAAGTTTGCTAGAGTTAGTCTATTTTGTGAGTAGTGTAGTACTACTTAGTTGGCTAGTACCAGTAGTAGAGTTATCATATATAGGGGAAGGGATATAGAGTTAGGTTCCTGCATTGCTAGAGTTTGTTATCCAAAGCTTTGCTCCCTTGAAGATTAATGGAGTTGGGTTGAAATCCTGTGAGTACATGTTGTGGTTTTCTCCTCCCTTGAGCAAGGAAATTTCCACGTAAAATAGCTTGTCTCATTTTATCTTGCGGCTTTTACTGTTTTAGTTGTTTTTGTTCACTGTTGTTTTGACTAAGGACCTTTATGCCCTTGCACATAGTGGAAGTCTATGTTCCATCGATTGTTATCAAAGCTTGGACTCTTTAAAAGGTTCACATCTAGAAAGGATCTTGAGGAATAATGGCAACTATAAAGTTGATATGCTCAAACCTAGCAAGTATGAAAGTTTTCCATGAAGGAAGGTAAGTCTATTCATGATATGTTTACCAGGTTTTCATCTATTATTATTGAGCTTAGATGTTTGGGTGAACCCATTCATTTCAACAATAAAGTAAGAAAGATTCTAAGAATTCTCCCTACGTCTTGGGCCAACAAATTTGATGCAATCACTAAGGCCAACGACCTAAACGTGTTGACCATGGATGTATTGATTTGTAATATCTAAATCATGAGTTGAATAGAGAAAATGATGCTACTAAGAAGGATAAATCTTTAGCTCTAAAGGTGGCACAAGGTGAAGAATCAAATAAAGATGAAGTTTAGATAGCATACTTCACAAGAACGTTTCAAAAAATTTTGAGAAAGCATAATGTTTTCAAGAAGAAGGGAAATCCTAGCTGAGTTACTACTGCTAATGATCTATGTCGCAATTGTTGAAAATCACGGTATTTCATTAGTGATTGCCTAATGCATAAAGCAAAATACAAAGAATATGCCAAGCCAGGAGGCAACAAGATAAGTTGAGGGACCTGGTACCAGGCAACAAAAGTAGGAAGGTTGCAGTAGACTATGTTGTGAAGAAAATCCTTGCTGTTTGGGGGAATTCCTAAAGTGAGTCAGAAGAGTCTGAGCACATAGAGGATGCTTCTTTGAAAATGAGGAGATCTTCGATCGATGTTTGCATTCATGGCAAAGTTTGATGATGTTGATGAATTTGAGGAAGAGGTAACTGTCATGACTCGAACCTAGGGCCTAGCCGCGCCACGATGAATGTGATAATCGAAGGTATCACATCCAAGTATCGTGTTTGTATCATAAGTATTCATAAGGTAAAACAAGCATGTATCAGAGATGAGTAGCAAGAGGAAATGTATATAAGCAATAGTGCAAGTACGTCATATCCATTTGTCTAATTCATGCCTCTACATCAAGATCTTGGTGGGTCTAGCACATCACTCACTAACTCACCCTCAAGATGTACATCAAAAGTACTAAAGTCTCAAACTAAAGGAAAGCATCATAAGGCTTGTTCTTGAAGCATCGGAACTCACCAATCTAATCTTTCAGATCTATGAATTTGAATGCTAGCCTCAATATGAAATGATCTCCTTGTCATCCATCCTTACATGGTTAGATCATGTAAGAAAAGAAGTATGTGTTAGCACATAAAATGTACTAAGTACATAGGTATATCATGAATCAAAGGACATCTTAATAATATCAATATGCATAATTACAATAAGGGATAATGACACAATATGCATGAGCATGCCACTTAAGAATCATGAGAAGAAGCATCATAAATTCATTCATAACTTAAGTATACATATGTGGGAATAAGACCATAACCAACATTTGTAAGTCCATGCAGAATATTACATGGAATCCTAATTTTCACTTTACATCGAGCTAAGAGGAGTCTACTTTGCTATGATGAACTCGATCCTCACCCTATAGGCTCTATCATAGCACAATGAGAATCATCATTTGGCACCACCCTTTAGGATGTATCCTAGTATGGTGTGTGTACATTACTTAAGCTGATTGGATCCATTAGCACACCTTTAAGGCATAAAACATGAGTATCTTTCCTATGGGGGCACATAATTGTGGGACTATGGAATCCACAAAAGCCCTCTCGATGCTAAGTAATATCCCATGAAATACATAAATTATGCATATAAGTAACTTTCATATAAGTCATACTTCATTAGAATCATACTTTCATAACATTCAAATAATCATCATATAGCTTTCGTAAAACATCATGTCATAAGAATAATCCATTTACTTTACTTTCATCATAATGTGGGTAGACATTCCCACCTTTACATCATCATAAACATTAGGGTGTTCATCACCCTCTTCATCGTAGCATCATCATAAATCTCATAAAAACATCATTGTCATAATACTATCATCATTATCATTAAAACATAATTTTCATAAATAGGATTATAGACATAGAAATCCATAGTTTTAACATAAAAGACTATGGCTAAGTGTAGGTCCATGGACATTTGAGTCAAAATCATGCAATTGAGTAAGATTCATAGAGGAAAACATGCATTTAAATAAATTTGGGACATTAGATAAGAAACCTACATCATATCATTAAGCCCTAATCATGCTTACTTTGAAACCAAACCCTTTTTTTATTGAAAATAATATACCTCATGAAATCCATCATAATTCATGCTTTGTTAAGCATACTCGTCATATACAAATCATAACCCATGCATTAGATATCATACATTAAAACCCCATAAGAAAATCATCATGAAGTTTGATAAAAAAGAAAGTTTTGGAATGGGTTTTATGGATGAAACTTATCCATGAATGAAGCTCTACATACCTCAAATAGAATCCTTCGAATTGGGGAAGAAAATTTGGAATAACCTTGTTCAACCCTTCAAGCTTAGCTTCAATGGAAGCCTTGACTTAGAGAGAGACTTTTTGCGAGCCCTTGAGAGATTTTTGGGAGTTAAAGACTTTGAATGACTTAGAAATAGGTCTATATAGGGGTTAGATCAGTTAGGGTAGTTAGAATAGCCCAAAATATTGTAGTTTAAGGCTTAGATGTATTGGGAAAAGTACTAAAAATAGGTGTCACACCAATATTTACAGCTACCTGACTATAAAATAATAAATTGAACTAACTAATTAGAGCCCTCTGAAAGCAAAGAGGTCTCACCAACTGCTGCTGAAAAACCATTTCACTGAATTCTCTACTATAGGTACTATAATCTACATCATAAAATGATGCAGAGCTAAAGGACATCCAATCATGGAATGTACGGTATGTAAAATGGAAAAAATAGGAAAATATAGGATACACTGCTCATATAATAGGTTTAATGAAGAAAATAATTCAATAAGATAAGCAATGAAAAATAAGTAAAACATCCGAGATAATGAGTAAAGAAATACAACTCAGTCCATGTTTGAAAATAATATACACTTTCGCTTGGAGACTTTCTCTAACTAAAAACCACCACTATGAGTATCATGAGGATACAAGGTCTTCCCCACGTTACCAAAGCCATCCAATACCTTTCCAGGGTAAGGAACGAAACCAAACTTATAGTTCCAACTAAACTGGGTCATCTCAGTGGCATATGAAGAGTTTTACATCTGGTATAATCCTTTCCTACTCTGGCTACGTAAATTATAAGGTTGGAGTTATCTGAACTCGCATCCACATCGGTGCTCAATACAATTCCCAAAACATGCATTGTGCACAATAACTATAAAATTGTCCCATTTAAGGGAAGAATTGAAAATTTGATTCTTGAAGCCTTGACTCGACATATTTCCTTTAAATTGGCTTATCTTTCTCAAAATTGATAATGTTGTCATAACTGGTATTTCTTTGTTTAAATAAAAAGTAGTCATGCTCTTTACTGATTAAATAATGCATTTGGAACTGCTAATTTTGTTCAAACTCTAAAATTTATGAAGGATGAATAGTAATGCAAAATATCTTAACTGACTGGACTGGTCTTTCGAAATTGATCTGCTATACTCAAAAGACAGTATAGTAAATAGGCTATTTGTATAACTCATGCTAAGGTACTTCTTTAAATCAACTCATACTTTGGTCAGAATAACTTTTCATGAATTCTATAGAGTCATAAATATATGAACATAATATCTTGATATTCAAAGTTTAACTTGAGAATAGATTAATATATTGTAGTAATTCACTTTAAATAGATAACATAGGCATATAACTCAAGGGGTTTACTCCACAAAGAAGTTCTCAGCATAATAATAATGGAATAATAAGTATTTCATGATAAGGTTCTTCAATTGCTCCATAATATCATAGGAAGGAAATAGACATGACTCTTGACTAGAATTCTTAATAAGAAACATAGATTATGCACAAAAATAGGATTTTAGATGGACTTACATACCTGGACATGAATTTTCTTGAAGAATATGAGAGGCTTTTCTCAAGCCCTTGCTTTTCTCCTTTTCTCCCTAATCGCTTTTCCTTAAATAATGTATGTGAAAGTGAAAACGAATAGGCATATGTTACTGATATTAGAACAAAAATTTCCTCAAAACGATGAGGTCTTAGTCTAGGATGTCGGGTAAAGACTAATATGCCCTTTCCTTTAAAACTAAACTTCAAGTACCATGATGGAGTAAGTCCGCGACGCAGACTTGGTCCAATATATGTTTATTTTTTGACGAAAAACATAAAATGTTACTTTTTCTTTAAAATAAGGCATAAATCACATTCATGGAATGCATTTTATGTGTATTTTTATAAATCGCCTTTATCTAGTGTATTTTATGAATAAACTCAAACATAAACTATCACGGAAAAAGTCTGCAATGCAGACTCGTCGCATAACCTTCTAATTTTGCAATTTTGCTCTGAAAAAGTCATCTTTTGATCTAGTTGGCCTAAAACTCAACTGCGACCACTTCCCTATACAATATTTTGCCCTGACTGATATTTCAGCCTCGGATTTGTGAAAAATGTTTGGAATGATGTGTTATGTGAGTAACCTTTTGTCTATTTGTATTTTGATAATCTCCAAGGTGCTACAATATCTCTGCTTTGGGATCATTCGTCCTTGAATGACGATAAAGCTAGGAATTAGCACAAGCGTCGAATACAATCTAGAGATCAAATACTTAAATTCAAGGATTAATATCAACTCAGATGTAAAAAACTAAACTAGTCGTAGACATTATATATGAAAAGAGAAAAGGGCTATAATCTCATAATGCTCAAAGTTCCTCATAACTTGAAAACAAAAATACTACTTGGTTTAGGGATAGGGCCAGTACATACGAGTGTTAATTCTCTGCTTAGAAACACTTCTCAACTACACTCTTCTTCTTACATAAAATATTTTACTAACTAAAGCTTGTAGCTCTAATTGAAGCCTATGCCTAATTGCATACTTTTGCCTTGTTCAAGCATAATTCAAGGTCGCAGAGTGCTACCTTTAAGATTGTTATACTTATTCTAATCTAATCCAAAAGGTTTATGCTCTGTACCTCCATAGTCACTTTCCATTTAGAATACTACTCCTGCACATTTACTTAAAATCAATAATAAAAGTCATCAATAGCCTACAATTATTACTCACTTAATGATGACCACAAATTCAAATTTATCATTCTAACCACTTTATAGGTTCTTAGAGGGTAACATCAGTTCATAATTTCCATACCTACCTTGACATTAACTACTATCAGGAGGCACACCAACATACTTTTACCTATGTGTTACACAGGTCAAGATCTCACCTTCTTATTTCTTTGTCTATAATCTTAAAAAGAAATAAGCATATGATAACTCTCGCCAAAAGTCATGTCCCTTTTTTCCATGTGTCAAAACCCATCTACTATCATTAACATCACAATCAAGACTAAAAGAAAGGATCATTAGAAGGGCTTAGAGTGAAATATCATAAGCACGATTCATATAAGAAATCTAATATTAGACCATTCATAACATAATATGACCTCATTATCATGAGTTTATAGAACTGTACATACTATGAAACACATGTCTTGTCTTGTGTAACATAAGGCAGAAAATTGTTAGATTCATTAGATAAGATCAGAATTGTTGAATGAAGTTATCAGTTATCACTTTAAGAACTAAGCATAAATATGAATCAATATGCGGTGCATGGATCTAGATTATAGGGATGGTGTCCTTATATAGTATCACCTTGATTGAAGTATAAGGAATATATGAGATAGAAAGGCGTAGATGTCTCGTCCTGATCAACTCATCACTGTCAAAAGCTCAAGACCTACCTTGGTTCATTACCTAATCATCTCCTCGTTAGCTCGAAGGTCACCTCCCTAAGTTTTTAAACTAATTCTCCTTACTAAGCTATAAACACAACCCTTCACATAGTTGGCGCATCACTAAACCCAAGAATACTTAAATTCTCCTATAATAAAATACTTAAAGATATGAAACTGCTACAAATACATTATTTTGAGATACTACTCTTAACCTTCTTTTATCTTTATAGGCATCTTTCTATACTTGTTGTTGTTATTGGCACAATTCTATGACTTTTGAAATAACCTCTTCTTCTTTTTTAGTCTGCTAATATATATCTTCTATGCTCACATACATCTAATTGAAGAAAACTTGGACTATAATAGGAGGCTCCTCATTATCTATAGCTAACCCCTTTTGATCCAACTTTTAAGGGAGAAAAATGCTCGTGTCAGCCTACTCCACATTGACAACTCCAATATACTATCTAGGTACCCATACTAAATCATAATTTAAAGTCTCACAGAATTATATACTATCTTTGATGTATATCTTAGGATTTTTTCTTATCTATTGACTTAGTTTCAATTCACTATTTTCATCTAAGGATCACATACACCGTACTCATAACATCACTCTTCTTTGAAGTCCACATCTTAATTTCTCGCATATGCTATGTTAGGCCTACTAGAGAGAATTTCCAAATAATAGTATCACACTCATAATGCTATCCCCTTTGTCATAATGCTTGCATAAAGTTAAACTTAGAGTCTAGTTCTAAACATGTACATCCACACTTCTTACATAATATACCAAGTCTAAACTATTAGAGAAAGTCAAGGAATATTAAACCACTAAATCTCATGATAAGAAATCTACTTTTATCTCACGGTCTATCTAAGTATAGTCTGCCATCACACTCCCTTTCATAACTAAGTAGTATCTTTCTCATCCATTATCCCTCCTTACCTAGCTAAGTTCATGACCCTATAAATCTAATGTGTCGCTTATTTTAAAATCAAGAGCCTAGTTTAGATCTACCGCCTTATGCCCTCTACTCTTTTATTTAGCGTATATACTTGATCTTTACTAACACAATGGCACATCAACATCCACTCCTTTCTTATTCTAGTACACTCTATCTCATACTAACTAACAACTCTTCCTGTACCTTATACCATGAAAGCTCGATGATACCTGCTACTCTTTAACTAAAATTCAAAAGGGCCTTAACTTATCACCCCATTTCATAGCCGATCACCATATGACTCTTAACTACCTGCTTCAACCATATACTATTCCCACTCTTCATGGTTTCTATATCTTTTTAACTCTAGGATTATTCTATTATTTATGGTTTACAAAATCCTTCAAGCATTTTCTCTCAAGTAGGGAGGGGGAATTAAATACCGCTAAGTATATATAGGTATAACTTAACTACCTTCTCAAGGATAACACCTAAAGAACTGTTTGGAGAATAGAGTCTGGAAGTACATCGTATCTAGCTTTCACTCAACCACATGATTTATATGAATAAGAGTGCTATATTTTATATCGATAAACCTAAGCATGCTAGTTGGCTCCTCTCGAGCCTGGTGCAGTCTCTTTACTTATTGAATACTTTATCTGAAGGTAACTCATTAATAAAGATTTGGGCATTCCTATTTTAACCATCTTAAGAATGAGAGGTAGTCGAACGAATCTGGATAAATGCACGAATTTGGACAATCTTATTAGAAAGTAACTTTATTGCACAATCTAGAGTGTGAAAGAAGGGGAGCTTTTCTCAGAAGTCAATAGTCTCTCATTTATAGAAGTGGAGACCTCAAAAACATAAATAAAATCCTACAGATACAGCTGCATAAATATCGTAGGACACTTGAACTCTGCGCTCTGATACCAGGTTTTTTATGCCCTAAGCCTACCCCCTAGATATGGCTAGCACTCAGAAACCATTGCTGGTCTCCAAGTGAACCCTAAGCCTAGCTGACTCATTCATCTGAAAACTCTAACATGCATGTAGAAACTTTATACGATAAAATTTTAAAAAATTTAATAAAATCCAAAGAATCTCAATCACTATTTATACAATGTCTAAAAATATGTTTTGACACAAATAATAATAACTTTTATAATAATTGAATAAGTTGACTAGACTAGGGTGACTCATTAACTCTGTCCATGAAGCCTCTACTATACTAAAGATAGGTGCCGCAACAACACACACTACCTAACTATAAAATAATAAATTGAACTAAGTGATTAGAGCCCTCTGAAACCAAAGAGGTCTCACGAACTGTTGTTAGAAAATTATCTTACTAAATGTCTGCTATCATGGGTACCTATATCTACATTATAAAATGATGCAGCACCAAAGGGGATCAGTACGTGGAATGTATAGTATGTAAAATGGAACAAATAGGAAAACTTAGGACTCAAATCATAAGCTTAATGCACAAAATAATTCAAGAACATAAGCAATGCAAAATAAGTAAAACATATGATTTAACGCATAAATAAATGTAACTTACTTTGTGTCTGAAAATAATATATACTTTAGCTTGGAAAATTTCTCTAATCGATAAACATTACTATGAGCATTGTGATGATAGAACGTCTTTCCCATGTTGCCATAGCCATCCAATACCTTGCCTGGGTAAGGGACGAAGCTAAACTTATGGATCCATCTAAACTGGGCCATCTTAGTGGCCTATGAGGAGTTGTACATTTGGTAAAATCCTATCCTACACCATATATGTAGCTTATGGGGTTGGAGTTAGCTGAACTCATACCCACACTGAGGCTCAATACTACTCCCAGAACATACACTGTGCTCAATAATGGTAAAAATATCCCAATTTAGGGGGAAAACGAAAAATTTGATACTTGGAGCCTAGGCTCAACATATTTTCTTTAAACGTTCGTTTATTTCTCAAAACTAATAATGCTTTCTCATAACTGGTAATGCTTTCTTTAAGAAAAGGTAGTCCTGCTCTTAACTGATAAAATAATGCATTTGGAACTGTCAAGCTCCCTCAAACACTGAAATTTATGCATGATGAATAGCAATGCAAAATACCTTAACTAATTGGGCTGGTCTTTTAAAACTGATATGCTATGCTCAGAATATAGTATAATAAATAGGCTATTTGTATAACTCATGCCGAGGTACTTCTTTAAATCAACTCATACTTTGGACTTAATAACTTTTCATGAGTTTTATAAAGTCATATGAACATAATTTCTTCATATTCAACGCTTAACTTGACAATAGAGTAATGAATTGCATTAATTAACTTTTAAATGATAACATAGGCATATAACTCAAGGAGTTTACTCAATAATGAAGTTCTTAGCATAATAATAATGGAATAATCACTATTTCATGATAAGGTTCTAGAATTTCTCCATAAGATCATAGGAATGAAATTGGCTTGACTCTTGACTAGAATTCTTGATAATAAACACAAATTATGCACAAAAATAGGATTTTAGATGAACTTACATACTCGAGCGCGAATTTTCATAAAGAATGTTAGAGGTTTTTCTCCAGTCGTAGCTTTTCCCGTTTTTTCCCTAATAGCTTTTTCTTGAATGATGTACGTGAAAGAGAAAAAGAATAGGTGTAGGTTATTAATTTTAGTGAAAAACGACCTTATAATGATGGGGTTTTAGTCTAGGATGGGTCGGGGAAATACTAGAATGCCCTTGCTTTTAAAAGTAAATGTCATGTACCATGATGGACCAAGTCTGCGATGCAGACTTGTCCCATTTCAGTTCATTTTTTGATGAAAAATATAAAACACGTCCAATATCTTATTTTCTATAAAATAAGGCATAAATCCATTCATTAAATGTGTTAAGACACGATCTCGATTATGTTGGCGCCTGCCGAATACCACCTACATGAAAGCCAATTACCAACCCCGGGGTACCTGTCCTAACTCTCTAGTCACGATCACAACCAATAAGACAATATAAATAACTGACACCTACGTAGAACCTAAAAGTGAACTATACAGAGCTACAATAGACATGAGGACATAGTGGTATACATACATTAATAACCATAATAGTATACAAATCAGGAGTGCTCATAAAAATACAAAATTCTATTGTACAAGGCTAATGCTTGAAAGAAAAAGATGGCCATCAAAATGAAGGAGACTGTGTCGAAGCCAGAGCTACCAGTGCTCACCCAAAAGAAGTCTCCTATATGTTCACGAATCTTTCAAAATCAGCAATCACGACTCATACCTAAAACTGCACCATGGCAAGATGCAGAAATATAGGGAGTAAGTACTAGAAAGAGGCACCCAGACATCATCAGCCAACCAAGTGGAATACAGTAAATCCAGAAGAGTTAAATATAAAGAATTGCAGTAGGTTTAGCCAAATCAAAACATAAATCAAGGAAACCATATGTCTGAAGACTCCCAAACCACAACAGAGCCAACCATATGATAACTGAACCAACCCAAGTGATAAACAATGATAACCTTAACTAACCTAAGTGATGAACAATGATAACTTGAACTAACCCAAGTGATGAACAACGATATTGACTGCGGAAGTTGTGTAGACACATACCATAATTTTTCCCAACTGGGACGTAGAGTCTTACGTAGGTACAACGCCTTAATATATGTTCTTGTGCACTAACTGAGGCCCCATAAGCCTAAAAGGTACACCACACACAAATGTGATCAACCAAATTATAATAGAAACCCACTCCTAATATCACATGATCATAAGTTGGTTATACGTGGGTGTAATGCCCTGTGTCTAAGCCTGAACGCTTCCAAGCCCCCATAAGCCTTGAGGGTACGTCCACACATAATCAAGGTGTATGGATCCACGAGTAAACAATCGAGTCCTTGACTCATCTAGGAACTAGTATCACATGGCCTCGAACCTATTGTTCTTTGACTTGGCCTCCAATTCGGTAGTCAGTTAGGGCTAGTTGGTCTAAGAAAAAACATAACGGTGGGATGTATCCTTCGTAGGAGAAAGAATCTCACTAACACCATTAAAAAGGCCTCACACCTCTAATAATAATCAACGGGGCATCAAAACCCTAATATCAATCAATGGGGCCTCAAACCCTTAATAAATTTAGCAGAGTCTTCGACCCAAAAGTAGCCAGTGGTTCTGCGATGAAGAACAACAATGAGTGCTTGGATCTAGGAATCAATATCCAAAACTTAGCATCTCAGTCATACCTACTGAAGACTCGAACCACGGGGCGCGTCTTTTGAGTCTCAGACACTTAGACATGGCTATCGAAGCTCAACAATAATAGAGAGTGTCATATAGGACTTGAGATATCGAACAACCACTCACTCAACCAGTCTATCCGGATCCAGAAATCTAAAGTCATATCGTGCCCAGAGTGAACAAAGGCGACAACACTCACAACCTAGATATCCCACAACCACAATCCAACCAACACAATCGTAACTACTACCTCTCTCAAATACAAAGGATACCCAAGCATCAGATGGAGATATAAGGTACAGACATTGTACGACCTTAATGGAGCTTGAAAATTTGGTTCAGGAAAAAATATTTGGACCAAGGTGATGCTTCATGGAAGCCTTCACGGTCTGTGTGAGGCTATACAGACCATGTGAGAGCTCCTTAAAGTGGCCTTGGGCCTTGTGTAGGAACTGTTGGCCTTGATATAGAAGTTTGAGACTAAGGTATACCACACATGGACTCCACACGGTTCGTGTGGTAGACCGTATGGTATCCTTGGCCCGGAAAATCCATATTTTTGAGCCATGGCATTTCACATGGACCCACTGACAGACCGTACAGTTCTTCACGGCCCGTGAGGCTTCCCGTATGGGTGTCGAAGTAAAATTTTTTTAAGTATTGAATCACTATCTCAAAACTTTATCATTGAAGAATATTTCTATGTAAAGCTTCGCAGAGGAATCATACCGTCCATATACCTTGGTATGGATCATGAAGCCCTCAATATGGGTGTTGGTGTGCATTTCTCTAAGAATGGAATTCCTTTGGCTAAGCTTTTCATAAGAACCGTTAGAAGGGTCAACTTTAAATGGTAATATCTCTTAACACAAAATGAACTGGTGGCCATTACCTATCAAATTTAAGCTCTTTTAATTAGCTTTCCAATGTATTTGGTTTCACCTCATTCTGAGTTCGGATCAAGATGTTATGCTCATTTTCCTAAAGACTATTCGTACAGAGTTTCCTGTGAATTGGCTAAGTATGGTCTAACGGGAGGCTTCACGGTCTGTGGGACCTTGTATGGATAGTGAGACCTTCTCATGGCACTTATTCCGCTTATTAATGGTTTTTGTAATTACGGCTACTCCTAAGGTGCTTTTGTGACATTCTATGCTATCCTAAGACACTAAAATCACCTAAACTCTTCTCCCCTCATTCAAATTCATTTCACACTTAGAATTATTCAAATTCTCTCATCTAAAGAACTCCCCTCAAGTGAGCTATTGGAGATTATCTTGGATCATAAAGAAGGGTCTTCTTCTTCGTCAAATTTCTTCCTATTTCTTCTTGGTTAGCTAAGGTATTCATGATTGATTTTTGGTCACTTTCAACCAAGAAGAACCAAACTCTTTTTACACTTCATTTATGAACTTTTATCTTACTTTAAATGTGGGGTTTAAAGATTATTGTTTATTAAATTCAATTGAAGTATGAGCTATGTTTATTTAATGATTTTAAGTTGATTTAAGCCCTAATACATTTAATTTCTTGATTATTATGAATATTTGAATATGCATTGTCCCTTTAAAGTTATATAAGCATGGATAATCAATATTATGATTTGAATGTGGATTTTACTTATGGATTTACCTGAATTTATATTAGATTGTTGATTTTAGATTGAATCTATATTACCCATTGCTATTCACATATCATTTATGGCATATGCATTCATGAGCATTGGATTTTATCAAAATTATGAAGTGGGTTAAGCCAAATTATGTTTATGTATATGATTTTTATAAGATTGTGGTTACCGAAAATAAGATAGAGGTTTTCTCCCAAGGGGGAGATGATGTAACTCAGTACCAAGATCGATTGTGTGTTCCGAATGTTGATGTTCTTAGAGAGATGATCAAGAGTGAAGCCCATAACTCTTATTATTCCGTACATCCGGGATCTACCAAAATGTATCGGGACTTGAAAGAAGTGTATTGGAGGCATGGTACGAAGAAAGACATAGCCAAGTTTGTATCTAAATGCTCTAATTCCCAACAAGGGAAGGTGGAACATCAAAGACCCAATTGCTTGGCCAAAAACATTAAAATCCCTACTTGAAATAAGAGAATCAGAATGTAGACTTTGTAATTAGGTTTCCCTGTACTGGAAGAAATTTGACTCCATGTGGGTAATTTTTGGAAGAATGACCAAATCGACTCACTTCTTATCAGTTGAGACTACTTTCAATTTCGAAGATGATGCCACGTTATACATTTGGGAGTTGGTTAGACTGGATGGTGCACCTACTTTTATTATATTTGATTGTGGTACTCAATTTACTTCTCACTCTTTGAAATCATCTCAAAAAGGGGCTTGACACTAAGGTGAAGTTAAGTACTTTACCTACGGATTTGAGCTCTATTCATTTGGTTTTCCATGTGTTTGTGTTGAGGAAATTACTTGGTGATCCTAGCACAATTGTGCCTTTTGAAGGTGTTGAAGTTGGGGAAAAACTTTTCTTATGAGAAAGTCCTGGTTGAGATCTTGGATAGGCAAGTGAAGTGGCTTCGCAACAAAGATGTGGCTTTGGTTAAGATGCTTTTGAGAAATCAAGTATGATGCAACAATACCTCTATTCTTTCCAATCTGCTCAAGCCTATGGTATTAGATTCCTCCTATTCTCAATAGTCGTAATTCTTTCACTCTTGAGTTTTATGACATGACATGCATACATGTGAAAAAAATGATTTAAAAATGTTTTCAATAATTTAAAGAGGTATTGATATGAGTTTTAATAACTTTATGGGTTTTCAAATGATGAAATATGCATTGTGTCCTTGTGTTTGGATGTTTCATGTTCTAAGAAAGCGTTTCAAGCTTTGTTCTAGTACATTCAAGGATGAATATTCCCAAGGGGGAGATGATATAAGGACCCGAACTTTGTACGATCTTAATGGAGCTTAGAAATTTGGTTCAAAAAAAATGAATTTGGACCAAGATGACACTTCATGGAAGTGTCATGGACTGTATGAGGTGATACGGACCGTGTGAGAGCTCCTTGAAGTGGCCCTAGGCCTTGTGCGGGAAGTGTTCGCCTTGATTTGGAAGTTTTAGACTAAGGCATACCTCACATTGACCCCACACGGTCCCTTTGAGGTGGACTATATTGTAGCCTTGGCCTTGAAAATCCACATTTTTGAGCCAAGACATTTCACACAGACCCTCTCACAGACCATATAGTCTTTCATGGTCCATGAGGGCTCCCATATGGGCGTCAGAGTGAAAATTTTCTATGTATTTAATCACCGTCTAGGAACTTGGTAGTTGAAGAATTTTTCTAAGTGAAGCTTCATGGAGGAGGCATATGGTTCGTACACCTTGGTATGGCCTGTGGAGCCCTCTATATAGGTGTTGGTGTGCATTTTTTTATGTATGGAATTCCTTTGGATAAGATTTTCATAAGAACCAATAGAAGGGTAACCTTTAAATAGTCATATCTCTTATCACAAAACAAACTGGGTAGCCCACGACCTATCAAATTGAATCTCTTTGATTTAGGTTTTTGCAACGCATCTGCTTTCACCTCTTTTCAAGTTAGGATCAAGAATTTATGCCCGTTTTTGTAAAGCCCATCTGTGCAGAGTTTCTTGTGAATTGGCTAAGTATGCTCTCACGATAGGGTTCATAGTCCGTGAGACCTTGTACGGACCGTGAGACAATCTCACGGGACCCCTGACAAGAATTTTTATTCTACTTCATTAATGGTTTTCTTAAATTCTAGCTACTTCTAAGGGACTTTTGTGACTTCATATGCTATCCTAAGACACTAAAATGACCTAAACTCTTTTCCCCTTATTTAAATTCATTCTCACACTTCTAAAGAACTCTCCTCAAGCGAGCCATTGGACATTATCTTGGAGTATAAGGAAGGGTCTTCTTCTTCATCAAATTTCTTCCTATTTCTTCTTGGTTAGCTAAGGTAAGTGGGATTGATTTTTGTCCCTTTCAACCAAGAAGACCCAAACCCCTTTTACACTTGATTTATGGAATTTTAGCTTAGTTTAAATGTGGGTTTTGAAGATTATTGTTTATTAAATTCAATTGAAGTATGGTCTATACTTATTTGATGATTTTAAGTTGGTTTAAGCCATGATATGTTTAATTACTAGATTGTTATGAATATCTGAATATGCATTATATTACCCATCTCTATTCACATATCATTCATTGTATATGCATTTATGAGCATTGGATTTTATGAATATGATGAAGTGGGCTAAGCCCAATTATATTTATGTATATGATTATAATAAGATTATGGTTATTGGAAGAATGTGATCACATAAATGTCTATTGTTATTGTCTCTTTGAGAATATTGGGTGCTTGCATCATATTGTTAAATTTATGGGTTAATCCTATGCATGAAAAGTATGGATTGAATTATGATTTGGCCTTTTAGCCTAAGTATGAATGATCATGAGAATGTTTGACTTTTGAGCCTAAATGTATATTGAAATTATTTGAAATGACTATTGCCTCTTTTGAAAGCATGTATATGCATAAGTATTCTCATGGGATGTTTTGACTTAGCACCGATTTATTGGGGGCATTTGGGCTATCCACAAGGGTCCTCTCCCTTTCCTAGAACTATGTGCCAATATAGGTATATGGTAGTCATTACCGAAATAGCCAGGTCGTAAGGAATAGATACATATTTGTATGTTATGATATTGGAAATCTTATGAAATGACTGGGTCTTAAGGAAGGTGTCCATCCACCAAAATTACTCGGCCGTAAGGTGTTATGTAGATTACCCCTTGCAAGTAATCTTCTCCTACCGATGGGAGGTCTTCATTAGATTTATTCATGCAATACCTCGCATGATTTTGATTTGTCGATTATAGTTTATCCCTATAAATGAGCATTTTTGCATCCCATGCATCATTTGTTTCATGGCGTATTGTATACCATATCTCTTTCTATATCTCTTACTCTATTATGTTCCCTTATCATCTAACATTGATGCAGGTTTGATAAGTTATATGCATTGCATGCCCGAATACTTAGTACATCCAAATGTACTAGCACACACTTTTGCCTACATGATCTAACCTTGTAAGGACCAGAGAGACTACCTTCATCCACCATTTGGCGGCTAGATAAGATTTGAGAAAGTGTTGTGGTGAGTCCTATCTTCTAAGGACAAGCCACCATCTATCTACCTTATGTTGCTTGTGTTTTACTATTTACTTTAAGGGTGAGCCCGGGACATGTCTTGGCCCCTTCCTATCTTATTACTAGCGGCATTGTTGGACATCTTATAGAGTCTTGCCAGATCTATATGTTATGTGTTGTATTTGGAGCCTATGATTATGGTTATCTGTTGGATATGGATATTATGGATTGATTATGAGAATTATGATAAGTATGTATAATTTGATGTGGAAATGTAGGAGTTCCTAAGTCCCGTATTAGCCCCATAAAGTGAGTCATGTTTACCCATCTCTTAGTTCTTATGTGCTATGTGAATCCATGTTAATCTCTTATCCTAATGACATCCCCATACCATGAGTTCTACTTTCTCGTCCGTTAGAACTATGTGTTTACTATTTGCATATATTCTTTCGAACCGATGATGTGAATATAGATACTTAAGGCTTGTTTAGGGACTCTCGGGTTCCCATTCTCCATTTCACTCCTAGACTCTAGGTCTGGGTCATGACAAGAAAGAATCAGTGCATAACAACTATCAACAGTAAATTAGAGTATATATAACATAAATCACTGTAGAGTCATGCCCAACAAGGCCAAGTATATCATAACTACATCACTCACAAGTGCCTAGACAATCATGATATATCATAAGTACCTAGGACAACCAAACCCAACAGACTCATATCTATACTAGAATTAGGCCATAATATGGCATATAATAAAGACACAATATCTTGGTCAACATATGTCAGTAGCAACATGTTATCCACACTCATACATATACAAGTCAAGTCTGAACACATGCCTTTCCTAGGGCAATAGCTCACATGCAACCCTTATCAGGCCCTTTCTCTATGTAAAGAAACTCATACGACAACATTGGTGTAACGTAAGCTAAGGCCCAAGAGGCTAGACAATCAAAATGAGTCACCTACCTAGAATCATATCGCAGTATAGCTGCTAAAAAGGATATCACCTAAAGCAACCACATGTCGACCAATGTGCCCCTTTCTAAATAGGGTGCCAGTCCCTAGGAGTAACCCACATAGCCCAAGAAGCTCATAAGATATAACCTACACCTCTCTAAAATGGTCACACTCCCATCCCTAACCATCCAGTGGCTCAGTAGAACCATATCTTGCATCGTAGGTCACAAGGCTCCTTTAGGAGCACAATCAAAACTGTTCCAAGAACATGGTGTGTTTCTCTAGTCACTAACTAGTGGCAAATATTACATAATAGATAACAATAGTATACATGATCATATAAGTCATAGGGAAGCACAAAAACATGTTTAATTAGGCACAACCACCATAATCTAGGAAGCCACAAGTACGTAAAACAAATATAGATACTAGAATCAGCGCACAAGGTAGCATGTAATAACTTGTTAGCCTTATAAGCAAGTACATTTTAGTTATCTTAGGCCACACATATGTAAAAGTAAGAGCCAATCTCAATCTACGTACCCGCTGTATGTCCTCGGCCCACCCAGCCCTTTTCAGCACCTTCTCATAGTGAAACAGTTCAGACAGTATAGCAGTTGTAGCCAACACAACCCTTAATACAACACTTATCATCCCATAACACCATATATAGACAACACACAGATCACATCCATCCATATACAACATATACTACACAACTCAATCCATGAACAGTACATTTCTACACATTCTAGTTCAAATACAATGCATTTCAACTTAGTCTGGGGTTTAGAGAAAGCCTAGCCTACCTAGCAGACGATTCCTCGTGTTCCAAGTCAATCAAGCCAAGATATTTTCCTTCCTAATGGATTCTCGACGTTGCTCAACTATAGAAATACAGTTCACAAGGTTAACACAGTCATATTGGCTATGAAAACTTGAAGAACAGGTGAAATTAGGCCAAAAACGCTTAAAATGCGGAAAAGGGGGTCTATGCTCAAAATGCCTAAAAAACCAAAAAGAAATTCCCCAAAATAACCCGGGTCCAAATCCTAAAATTTGGCTCAAAACAGACCCTGGAAGACTGAGAAAAGGCCCAGAAACGGAAATGAAAACTTTACCAGGAAAACATTCTTTTCCTAAATTTCTCGGTCCAAATTTATGACAACCGGAAAATTTCAGCTAACACCCAGCATACCATAACATTCATTTTAGAATGTAGAACAATTTAGACTAAAATTAATTAAGAATTGACTAAGAAATTAATACGCAAAATTTTCACAAATTCTAAGAAGGTAACCAGTTAAAGTAGTGAATTTACCACAAAATACGAGCTAAATCCGACTTCACCACGACGTTTCCTTGCAAAAGTCCAAGTCACATGGACCTTTGAATAATTGAAAACAAACTTGCAATATGATTTTAATGAGCTTGCAAAGTTGGATAAATGAGTTGATTCGCGTTGGGTGAAGGCCAATATATAGGTCACTCATAACCCTCTGCGAATGCGGAGGTGAAGAATACCTAAGCTCTGCAAACATGGACTAGATCCCGCGAACGGGGCATTTCCTTCTCTGAACGCGGAGGGTTATTCCTGCTAGTGCTGCACCAACAATTTCCAAGACTTTCCCGGGCCATTCCTAGGGCTTCCAATTTCTATTTTATGCAAACGAATAGTGCAACCATATGGATTTTGATGTTCCGAATCTAATGATGCAATCAAAATTCCCAACGAAGCATCCTATGAAAAAATAAGAGTCTCACTTCTAACGAATTTTAGCTAAAGGAACTGAGAGGGTAAAAATGCAATCGGATGCCCCTGTCTTGTGATGGAAGCTCATTTTAGACTTTTTTGACGTTCCAGAGTTGACCAAGCCGTCAAATTTCCATTTTGAGTGCATTTAGTTGGGTTTTTATAGAAACACACTTTTTAGCTTCCAATTGAACTCATTTTGACTCAAATTTGTACTGCGACCATCTATCCTCAGACAAACTACCCTCCTAGCCTAAATCGGCTATTCCAAAACTAATAGAGCCATCACAATCCCATTCTGAGGCTGTTTGCTAGGGTTGTGAAAGAAATCACATTTTCATAGTTATAACTTCTTGCTAATCACTAACTTGCATAGTTCACAACCAAAATAACCCATAACCATTCGAAATAACCAAATAAGCTAAAACAAGTTCAAAGTTACTATACCGAAGCTCAGAATAGCAGAAATGTTATGAAATTTTAGAATTGACCCAAAGGGTCATTGTAAAATGCATCTTATGTGTATTTCTTTTTATAAATCTTACTGGTCCAGTGTATTTTATGAATAAAACTCAATATGATATAGGTGTTCCCATTTTCTCTAATCTTTTTTCCTTGAATGATGTAAGTGAAAGTAAAAAAGAATGGGCATAGGTTATTGATATTTGGGCAAACCTGACCTCAAAACAATGGGGTTTTAGTCCAGGATGGATCAGAGAAAGACTAGAAAACCCCTGATTATTAAAATTAAATGTCAAGCACCATGATGGAGTAAGTCTGAGACGCAAAATTGTTCCATTTAAATTCATTTTTTGATGGAAAAATATAAAACACGTCCAATATATTTTTTTTCTATAAAATAAGGCATAAATTGCGGAATGCGTTTCATGTGTATTTCTATAAATCGCACTTGTCCAATGCATTTAATGAATAAAACAAAAGATGTTTGTCACGCCTCAAGCCTAACCCTGGATGTGGCAGGCACTCATATGCCATTGCTGGTCTCCAGTTAAACCCTTGTCCTGGAAGACTCATTCATATGAAACTACAACATGCATGTAAAAACTTTATATGGTGAACCTTTAAAGGATTTGGTAAAACTCAAAGAATTCCAATCATGGTTTATACACAGTTTGAAAATAAAATTTTGATACAAATAATGATAATGCTTATTATATTTGAATGAATTGACTTGACTGACTCAATAATTCTGTCCATGAAGCCTCTATTATACTAAAGATAGGTGCCGCAATATCACTCATGACTGCGTGACTATAAAATAATAATTTGAACAAACTAACTAGAGCCCTTTAAAAGAAAATAGGTCTCACCAACTGCTGCTGGAAAACTGTCTTACTGAATGTCTACTATCACGGGTACCTTAATCTACATCATAAAATGATGCAGCACCAAAGGGCGTCAGTACATGGAATGTAAGATATGTGAAATAGCCAAAACACGAAAACCTAGGATAATCTGCTCAAATCAAAGACTTAATGCAGAAATAACTCAATACAATAGGGAATGCAAAATAAGTAAAGCATCTCGTTTAAGGCATAAATAAATGCAGCTCAGTCCGTGTTTAAAAATAATATACTCTTTAGCTTAGGGAGTTTCTCTAACCGATAATTGTCTCTATGAGCATATGATGACACAACATCAGGCCCATGTTGCCAAAGCCATCTAATACCTTGTCAGGGTAAGGGACAAAGTTGAACTTATGGATCCATCTAAACTGGGTCATCTCAGAGGCATATGAGGAGTTGTACATCTCTTACAATTCTATCCTACACTGGCTAAGTAGTTTGTGGGGCAGGAGTTATCTGAAGTCGTATCCACATTAGTGCTCAATACTACTCACAAAACATACACTATTCTCAAAAAAATTAAAAATGTCCCATTTTAGGGGAGAACTGAAAATTTTATGCTGGGAGCCTTGGCTCAACATATTTTTTTCAAACAGGCTTTTCTTTATAAAAACTGATAATACTTTCTCATAGATGGTAATGATTTATTTTTAAAAAAATAGTCATGCTCTTAACTAATAAAATAATGCATTTGGAATTATAAAGTTCCCTCAAACTCAGAAATTTCTGCATGATGAATAGTAATGCAAAATACCTAAACTGACTAGATGAGTCTTTTGAAACTGATATGCTATGCTCAAAAGATATTATAGTAAATAGGCTATTTGTATAACTCATGCTGAGGTACTTCTTTAAATCAACTCATACATTGGACTAAATAACTTTTCATGAATTCTATAAATTGAAAATATATGAACATAATGTCTTGACATTAAAAGCTTAACTTTATAATTGAGTAATGTATTGCAATAAATTACTTTAAAAAGATGTCATAGGCATATAAGTTTAGGATTTTACTCAATAACGAAGATCTCAGCATAATAATAATGGAATCATATGTATTTAATGACAAGGTTCTAGAACTCTCCATATGATCAAAGGAACGAAATTGACTTGACTCTTCACTATAATTCTTTATAAGAAACATAGATTATGCAAGAAAATAGGATTTTACATGGCCTTAAATACTTGGGCATAAATTTTCTTAAAGAACGTGAGAGATTTTTCCCAAGCCCTAGCTTTTCTCCTTTTCTCCCAAATCACTTTTCCTTGAATGTTATACATGAAAGCGAAAATGAATGGGTGTAGGTAATTGAATTTAGAGAGAAAATGACCTAAAAATAATGGGATTTTAGTCAAGAATGGGTGGAAAATATACTAGAATGCCCTTGCTATTAAAAATAAACTTCAAGTACTATGATGGAGCAAGTCCGCTGTCACGCCCCTAGCTTAAGGCCTAGACGTGACACGACGAATGGGAAAACCAAAGGAAACCCATACAAGCCTCCTAGCATGTCGTTTACACATCCTTCGTTGTGGAAGCGTGATTAAACAACAAGCAAGCAACAAATAGTTCTAAGGGAAGCAGGACTTTTAACTTACTCTATGGGGATGTTATAGGGAAGAGGAGTTTCCTGAATCTTATAGCAAATAAAGTCTAGGTACTTGGGACTTCCCTTACATCATCAACAAACAACAAGCATAGAAGGGGATAAAGAGATTAAGGGGAGTCTTTCATAATCACATAAATATAATAGGATTCAAGCTTAATACATAAATATCCATATCTAACAACACCTTTAGTATGAATGGAACGGGGGCTAAGGCATCTCCTGGGCTCACCCTAAAATGATAAATATCAAAAATAGATAAGTCCTAACAAAAGAATGAAAGTAAAGAGGGTATTGTCCTCATAGTAGAGGCCTCACCAATACTAGTCTTACAAATATATGGCTAGCCACGTCGAGGAGGAGGATGAATAGGAGCTCTGATCCCTACATGGTTAGATCAAGTAGGAAAAGAAGTATGCGTTAGTACTTGGATGTACTAAGTATGTGGGGTTCAATGCAACAATGACATAATCCATAATTAAGAAGATGCATAATTATATCAATAAATATAGAACAGTATGACATGTATGATCATTACTCAAGCTAGAACATGCACGGAGATATTAAAACTTGCATAATATATCATACATATATGGGAGGAAACCTTAACCATCACATATAACCAAGCGAGAAACTACTTGGAATCTCGATGTTTACCTCCTCACCCAAAAAAATAGTAGTCTACTTGCCAAGGTAAACCAAACTTGACCCTACAAAATGGGTAACTTGACCTAGTTGGATCCACTAGTAAAACTCCATTTAGAATAAAATAGCATGAACCTATGGTGGCACATAGTTAAGAGATCAAGGCTTTATATAAGGACACCTTGGGTCGTGCCCTAACCTTAAGTCTCTTTTGGTGCTAAGTGTAGTTCCACGGAATACCTGAGATAATTATACATTTGATCATAACTTGGGTGACGTGTAAAAAAAATGATAACATGCTATGAGTAGCTCATTGATATACTTGACCCCTACAAGTACTTTATACTAGAGGGTGAAACATTTCAGAAACTTGACCCCTTCTAGTGGGAATTGCTTTACACATGAGGGTAGGACTTATAATATACTTGACCCCTTCCAGTGAGCATTACTTTCTACTTGAGGGTAAAACACTTATCATACTTGACACATTCATGTACAGAATATACATTCACAAGAGGGTGGAATATAGTATATGGTCTCAACGTTTTACTTATAAATCATAGGAACTTTTCATGAGTTCAATGTATGATTAGGAGCCCTTAATTTATCATATCATACTTGTCTTGCAAACATGCAATGGTCTTTCATCAACATAAGAATCCTTTTCATGTAAATTTAGTCAAACATGGTGGGTATATATACATATGCTTAAAATCATGCAATTCAAGAGTATAAGACAAGAGAGTAGTGAAATCAATTCATTTGGAAATCATTCAATTCAACACACCAATATTGTAGTAGAAACCCCAATTTGGGTGTCACAAAATCCATCTTAAGAGTTCACAATCTTTCATAGTTTACATATAGTTCACTTCATGCATAGCTTCAATATATATAAATCAACTCATGGAATAAGGCTTCAATAGATAATCATGCTTAATCAATCAATACTTGTAGAATCTGAACTCAAATCATGTTCAGAAAGCATAATAAAGTTTACCCATAAAGTATTCAACCTTAAAAAACATGAAATTTGGTAATGGAGAAGGATTGTCTTCATGGATGTAAGAATCCCAATGAATGAAGTCCACATACCTTTAACTTGAGACTTTCTCGAAGAAAAACTTATGGAAGTCTTGAGGCTTCACTTAGCTTTCTTAAAATCCAAAGTAGTTCTTAAAATCTTAAGATTGAAATGAAAGATTTACTGAAGTTTTAGAGTAGATTTTGAGGTTTTATTTTGAGTTTTAGGGTTGAAAAATGGCGAAGGAATAAGGGTCTCCCGTCTATATACACATTGGGTTATTACCCAATTGCCCTAAGTGAAAATAGGAAATTAAGGAAATTTTCGAACTAGAGCGTGATAAGTTTGTGATGCGGACTTGTTATGGAATATGTACATTTTTGCACCAAGTTCAATTTTCCCTTCTTTTGACAAGGAATGGGTTTCAAACATTTTTGTACTAGTGGGTGACAAGTCTGCGACGCGAATTGGTCGCATGCTTTACTGGTTAAGTCTCGAATAACCCAAAAAAGTATTTTTTGCTATGGGTAATCTAAGAATCAAAGACCACCTTATTCCTACACAATTTCCCCCCCAAACTGAATATGTAGTCGGAGTTTGCAAAATCATGCACGAAATTTGAGGTATTCAAAAAATATAATATAGGGCATTTTTCTAAAGCATGCGAGAGGTGTTACATTATCTCCCCCTTGGGATTGTTCGTCGCATAAAAGGAGACGTATTTAAAAGGAGAGATTAGACAACTTTCAACCTAACATGAATTCAATGAATGTACTTAAACATCATTCTAAAAAATTTCAAACTTATGCATAAAAAATCTTTTAAACTTTGTTACCAAGAACAACATGCTTGCAAAAATGATGTAAGGGATGAAATTCAAGACATGATACCGTAGATAGGAGTTACCTTACTACCTTAGGCTTGTGTAGAGTGGAAGAGCTACGGATATCGCTCGTTCATATCCACTTCGGCTTCCCAAGTGGCTCTTTCGACTTAATGATTCCTCCAAAAGACTTTGACGGATACCACATCATTGTTTCTCAACTTCTTCACTTGCCTATCTAATATTTCAACTTGGACCTCAACATAGGTCAAGTTATCTTCTACAACACCCATGACTTCAAAATGTACTATAGACCGACACACTTCCTCAACATGGATACATGAAAGACTGGATGGACCATACTTATCTCCGTAGGAAACTCCAATTCATAGGAAATCATACCAATTCTCCTCAAAATTCTATTAGGCCCTAAAAATCTTGGGCTCGAATTTTCCTTCTTCCCAAACTGGACAACACCCTTCATGGAATAGACCTTCAATTATACTCAATCGTCAACATTAAACTCAAGATCTCTCCTCCTCACATGTAAGTAGGACTTTTGCCTACTTTGAGCTATCTTCAATCTCTCCCTTATCATCCTCACCTTCTCCAAAGCTTCCATGAAAAAATCCGAGCCTAATAAAGCAATTTCCCCCACATTAAATCACCCGGCCAGTGATCTACATTGCCTACCATATAGAGCTTCAAAGGGAGCCATTTCAAAGCTAGAGCGATAGCTATTGTCGTAAGCAAACTCAATGAGTGGAAGATACTCATCCCAACTACCCTTGAACTCCAATTATAAGCCCAAATCATATCCTTAAGAGTTTGAATTTCCCTTTCGGCTTGACCATCCATTTGAGGATGAATGGTCGTGCTAAGATTGACTTTGGTACCAAGACCCTATTGGAAGGATCTTTGAAAATGGGAAGTGAATTGAGCACCACGAACTGAAATGTAGCAAGGGGTGAGTACCAAAACAATGCAGTACTCAGCAAATGGAACTAACCTAGAGTAAAACAATGAAGAACCAAGTACTCCTTCACACCCAACCACATACCGCCGAACTACAAACCTACACTCAGAAAAGTCCTAGCCCAGCAACACATAATACACAGTAAAAATAGTTTTTTCAGTATATCAATATTATGAAATCACAAGCTATAACTCACAAGTGGTAACATAATCAATCACATGAATAACATCATGCCACATAATAATATGCAAGGATGAGATGCAATGTCGTGCACTGCAAGGTGGTATTAAGATCGTCGCACAACCTTTCGTATATACCCCCGTCGAGCTAAGGCTCCAAGACTAAGGGGACCCATGGGGACCTCGTAGGCCATATACCTCTATCACAATATATCAACTAGCTTGCCACCCAAGTGCTCGTGGTCAAGGAATCATGATAAGAATCTCGATGTATCAACTACCTTGCCACCCAGGTGCTCGTGGTCAAGGATTCATGATAAGAATCTCGATGTATCAACTACCTTGCCACCCAGGTGCTCGTGGTCAAGGAATCATGATACGAATCACCATTCATAACTTCCCACAATTTCATAACATGTAGTATGAGGATGCATATAGTCAAGGCACACAATTATGGAAACAATATTCCTCTCAATAGGCACAATAGATATCAAAGTTCTCGAGTTTAGCAATTATAATATTTATCCTCTTTTATACACATTTAGATATAATTCTCTTTTAAAATATTTCATCCTATTTTAGTAACTTTATTTTCTCAAACCAACCATGATCCTTAGTACATATCTCAATTATCTCCCTTTCCAAACATGTCATATTCACACTATTCTCAATTTGGGATTCGCATGCTCTCGAAGCAACACATACACAATTAAATCCCTAACACTAGCATCATGATAAGAATTATCAATCCAACACATGATACGATCTCATCCCATAGATTATAGCATAAGAAAGCATACGAGGTTCAACATATTTAACAAAAGTTTAGAAATCCACTTGCCTCAATTAATAGAATAACACTTCAAATCTTGAGTCTTTCGTAACGCTTTCAGATGATCAAATCTGTTCAAATACATAATCTATAAAAGAACACGAATCCAATGAGACCCATATTGCTACATTTATTTTTGGCTAAAAAATCGGGCCAAAAAGTCACCCTGAGCCCTTAAAGTCGAATCTAAAAATTTCTTTCAGATTATGTTTGCCCATAATAAACTAAACGTATACGTCAAATTTCAGCTAAAACGGATCGTTATTCGTCAAAATTTTATTATAAGAACCCTAGGACTACATTTTCTTAATTTACATAAATTATACACGTTTCTACCCTAAAAGTTTATTCATAATCTCATGAATATTTTGGAATGAAAATCATAATTTTTCTCCATATTTTCCCTTTTCTTTTCTTCCTTCCTCTTCTTTTCCGCTACTGGTTTTTTCTTCTTCTCGTTTCTATTGTCCCTTCAGCTTTTTTTTATTTATTTCTTTTGCTGAATAGGGCTGATGCCCTTCAGCCCCTTTTTGTTTTAATCTTTTTTTTCCTTTTTATTTATTTATTTATTTATTTTAATATACTAAAAGTGATAAATTCTATTAGCCTATTTTTGGTAAATATGGGATAAATAGTAAAGGACATTAATAAAAAAATATTATTTTAACCCACCAGCTAAATTAATTATCCAAAATTATCCGTCAACTAAATAGCCGAAATTATCGAATAGTCCAAAATTTCAATTTAAATTTACGGAAAGGGTCTTTATGAAAAAGTGAGGATTATCTCTCAAAATGACCTAACAGGTCATTACATATACCACCACTAAAAATCATGTTCGTCCTCGAACATAAAGAAGGAGAAGTAGAATAATAGACATTACCAAAATCCAAGTTATGATCTTCCAAAGTCATTATTTATCTCTTCGAGTAAACTCTTCCTTAACACCATTCCACCAAAATTCACTATTAAGAATTGAATTTTTCGAATCCAACCTTGATGGATTTACAATTCAGTGGTGATTTTCTAGCCACATGCTAACTCATGAATTTGATATGAACAACAACACACTAGTCCATAACTCAATAAATCTTTCTTACATAATCATGATAAAATTCTAAATTAATACCAGCCATAATCAAAAGCAAACCTAAATCAACCATCTCACACTTCTACTGCACAAACCCTCATAGATTTTGTTAAGATTTCATTCTCACAGTCAAATCCCCCCACAATCTTAAGTTATAAAATGTGATCTTTAGACATTGGATACTTATCATAGACAATCGGATTTTTCAGACCCAATAGAGAAAATGATTTAAGTGACCACTTAGCGAAGATAGGATGGTTATTCAGACTTGATTATTTCAATGTTGACATATTTAGTATTATTTGGACAGTTGAGGTATACAAGTGGTTCTACACACAACTTTGCTTATGTGAATTTATAGAAGAGCTACCATGAATACTATAGATGCCCAACAGTATTAGGATTCTTCTCGTCATTGAGGTTATGTTCTGGCTATGTATGATTGAATATGAGGCATGTTGGGGCTAGCTCTATCACTCTTAAGGGTTATTATAGTCACAACTATTGATCTAGTATTTTCAATAGAAATCTGTTTGTTTTGGTGTATCTTCGTTATTATAGTCACAACTATTGATCTAGTATTTTCAATAGAAATCTGTTTGTTTTGGTGTATCTTCGCTAAGTGGTCACTTAAATCATTTTCTCTATTGGGTCTGAAAAATCCGATTGTCTATGATAAGTATCCAATGTCTAAAGATCACATTTTATAACTTAAGATTGTGGGGAGATTTGACTATGAGAATGAAATCTTAACAAAATCTATGAGGGTTTGTGCAGTAGAAGTGTGAGATGGTTGATTTAGGTTTGCTTTTGATTATGGATGGTATTGATTTAGAATTTTATCATGATCATGATTAAATATGTCAACATTGAAATAATCAAGTCTGCATAAGCATCCTATCTTACTAAAAGAAAATTGTAGGATCGGTTCACCCGATCCACTACTACGGATCCATCTACAAAAGTGAAGACACGAGTGGAAATAGGCAGGTATTCCCATAATAAAGTAGGTAGCCACACCAAAATGCACCGAATCAAGGTCGATATGATACAAGATACTCCTTTCATAGTGCCCCTATTAAACATTTTCATTTATCTGACCCCATCTTTTTTTTGAATTCACATTTTAGCTGCGCATAATCAACTTGTCTGGTTCCAATACAATCGTACACATACTTAATTTATCAAACTTCTTATACTCTTCACAATACCACATCAAAGACAACGCTCTTAAAACTAACAGAACATCATAACCATACTAGTCATTTACTATTCTCTCAAATTGTTACTAGTATCAAAGTTTTCTTAACAAGACATTAACACCTTCACATAATTCAAATTATGGGTTCCTCTCTTTTTATTTAAGCACTTCTTATAGATATGAGTCACACCCAAAGTTGATAGCACTGATTTCAAATTTTATAGTACTTTTCTCATCGAGGTAAGGTTATTTAATTATACCTTAAGTCGGTTTCATTCAATCTTTCACGTACCAAATTTCAACTACCATTCAAATCATAATATACCTCATGTCAAAACTTAGAGAGATTCTTGGTCACTTTAATAACTTTGCACACCATAAGCACATAACCTCTAGTTATCATCAAGTGTCTATGTAACAAATCACAATAATCTATGTAGTCCCATTAATAAAGTAATTTCAACCCCCTCAATATCCTCAATAAGCGTGTAGTGCTATAGGTCTATATTGCATTGCCCTTATAAGTCATCTATCATAATTGGACAATCTAGACCAATATAAAAATGTAGCATATTTATATATTGACAAAATATACTATCAAAATTATACACTAACAATAAAAAACTCGAATCTTTATTTTAACTGGTACCGCAATTTCTTTATCTATTGGCATTAGCTTATATTTGAGATCTTTATGATTCATATATCTTAACTTATGATTGATTTCCTCTTTATCAACCTTGCAATATCCTTTATACAAATTTCAATGTCCTAATTATCATACCCAAAATCACAAAAGAGATTATCACCATAGTCAAGCCCAACATTGTAGATTTTTTAAAAATATTATCCAACAGTTATCTAGCCAAGACCAATGATACTTAATACTATCACCATAATCAAAGCAAAACAAATGAAATCACATGGCTTTAAATTCAGTTTCCTACTCTCTCAAAAGTTACATTTTTGACCTTTACCATCAAAGTGAATATCCCTACATCTCACTAATTTATCCTTTATGACTCTAGCTCATTTTAATTCTATTGAAGCAGTATCTCAATATATTTTACATCTTTCTTATGATCACGTTACTCATCAAATAGTAGCAAACGTAACTTTTGATACCTGCAGATTGTATTTACCATATTGAATTCACTCAATAAAAAATACTCGTCATATGATTGCATCTTGATCATAATCCATCACAAACTTTTATTACTATTATGCTCTATAGCCATTACCATCATCTCAAGGTTACCCTCATCATTTATATGACACCAAAATTATATCGGTCAAATATAAAGAACTAACTCCCTTAGATCTTATTATGGAGTAATAGTCCTCATTTAGAATCCCCCCAATATATACGCCTCACAACGTAAATACATTAATTATATCAAAGATCCACCACTAAAATTTTCATTATAAATAATACTTAACCCAAGCATCCAGAGTAGTAAATTGGTTGATTTCTTTAATATGAACACAACATTAAACCTTATTAAAAATGAGCCCATGATACACTAATAATTTCTAAAATAGTTTGTATTCATGCTTGACAATTGACATATCCGTTTTCATATACCACTAATACTATACTCCATAACTCTAATCACGTAAGCCTTGGTATCGTGGTGATAGTCGTATCATGACCCTCCTTGATATCCACTCGATAATCTATGAAATGATAATAAGGATTCTGATCTCAATTGGCACAAGATCATTCTTATCATTATCTAAGCAATCTATCCATATTATGAAAACTTTAGTAGTATTACTTTTCAGAACAAGGTTTGTGATCCACCTATCCTTTTAAATCCCACCTTAAATTGTTGAACTATATTCGATATCATATATACCCCATCAATATTGTTTATGTTGCTGGATAACCAACCCCAAAAAGGATAACACATTCATAAAATCGCTCAATCCACTGTTTGACCTTATCACTCCAACATCCTCAAAGTGTATCGTCAAGTCATCACCTTACTCAACATGTTTTTAATCATTGAATCTTTTAAATATAACCACACATCTTTTTTACAAGTATGTCACTTACATTTTAGTACTAGATCTAACATTCAAGTCATATATAACCTACTAACTACTCATTTAAAGAACCAAGCACGAATCATCTCTATAAATGAGAGAGAATGAATAAAATGATGAGAATCACACTGAATCAGAGATGCACGATAGAAAAAGAATAAACAAAAGAAAGTTTCCTAACAGTCTTCGTAGCCTCTCAAAGATAAGTATAGACGTCTCCATGCCGATTCTCGAGACTCTACTAGACTCGGCTTGTACACACACGAGACCTATGAACCTGGGGCTCTGATACCAACTGTCACGACCCAAAAATGGACGTGATGACACTCACCTAACCCACCAAAGCGAGTCAGCCCAATACCTACTGATCCAAACATAATGATAATAGCGGAAGAGAAAATAGTCTAATATGACAAATAATCATAGGAAGACCAAACTACAACCATCCCAGAACTGGTGTCACATGTACAAGGCTCTAAATACATAATACTCGAATAAAATAAATGTCTCAAATGTCTAGTCCTCAAATAGAATGTAACATAATAATGTATTCCTTGAAGGTCCACCGGTGACATAAGAAGCTACTTTAAAGATAATCCGGAAGCTCGGTCTTGCAATGAGAAAATTCTAACTAGAGGGACCGGTCTCGCAACCTACAAAAATGTAGCAAGGGGTGAGTACCAAAACAATGCGGTACTCAGCAAATGGAACTAAACTAGAGTAAAATAATGAAGAACCAAGTACTCCTTCACACCCAACCACATACCGCCGAACTACAAACCTGCACTCAGAAAAGTCCCAACCCAGCAACACATAATACACAGTAAAGATAGTTTTTCAGTATATCACAATTATCACATCACAAGTCATAACTCACAAGTGATAACATAATCAATCACATGAATAAAATCATCCAACATAATAATATGCAAGGATGAGATGCAATGTCGTGCAATGCAAGGTGGTATCAAGACCGTTGCACAACCTTTCGTATATACCCCCATCGAGATAAGGCTCTAAGATAAGGGGACCCATGGGGACCTCGAAGGCCATATACCTCAATCACAATATATTAACTACCTTGCCACCCAAGTGCTCGTGGTCAAGGACTCATGATAAGAATCTCGATGTATCAACTACCTTGCCACCCAGGTGCTCGTGGTCAAGGACTAATGATAAGAATCTCAATGTGTCAACTACCTTGCCACCAGGTGCTCGTGGTCAAGGACTCATGATATGAATCACCATTCATAACTTCCCACAATATCATGACATGTAGTATGAGGATGCATACAATCAAGGCACAATTATGGAAACAATATTCTTCTCAATAAGCACAATAGATATCAAAGTTCTCGAGTTTAGCAATTATAATATTCATCCTCTTTTATACACATTTGGATACAATTCTCTTTTAAAATATTTCACCCTATTTTAGTAACTTTATTTTCTCAAACCAACCATGATCCTCAATACAAATCTCAATTATCTCCCTTTCCCAACATGTCATGTTCACACTATTCTCAATTTAGGTTCGCATGCTCTTGAAGCAACACATACACAATTAAAGCCCTCACACTAGCATCATGATAAGAATTATCAACCCAACACATGATACAATCTCATCCCATAGATTATAGCACAAGAAAGCATACGAGGTTCAACATATTTAACAAAAGTTTAGAAATTTACTTGCCTCAATTAATAGAATAACACTCCAAATCTTGAGTCTTTCGTAACGCTTTTAGATGATCAAAATCTATTCAAATACATAATCTACATAAGAATACGAATCCAATGACACCCATATTGCTACATTTATTTTTGGCTCAAAAATTAGGTCAAAAAGTCACCCCGAGCCCTTAAAGTCTAATCTGGAAATTTCTTTCAGATTATATTTACCCATAATAAACTACTGTATATGTCAAATTTCAGCTAAAACGGATCATTATTTGACCCCCAAATACAAATTTTATTCTAAGAACCCTAGGGCTATATTTTCTTAATTTACATAAATTATACACGTTTCTACCTTAAAAATTTATTCATCTCATGAAAACTTAATAGAAAGGATGAGAATAATTACCTTAATATTTTGGAATGAAAATCATAATTTTTCTCCATATTTTCCCTTTTCTTTTCTTCCTTCCTCTTCTTTTCCGCTATTGGTTTTTTCTTCTTCTCGTTTCTACGGTCCCTTCAACTTTTTTTTATTTCTTTTGCTAAATAGGGCTGATTCCCTTCAGCCCCTTTATGTTTTAATCTTTTTTTCCTTTTTATTTATTTATTTATTTTAGTATACTAAAAGTGATAAATTCTATTAGCCTATTTTTGATAAATATGGGATAAATAGTATAGGAGATTAATTAAAAAAACATTATTTTAACCCTCCAACTAAATTAATTATCTTAAATTATCCGTCAACTGAATAGCCAAAATTATCATATAGTCCAAAATTTTTAACTTAATTTTCGGAAAGGGTCTTTATGAAAAAGTGAGGATTCTTTCTCAAAATGACCTAACGGGTCATTACACTTTCAATTCTAGAAAGGCTGGGTCAAGGTCTTATTGGATTTGACCTCTTTAATCAAAGAAGATTTGTAACCATCAATAACCACCACACCACTATTTTCGACTTCGTTCAACCTAACTCCTAACCTTGCTAACGATGAACTCTCTAGTCAATTCCTGATTACATCATCAATATGAGTTACACTCTCCATGGACACCCTACTTAGAGCATCAACCATGACATAGCCTTCAAAAAGCCTTTGCTTAGTTTACGAATTCTGCTTAGTAGGGACCTAAACAAAGGTATTTCTGTATCGAGAGAGTAGTATGAGATAAGGGTATTTCCGATTTTCTTTTATCTATCGGGAGTTTAGTTCTTCTTCTCTTTGGGATTTTGGCTTTGAGTGTTGGGGGATCACTTCCTCTTTCGGGCCCTCATATCGATCAAGGCTTTCCTTGAATTTGAAATAAGGGATAAGAATAAAGGAAGTAGCAGTTGCGCGGATGCTTTTGATCAAATGGAAGGATGGATGCTTTCCTTTAGCGACTTCATTAGCTTTAATGAGATGATAGTGCACACTCATGCATGATACCAAGTTTGTCATGCCCTGAGCCTACCTCTTAGACGTGGCTGACACTCATATGTCATTGGTGGTCTCTAAGTAAACCCTTGTCCTGGATGACTCATTCATATGAACACTACAACATGTATGCAGAAACTTTACATGGTGAACCTTTAACGGATTTGATAAAACTCAAAGAATTTCAATCATGCTTTATACAAAGTCTAAAAATAAATTTTTATACAAATAATGATAATTCTTATAATGTGTGAATGAATAAACTGGACTGACTCACTAACTCAGTCCATGAAGCCTCTACTATACTAAAGATAGGTGTCACAACAACACTCATGACTACCTGACTATAAACTAATAAATTGAACTAACTAGAGCCCTTTAAAGGAAAAGAGGTCTCACCAACTGCTGCTGGAAAACTGTCTTACTGAATGTCTACCTTCACGGATACCTGAAATCTACAACATAAAATGATGCAGCACCAAAGGGTGTCAGTACATGGAATGTACGATATGTGAAATGGCCAAAACAGGAAAACCTAGGATAATCTGCTCAAATCAAAGGCTTAATGCAGAAATAACTCAATACAATAGGGAATGCAAAATAAGTAAAACATCTCGTTTAATGCATAAATAGATGCAGCTCAGTCCGTTTTTGAAAATAATATATTGTTTAGCTTAGGAGTTTCTCTAACCGATAATTGTCTCTAAGAGCATATGATGACACAACATCAGATCCATGTTGCCAAAGCCATCTAATACCTTGTCAGGGTAACGGACAAAGTTGAACTTATGGATTCATCTAAATTGGGTCATCTCAGAGGCATATGAGGAGTTGTACATCTCTTACAATCCTATCCTACACTGGCTGAGTAGTTTATGGGGCTGAAGTTATCTGAACTCATATCCACATTAATGCTCAATACTACTCACAAAACATGCACTATTCTCAAAAAATTTAAAAATTTCAACTTTAGGGGAAAACTGAAAATTTTATAGTAGGAGCCTTGGCTCAACATATTTTCTTTAAATAGGCTTTTCTTTCTCAAAACTAATAATACTTTCTCATAACTGGTAATGTTTTATTTTAAAAAAATAGTCATGCTCTTAAATAATAAAATAATGCATTTGGAACTATCAAGTTCCCTCAAACTTTGAAATTTCTTCATGATGAATAATAATACAGAATACCTAAACTGACTAGACCGGTCTTTAGAAATTGATATGCTATGCTCAAAAGATAGTATAGTAAATAGGCTATTTGTATAACTCATGTTGAGGTACTTTAAATCAACACATATATTGGGCTAAATAACTTTTCATGAATTCTATAAAGTCATAAATATATGAACATAATGTCTTGACATTCAAAGCTTAACTTTATAATAGAGTAATGTATTGCAATAATTTACTTTAAAAAGATGACATAGGCATAAGTCAAAGGGTTTACTCAATAACAAAGTTCTCAGCATAATAATAATGGCATCATATGTATTTAATGATAAGGTTCTAGAATTTCTCCATATGATCAGAGGAATTCATGAAATATGCACACTCTATGTTATAGGGAATTATACGTATTTCACTATAATTCTTTATATGAAATATAGATTATGCACACTCGATGTTATAGGGTGAGTCAAGTCAATTTCATTCCTTTAATCATATGGAGAAATTCTAGAACCTTATCATGAAAAAGATATGATTCCTTTATTATTGTGCTGAAAAATTCGTTATTGAGTAAACTCCTCGACTTATATGCCTATGTCATCTTTTTAAAGTAAATTATTGCAATACATTACTTTATTAAAAAGTTAAGCTTTGAATGTCAAGACGTTATGTTCATATATTTATGACTTTATAGAATTCATGAAAAGTTATTTAGTCCAAATGTATGAGTTGATTTAAAGAAGTATCTCAGCATGAGTTATTCAAATACCCTATTTACTATACTATCTTTTGAGCATAGCATATCAGTTTCAAATGAACGGTCTAGTCAGTTTAGGTTTTTTGCATTACTATTGATTATGCAGAAATT
Organism: Solanum rostratum; assembly: GCA_029948455.1. Classification (NCBI taxonomy): domain Eukaryota; kingdom Viridiplantae; phylum Streptophyta; class Magnoliopsida; order Solanales; family Solanaceae; genus Solanum; species Solanum rostratum. The sequence continues at coordinate 52,283,899 of CM057046.1, forward strand.
TCAGAGTTTGAGGGAACTTGATAGTTCTAAATGCATTATTTTTTTAGTTAAGAGCAAAACTATTTTTTTAAAATAACCAATTATGAGAAAGTATTATCAGTTTTGAGAAAGAAAAGCCTGTGTTAAAGGAAATATGTTGAACCAAGGCTCCTAGTATAAAATTTTCAATTTTCCCCTAAAGTGGGACATTTTTACATTTTTTGAAAACAGTGCATCTTTTGTGAATAGTATTGAGTACTAATGTGGATACGAGTTCAGATAACTCCAGCCCCATATACTACTTAGCCAGTATAGGATAGGATTATAAGAGATGTGTAACTCCTCATATGCCTCTAAGATGACCCAGTTTAGATGGATCCATAAGTTCAACTTCGTCCTTTAACCTGACAATGTATTAGATGGCTCTGGCAACATGGGTCTGATGTTGTGTCATCATATGCTCTTAGAGACAATTATCGGTTAGAGAAACTCCTAAGCTAAACAATATATTATTTTCAAAAACGGACTGAGCTGCATCTATTTATGCATTAAACGAGATGTTTACTTATTTTGCATTCCCTATTGTATTGAGTTATTTCTGCATTAAGCCTTTGATTTGAGCAGATTATCCTAGGTTTTCCTGTTTTGGCCATTTCACATATCGTACATTCCATGTACTGACACCCTTTGGTGCTGCATCATTTTATGTTGTAGATTCAGGTACCCGTGAAGGTAGACATTCAGTAAGACAGTTTTCCAGCAGCAGTTGGTGAGACCTCTTTTCCTTTAAAGGGCTCTAGTTAGTTAGTTCAATTTATTATTTTATAGTCAGGTAGTCATGAGTGTTTTTGCGACACCTATCTTTAGTATAGTAGAGGCTTCATGGACAGAGTTAGTGAGTCAATCCAGTCTATTCATTAAAATATTATAAGCATTATCATTATTTGTATCAAAATTTATTTTTAGACTTTGTATAAAGCATGATTGAAATTCTTTGAGTTTTATTAAATCCTGTAAAGGTTCACCATATAAAGTTTTTGCATGCATGTTGTAGTTTTCATATGAATGAGTCATCCAGGACAAGGGTTCACTTGGAGACTAGCAATGGCATCTGAGTGCCAGCCACGTCTAGTGGGTAGGTTCGAGGTGGGAAAAAACTTGGTATCACATGGTATGTGGTATTGATTCTTTGTCCCTTTCAACCAAGAAGACCCAAACTCTTTTTTCCTCAATTTCATGGAATTTTAGCTACTTTAAATATGGGTTTTCGATATTATTGTTTATCAAATCCAATTGATGTGTGGGCTATGTTTATTTATCGATTTTAATGTGATTTAATCCCTATTATAAAGAATTGCATTGAAGTTATGAATGTGCACATCCCCATTAAACCTTTATTTGTGCATGGGTAGTCTATATTATGATTTAAATATGAATTTTACTTATGTTTTACTTTAATTTCATAATGTATTATTGATTTAAATTTTAATCTCAAGTATCAATGTTATTCCCATCTCATTCATTGCATATGCATTCATACGCATTGAGTTTTATGAAAATTATGAAGTGGGTTAAGCCCAATTATATTCATGTATATGATTTTGATAAGATATTAGTTATGACAAGAATGTGATAAGTCTATTGTTATTTGCTCTTTGAGCATGTTGGGTTCTTGCACCATATTGTTTAATGAATAAGCTATTCATATGCATGAGAAACATGATATTAAACTATGGTTTGGATTTTTATCTCATGAATGAATAATTATGAGGAATGTTTGGCTTTTGAGCCTAATTGTGCATTAAAATGATATGAAATAACTATTGCCTCTTTTGAAAGCATGTATATGTATAAGTACTCTTGTGCGATGATGACTTAGCAACGAATGGATTAGGGGCATCAGGGCTATCCCCAAGATTCCTCTCCCTTTCCTTGATATGTGCCAGCATAGGAATGGTTGCCATCACCAAAATCACCTTTGGTGAGTAATCTTCTCTCACCCAATAGAAGGTCAAGATTGGAAAAATTCATGTAATAGCTCGCATGAGTTTGAGATGTTTGTTATGGTCCCATCCTTAATATATATGAGAATTATTGCATTTCATGCACCATTTGTTTCATGGCATATTATATACTATATCTCTTGTTATATATCCCTTTCTATATTGTGTGCCCTTGTTATCTAACATTGAATTCAGTTTGGATAAGTCATATGCATTGCTTGCTCGCATACTTAGTACATTCAAATGTACTAATGCATAATTTTGCCTACATGATCTAACCATATATGGACCAAGGACTACATTCATCCACCGTAGGATGTCTAGCTTGGATTTGAGATTTTCTTGTTGTGGTGAGTCCTATTTTCGAAGGACAAACCATCGATCCTCTACCTATGGTGTTTTATTTATGTTATTCACTTTGAGGGTGAGCCCGGGGTATGTCTTGGCCCCCATCCTATCTTATGACTAGAGGTATTGTTGGACATCTTGTAAACTCCTTTACATTTATAAAATAAGTGTTGTATTATGAGATTATGCTTATGGATATGGCTACCTATTGGTTATCGTTATGCAGAGTGGTTGTGAGCTTTATGATATGGTTATATGCTATGATGTGGAAGATCCTAAGTCCCGACTTGCCACTATAGATTGAGTCGTACTTACCTGCCCCTTAGTATTTATGTGATATGTGCTATGTGGATCCATGTTACTTCATTTCCCTATGACATCCCCATAGTGTGAATCCTAATTTCCTATCCCTTAGAACTATGTGTTTACTATTCGTTGATGCTTCCAAACCAATGATGTGAATATGGATACTTTGAGGCTTATTTGGGAACTCTCAGGACCCCATTCGTCATGTGACTCCTAGGCCCTAGGTCCGGGCTGTGACACCACCTCATAGTCTCCTATTAAAAATTTTAGCGTGCTTCACAACCTTGAACAATACAATACTAGACGCGGTGTGCTGACACCACCTCATAGTCTCCTATTCAAAATTTTAGCGTGCTTCACAACCTTGAACAATACAATACTAGATGCGGTGTGCTGGATTTTTGAGGACCATTTATAAACCTAGTGCTCTGATACAAACCTTGTCACGACCCAAGATTAGGTCCTAGACGTGACACGGCAAATAAGAAACCCGAAGTAAACCCAAACAAGCCTTTGCACATCCTTGGTTGCGGAAGCGTAATCAAATAACAAGTAAGCAACAAATAATTCTAAGGGAATTGGGACTTTCGACTCATGCTATATAGGGAAGAGGATTTGCATGAATCACATAGAAAATAAATTTTAAGGGGCAAGGACGTATGACTCATGATATGGGGATGTTATAGGGACTTTGGACATCCATCGTATCCTCAACATACAATAAGAATAGAAGAGGATAAATGGACTAAGAGAAGTCTTTTATAATTACATAAACATAATATGATACAAGCTTAATACATAAATATTAATATTTTATAACACCTCTAGTACGAATGGAACAGGGGCATATCCATTTCCCAAGCTTACTCTCAAAATATAAATATCCAAAATAGACACTAGTAGTCTTCAAAAAGATTCGGCTGTCCACATTGAGGAAGAGGATGATTAGGAGCTCCGCTCCCTACATGGTTAGATCATGTTGGCGAAGAAGAATGTATTTGTACTTAGAATGTACTAAGTATGCGGGGTGCGCTTCAACAATGACATAATCCAGAATTAATAGGATGCATAATTACAATGAATAGATATAAGACCAATATGACATGTATGATTATTACTCAAGCTAGAACATGCATGGAGATAGTCAAACTTGCATAATATATCATACATATGTGGGAAGGGACCTTAATCAACATATAAGACCAAGCAAGATACTTCTTGGAATCCTAATGTTTGCCTCGTCAACATAAAAGGAGTGGTTTACTTGTGAAGGAAAACCAAACTTGATCCCACATGATGGGTAACTTGACCTAGTTGGATCCGCTAGTAAAAGACAATTTAGAAATAAATAGTATGAACGTATGGTGGAACATAGTTAAGAGACCAAGACATTATATAAGGAGCCCTTGGGTTGGTCCCCCACCTTAAGTCTCTTTCAATGGCAAGTCTAGTTCCACAAGATACTTGATATAATCATATATTTAATCATGAATTGAATGACTTGTGAAAAAATGTAACAATGGTATAAGTAGCTCAATCATATACTTGACCCCTACAAGTGAGCATATACCATATACTAGAGAATGAAACATTTCTTAAACTTGACCCCTTTAAGCGGGAATTTCTTCACACATGTGAGTAGGACTTGTAATATACTTGACCCCTTCTAATGACCATTACTTTGTACATACGGGTAAAACACTTATCATATTTGACCCCTTCATGTAGACAATCGTCATTCAAAAGAGGGTGGAGTAGTATAAGGGCTCAACATCTTACTTACTAATAATAGGAACTTTTCATGAGTTCAATACATGCTTAGGAGCCCATAATTTTGTCATGTTAGGCTTGTCTTGCAAAACATGCAATAGTCTTTCATCAACATAAGAATCCTTGCCATGTAAATTTAGTCAAACATGGTGGGTATATGTACATATGCTTAAAATCATGCCATTCAAATGTATAAGACAAGAGTGGAGTGAAATCAATTCATTTGGAAGTTATTCAATTCAACATACCAACATTGTAGTAGAAACCCCAATTTGGGTGTCATGAAATCCATCTTAAAAGTTCATAATCTTTCATAGTTTACATAGTTCACATCATGCATAGCTTCAATATATATAAATCAACTCATGTAATAATCCTTCAATAGATATTCATGCTTAATTAATCAATACATGAAGAATCAAAATTCAAATCATGTTTATAATGTATAATAAAGTTTACCCATAAAGTATTCAACCTTAAAAAACATGATATTTGGTAATGGAGAAGGATTCGCTTCATGGGAGGAAGAACCCCATGAATGAAGCCCACATACCTTTAACTTAAGACTTTCTTGAAGAAAAACTTGTGGACGTCTTGAGGCTTCACTTGGCTTTCTTAGATTCCAAAGTAGTTCTTGAAATCATGAGATTGAAATGATGGATTTACTGATGTTTTGGAGAAGTTGTTTAGGGTATTTTGTGTGTTTTAGTCTGAAAAATGGCTAAGGAATAAGGGTCTCCTGTCTATATAGGCATTGGGTTCTTACCCAATTGCCCTTAAGTGAAAATAGGAAATTAAAGAACTTTTTAAATCGAGGGCGATAAGTCTGTGACGTGGACTTTGTACGGAGTAGTACATTTCGTACGAATTTCAATTTTTTCCCTTATTTTGGCCCAAGAATGGGTTTAGGCCATTTTCACAGTAGTGGGTGACAAGTCCGTGATGCGGACTGGTCGTATACTTTACTGGTTAAGCCTCGAATCACTCGAAAAATTATTTTTTCCTATGGGTTATCTAAAAATCGAAGACCACCTCTTTCCTATAGAATTTTGCCTTTTGAAACTGAATATGAAATCAAATTTACAAAATCAAGCACAGATTTTGTGATATTCAAGAAATACACTATAGGTTATTTTTCGAGGCGCATGAGAGGTGTCAAATCCGTGACGCAGACCTGTCCCATTTCAATTAATATTTTGACAAAAATATATAATGTGTTGAATATCTATTTTTTCTGTAAAATAAGGCATAAATCGTATTCATTGAATGCATTTTATGTGTATTTTTATAAATCGCACTTGTCCAGTGCATTTAGTGAATAAAACTAAAAAAATGAACTAAGATGGAGTAGGTTCTAGACACAAACATGTCGCATAACCTTCTAATTTTGCAATTTTACTCTAAAAAGTCATCTTTCAATTTGGTTGTCTAAAAATTCAACCGAGACCTCTTTCCTACATAATTGTTCGCCTGATCGATATTTTGCCTCAAATTTGCAAAAAAGGTTTTGTATGATGCATTATGCAAGTAATATTTTGTCTAGGGATATTTTGATAATTTTCAAGGTGTTACAATATCTCCCCCTTGGGATCAATCATCCTTGAATGATGGCTATGTAGGAATTAGCATAAGGTTTGAACAAAATCTAGAACTCAAATGCTTACATTGATGGATGAACATCAAGTTATATGTACGAAACTCAACTCTTTCGTAGACATAATATATGAAAGGAGAAAAGGTCTATAATCTCGTAACGCTCAAAATTCATCGTAACTCAAAAAGAAAGCTACTTCTTCATATAGATATAGGGCCAATACATATTAAGAGTATGACTATTAATTCTCCGCTCAGTTACACTTCTCAACTACACTCTTCTTCTCGAATATAACACTTCTTTAAGCCCAAGTCTAATTGCATACTTTTGCCATCTTCAAGCCTAATTCATGGTCATAAAGTGTTACCCGTAAAATGATCATACTTATACCAATATAATCCATAAGGTTTATATTATTTACCTCCCTCAGGACTTTCCTTTAGAGAATACTACTCCTATACATTTACTTGAAACCCATTATGAAAGTCATCAATAGCGTACGACTATTACTCACTTAATGACGACCACACGTTCAAGCTTATCATATTAACCACCTTATAGATTCTTTGAGAGTAACATCATTTAAACATTTTCATACCTACCTTAGCACCACTACACCCACAATGACATTATCCCCTATTAGGAGGAACAACAATATATTTTTACCTATGTGTAACATACAACAAGATCTTATGTTCTTCTTTCTCCCTGTCTATAACCTTAAATTGAATAAGCATACTATAACTATCACCATAAGTACACCATACTCAAAGTATCACACTTCTTTCAAGTCAACATCTTAATATTTTGCTTATGATATGTCAAGCCTACTAGAGCAAATTTCTAACTAATAGTATCACAAACATGATGCTATCTCCTTTTTCATAATGCTCAACAAAGTTCAACTTAGAGTCTAGTTCTAAACATGTACATCCACTCTTCTTACATACTATACCAACTCTAAACTATTAGATAAAGTCAAGGAATGTTAAACCGCTAAATTTCATGATAAGAAATCAACCTTTATCTCATAGTCTATCTGAGTGTAGTCCATCATCACACTCCCTTTCATGATCTAAGTAGTATTTATCTCATCCATTATACCTCCTTACCTACCTAAGTTCATAATTCTATAAATTTTATATAGCTCTTCTTTCAAAATCATGAGCCTGGCATAGATCTACCACCTTATGCCCTCTTCTCTTCTATTCAGCATATATACTTGATCTTTACTAACACAATATAACATCAACATCCATATTTTTCTTATTCGAGTGCACTCTATCTTATACTAACTAAAACACTTCCTATACCTTCTATCTTGAAAGCTAGACGATACCTACTACTCTTTAACTAAAATTCAAAAGAGACTTGATGTATCACCCCATTTTGTGTATATTATCATTACCCGACTCTTATCTACTGCTTCAATCATCTACTATTCCTACTCTTCATGGTTTCTATATCTTTATAACTCTTGGTTTATACTATCACTTATGGTTTACAAAAGCCTTCAATAATTTTCTCTCTGGGAGGGAGGGGTAAAGAAATACCAATAAGTATATATAAGCGTAACTTAACTACGTTCTCAAGAGTAACGTGTGAAGGACGACTTGAAGAACGAAGTCTAAAAGTACATCATATCTTACGGTAGCTCAACCATATGTTTTACATGAACAAGAGTGAATTATTTTAGATGGATAAACATAAGCATGCTAGGTAGCTCCTCTAGAGCCTGGTGTAGTCTCTTTACTATTTGAATACTTTATCTGAAGGTGACTCATTAATAAAGATTCGGGCATTCCTGTTCTAACCATCTTAAGTATGAGAAATAGTCCAAGTAATCTAGATAAACACACAAATTCAGACAAGTTTCTTAGAAAGTAACTCCATTACAGAATCTAGAATGTGAAAAGGGGAAAACTTTTATTAGCAGTCAATAGTCTCTCTTTTATTGAAGCGGGGCACTCACAACCATTAATTATATTTAACTGACACAACTTCGTAGACATCCTAGGATACTTGAACTCTATGCTTTTACATCAAGTTTGTCACTCCCCGAGCCTACCCTGTGGACGTAGCTGGCACTTAAAAACCATTGTTGGTCTCCAAGAGAACCCTTGGCCTATGTCACGACCCGAACTGTAGGACTAGGAGTGACATGGCTAATAGGAATCAAATAGTCCCCAAACAAGCCTAGTGGCATCCATTCATACATCATCGATTCGGATGCACATAAAGATAGTAATACATAATTTTAAGGGATGGGAAAGTAGGACTAACGCTATGGGGATTTCCTAGGGAAAAGGGGTAACATGATTCACATAACACGTAGCACATAATACGAAGGGGCGGGTTCTTTCATATCATAATATATAAAAATTACATAATACTTATAGCCATTCCATATAATAATAACAAGTAGGTAGCCTTAACCATAACATAATCTTCCAATACAACACTTAGCGTATAAATAAAAAGGAGTTTACAAGACATCCAATAATACCTCTAGTCATAAGATAAGACAAGGACCAAGGCATACCCCGGGCTCTTCCTCAAAGTAAATAACATAAACAGAGGAATGGCGGTTGGTCCTTGGAAGATATAAATCACTACAACAAGCAATCTCTAGATCCAAGGTAACAGTAGTACGGTAGATGAAGGTAGACCTCGGTCCGTACATAGTTAGATCATGTAGGCAAAAGTATGTGTTAGTACATTTGGATTTACTAAATATGCGGGCATGCAATGCACATGAACTCATTAAACATGCATTTAGTGTTAGATGACAAGGTAACATATATAGAAAGAGATATATAACAAGAGAATAGTATATCAATATGCGATGAGATACATGATGCATGAATGCGAAATACTTCACATATAATGAGGATGGGACCATAAACAACATAAGACCAAGTGAGATATAACATGGAACTCCATCGTCTTCCCCATAACGAATAAAGAGTTGACCTGCTTCCCAAAGGTAGATCCTTAATCATTTATTATCTATAATGAGCATAAACATACCTATGTTGGGCACATAGTTCAAGAGAAAGGAATATGGACCCTTGGGGATAGCTCATCTTCCCTCCAATCACATTGGTGCTAGGTTATCATCCCACTAGAATACACATATATATATGATTGTAAAAGGTGGGATAAGACTTTCAAATCTTTTACATGCATACTTGGGCTTAAAGGCAAAATCCCATTTCATATTAATGCATACTTAGGCTGAAAAGTAAAATCATACATCATGTCACACTTTCATGCATAAGAATAGCTCATTTGGAACACCTTCTTGAGAAATGAATACGGACTTTTGGGGATATCCCACTACACCTCAAACATTAATCGGTGCTCCCTAAACATAGTGGTGTAAACACCCATAATTGCTCAAAGAGCAATAATCATAGACATTTATATGATCACATTCTTTTCATAACCATAATCTTACCAAAATCATAATAAACATAATTGGACTTAACCAACTTCATAAAAACCATAGTCATGTGTGCATATGTTAGGAATGAGATAAAATTAGCATGGGTAATAGAGATTCTGTGACGACTTGGGGTTAGGTCCTAGATGTGACATGGCGAATGGGAACCGAGAGTCCCTAAACAATTCTCAGGTACATATATCCACCTCATTAGTTCAAGAATAACATTCAAACACACATAAATATATATATAGTCAAATAGGAGTTTCTCATAAATCATTCCAACAATAAGAAAGCAATGTACTGGTCATAACAAATAGATTTAAGAATAGTTTACATGATGTCCAACAAATGCCTCTAGTCAAAGCAATGGGGGCCAAGACAAGTTCCTGGCTCACCCTCAATAAAGAAGAATGTTCTATAATAGCATAAAAAAGGATAGTTGGCTCGTCCTCGGAAGACGTGGCTCACCACAATATACTCCGGGATTAGACTATTCGTCAACTTGTTGATAATCAAAGTGTTTGACCCCTACATGGTAAAATCATGTAGGCATAGAGAATGCGTTAGTACATCGGAATGACTAAGTATGCGGGCATGCAATGCATATGACATACCAAACTTGCATTTCAATGTTAGATGTTAAAGGTACATAATATAGAAGGATCGTATAATCAATAGAAATGTATATACAAGATGCCATGAAATTTATGGTGCATGAAATGCAGTAATGCTCATATATAGTGGGGATGGACTATAACCAACAAATAAAATCCGTGTGAGCTATTACATGAATTATTCCGATAAAGACCTCCCATAGGTAGGAGAAGCTACTTGCCAAAGGTAATCTAAATCACACTTTACGGAAATCACAATTTCAGTGAATGGTCACCTTCCTTACGGAACTCACCATTTCGGAAGGATTTTCAGAATCATACAGAACATATAAGAATTTCATATACATATAACCATTGCTATTGACCAGGTCATTTAGGTAATTGCTTATATTCCTATGTTTGCTCATAGTTCAAGGAAAGGGAGAGGGCCCTCGGGAATAGCCCTAGCACCCTCAATCTATTGGTGCTAAGTGAATAACATCCCACTTGAGTACTTATACATATACGTGCTTTCAGGAAATGCAATGCTCATTCCAATCTGTTCAATTCACATTTAGGCTCAAATGCCAAATCATATTTCATACTTGTCAAGCTCATGAAGGGAATAGCTCATTCACATATATAGAATAGTTCTAGCACCCAAAATGCTCAATGAGCCAGAATCATAGACATATCCATGATCATGTTTTTTTCATAGCTAATATCTTATCAAAATCATATCATAATCATTTTAGAAAACATAGTTGGGCTTAACCCACTTCATAATTTCCATGTATCAATGTTTATGGATGCAATGCAATACATGATGTGAGGTTAGCATGGGTAACATAGATTCAAGTTAAAATCAGCCGTAAAAATGAAATTGAGGAAATCCATAATTAAAACCACATGTAAATGGTAATGTAGATCACCTATGCATAAATCAACTTTAAAAGGAGACATGCATGTTCATACTTTATAACTCAATGTAAATCATCATAATAGTGATCAAAGTGAATTAAAATCGTAGGTAGAATACAACCTATGTGTCAATTAGATTTAATAAAATCAAATAATGAAATCTCATATTTAAAGTAAATAAAATTCATGAAATAGATTGAAAGAACTTTGGTCTTCTGGGTTGAAAGGGACCAAGAATCAGTCCTACATACCTTGATTGAGGAGCTTAATTTGAGGGATGAACTTAGCTTGATTTGGTCTTTAATATAACCCTAGATCTGATTATTGTGAGAGGAGTGTAGAGAGTAATAGGGAGGTGATCTTGTTAGGAGTCGAAGGTTTTAGGAAAATATATTAAGAGGGGAGGGGATACCAGCTGAATTTAGGAGTTTAGGATAGGTAAAAGGTCATAATTCATAACTATAAATCGAAATTACATGAACACCATTACTGAAATGGACCAAAACTGGAACAGTCGAGTCTACCCGGTTCGTGAAACGTCACACGGACCGTGAACAGTGGCCATGACCTAACACTTATAAGCTTTGCAAGGGAAATTCACGTGGGTTTCCCCACGGATGACTACACGGACCATGTGACTCCACATGGGCCGTGAAAGCGACCCTGTAACGGCACTTGAAATAATTTTGACACGACAAAGTTACGAGATGGTACTTCCATACTTAGAAAATCTTTTACATAGTGAGTCACACGGAGAGCAACACGACCCGTGACACATCTCACTGACCGTGTGAGTGGCCGTGTGCCCTCACTTGGCCAAATATCCTTCCGTCTCAAAGTTGTCCCAACTGTGAACTGGACCAAGTGTCCCTTCTCGGGAGGCCACATGGTCCATGTGGCTTCACATGGCCCGTGTAGGCCCTCTGTGGAGTGATGCCTGGCAATTTACCTGGGATATTTCCAAGAGATTTGGGGAAACACCACTTGAAAAAATCCGAGTCCTTACATCATCTCCCCCTTGGGAACATTCCTCCCCGAATGTGCAAGAACAAGGCTAGGAAGGCTTGACTTAGAGCATGAAACACCCAACATAAGATGCAATGCATAGTTCATTATTCAAAATCGTATCAAAAGCACTATTCAAAATCATTATTCAAAGCCTTTAAACTCATATCGAATTCGTATTCAAGTCACTCAAAATATTGTAAAAATCCTTTTTCGTGCACATGTATGCATGTCATGTCATGAGACTTAAGAGGGCAAGAAATGGCACCATTAGATATGGAAGAATCCTAATACCTTATGCTTTAGTAGATTGGAAGAGATGAGGGTATCACTTCATCATGTCCAGCTCCGCCTCCCAAGTAGCACTCTTTACATGTTAATTCCTCCAAAGCCCCTTCACTGAAGCCACGTCTTTGTTACGAAGCCGCTTTACTTGCCTATCCAAGATTTCCACCGGAATTTCCTCATAAGACTAGTTTTTTTTCAATTTTAGATCCCTTCCAAGGTCACAATGGTGCTAGCATCACCAACTAGCTTCCCCAACATAGACACATGGAAGACCGGGTGAGTGGAACTCAAATCTGGAGGCAACTCCAACTTATAAGCCACACCTCCAACTCGCTCAACAATTTCATAGAGGCCAACATATTGGGTGCTTAGCTTGCCCTTCTTACCAAAATGCATCATACCCTTCATAGGCGAAACCTTCATGTATACCTAATCACCAACACGAAACTCAAGATCCGTTCTCTAAACATCCAAATAAGACTTTTGATGACTTTAGGCTATTTTCAACCTTTCCCTAATCACATTCACCTTATCCATAGCCTCCATTACAAAATCCAGACCAACTAGTTCCATCTCTCCTAACTCAAATCACCCCACTGGTGATCTACACCTTCTCCCATAGAAAGCTTCAAACGACGCCATACCAATGCTAGCATGTAAGCTATTATTATAAGCAAACTCAATGTGTTGGAGATGGTTGTCCCAATTTCCTTAAACTCCAATACACAAGCGCCCTCAACATATCCTCCAAGGTTTGAATAGTCCTCTCCGCTTAACCATCAGTTTAAGGATGAAAAGTAGTGCTCAACTTAATCTTAGTTCCAAGTCCTTTCTGAAATGACCTCCACAAGTGGGAAGTGAATTGGTTACCACGATCCGATATAATGGACCTAAGCATGCCATGCAACCTCACCAACTCTTGGATATACAACCTTGCATAATCCTCAGCACTGAAGGCATTCTTGATTGGTAGGAAATGAGTTGACTTCGTCATCTGATCCACGATAATCCAAATGGAGTCAAATTGCCTTTGGGACTGAGGCAACCCAACTACAAAATCCATGTTTAGATCTTCCCATTTCCATGTGGGAATCTCAATTTCTTGGGCCGAGCCACTAGGCCTTTTGTGCTCTACCTTCACTTGTTGACAACTCAAGCATTCGGATACGAACTTAGCGATGTCTTTCTTTATACCACGCCACCAGTACACTTTTTTCAAATCCCAATTTATGTAGACCACGGGTGAATAGAATAACGAGAGTTGTGAGCCTCACTCATAATCACCTTTCTAAGATCATCCACATCTGGAACACAAAGCTGGTCTTGGTACGGGAGTAATCCATCTCTCCCTTGGGAGAACACCTTGATCACCTTTTCATCAACCAACCTCTTCAATTCAAGTAATGATGGGTAGTTTAGCCTCCACATCACTTACCATAAAAGATTCTACCCTACTTTGAACGTGAATACCACCATCGCGCAAATCAGCCAACCTGACCCCCAACCGAGAATATCTCTTGCTAACTCCTTATTTTCTTTTCAATCATATGCCACACTCCCCATAGACAACCTGCAGAGAGCATTGTCCACAACATTGGCCTTGCCAGGAGGATACATGACACTCATGTCGTAATCCTTTAGGACCTCCAACCATCTCTTTTGCCTTAAATTGAGATCTCTCTGAGTGAATACATATTGCAAACTCTTATGATCGGTGAAAACATCAACATGAACCCCATAAAAGTAATGTCTCCAAATCTTTAAAGAAAAAACCATTGTCGCCAATACAAGGTCATACGTTGGGTAATTACATTTATGCACCTTCAACTGCCTTGATGCATACGCTATTACCTTACCATGTTGCATAAGCACACAACCAAATCCATTTCGCGAAGCATTACAATACACCATGAATCCCTCCAAACCATTTGTGAGGTCAAGACGGGAGCCGATGTAAGTCGATCCTTTAAAGTCTGAAAACACTGCTCACATTCGTCTGACCACATGAACATAGCCTTGTTCTGCGTCAACTTAGTCAATGGAGATGCTATAGTCGAGAACCCTACAATAAACCTTCTGTAATATCCAACCAACCCAAGGAAACTGCGAATATCCGAAGGAGTCAACGGTCTGGGCCAATTTATCATGGTCTCAGTCCTCTTCGGATCCACCTTGAAACAATCACTGGACACTACATGACCGAGGAAAGCCACTTTGCCCAAACAAAATTCATATTTGCTAAACTACGCATACAGTTTCTTCTATCTCAAAGTTTAGAGGACCATTCTCAAGTGATCCGCATGCTCTTACTCACTTCCGGAGTAAATGGGATTGTTGTCAATGAAGACCACCACAAAGCTGTCAAGGAATGGCTCAAACATCCGCTTCATTAGATCCATAAATATGGCCGGAGCATTGGTTAGGACAAACAACATCACCGAAAACTCAAAGTGCCCATACCTTGTCTGAAAAGTTGTTTTTGGAATGTCACACTCCCTAACCTTCAACTGATAATACCCGAACGAAGTTCAATATTTGAGAAATGAGTAGTCCCTTGAAACTGGTCAACAAGTCATCAATCCTGGGCAACGGGTACTTATTCCTAACGGTCACCTTATTCAGTTGCTTATAATCAATACACATCCGAAGAGTTCCATCCTTCTTTCTTACAAAAAACACTGGAGAACCCCAAGGCAATATACTAGGCCGAATGAAGCCCTTCTCGAACAGATCCTTTAATTGCTCTTTCAATTCCTTCAACTCTGTCGGCACCATATTATAAAAGGGAATGGAGATAGGCTGAGTATCCGGAATAAGATCTATGCCGAAGTCCACCTCTCTTTTAGGAGGGATGCCCGGTATGTCTTCGGGGAACACATCCGGAAACGCATTCACTACAGGGAGCGACTCAAGAGTAAGCACTTTGGACTCTATATCCTTGACCCTCCCAATATGATAAATGCACCCTTAGTCATTCTCCACGCCTTGAGGTAGGAAATAAACTGACCCTTAATAGAGGAGTCACCACCCTTCCATTCAAGAATAGGCTCACCGAGAGGTTGGAACTTGATCTTCCAAGATTTACAATCTATTGAGGCATATGACGCATGCAACCAATCCATCCCAAGAAACACATCAAACTCGAGCATCTCGAGTTCTACAAGATCACACGAAAAGTTTTTGTCCAATACAAAAACATGGAAACCATGATAGATTCTATAAGCAGTAACAGATTCACCCATGGGAGTATAAACTGAGAAAGGGCCCTCTTGGAATCATGAATCCTTCTCTTCTTGAGTTTCTCCCCTTCAATCTGTTCAGCATACACCATGAGTCTGGCAATGTCCATATCCCATATAAGCATAACAGTACAACATTCCTTCACAAGTAAATCAGATATACCCGAAATAAACTTGTGCATACTTGTACGGGGGTCAGCCACCAGTAACGGAGCATACTTGGGAAGCGTCATGAACTTGAGGGAATAGTTCCCCACACTCATACTTCCTTGCTTGAAATTGATAAACTCAGTCATAATCGCCTCTATAAGCTCAAGTGGAAAGAAACGATAAGGCAAATCTTAACTCCTCCAAATTGACATCGCCACCGCAAACTCTCTCCAATGACCACTGAGTATACCACACTTGTGCCACATCTTTCAAATAATAAGCAGCCAGTCCAACCCTCTCTTCAGAAGTGACACCCATGATGTTCAGTATCTTAGTAAGCACATCAATTAACTCCTGGGCATCCTCATTGGTCGTTGACCCATGAAATTCCAGAGGATTCATCCGGGTGAAATCCCTCACCCTAGAAGTAGGTGTAGGATCCCGTGGCAAGTTAACTTACCTTGTCTGAGAAGTTACCACCTAAGCGAGCATAACGAAGGTTGTACGAAACTCACATAATACTCATAGCCATTCCATATAACTGTAACAAGTAGGTAGCCTTAACCATAAACATAATCTCCCAATACAACATTTAGGTAAACGAAAATGAGTTTACAAGACATAAAATAATGCCTTTAGTCATAAGATAGGACAAGGACCAAGGCATACCTCGGGCTCTTTCTCAAAGTAAATAACATAAACAGAGGAATGGTGGTAGGTCCTTGGAAGATAAAACTCATTATAACAAGAAATCTCTAGATCCAACGTAACCGTGGTATGGTAGATGAAGGTAGTCCTCGATCCCTACATGGTTAGATCATGCAGGCAAAAGTATGTGTCAGTTCATTTGGATGTACTAAGTATGCGGGCATGCAATGCACACGAACTTATTAAACATGCATTTAATGTTAGATTACAAGGGCACATATATAGAAAGAGATATATAACAAGAGAATAGTATATCAATATGCGATGAGATACATGTTGCGTGAATGTGAAAATACTTCGGATATAATGAGGATGGGACCATAACCGACATAAGACCAAGTGAGCTATAACATGGAACTCCATCGTCCTCCCCACAACAAAAAAAGAGGTGACCTACTTTCTAAAAGTAGATCCTTATTCATTTATTATCCACAATTGGCATAGACATACCTATATTGGGCACATAGTTCAATATAAAGGACTAGAGACCCTTTGGGATAGCTGACCTTGCCTCCAATCCCATCGGTGCTAGGTTATCATCCCTCTAGAATACACATATATATGCTTGTAAAATAGGCATAAGACTTTCAACTCTTTTACATGCATACTTAGTCTTAAAGGAAAAATCCCATCTCATATTAAAGCATACTTGGGCTGAAAAGCCAAATCACACTTCATGTCATACTTTCATGCATAAGATAGCTCATTTGGAACACCTTCTTGAGAAATGATTACAGACCTTTGGGGATATCTCACCACACCTCAAACCTTAATCGATGCTCCCTAAACATAGTGGTGTGAATACCCATAATTTCTCAAAGAGCTATTACAATAGATATTTTTGTGATCACATTCTTTTAATAACCATAATCTTACGAAAGTCATATAAGACACAATTGGACTTAGCACACTTCATAAAAACCATAGTCATGCATGCATATGACAGGAATGAGATGAGATTTGCATGGGTAATAGAGATTCTATCACGACATGGGGTTAGGTCCGATAAGTGACACGGCGAATGGGAACTCGAGAGTCCCCAAACAATCCTCAAGTACCTATATCCACATCATTGGTTCAAGAATAGCATTCAAATATAGTCACACACACACATATGTATATATAGTAAAATAGGAGTTTCTCATAAATCATTCCAACAATATGAAAGCAAGATATTGGTCATAACAAACGAATTTAAGAAAAGTTTACATAATGTCCAATAAATGCCTCTAGTCAAAGGAACGGTGGGCAGGACAAGTTTCGAGCTCACCCTTAATAAAGAAGAATATTTTGTAATAGCATAAAAAAAGAATAGTTAGCTCGTCCTCAGAAGACGGTGCTCGCCACTGTATACTCCAAGCTTGGACTATTAGTCAAGCTGTTGATAATCATAGTGCTCGGCCCTTACATGGTAAAATCATGTAGGCATAGAGTATGTGTTAGTACATTTGAATGACTAAGTATGCGGGCATGCAATGCATATGACTTACCAAACCTGTATTTTGAATATTAGATGACAAAGGCACATAATATAGAAGGATCGTATAATCAATGGAAATGTATACATAAGATGCCATGAAATTTATGATGCATGAAATGCAATATTGCTTATATATAGTGGGACGGACTATAACCGACAAATCAAATCCATGCGAGCTATTACGTGAATTAGTCCGATAAAGACCACCTATTGGTAGGAAAAACTACTTGCCAAAGGTAATCTACTTCACACCTTATGAAAATCACCATTTCGGTGGATGGTCACCTTTCTTACGGAACTCACCATTTCAGAAGGATTTTTAAAATCACACAAAACATATAAGAATTTCATATACATATAACCATTTCTTATGACCCAGTCATTTCGGTAATGTCATACATTCCTATGTTGGAACATAGTTCAAGGAAAGGGTGAGGGCCCTCGGGGATAGCCCTAGAACCCCCAATCGATCGATGTTAAGTCAATAACATTCCACTTGGATTCTTATATATATACGTGCTTTCAGGAAATACGATGCTCATTCCAAACCGTTCAATTCACATTTAGGCTCAAATGCGAAATCATATTTCATACTTGTGATGCTCATGCAAGGAATAGCTCATTCACATATACAAAATGGTGCTAGCAACCAGAATGCTCAATGAGCTAGAATCATAGACATATCGGTGATTACCTTTTTGTCATAGCCAATATCTTATTAGAATCGTATCATAATCATTTTCAAAAACATAGTTGGGTTTAACCCACTTCCTAATTTCCATATATCAATGTTCATGAATGCAATGCAATGCATGATGTGAGGTTAGCATGGGTAACATAGATTCAAGTTAAAATCACCCTTAAAAATGAAATTGAGGAAATCCATAATTAAAACCACATGTAAATTGTAATATAGATTACCCATGCATAGATTAACTTTAAAAGGGGACATGCATGTTCATACTTTATAACTCAATGCAAATCATCATAAAAGTGATAAAAGTGAATTGAAATCGTAGTTAGAATACAACCCATGCATCAATTAGATTTTTTAAAAAATCAAATAATGAAATCTCATATTTGAAGTAACTAAAATTCATGAAATAGATTCAAAGATCTTTGGGTCTTCTTGGTTGAAATGGAACCAAGAATCAATCCCACATACCTTGATTGAGGAACTGAATTTGAGGGATGAATTTAGCTTGAATTGGACTCGAATATAACCCTATCTTTGATTCTTGAGAAGGGAGTGTATAGAGGAATATGGAGATGATCTTGTGAGGGGTAGAATGTTTTAGGAGAATGAATTAGGAGGGGAGGGGATACCAACTGAATTTAGGGGTTTAGGATAGGTAAAAGGTCATAATTCATATTTACAATAAACTAAACATAAATGTCATTAATTAAATGGACCAAAACTAGAACTGTCATAAACATCATTAATTAAATGGACCAAAACTGGAACCATCAGGTCTACTTTGTCCACTACATGGTCCGTGAAATGTCACATGGACCATGAACAGTAGTCGTTACCAAACACATAGAAACTTCGCGGGGGAAATTTACAGGAATCTAAGGGTTTCCACACGGATGACTACACGGTCTGTGTGACTCCACAGGGGTCGTGACACCGACCGCGTAGAGGCAGTTTAAATAATTTTCAAATGATAAAGTTACGAGATGGTACTTCAATACTTTGAAAACATTTTACGTAATGAGTCACACAGAGAGCCACACGGCCCGTGATACATCACACGGACTATGTGATTGGCCGCGTGCCCTCACATGGTCGAATTTCCCTCCATCTCAAAGTTGTCCCAACCATGAACTGGACCAAATATCCCTTCACGGGAGGCCACAGGGTTCGTGAGGCTTCACATGACCCGTGTAGGCCCTCCATGGAGTGATGCCTCGCAGTTCACCTCGGAAATTTCCAAGAGATTTGGGTAAACACCACTTGAAAAAATTTGAGTCCTTACAAATTCAAACTTAAATCACCAATACATTATGAAATTCAAGTAAAGACATAAGCAAAATTTCATATTTAAATCATAATATAGATTACCCATGCACAAATCAAGCTGTAAAGGTGATATGCACTTTCATCACTTCATAAATTCAATGCAATTCATCATATTAGGGCTTAAATCACTTTAAAATCAACAATAAAACACAACCCATACATCAATTGAATTTAATAAAAAAAAAATATTGAAAACCCATATTTAAAGTAAGCTAAACTTCCATGAAATTGAGTGTAAAAGAGTTTAGGTCTTCTTTGTTGAAAGGTACCAAGAATCAATCTCACACACCATAGTTAATAGAAAAGATACAAGAAGAAATTTGACGAAGAAAAAGCCTTCCCTTGATTCCCAAGCTTAGTTTTCAAAAGAGTCCTTTTCAGAGAGTTCTTAAGAGTGGCTTAAGAGAATTCAAGTGTAAGAGTGCATTTGAATAAAAGAATTGAAGTATAGGTCATTTTAATGTCTTTAGGTAGCATAGGAAGTTACCTTAGGGTAAACCGTACTTACGAAAACACAATCAATGAAACGAGTAGAAAAATTGAAATTAAGGTCTCAGGGTGGGGTAGTACGGTCTATGAGACACCCTACGGACTGTACACCTGCCCGTTGTCCAACACTTAGAAAAATTTCACTTGACGAAAGTCTGAAATGGTAATCTCATACTTAGAAAAAATTTAACATGGGCATCCATGCAGAATGTGGTACGGACCGTACCAAGCCACATGTTCTGTGTGCCTCCTCCGTCCAACTCCACTTAGGAAAATTCCCTAGGATGAAGTTTCCAGATGTTAATCCAATACTTAGAATTTTTTTGCTTTAGAACCTATACAAATGGGCCTCAAAGACCGTGAAACACCAAATGGTCTGTGAAAGGGGTCGTACCTTTCCTTGGGCTCAAAACTCTGGAGTCTCAAACCCAAGACTACCATATGGTCCACACACAGTCTGTATGGCCTCACATAGAACATGTGGGGTCCAAGTATGGTATGCCTTGGTCTCAAACTCCACACCAAGGCCCTCATAACCCACACAAGGCCAAGGGCCAGTTCAAGGAGGCTCCACACAGTCCGTATAGCACTACACGGACCGTGAACGCTTCCGTGAAGCGTTACCTTGGTCTAAAACCTTTTGAAACCAAATTTCCATTCTTTATTGAGGTCATGATACCATGCATATTTCATCACTTGAAAATCATAACGTCATGAAAACTCATATCAAAACGTATTCAAATTATTCAAAACACCTAAGATCATTTTTGTGTACATGTATGCACGTAATGACATGAAACTCAAGAGCGAAAGAATTATGACCACTTGGAAAAGAAGGAACCTAATATCTTAGGCTTGAGTAGATGGGAAAAGATGGTAATATCATTTCATCATGTCCAACTCCACATTCCATGTAGCATTCTCCACATGTTGATTTCTCCAAAGTACCTTAACTGAAGCCACATCCTTTTTATGAAGCCGCTTCACTTTCCTATCAAAATTCTCAATCGAAATTTCCTTATAACATAAGTTCTCCTCAACCTCAACACCTTCCAAAGGTACAATAGCACTAGGATCACCAACAAACTTCCTCAACATAGACATATGGAAGACCGAGTGGATGGCACTCAAATTTGGAGGCAAATCCAACCTATAAGCAACATACCCAATTCGCTCAACAACCTCATAAGAACCTAAATATCGAGGACTCAACTTACCCGTTTTCACAAAATGCATCACACCCTTCATAGGTGATACTTTCACATACACCCAATCACCAACGTGAAACTTAAGATCACTCTTCCTAACATCCGAATAGGATTTTTGGCAACTTTGAGCCGTCTTCAACCTCTCCCTAATAAATTTCACTTTCACCAGAGCATCTAACACAAAATCCAGGCCAATCAAAGTCATCTCTCCCAACTCAAATCACGCATTTGGAGATCTACACCTCCTACCATGTAAAACTTCAAACTGTGTTATACCAATTCTAGCATGAAAGCTATTATTACAAGAAAACTCAATATGTGGAAGATGATCATCCCAATTACCTTTGAATTCTAATACACAGCCCTCAACATGTCCTCGAAGGTTTGAATTGTCCTCTCTACTTGCCCATCGATTTGAGGGTGAAAGGTTGTGCTCAACTTTGCCTTAGTACCAAGTCCTCTTTGAAATGACCTCCAAAAGTGAGAAGTAAATTATGTGCCACGATCTGATATGATAGACCTAGGAACACCATGCAATCTCACCAACTCTTTAATGTATAACCTTTCATATTCTTTGGCAATAAAGGTAGTCTTGACCGGTTGGAAATGAGCCAACTTAGTCATCCAGTCAATGATAACCCAAATAGAGTGAAATTGCCTTTGGGGTCTGAGGCAAACCAACCACAAAATCTATGTTCACATCTTCCCACATCCAACTAGGAATTTCAATATCTTGGGTCAATCCATTGAGCATTTGGTGCTCTACCTTCACTTGTTGACAATTAGGGCATTCAGATACAAACCTTTCTATATACTTCTTCATACCATGCCACCAATATACTTCCCTCAAATCCTAATACATCTTAGTAGATCCCGGATTAATAGAATAATAAGAGTTATGAGCTTCACTCATAATAACCCTCCTAAGGCCATCCACATCCGTAACACATAGCCGATCTTGATATAGAATCACACCATCTCCCCCTTGGGAGAAAACCTCTATCTCTTTTTTGGCACCAACTTCTTTAATTCAACCAATTAATGATGGATATAGATCTTACTTAGCCTCTCCATCAACAATCACAGAAGATTCGGCCATATTCTAAACATGAATACCTCCATCATTAGAGTCGGCCAACCTAATTCCCAATTTAGTCAAATGGTGAACATCTCTTGCCAGTTGTTTCTTCCCTTCATCAACATGAGCCATACATCCTATAGATATCCTACTAAGAGAATCGGTTACAACATTTGCCTTTCTTGGATGATATTGAACACTCATGTCATAGTCTTATAGGAGTTCCAACCATCTTCTTTGCCCCAAGTTAAGATCCCTTTTAGTGAACACATACTGCAAACTCTTGTGCTCGGAGAAAACATCAACATGCACCCCATACAAATAGTGTCTCCAAATCTTCAAAGCAAATACCACAGCCGCTAACTCAAGATAATGAGTTGGGTAACTACGCTCATGCACCTTCAATTGCCTTGAAGCGTAAGCTATCACCTTACCATGTTGCATAAGTACACAAGGTAACCTAATCTGTGAAGCCAATCCTTCAAGGTTTAAAATATTTTCTCTCACTCCTCCAACCATACTAACATGGCTTTTTTTTAGCCAGCTTAGTTAAGGGAGATGCAATCAAAGAGAAACCTTCAACAAACCTCCTATTATAACAAGTCAACCTAAGAAAACTTTGAATATCCGAAGGGATCGATGGTATAGGCCAATTTTTCAAGGCCTCGATCTTGTTCGTGTCAACCTTAATAACATCACCGAACACCATATGACCAAGAAAAACCAGCTCATCCAACAAAAACACACATTTGATAAACTTAGCATACAACTCCTTCTCCCTCAAAGATTGAAGAACCAATATCAAATGGTCCATATGCTCCTGCTCACTTTGGGAATAAATGAGGATATCATCAATAAAGACAACCACAAAACTATCAAGGAAAGGCTTGAACACCTGATTCATAAGATCCTTAGACACGGCCAGAGCATTAGTCAAACCAAATGACATCAACATAAATTCAAAGTGCCCATACCTAGTATAAGGATTATCACACTCCCTAACCTTTAATTGATGATAATCAGAATGAAGGTCAATCTTTGAGAAAAAGTAGCCCCTTGAAGCTAATCAAACAAGTTGTCAATCCTTGGACGGATACTTATTCTTGATGGTTACCTTATTCAATCACCTATAATCAATGCACATCTGAAGAGATCTCTCTTTCTTCCTTACAAATGAGATCGGAGCATCCCATGGAGATATACTTAGCCTAATAAAGCCTTTCTCCAACAAATTCTTCAACTGAAATAGAGATAGGTTATGTTTTCAAGAGAAGATTTATGCCATTGTCCACTTCCCTTTTGGGAGGAATACCAGACAAGTGTTCTGAAAACTCATTCACCATCAGAATCGATTCAAGAGTATGTGACTCCAAATCCACATCCCTGACCCTTACAATATGATAAATACAACCCTTAGAGGTCATCTTTCAGTCCATGAGATAGGAAATAAACTGACCTTTGATAGCAGAGTCACTATCTTTCCATTCAAGAATGGGCTGATCTGGAAATTGGAACTTGACTTCCTGGGTTCTCCAATTTATAGGGGAAGATGAAGCACACAACCAATACATCCTGAGAATTACATTAAAGTTCCACAAGATCACACGGAAATACTTTATGAAACATAGAAACAAGACAACCTTAAAAAACTCTATGAGCAACAACGTATTCACCCAAGGGAGTTATTCACCCAAGGGAGTATAGACTGAAAAAGGCTCCCTCAAGATTTCAGGAGTCAAACAAAACTCAACAGCCAACAAAGGAGTCACAAAAGATAAATTTTCACCCGAATCAAGAAAAGCATAAACATCAAAGTCAAAGACTTTCAACATACCAATCACAATTTTTGAAGCTTCCTCTACTTCTTGTCGAGCATGCAAAGCATAGAACTTGTTATTTCTGGGGGCACTACCTTCTGGAGCTCTTGGTTGGGCTTGATTACCTTGAACCATTTGACCCTTCTTCAGTGCCTTTGGGCGTTCAACAAGCTTGTGACCCATCTCACGATAACCATAACAAGCACCCAAACCCCACAAGCACTTTTTGGGGTGAATCCTCCCATATTTGTCACATCAGTAGATGTTATGGCCAGGAGGCACCCTAGC
The DNA here is from genome assembly GCA_029948455.1 of Solanum rostratum. Lineage (NCBI taxonomy): Eukaryota > Viridiplantae > Streptophyta > Magnoliopsida > Solanales > Solanaceae > Solanum > Solanum rostratum. The sequence continues at coordinate 52,308,634 of CM057046.1, forward strand.
GACCTGAGCATTAGAACCTTGGCCCTGTTGGAAGCGACAATAATCACAACCCTTGGAGTTGCAGAATCCACCATCATAACAGGTGTTCTTAGGATCATGCACCCTCTTCTCCTTAAGCTTTTCTCTTTAAATCTGTTCAGCATATACCATGAACCTGGAGATGTCCATATCCTGAATAATCATAGTTGTACGACATTCCTTCAAACCAAGTCAGAGATACCAGCAATGAACTTGTGCATTCTTCCAAAGGGGTCAACCACAAACATAGGAGCATACTTGGAGAGCTTTGTGAATTTGAGGGCATAGTCCCTCACACTCATACCACCTTTCCTACGGTTGATAAACTCAGTAATCTTGGCTTCTGTAAGCTCAAGTGGGAAGAAACGATCTAGAAATGTGATACTAAAGGTTGTATAGAATTTGCCATTAGATATAGGCTCTTCCATGGGCTTTTAGGGAACTTGGTCCTCACAAGCCGGGGCTTGTCTTGTTAGGGGATCTCTTCATAGAGGCATCATCTGTAATGTATCAATGACACCATCTGGATGAGAAAACTATAATACACGGTTCAAGAATGACATATGACATAAAGAAGTTAGATGATTCCAAAAATATTATCATAGCCTCCCACTCATAGGTATGGTGCACTTCACACCCATGAATAGGTCTCTACTCAACAAGGCATGTTGCACTCCAAGGATCATTTAAAAACCTAATGCTCTGATACCATGCTTGTCACAACTTAGTCATAGGTCCTAGGAGAGACATGGCGAATGGGAACCTGAGAGTCCCCAAATAAGCCTCGTAGCATCCATCCACACATTATCGGTTCAGAAGCTCATATAGATAGTAAACAAATAATTCTAAGGGGTGAGAAAGAAGGACTCACGCTATGAGGATATCCTAGGGAAAGGGAGTAACATGGATCCATATAACATTTAGTACATAATATTAATGGGCGGGTAAGCATGACTCACTCTATGGGGGAGATTCGAGACATATGATATTTTACGTCATAACATATAAGCATAACATAATACTAACACCCATTCCAAATAACGATAACCAATAGGTATCTGTAACCATAAACATAATCTCTTAATACAACACTTAGCAGATAAACAAAAAAGGAGTTTACAAGATGTTCAGCAATACCTATAGTCATAAGATAGGGAGGGGCTCAAGACATACCCCGGGCTCACCCTCAAAGTAAATAACGTAGAAAAACCATCATAGGTAAAGGAATAGTGGTTGGTCCTTGGAAGATAGGACTCCCCACAACAAGAAATCTCTAGATCCAAGCTAACTATCATACGGTGGATGAAGGTAGTCCTTTGTCCCTACATGGTTGCATCATGTAGGAAAAACTATACATTAGTACATTTGAATAGTACTAAGTGTGCAGGCATGTAATGCACATGAACTCATTAAACCTACATTAAATGTTAGATGACAAAGGCACATATATAGAAAGAGATATATAATAAGAGAATACTATATAAAATATTCGATGAGGCACATGATGCATGAATGCGAAAATACTTCCTATATAATGAGGATGGGACTGTAACAGATATAAGACTAGGTGAGTTATAACTTGGAACTCCATCGTCTTTCCCACAATGGATAAAGAGGTGACCTACTTGCCAAAGGTAGATCCTTAATCATTCATTACCCATAATAGGCATAAATATACCTATCACTACAAGAAAAGAGACTTTTAACGACCATTTCTTAACGACGAAAAATGAATACGGTCGTTATAAATACACTTATAGTGACCAAATTCTTTTTCGGTCATTATAAATTTACTTATAGTGACCAAACATTTTTCCGGTCGTTATAAATAAACCTATAGTGACCAAAATTTTTTTCCGATCGTTATAAATATACTTATAGCGACCAAATTATTTTACGGTTGTTACAAATACACTTATAGTGACCAATTTTTTTCCGATTATTATAAATATACTTATAGCGACCAAATCTTTTTTCGGTCATTAAAAATAAATTTTAATCTAACATTAACGAGGGGACAAATTTGATTTTTAAAAAGCATAACATGCCATTGTTAAAACATATTAGTTAGTGTAAAAATATGTCTAACTAATATGAGAATAAAGAGATCAAACCAAATCATGTTATAAATATAACAATATAACAAGTGGTGTTTTGTTAATCATTCTGATAAAAATCCTCCATCTTTTATAATTTGGCTTATTCCATAAAAAAGTTTAATAAAAAGGAAAAAATATTAATTTATTATTTTCTAATAACTCTATCCATCATTTGTATTATATTCAATTATATAAAATTTTAAAATATTATAAAAATATTTAGTTACGATCTTTTTGACATAATTTTTTTAACTTAAATATTTTCTTGATATAGTTTTTATATATGTTTTTATTTTGAGAGACAATTTATTCATCTTTACTTGACATTTTTAAAGATGCAAAATGAAGTAGGTCAAAACAAAAAATTGTAATGAAACAAAAAATTAACAATAAAAGTAATAATATTAAATATATAATTATGAGCTTATGAGATTAATTTAAGGTAGAAAAGTTAAATAAATTTGGTCGTAAGTAATTTTCTCAAGAGGAAAGATGTTTCTCTACTTGCAAATTACCTCGATCAATAGATTTAAGAATCAGTATCTAGTAATAATGTTTCTTCTAATAAAAAAATATATATTGTGCTGTTTTTTTTTTTTTCCATTATTGATTGTGAAACCAACAAGTGTATATAAAGAAAAATCATTTGTTTAAGTTAGAAAAGTATAACGTGAAATTTTACAAACAGAAAATTTAAAAACTTTACATGACATATAATCAACAACTAATTAATTAAGAAATCGTGATTTTTTTATTATTTAAAATTTAAGATGATATAAATTGATTTGTATCTTCATAATAATTTTAATGATATTGAATTATTTATATTAGGTGTATACCATTAGTATAAAAAGTGAAACTAAAAGAAGTTGGGGTTTTATCCATGAAGCAATGTGCAAAAAGTCAATATCTTAAGGTGCAAAATACAAAACAAACAATTTTAAGTCTAGAACCTTTCTTTTTATATGGTTGTGAGAACAGAAACAAATTTTATATTTTATTGTGGTTAATCTTTGATTTTGCGAAAAAGAAAAAGGAAGATAATAGTTATAGGAGTAGTATTAATAACTTTACATGAAGTTTTTATACTTGTTTTTTGAAACGTCATGTAGTTTGAAGAACTCATCCGCAAAAAATGTAAAGAAGTATAAGCAACAGAAAATTTTAAAGCATTAGAAGAATGCATTTCATATTTCAAAAATTATTTTAAAATATTCTAGTTTAATTTTTATTTTATTAAGAGTTAAAAAATATAATATTATATAAATTTGTATGTCTATATTTTTGTAACTTTACGCAATATCATTCTCTGTAGTGAACTATGAAATTTTATATGAATATAATAAATTTGTATATATTCATATGTGCGTGTTTTTGTATGTTTCTATGTGTAAAATCCATACGGAGTTTGCACTTTTGCTGATTTGATTTGTGGTTATAATTAAGGTTTTAATAACTAGCACTGAAGAGAGCCTTGGAGTAACTGGTAAAGATGTTGTCATGTGACTAGAAGGTCACGGGTTCAAACCTTAGTAACATCATCTGGCACAATTGCAAGGTAAGACTACTCTACAATAGATTCTTGTGGTTAGACCCCTCCTCGGAAGTGCACCGGACTTGCCTTTTTTTTTTTTAATAACTAGAAAATCAATTAGTGAAGGAAAAATTTGGTTGCTACAAAAAAGGTATAACAACCGGATTTTTGTCGTCGTTAAAGCTTTTGTAACGACCAAATTTAATTCAGTCGTTAACTTTTAACGACGGGATATAATCCGGTCATTAACTTTTAACGTCGGAGCTACTAACGACCGGTGACGACGGGATTTGTATCGGTCGTTATTGACTAATAACGACCGGATTTATACTTTTAATGACCGAATTTCCCCTCGTTAAAGACCTATTTTCTTGTAGTGTATGCTAGGAATATAGTTCAATAGAAAGGAGTATGAACCCTTGGGGATAGTCCATTCTGCCTCTAATCCCATTGGTGCTAGGTCATCATCCCACTAGAATACATATATTTGCATTCTTGTAAAAGAGGAATAATATTTTCAAATCGTTTACATGCATACTTAGGCTTAAAGGCCAAATCCCATTTCATATTCATGCATGCTTAGGCTAAAATTCCAAATCATACTTTATGTCGTACTTTCATACATAAGAATAGTTCCTTTGGAGCACCTTCTTGAGAAATGATGGACGCTTGGGGATAGTCCACCCCGCCTCAAACCACAATCGATGCTTCCTAAATATAGTGGTGTAAACACCCATAATTACTCAAAGAGCCATAATCATAAACATTTATGTAATCTTATTCTTGCCATAACCATAATCTTATAAAAATCATACACAAAGACATAATTGGGCTTAACCTACTTCATAAATACCATAGTCATGTATGCATATGCCAGGAACGAGATGAGATTAGAATGGGTAATAGAGATTCAAATTTAAATCAACTACACATTATGAAATTCAAGTAAAGACATAAGTAAAATTCACATTTAAATCATAACATAGATTAGCCAAGCACAAATCAAGCTTTAAAGGGGACATTCACTTTCATAACATCATAACTTCAATGCAATTTATCATATTAGGGCTTAAATCACTTTAAAATCAACAATAAAGTATACCTCATACATCAATTGAATTTAATAAACAATAATATTGAAAACTCATATTTAAAGTAAGCTAAAATTCCATGAAATTGAGTGTAAAAGAGTTTGGATCTTCTTGGATGAAATGGACCAAGAATCAATCCCACATACCTTAGCTAATAGAGAGGATTCAAGAAGAGATTTGAAGAAAAAAGAGCCTTCCCCTGATTTCCAAGCTTAGTTTTCACAAGAGTCCTTTAGAAGAGTTTTTAAGAGTCACTTGAGAAAATTCAAGTGTAAGAGAGAATTTGAATGAATGAAATAAAGTGTGGCCATTTGAATGTCTTTAGATAGCATAGGAAGTCACAAAAGACCCATAGGGTATACCGTAATTACGAAAATGCTATTAATGAAATGAGTAGAAAAATTAAAGTTAAGGTCTCAGGGAGGGGTTGTACGGTATGTGAGGCACCATACGGTACACCTGCTCATGGTCCAACACTTAGAAAAATTTCACTTGACGAAGGTCTGAAATGGTAATCCCATACTTAGAAATAATTCAACGTAGGCATCCATAAAGAAGGTGGTATGGTATGGACCGTGCCAAGCAACAAGGTCCTTGTGCCTCCTTCAACCCACTCAGTAGAAAAATTCTCCGCAACGAATTTTCGAGACGGTGATACAATACTTAGAAAATTATCAGTCCAGAACCCATGCGGAAGGGCCTCACGGACCGTGAAGCACCAAACAATTTGTGAGAGGGGCTCTACCACTTGCCTTAGCCTCAGAACAATAGAGTATCAAGCCCAAGGCTACCATAGCTCCACCACACGGTCCGTATGGCCTCACACAGACCTTGTGGGGTCCAATTATGGTAATCCATATTCTCAAACTCCACACTAAGGCCCTCAGACCCCCATACAAGGCCAAGGGCCACTTCAAGGAGGCTCCATATAGTTCGTATAGCACTACATGGACCATGAAGGTTTCTATGAAGTGTCACCTTGGTCTAAAACTTTCCAAAATCAAATTTCCATTCTCCATTAAGGTCGTACAAAGTCCAGGTCCTTACAACCTAGTTGACTTTTTCATATGAAAACTTTAACATACATACAGAAATGATATACGATGAACTTTCAAAATATTTAATAAAACTCAAAGAATCTCAATCATGCTTTATACGAAGTCTGAAAATATCTTTTGACACAAAAAATAATAATACTTATAATATTTGAAAAAATTGTCTGGAATGACTCACTAACTTTATACATAAAGCCTCTAATATACTAAAGATAGATGTCACAACAACACTCAGGACTACCTGACCATAAGATAACAAATTGAACTAACTAACTAGGGCCCTCTGAAAACAAAGAAGTCTCACCAACTGCTGCTAGAAAACTGTCTTATTGAATGTCTTTTGTCATGGGGATGTGAATCTACATCATAAAATGATGCAGTGCCAAAGGGCATTAGTAAGTGGAATGTACGGTATGTAAAATGACAAAAGTAGGAAAACTTAGGATACACTGCTCCAATCATAGGCTTAATGCAGAAAATAACTCAATAACATAAGCAATCGCCCGCGCGAGAGACTTCTATGCCAGCCGGGAATAACGGCTCTGTTATGAAAGAAAGCGGCAGACAGACTAATTTGGCCGGCATTCCCTAATATGAAAAATAAGTAAAATATCTGATTTAATGCATAAATAAATGCAACTTAGTCTGTAACTAAAAATAATATATACTTTAGCTTGGGGAGTTTCTCTAGCGAACAACCATCACTCTAAGCATCATGATGATCCAATGTCTTGCCCACGTTGCCAGAGCTTCTCTAAACCTTGCAAGGGCAAGGAACGAAGCTAAACCTTATGGATCCATCTAAACTGGGCCATTTTAGTGGCATATGAGGAGTTGTATATCTGGTAAAATTCTTTCCTACAATAGCTGCATAGTTTATGGGGTTGGAGTTATCTCAACTCCTACCAACATTGGTGCTCAATACTGCTCCTAAAATATGCACTTTACTCAATAACTTTCAGAATGTCCCACTTTAGGAGAAAATTGAAAATTTGATACTTGGAGCCTTGGCTCAACATACTTTCTTTAAACTAGGTTTATTTCCTCAAAATTGATAATACTTTCTCATCACTTGTAATGTTTTTGTTTTTTTAAAAAGTAGTCATGCTCTTAACTAATAAAATAATTCATTTGGAACTGTCAAGTTCCCTCAAACTCTGAAATTTATGCATGATGAATAGTAATGCAAAAAACCTTAACTGACTAGATTGGTCTTTCAAAATTAATATGTTATGCTTAAAAAATCTTCTAATAAATAGGCTATTTGTATAATTCATGTTGAGGTACTTCTTTAAATCAACTCGTACTTTGGACTAAATCACTTTTCATGAATTATATAAAGTCATAAATGTATGAACATAATGTCTTGACATTCAAAACTTGACTTGATAATAGAGCAATATATTGTAATAATTCACTTTAAAACGATAACATAGGCGTATATAACTCAAGGGGTTTACTTAATAATGAAGGTCAAAGCGTAATAATATGTAATAATAATTATTCCATGATAAGGTACTAGAATTTTTCCATAAGATCATAGAAATGAAATTGGCTTGACTCTTGACCAGGATTCTTGATTAGAAACATAGATTACACTCAAAAATAGGATTTTAGATGGCCATATATACCTGAGATTAATTTTCTTGAAGAATGTGAGACGTTTTTCTCAAGCCCTAGTTTTTCTCCTTTTCTCCCATATCATTTTTCCTTGAATAATCTACGTGACAGTGAAAAAGAATGGGAGCATGTTACTGATTTTAGGGCATAAATGACCTTAAGATGATGGGGTTTTAGTCTAGGATGGGTGGAAAAAAGACTAGAATGCCCTTAATTTTAAAACTAAATGTCAAGTACCATGATGGAGCAAGTTTGCAATGCAGACTTGTCCCATTTAAGTTCATTATTTTGTGAAAATCATAAAAACGTGTCCGATATCTACTTTTCTATAAAATAAGGCATAAATTGGATTCATTAAATGCGTTTTATGTGTATTTCTATATATCACAATTGTCTAATGCATTCTATGAATAAAACTAAAAGGTGAACTATGTAGAGCAGGTCTGCAATGTAGACCTCTCTAATAACATCCAAGTTTTACAATTTTAATCCAAAAAATTTATCTTTTGATCTGGTTGGCCTAACTATACACAGAGAGCACTTTCCCACATCATTTTCTGCCCTGATCGATATTCTGGCCTCGGAATTGCGAAAAACATTTAGGATAATGTGTTATGTGAGTAATCTTTTATCTAGGGGTATTTTGATAATTTTCAAGGTGTTACAATATCTCTTCCTTGGGATTATACATCCTCGAATGATGACCAAGCTACGAATTAGCATAAGGCTCGAACGCAATCTAAAACTCAAATACTTCAACTCAAGGATAAGCATCAACTCTGATGTAATAAACTTAACTTATTCGTAGACATCATATATGAAAGGAGAAAAAGTCTATAATATCATAACTCTCAAAATTCCTCATAACGCAAAAAGAAAATTACTGCTTGGTATAGAGATAGGGCCAATACATACAAAGAGTACGACTGCTAATTCTCTTCTCAGCAACACTTCTCAACTAAACTCTTCTTCTCAAATATAACGCTTCATAAAATAAAGCTTGTAGCTCAAATTGAAGCCTAAGTCTAATTGCACACTTTTACCATGTTAAAGCCTAATTCAAGGTTACAAAGTACTACACGTAAGATTATTATACTTATACCAGTCTGATTTATGAGGTTCATATTCTGTACTTGTATAGGGACTTTCCTTTAGAGAATAATACATTTACTTGAAATCCTATATAAAAGTCATCAATAGCCTACGACTATTACTCACTTAATGACGAACACATTCAAGCGTATCATTCCAACCATTTTACAACTTCTTTGAGGATAACATTATTTAAGAATTTTCATACCTACCTTAGCACTCTACACCCACAGTGACATTAATTCCTATAAAGAGACACACCAATATACTTTTACCTATGTGTTACACATAACAAAATCTCCTCTTCTTCTTTCTCTCTGTCTCTAACCTTAAATAGAATAAGCATACTATAACTATCACCATAAGTCACGCCCCTTCCCTTTCATCTAATATAACTCATCTACTATAATCAACATCACTATCAAAACTAAAAGAAAGTATCATTGGAAGGGCTTAGAGTGAATTATCATAAGCACGGTTCATTCAAGAAATATAATCTAAGAACATTCCTAATATAATAGGACCTTACTAGTATTCTAAGGCCTATCATGAGTTTATGTAACTGTGCATATTATGAAAGTAACATCTTGTCTTGTGTAATATAAGGTTGCAAATTGTTAGATTTATGAGATAAGATTAGAATTGCTGAATTATGTTATCACTTCTCACTTTAAGAATTGAGCATGAAGACGAATCAGTATGAGGTGCATGGATCTAGATTATGGGCATGGTGTCCTTATATTAGATCAGAACAAGGTGTCACCTTAACTGAAGTATAAAGAATATACGACATACAAAAGCATTGATGTCTCATCTTGATCAACTCATCACTATCAAAAGCTCAACTACATTAGTTCATTACGTTGTCATCTCCCCCTTAGCTCGAAGATCACCACCCTAAGTTTGTACACTTATTCTCCTTACTAATCTATAAGCACAACCTTTCACATGGTTCGGGCATCACTATACCCAAGGTCACTTAAATTCTCTTACTAAAAGATATGAAACTGCTAACAAAGCTTTCTTTTAAGATAATACTCTTAATTTTCTTTTATCTTCATAGGCATCTTTCTATACTTTCTACTCTTTTTGGCATAATTCTATGACATATCACCCCTTTTAGTTTGATAGTACTTATTTTCTATGTTCACGCACATCTAACTAAAGAAATCTTAGACTATAATGGGAGACTCCTCATTATCTATAGCTAATCCCCTTTGATCCAACTTTTAAGGGGGAAATGCTTGCATCTGCCTACTCCATATTGAAAACTCCAATATACTATATAGGTACCCATAAAACATCATAAACTTAAAGTCTCACACAAGTATATATTATCTTTGATATTTATCTTAGGCCCTTTTTTTATCTAATGACAGCCTCAATTCACTTTATTCATCTAAGAACCACATACACTATAGTCATGACATCACACATCTTTCTAGTCAACATCTTAATTTCTCGCTTATCTTATGTCAAGCCTACTATAGTAAATTTCCAACTAATATTATCACACTCATTATGTGATTCCCTTTTTCATAATGCTCACCTGAAGTTCAACTTAGAGTCTAGTACTAAACATGTACATCCACACTTATTACATATTATACCAACTCTAATCTATTAGATAGAGTCAAGGAATGTTAATCCACAAAATATCATGATACGGAATCAACCTTTATCTCATGGTCTATCTAAGTATTAGTCTATCATCACACTTCCTTTGATAAGCTAATTAGTATTTGTCTCATCCACTATACCTCTTTACCTACCTGAATTCATAACTCTATAAATCTCATGTGTCTCTTCTTTAAAAATCATGAGCCTAGTTTAGATCTACCACATTATTCCCTCTGTTCTTCTATTAAGCATATATACTTGATCCTTACTAACACAACAACACATCAACATACGCTCCTTTCTTATTTGAGTTCATTCCATCTCATACTAACTTATAACTCTTTCTGTACCTTCTATTATGAAAGCTACATGATACCTACTACTCTTTAGCTAAAACTCAAAAGGGACTTGACTTATCACCCCTTTTCTTATCTTATCACCACATGACACATATATACCTTCTTTAATCATCTACCTTTCCCACTCTTCATTGTTTTCATATCTTTCTAACTTTAGGATTATTCTATCACTTATGTTTACAAAAGCCTTCAATCATTATCTCTTGGGGAGGGAGGGGGAATGAAATACCACTAAGTATTTATAGGCATAATTTAACTACCTACTCAAGGATAACATCTGAAGAATAGTTCGGAGAATAGAGTAATGAAAGTAAATCATATCATTCTCTAGCTCAACCGCACGATTTATATGAATAACAGTATAATATTTTGGATCGATAAACTTATGCATGCTAGTTGTCTCCTCTCGAGCCATGTGCAATATTTTTAATACTTTGTCTAGAGGTGATACATTAATAAAGATTTGGGCTTTCCTGTTCTAACCATCTGAAGTATGAGAGGTACTCGAACAAATCTGGATAAATGCACGATCTAGAAAAGCTTCTTAGAAAGTAACTCTATTGCAAAATTTAGAGTGTGGAAGAAAGAAAACTTTTCTTAGATGTCAATAACCTTTCATTTATAGGATTGGGGATCTCATAACCATAAATAAGATCTGATAGACACGGCTTCGTTGACACCCTAAGACCCTTGAACTCTGCGCTCTGATACCAAGTTTGTCACACTCGGAGCCTGCCCCCTAAATATGGCTGGTGCTTAGAAACCATCATTAGTGTCAAAGCGAACCCTTGGCCTGGTTGACTCATTCATATGAAAACTTTAACATACGTGTATAAACTTAATCTTGTGAGCGTTAAACATTTAATAAAACTCAAAGAATCTCAATCATGCTTGATACACACTCTGAAAATATCTTTTAATACAAATAATAATAATGCTTATAATAATTGAATGAATAGATTGGACAGATACACTAACTCTTTCCATGAAGCATCTACTATACTAAGGATAGGTAAAGCAACAATACTCATGGTTACCTGACTATAAAATAATAAAGTGAACAGATTAGAGCCCTCTAAAAGCAAAGAGGTCTCACCAACTACTGCTGAAAAATTGTCTTACTGAATGTCTACTCTACTATCGTCGGTACCTAAATTTGCATTATAAAATGATGCAACACCAAAGGGTATCAGTATGTGGAATGTACGGTTTGTAAAATGGCCAAAACAGGAAAACTTAGGATACACTACTCAAATCATAGGATTAATGCAGAAAATAATTCAATAACATAAGTAATGCAAAATATGTAAAACATCTAGTTTAATGCATAAATAAATACAAATCAGTCTGAGTTTGAAAATAATATGTACTTTAGCTTGAGAAGGTTCTCTAACTGACAACCATCACTATGAGCATCATAATGATACAATGTCTTGCCCATATTGCCAGAGCCATCCAATACCTTGCCAAGGTAAGGGAGAAGATGAACTTATGGATCCATCCAAACTAGGATATCTCAGTAGCATTTGAGGAGTTATACAACGGTAAAATCTTATCCTATGTTGGCTACATAGTTTATGCGGTTGGAGTTATCTGAAGTCGTACCCACATCAGGGGTCAATACTACTCCGAAAATATGCACTTTGCTCAATAACTGTAAAAATGTCCCACTTTAGGGGAAAACTAAGAATTTGATACTTGGAGCCTTGGCTCCACATATTTTCTTTAAACTGCCTTTCCTTTCTCAAAATTGATAATATTTTCTCACAATTAGTAATACTTTCCTTACAAAAATAATCATGCTCTATAATGATAAAATAATGCATTTGTAACTGTCATGTTCCCTCAAACTCTGAAATTTGTGCATGATGAATAGTAATGCAGAATGTCTTAACTGACTAGACTGGTCTTTCAAAACTGATATGTTATGCTCAAAGGATAGTATAGTAAATAGGCTATTGTATAACTCCTGTTGAGGTACTTCTTTAAATTAACACATACTTTAGATTGAATAACTTTTCATGAATTCTATAAAGTCATATATATATATGAACATAATGACTTGACATTCGAAGCTTAACTTGACACTAGAGTAAAGTATGACAATTATTCACTTTAATAAGATAATATAGGCATATAACTCAAGGAATTTAATCAACAATGACATTTTCAGCATCATTATAATGGAATAATGAGAATTTCATGATAAGGTTCTAGAATTTCTTAACAAAGAGAAATGAATCCAGTCATTATAAATACACTTACAGTGATTAATTTTTTTTTCAATCGTTACAAATATATTTATAGTGACAAAAAAATTTCCCGTCGTTATAAATTTACTTATAGCGTCCAAATATTTTTTGGTCATTATAAATACAGTTATAGTGACCAATTCTTTTGGTTGTTATAAATATACTTATAGTGGCCAAATCGTTTTTCGGTCTTTATAGACAAATTTTAATCCAACATTAACGAGGGGACAAATTTGATTGTTGAAAAGCATAACATCTCATCATTAAAATATATTAGTTAGTGTAAAAATATGTTTTAACTAATGTGTGTAAAGAGATCAGACCAAATCATGTTATAAGTATATCATGTTTTTTTAATCATTCTGATAAAAATCCTCCATCTTTTACAATATTGCTTATTTGATAAAAAAAATTTAATAAAAAGAAAAAAATATTAATGTATTATTTTCTAATAACTCTATCCATCATTCTTATTATAGTGAATTACATAAAATTTTAAAATATTATAAAAGTATTTAGTTACAATCTTTTTGGCACAATGTTTTTTAACTCAAATATTTTTTTGATATAGTTTATATGTATAGTTTTATTTTTAGAGACAATTTATTCATCTGTACTTGAAATTTTTAACGATGCTTGATAAAATAGGTCAAAACAAAAAATTATAATGAAACAAAAAATTTAAAATAGAAGTAATAATATTAAATATATAATTATGAACTTATAAGATTAATTCAAGGTAGAAAAGTTATATAAATTTAGTCGTAAGTAATTTTCTCAAGAGGATAGATATTTCTCCACTTGGAAATTACCTTGAGTAATAGACTTAAGAATCAGTCTAGTAATATGTTTTCTTCTAATAAAAGATATATACATTGTGTCAAAAAAATTTCATTATTAATTATGAAACTAACAGGTTTATAGAAAGAAATATCATTCGTTTGAGTTAGAAAAGTATAACGTGAAATTTTAAAAAATAAAAAATTTAAAAAGCTTTACATGACATATAATCGATTGAGTCTATGATAGAAGATGATGAGTTATGTGTAAAAATCATTGAGTATTTTGCTTAAATTCTTCTTAATGCATGTATTTTTCTTAAATTGGTGATCATCATAAGCTTGAATTATTGCATAAGTGTTTTCATGAATGATTGTTACAAAATAATATGTCTATTTTACTCAAGAATAAAAGAATGAACTTAGGGGGATGAGTCTAGAGCCTTGACGATGATGATATTTGTGACTGTGGTCCAAATGGTTGAGAGTCTTGATGATGATGTTGATGAGAGTCATGTTCATGAGTCTTAAAACTTGAAATTAAAGTCTAAAAGCATGTTTCAAGTCCACAATATTGACGTTGATGTTGATGTTGATGTTGATGGTGATGTACTATGTCCCCATGGGATCGATGATGTTGATGCTGATTTACTATGTCTCTATGGGACCGAGGATGATGATGTTGATGTACTATGCCCCTATTGGATCGATGATGATGATGTTGATGTACTAAGTCCCTATGGGACTGATGAGGATGACGTTTATGAGCATGTTGAGTTCTAAGAGGAGTATTGAGCACCGAAATGGATGAGAGTGAGTCCCACTCAAACTCGTTAACTACATGGCACGTGTAGGAGAGAGGATTGAACCGCAATGCGAATAACTCATTGTCCCAAAAGAGGACTGGTGTTTCTTCTTGTGGATCCACTGAGGTTGATGTCCTTTACCCTGACAGGGTACAAGATGGATGTGGCAATGGCATCGCTTCATTGTATCCTCACCGGCTCATAGGTGATAGTTGTCGGTTAGAGAAACTCTCAGCTAGGTTCCTTTTGATAGAACTCTGATGTTGATGTGATGGTATGAGTCTTGATGGATGTTGATATTTCACTGTCTACTCTTTATCCTTGTCCTAAATGGGCATGAGTCCTTTGAGTTGAGTCTAGTTTCCTTAATATAAGTTTGATGTGTTGATGATGTTTAGATGAGACGTTGATGAGTTATTTGTTTACTCTAGTTTATTGCCTTAGATAGACATGTGACATTCTGATTGAGTATGATGTTGAGTTGATTTTATCCCTATACTGTTGTATTTGTACTATTACATTAAGCCATTTTACATACCGTATATTCCACGTACTAATGCCACTAGGCATTGCATCATTTCATGAAGCAGATACAAGAGTTAGAGGACTTCAGCAGATACATCGTTGAGGTCAGAGATTCCAAGTTCAGTAATCGGTGAGCCTCCTTGCTATTCATAGGAGTCCTTTTTCTTTATCTGTTATTCCGTTTGTTAAGCTTGGTAGCCATGGCCAGTCATGGCACCCTCTTAGACTGTCTTGTTGAGTTTGAGGCTTCATAGACATGAGTTGAGATATAATATGAGGTCTTTCTCTCTTCGAGTTGAGCTAGTAATACTACTTACTTATCATCAATGTTGAGACAGAGTTTATTAGCCATTGTCCCTTCTTATTGATGTAGCTAACTATCTTATTATATTATTTCCACTATATTTGATGTTGGATGACTACCCTGAGATTGAGTGGTTTGCTTGGGGACTAGGAATAGTCTCTGGCTGCCAGCCACACTTGGGGTACCCTTCTGGGCGTGACAAACATGGTATCAGAGCACAGATTTCAAGAGTCCTATGGAGTCTGTGAAATCGTGTCTTGTTTATGTGTGTGTTCTGTACCATATTTCATAAACAGGAGGCTGTAGGATATTAGGAATGGTTACACTTCTTTGATGTTTTGAGTTTGTGCGATAGAGTTTGACTCTATGAAACCCCCTTCTAATTTGTGTGTTGCGCATTTGCACATGCCGCCTAAATGCACTGGTGTCCAGAGAGATGCCTCGGTCCCGCATATTGAGAATCCTCCTCCAGGGGTCTCTACCCAGCTTGAGACAATGAGATGGGGCCGACTTGCCAGCGCTACTGAGATCCCACAAGCACCACCTGCTCAATCAGCCTCCACATCGGAAGTAGACTTCAGGGGAGCCATTGCCATGATCACTCAGTTGGTGGCCTCTCGGAGTAATAGTCGAGGTCCCCAGGCCTCTAGCTCTAGCTCCCAAGAGCCTACAGCTACAACCAGGCTTAGAGATTTCCTGAGGATGAACCTGCCAGTATATAAGCGGTCTAAGGTCGAGGAGGACCCACAAAATTTTATTGATGAGATGTGCAAAATTTTGAGGGCTATGCACGCTAATGAAGTTGAGGAAGTTGAGTTGGTCTCTTATTAGATTAAGGATGTTGCTAATGTCTGGTATAACCAGTGGGAAGATGGTAGAGTGTGAGGATGATGAACCTGCTGAGTGGGAAGAGTTTGAGAGTGCTTTCCTCGACCACTTCATTCCCCAAGAGTTGAAGGAGGTGGAGGTTAAGGAGTTTGTGAATCTAAAACAAGAGGGGTTGGCTGTCAATGAGTACGGCCTCAAATTCATTTAGCTGTCCTGATATGCCTCGGAGATGGTACCTGATATGAGGGCGAGAATGAGGAAGTTCATGTCTGGAGTGGGTAGGCAGGTAAAGAGGGAGTATAAAGCAGCATTATTAATTCCAGGCATGGACATTTCTAGACTTATATCTATGCCCAGCAAACTTAGGAGGATAAGAAGAAGGACAAGGAAGAGTAGCAACGTAAGAGGGACAAATCGGCAGGGCATAAGCCTAGCCAACAGAAGTAGAATAGGTGCGATAGAATCTATTTTCAGAAGAGAACTTCTAACTATGCACCCTCGGTGGCAAGTGCGCATGTTCAGCAAAACATGTATGAGCAAAAATCTTATGGTCACCAGAATTTCAGAGCTCAGGGTCCTCAGTCCCAAGCTAGTGTGACGCAAGGCCCGAGAGGAAAGACACCTTGTGGTAGATGCGACAAACTTCACCTTGGGGCGTGCCTTGAGGGCTCAAATGCTTGTAATTCATGCGGACAGCATGGCCATTTTAAGGATGAGTGTTCGACGAGGAGATGGGGTGATGGGAGTAACAAAGCTTAGTCTTCAACAGCGCCCCCTACGGGCGGTCATTAGAAGGCTACTATTGCAAGTCCAGGACCCGGGATGAACCATCTATATGTGATGGGTCATCGACAGGATCAAGAGGTTGCACCAGATATTGTTACAGGTATGCTCTGAGTCTTTTATTATAATTGTTATATATTGCTTGACTTGGGTGCCACGTTATCTTTTTTGACGCCTTATGTGGCGAATAAGTTTGAGATTTTCCCCGAGTGCTTACTTCAGCCTTATATTGTTTCTACTCCTACTGTTAAGTCTATTCTAGCTAATAGGGTCTATAGAGATTGTGTAGTATCCATCTACCATAGGGATACTTTAGCGGATTCTGTAGAATTGGAGATGGTGGACTTTGATGTAATCCTTTGTATGGATTGGCTCCATGGTTGCTATGCCTCCATAGATTACAGCACCCGAGTTGTCAAATTCTAATTTCTGAGTGAACCAGTCTAAGAGTGGAAGAGAAGTTCTGTTGCACCCAAGGGTAAGTTTATTTCCTACCTAAGGGCTAGAAGCTTATTTCTAAAGGGTGTATTTACCACCTCGCGCGAGTTAAATCTGATGATATTAAGCCCCTACTCTTGATTCAGTTCCAATTGCGAATGAGTTTCCTGAGGTGTTCCATGAGGATTCACTTGGAGTTCCTCCTGATAGGCATATCGACTTTGGTATTGATGTTCTTCCCGAGATGCAACCTATTTCAATACCCCCATATAGGATGGCCCCTGCTGAATTGAAGGAACTGAAAGAGCAGTTGAAGGATTTGTTAGAGAAAGGCTTTATTAGGCCAAGAGTTTCTCTGTAGGGTGCTCCCAATCTGTTTGTACGGAAAAAGGATGGGTCTCTCAGAATGGCATAGACTATAGGCAACTGAATAAGGTCACGATCAAGAATAAATATCCCCTTCCCAGGATAGATGATCTGTTTGACTAATTTCAGGGTGCCTCAGGCTTTTTAAAGGTAGACCTCAATGTGACATTCCAAAGACAACTTTCAGGACTAGATATGGTCACTTTGAGTTCTTGGTCAAGACCTTTGGGTTGACTAATGCCCCTACTGCTTTCATGGACTTGATGAATAGGGTGTTCAGACCCTATCTCGACATATTTGTAATCATGTTCATAAAAGTCAAGTTTCAGTGGTCTTAGGAGTGTGAGAAGAGCTTCCAAGAGTTGAAGACTCGATTGACCACTGCACCTATTTGACGTTGCCCAATGGGACAGAGGATTTTGTGTTAATGCATCGAGAGTTGGGTTGGGTTGTGTTTTGATGCAGAGAGGGAAGGTGATAGCCTATGCTTCTGGGCAGCTTAAAGCTCATGAGAGGAACTACCCAGCCCATGATCTTAAGTTGGCGGTGGTAGTGTTTGCTCTTAAAATCTGGCACCACTACTTATACGGAGTGCATGTAGACGTGTTCACTGACCACAAGAGCCTGAAACATCAGTCAGAGAGAGCTCAACCTGCAAACAGAGGAGATGGTTGGAGTTACTTAAGGATTATGATATGAGCATCCTATACCACCCAGGTAAAGCTAACATTGTTGTTGATGCTCTGAGCAGGTTGTCAATGGATAGCACAACACATGTTGAGGAAGAGAAGAGAGAGCTAATGAAGGAAGTGCATAGGTTGGCTCGACAAGGAGTCAAACTCGAAGAGAATGACGAGGGAGGGATCAATGTTAAGAGTAGGGCGACATCATCCCTAGTAACAAAAGTAAAAGAGAATCAGGATCGAGATCCTATCATACTCCAATTGAAGGAGGCTGTCCACAAACAAAAAAAATGGTCTTCTCCAAAGGGGGAGATGGGGTGTTGAGATACTAGAGTAGGCTATGTGTTCCTGATGTTGATGGTGTCCGAGAGAGGATCATGGCTGAATCCCACAACACTAGATACTCCATTCATCCGGGCTCAACCAAGATGTACCATGACTTGAGAGAAGTCTATTGGTAGAGTAGAATGAAGAGGGACATTGTTGAATTTGTTTCAAAGTGCCCAAATTACTAGCAAGTGAAGGTTGAGCATCAAAGGGCAAGTGTCTTGGCTCAAAACATTGAGATCCCAGAGTGGAAGAGAGAAATGGTTAACATGGACTTCATTACCGGCTTACCGAGATCCTAGAGACAGCATGACTCCATATGGGTGATTGTTGATAGGATGACTAAATAAGTGCACTTTTTGGCAGTTAAGATGACTAATACTGCGGAGGAGTATGCCAAGATGTACATATGAGAGATTGTGAGGTTGCATGGGGTTCCCTTGTCCATTATTTTGGAGAGAGAAGCCCAGTTTACATCCCACTTCTAGAAGTCTTTCAAGAAGGGATTGGGTACCAAGGTAAATTTGAGTACAACCTTTCATCCACAGATGAATGGTCAGGCGGAGCGTACTATTCAGACGGTAGAGGATATGTTTGTAGCTTGTGTCCTTGACTTCAAAGGGAATTGGGATGACCATCTCCCTGATTTAATTTGCATATAACAATAGTTATCATGCGAGCCTTCAAATGGCCCCTATGAGGCCTTGTATGGGAGAAGGTGTAGATCACCCATTGGGTGGTTTGAAGTGGGAGAAGCTGAGTTAATTAGATCTGGCCTTGTCCACTAGGCCATAGAGAAGGTGAGATTATTAGAGAGAGGTTAAAGACTACATAAAGCCGTCAAAAATCTTACGCCGATGAAAGGAGAAGAGATCTAGAGTTCGAGGTGAGTGATTTGGTGTACTTGAAGGTATCACCTATGAATGGTGTCATGAGGTTTGGGAAGAAGGGGAAATTGAGTCCTCGTTATATTGGCCCTTATCAGATTGTGAGGAGAATTAGGATGGTTGCCTATGAGCTAGAGTTACCTTCTGAGTTAGACGGAATCCATCTGGTGTTCCATATTTCTATGTTGAAGAAGTGCTTGGAAGATCTTGCCTTGGTGATCTCTGTTGAGAGCACTAGAGTCAAAGATAGTTTGTGCTATGAGGAAATTCTAGTTCAGATCCTTGATCGACAGGTTCGTAGACTGGGAAACAAAGAGAAAGCCTCCACTAAAGTTTTGTGGAGGAACTAATTTGTTGAGGAAGCCACGTGGGAAGCCAAAAAAGAGATAAGAACTAAATGCCCCCACCTTTCATGCCTGATGAAGAGAGTATTGGAGGTAATATTCCTATTCTTACCTTAACTTGATGTTTCTATTTTGAGTTGATGTGTATATTTTGAAGTTTTGAGAAGATGTATTGAGATCGATGAGGAGTTGAGATGTTTAGTTGTTGAGTGAGTATCTAGATGAGTCTTGAGCCTATTCATGCCCTTATACCTTTCCCACTCATCATTCAAGGACGAATGATTCCAAGGGGCAGATGATGTAACGCCCGATAAAATTACCAAAATATCCCCAGAGGAGAGAGGTGCGCTTAGAACGTCTTCTGATACTTGGATGGAAAATCTGAGGCTGGATTCATGATCAACAAAAAATATTGAGTGGGAGAGAAGTCTCGGTCGATTTTTAGAGCGAGCTGGTCAAAAGATAATTTTTCGTTCCAAAATGAGAAAAAATGAGAGATCGCGGCAGAGCCGCGTCACGGACCTATTGCAAAGGATGACTTATGTTTTTCCTAAACTTTTCGATGGGGTTTAGCAAACTCATTCAGGAAGATTTTGCAAAAAATGAGTTGTACGCGACCAATCCGCGTCACAGACCGAGTTATTTTACGGCTGGAAAATTTCTAAAAATTATGAGGGGCATTCTAGTCCATTCCTAACATCTTCTAAAATCCATGCACGACCAATATAGGTCGTTTTCACGAAGAAAGAGTCTAGAACCCCATTCTAAATCATCTTCCTAATAATGCTTATACGCTAGGGCTTGAGAAGAGTAGAGGTTGAGGAATCAAGAGGAAGTCCCAAGGGAATTGTGTTGATAGCAATCATCCCAGATGTAGGGCTAACCTAAACTATGAGATTGTTCTTCTATGTGCCCCCTTTGAGTCTATTGAGTCTGTGATTGAAGATGATGAGCTGTGTGTGAAAATCATTAAGTATTTTATTGAGATTCTTCTTAATGCATGTATTTTTCTTAAATTGATGATCATCATAAACTTGATTTACTGCATAAGTGTTTTCATGAATGATTGTTACAAAATTATATGTCTATTTTACTCAAGAATAAAAGAATGAACTTAGGGGGATGAGTCTAGAGCCTTGACGATGATGATGTTTGTGATGTTGTGATTGTGGTCCAAATTATTGAGAGTCTTGATGATGATGTTGATGAGAGTGACGTTCATGAGTCTTAAAACTTGAAACTAAATTCTAAAAGAATGTTCGAGTCCATGATGTTGATGTTGATGTACTATGTCCCCATGGGACCGATGATGTTGATGTTGATGTACTATGTCCCTATGGGACCGATGATGATGATGTTGATGTACTATGTCCCTATGGGACTGATGAGGATGAAGTTTATGAGAATGTCAAGTTCTGGGAGGAGTATTGAGCACCAAAATGGGTGAGAGTGAGTCTCACTCAAACTCGTTAACTACGTGGCCCGCGTAGGAGAGAGGATTGAACTGCAATGTGGATGGCTCCTTGTCCCAAAAGAGGATTGATATTTCTTTTTATGGATCCACTGAGGTTGATGAACTTTACCCTGGGCAGGGTAATGGATGGATGTGGCAACGACATCGCTTTGTTGTATCATCACCGACTCATTGGTGATGGTTGTCGGTTAGAGAAACTCCCAGCTAGGTTTCTTTTGACAGAACTCTGATGTTGATGTGATGGTATGAGTCTTGATGGATGTTAATATTTCACTGTCTACTCTTTACCCTTGTTGTAAAGGGGCATGAGTCCTTTGAGTTTAGTCGAGTTTCCTTGAGATGAGTCGGATGTATTGATGATGTTGAGATGAGACGTTGATGAGTCATTTGTCTACTCTAATTTATTTCCGTAGACAAACATGTGACATTTTGAAGGAGTATGATGTTGAGTTGATGTTATCCCTATACTGTTGTATTTGTACTGTTATATTAAGCCATTTTACATATCATACATTCCACGTACTGACGCCACTCAGTGCTGCATCGTTTCATGATGCAGATACAGGAGTTAGACGACGTCACCAAACGCATCGTTGAGGTCAGAGATTCCGAGTTCAGTCATTGGTGAGCCTCCTTGCTATTCGGAGGAGTCCTTTTTCTTTATTTGTTATTCCGTTTGTTGAGCTAGGTAGCTATGGCATGTTATGGTACCCCCTTAGACTGTCTAGTCAGTTAGAGGCTTCATAGACATGAGGTGAGATTCGATGTGAGGTCTTTCCCTCTTAGAGTTGAGCTAGTAATACTACTTACTTATCATCGATGTTAAGACAGAGTTTATCGGCCATTGGCCCTTCTTATTGATGTAGCTCACTATCTTGTTATATTGTTTCCGCTATATTTGATGTTGGATAAATGTCCTGAGATTTAATGGTTTGCTTGGGGACTAGCAACAGTCTCTGGGTGCCAGCCACGCCTAGGGTACCCTCCCGGAGCCTGACACCATCCCCGAAACTGCACCAAGCTTGCCCTTTTTTTTTTAACTAGAATATCAATTAGTGAAGAAATAATTTTGTTGCTGAAAAAATGGTATAATGACCAGATTTGATCACCGTTAAAGCATTTTTAATGTCCAAATTTCATCCAGTGGTTAACTTCTTATGACGGGATTTAATCTGGTCATTAACTTTTAACGATAGAGCTAGTAACAACTGGTACGACGAGATTTTTATTGTTCGTTATTGACTAATAACAACTGGATTTATACTTTTAGTGACCGAATTTTCCCTCGTTAAAGACCTACTTTCTTATAATGAGTTAAATTGACTTGACTCTTGACTAGAATTCTTGATAAGAAACATAGAGTATGCATGAAAATAGGATTATAGATGGCCTTACAAACCTGGGCACAAATTTTCTTAAAGAATGTTAGAGTTTTTTCTCAAGTCCTAGCTTCCTTTTCTCCCTAATCGTTTTTCCTTGAATAATGTACGTGAAAGTGGAATAGAATAGGCATAGTTTGCCGATTTTAGGGCAAGTACGACCTAAAAATGACGAGGTTTTAATATAGGATCGGTGAAAAAAAGACTCGAATGCCTTGCTTTTAAAATTAAGCATCAAGTACTGTGATGAAGCAAGTCCGTGACATAGACTTGTCCTATTTCAATTCATTTTTTATGGAAAACATAAAACGTGTCCAAAATCCATTTTTCTATAAAATAAGACCTAATCGCATTCATTGAATGTGTTTTATGTGTATTTTTATAAATCACACTTTTCTAGTGAGTTTATGAGTAAAACTCAAAAATGAACTATGATAAAGAAGGTTCGTTATGCGGATCTATCGCGTAACCTTCTGGTTTTACAATTTTGCTCTAAAAAGTCATCTTTTAACTTGGTTGGCTTAAAATTCAATCGAAACTACTTTTCTACACAATATTTTGCCCTGGTTGTTGTTCCAGCCTCAAATTTGCGAAAAAGATGGGGATGATGCGTTATGTGAGCAATCTTTTGTCTAGGGTTATTTTGATGATTAGGAATAGACAGACAAGTGTTGACTCGAATAGATGAATTGAAGTGAGCACAAGACCATGTACGAGGTAATAGATGTTGATGTCGTCTGTAAAATGACCTTGGCTACCGGTGTTTAGTATGTGCGGATTGAGAGAAATAATAGTGTCTTCAAGTCAATGAAAATTGAGCAAGTAAGCAACCACTCAAAACTATAGATAAAGACTACAAAATGTTTTCGCATTTATTTAGGAGTGACTGTATTAAAAATTTGATACATATTTTTTATTTTGTTTTGTAAAACATTTTATTATTATATATCAAATATTTTACCATAAAAAATCAATTAAATGCAGTTTGTTCGACTTTGATATATTTTTATTCATACAATATAGAATTATAACTTCATTTTTTTTAACAGACATCGCGATTATACTTAGAAATGTTGAAAAGAAAGCAAAAACATAAAACGTACAACTTTTATTGAGAAGTTACGATACACATACAAAAAAATGTTTCAATCTAAGCGTAGGATAGTCAAAATTTCAATATACCTAATTAATTTCGTACTTATAATATTTTATATATTTACAAGTATTATAAATACACATGTGTGGGGTTCAGTTTTGACCCATACTTTCTTAACCCAACCCACCCGCTATCACATACTGATATGCAATGAGCTCTAAAGAACTTCCATGGTAGAAAGCAAAAAAAAAAAAAAACAATCATGAAATTATTGCTTTTGAAATTTCGATAACAATAAAAGAGTCGGACCAATATGTAACCTTTTGCACGATGTCAATCAGTAATTCAAAGAAGAAGACAAGAAGAAAAAAGGAATCGGTACAAAAAATGTCATGAAAATCAGCAATTTGTAACCAATTTTACATTAGTACAAAAAAATGTAAAACATGTTTTGTGTTTTCTCTTCTAAAAAACGAGATACGAAATCATCCACGTGTTACGGTATTCAATTTGTTTTTATTGTAAACAAAAAACAAATTTGTTGGGTAGATAACCTAAAGAGTTTGTATAACAGATATTCACTCCAATCTGTGTGAAAGAAAAAGAAATTAGACTTTGATTCATTCTCCATCAAGAATTTTTTGGCATGGATGAATTTTTCAGATACTATCCAATTGGATTATACATTCGCCTTTGATGAAAAGCGTTTCTCCGATAGAATTTTGAAGATTATGATCCTACCGGATTTGGTGGAGTGCAAACCAAGAGAAGGTTTTAGTTCGGTTGTTGATTTGGATCGGAAATGCAAACGTAGCAGAGAAGAACAAAAAGAGATGGTTTGCTTTTTGAGTTCGGATTAATTTACACCTTTTTCACTGTCCATAGGAAAAAAAATTCATGATTTTTTTTTTTTTGAATTCTTAATTTGTGGTTTAAATTGTTTTTATATTTTTTCTGTTAAGATGAATGAAAAGAAAAACACTAATTTTACTCTTGACTTTTTGTCATAGGAAAGAAGAGACCAAGGATAGAAAATGGACTATTTTTCATCAAAACCTACATTTTTAATAGATAGTGTTTAACATCTTTTAAGTCCATAGATTTGTAATTTCAATACTATGAACATTTCTTATATGCTTCTCTCTTTCACTTTCAAATATTGAAGAAAAACGAGAAGAAACTATAGGATAGATGGAGGAATCGTCTCCTTCTGGCACTGTGGTGACTAAAAATCACCGTCTTCCCATGAGAACTGTACGTATCAGTTCTCCCATATTGGATGCCAAGAGTGTATTTTTTTTCAAAGGTGAGTAATCAATACTCTAATCCTTTTTGCCTTCAATTGGCATTCCCTGTTGCTTTTTTTCCTTTCATGACAATTTGTTTTTTGTAGATGTTCTTAAATGGCAAGGAAGAGCAACAACACGTTATGGTACAAATACATGAGTCCGGTAAGTACTAATTTTGACTGGTACTTTCTTGTGTGAAATATTTAGTTCATTCCACTACATTTATTGAAAATTATAGTTTTGTGTGAAAGATTAAGTTCTCATTCACGAATCTCTTTTATGTTTTTGGCAAGTTCATATTCATAAATTGAATTATAACAGCTCACCTTAATTAGATATCACTTATATTAATATAATGTTTGCAAGTTTAGTAGAATTCTCCATACACATATTTTCAAATCTCCTACCCATCTCTTTGTTTGTCTTCCTTTTCCTTTTTAGGAAAACTGATCTACTCATATTTTCTATATTTTTATCCATTACACATATTCTCTTATGTTGTTAGTTTACAAGAGAGTTTTCATGATCCAAAATCAGATCATTACTAAAGAGAATAAACTAAAGCAAAAGCAAAAGCAACCATGACATAATAATGAAATCCCAAAATCTAGAGTCATGGATAAAAGAGCATCTAAGATAGTATGAATGAGTAAAATACAACTCTCTCAAATGTAAATAAAGACCTTTCTAATAATGTCTATTACAATATCTAAAATAGAAAAAATAAAAGATCTCAAAGATCCACAACAACTTGAAGTCTAAACCTCACCACTAAGATCTAGGATAGATGGAGATACTATGCTAGAATGAGATCAGCTACCTTGTATAGTCTTTTTGCTCGATCTGAAGGGAGGAAACAAATTAGGGGTGAGTACACCAAAATATACCCAGTAGGTTCAACCGACTAGTAAGCCAAATCGAATAAGTATACAATAACGAAAAATACTACCACCTGCAAGAAAAGGGATTAGTGCACAATATAAACTTATATAAGAATGGAATAAGATAACAATGACAGTCAATGATGCAATGCACATGTAGAGCATGAATGCAGGATGTGGAATTACGGCAGACTGGTGCTGATGTATACATCTACCAAGCTAAAGCTACTAGGTAGAAACCATGGGGGTCTCGTCAGACCGTATACAAAATCTCCTAAGTGTCGTGATGGTCGTAGGCGCCAATAACACCTCATTGGACTCTGGTACCAATAAAAGAAGTCTTTAGTATCACGACGGACTCTGTCGTCAATGAAAACTCAGCGGACTTTAGCATCGGGAGGGAGATATCAGGTAATACATCTTTCTCAGGGCCAATGCAATATAGAGAAAATGCATGCCAATTCGTAATATCAAGATGTATATCAATAATAGTATGACTCGGTGCACTCTGGTACCAGCAAATAGATATCAAGTAATACGACTGCCTCAAATATCTGTGTCTCACTGATACTGATACAATATGAGATGTATACATGCTAATGCCACAATACGAGTACATATATGCAATTTGACATGATAATGATATGCAAAATAGCCATAACATCACAAGTCTATGTCAAGCGCATCAAATAGTACCACAATTCTCATATCATCACCTCTCATAAACAATCAGAATGTCAATAAAATCGGACTCTTCAAGTCCCAAAATATGCTCATATATGTCAATGGTTTAACAATCATCATCAATTTACCACACAACTCTCACAAATGGTTTCACAAGTTTCATATTATCACATTAATATCCAACATATCTCAATTCTCGAGATTTCATCTCAATTTGTCAATAGAATCATCAATTACTCAAATTTTGGCATAACCAATATCATATTTCCATCAGAATTTTATTCCATCACTCTGATTTCTCATGAATCAATCTATATCTTACAATTATCATATGAACATATATAATAACTCAAATCATGTCCAAAAAGGTTAGCTAAACCTATCTCGATGCTAAAAGCACACTCGCACAAGCATCCAATTAACTCAAGCCTCCAAATGATCCTCGAATCGATCAATCGCTACCCAAAATCAATACTACACTTCAAGAGATAAATTTTGATACCCATATTGACACGAATTTTGCTTAGGGCTGAAAAGATAAAAATTAGGACTAAAATTCAAAGCACCCGAATTTGGAAATTGACTCGAAAATTAGAATCTACACGAAAAATACAGTCCGTGGGTGAAATTCTCACTATAATCGAGTTCAAATTAAATGAGAAATCAACATTTAAAGTTTAAGAATGATAAATAAAATCCCCAATTTAGGACATTCAAAATCAAGAAATTCAAAGATAAATCAAGTTAGAAGTCACGAAAATTAAGTAAAATAATGTCAAAAACATTTACTCAAAAGAAATCCACAAAAACCTTCGTAAAAAATTGCCCCAAAAGCTTGAAATGTTTTAAAATAGAGTAAAAATGATGAATCTCATGTTTGATAACTTAATATACAAAAATTTACCCCACGAACGCGGAGGAATATCCGCTAGCATAGAGCACTGGTCCAAGAAGACCTCCGCGAACGCGGAACAGGGTTTGCGAATGCGGAGCTCAAGGTAGCTGCACTCCGTGAACGCAGATGCCCAGTCTGCAAACATGGAGAAAGGGAGTCAAAACCTTCACGAATGTGGAGGCTATGGCGCGAACACGGAATATCACAATTTCACTAGAAACCAAATGCATTAGCCATCATAAAATCTCAAATGATCCCTCGGAACTCATCCAGGCAAAGAATTACACAAACTAAACATGTATCCATACCAAAAATAGCAGTCCAAACTAAATTGAATAATCAAAATTTGATTCTAAGGTCTCCTCTGCGCAATAACCCACACAAGTCAAACAAACTAGTTTAATACTTAAAATACCAAAACTGCCCTCGGCAACTCCAAAAATTATGTTGAGACCATTTCTAGCGTTAGTTTTACCTTTTGAAACTACTGGAACTATCAAAATTTGGATCCGAACTTTTGAACTCTGAATATTGACCAAAGTCAAACTTAGGCTTTGAAAAAATTGACAAATGCAACTTTAGGTCTAAATATTTTATTTTAACCTTGAGATTAGTTATGTTACTTATCCCTAACCAGTTTTGATGTTTTAAAGCTGATGGAATTGGCAGAATTCTGATCTGACACTCATAACTCAAAATGATACAAAAATACACTTTTTCAATAACTTAAGCTTCCAAAAATGCCAAAACCTATGTTTGAACTTTTAAAACTCGTGTTTTAAGTTTCAATAATATAGATAATTCAAATTAGGTCCAAAGTAACTTATAAAAAGGTAAATAGTATATTTTATAAATAAACTAAAAAATGACCAACAAGGACATTACAAAAATAACTCTTTCTCAACTTTATTGAGCAGAAGCGGCCTCCCTCATGGACCTTTTTAAGTTTATTTATTGTAATAATTTATTATCTATAACTCCTATTGGTCTGATCGATGTTCTGATAGTTGTTGATAAATTTAAGGTTGCTTCATGCATGAGATACAACAACAACGAACTGCAGGTTCTACATATGACAACTGAATCGGCATTGCTCTATTTTGATCTTTTATTCAAAATAGTAATGGTTGATGCAGTTCAGCCATTAATAGATACTGTAGAATTGTTTCTTGGTCTAAGTTTTAGGGACATAACCAAGTAAGTAGCTCTTTGTAGACATTATTATCTTTGGTTTGGTTGACTTTGATAGGAAATCTAGTTAAGTTTTTTCCCCTCAATATCTGTGAAATTTCTTCATTTCATTATCTTTATTACTATATGAGTGAATTTCTCTTTTTTTTTCTTTTGTTTTATAAATATCATATTAAGAGTTAACATATAATAATGCCTCAACTTTAAACTTTCTAGACACTTTACAATAGTCTCTTAACTACATTTGTACTGCTAGTAGAGTATAAATAATTATGATTTTCATATCATTCTACTTTAATCAATTGTTTCTCATTGGAATTCATGAGCAATTTTTTGTTTTTTTGCTTTTGTTTTATTAATACCATATTAAGGATTGGCATATAATAATGCCTCAGCCTTAAACTCTCCATACATTTTACATAGCCTCTTAACCACATTTACACTTCTAGTAGAGTATAAATAATTTGCATATCCATATCAATCGACTTTAATCAGTGTTATCTCGTTGGGAAACTTTTGCATTATTTTTTTTTATTTGTTTGACTCACATTTAATGAATAATTTTTTCACTAAACTGTTATTCTATTTAAATCGTTTAGTTTCCAAGAAGAGGCTTTGAATTTGCCTCTTTCAGGAATTAATGTTGTTTTGTCCGGTGATGATCTCCAGATTGCTTCACATGGTGCTATATATGACTTTGCATTGAAGTGGGCTCATAGGCATTACCCAAATCTTGAGGAACAATGGAAAATATAGACCTCGCATCTTTGTTACCTCATTTGATTTCCATGTATGACATGCATGAAGCTGAAGAAAATCATGATGTGCAATGACTTTGATCAGGAGCTTGCTACAAATCCTGTGTTCGAGGCTCTTCTTTAAAAGGATGAAGCACCGTGCAGGAAGCATGCAATTGCCACCATGGAAGGGAATGCTTTCCACCATCATTATGTGACAGAGCATAAACATACAGACCTATTAAAGCTCTCATTTTGAAACGCCTCATTAGCAGTGTGTTGTTTACCTATATTTAAAAAGAGACAAGTGTGCTATCCTCTTTCTTGCCGAGAAAGTTTATTCACATGCCTTCCCTTTTTGTAGCCGAGAGCTTTTATTGTCTGTTCATTGCAACAGGGATCCATAAGGTGCATTCCATTGCTTGGGGTTGTTTTGGGAATGAAAGAAGAGGAGTCAAAGCCATTTGCAGTTGATCATGAGTTTTCAGATCATATGAGTACAGGAAATGACTATGTAAGCAAGTACAAGGGAACTTCACCTTGACTATGTAATGACCCTTTGGGTCATTTCTGCAATTCTACGACTACTTTGTTGATTTGAACATATGTATAATGACCTCGGACCATTGGTGAATTATTGAGACTTTTGAGGTGGTTATTTGTTTGGTTATTGGGAGTTATGTAGATTTTTCAGTTAATCGAGAAAGTTATACCTGTAAAATGAAGTTTTTAGGTAAAGTCCTAGAAAATGGACTCAGAGTAGAATATTGAAGATTCCATTAGCTCTGAAAAGGTCGCATTACGCTTGGAGCATGTCTGTCACAACTATACCATGGATTAAAAATTTGGTTGCCCGCACCAGTTCATCATTTACTTAGTCAATACCCTCAAGAAGCATACCTTGAATGAGAATTTTAATAGCACGGTTGGCTGTAGAACATCAATTTTTGTCTGGGACAACTCCTCATTTAATATCGAGGACGTTTGGATGCGATTTGACCCCCTGAGGGTTGTACATTAAAAGTTGCATATAAAGAAGTAGGACCCTCACTTTATTGTGGGAAGCTCCGTTAGACATTTTGACCATACCATTTGATCTAAAACGTTAAAATTCATAGGGTTACATAGTTTGTTTGAGAAAATCAAAGTCTGAAACATTAAAATAAGGGTTGGATGACTGCTGGAGGGAAAAGTGTGATTTGGCAGGCTATAGTGCTAACACATGGTGTGTTCAGAATCTTCCATATGTCAGGCATGATACCTTTATACATATGGGTGCTGATTGACTTATTATACATATATGTACATGCCACTTTGCACCAAGACTCTTAGCTCATTTTTCATCCAATTTGAGTGATTCAAAAGGCTATGTAACCATTATTTTCGTGACAAATGTCGTGCAAATGTCAGATTCTAATTTTGGCACGAATCTAGAGGTCAAATCGCTATATTTTTGCTGATTACATATTGAAAATGAGTGAAAACTTTACTTTATGTTATCTTGGTCATTTGTCCAAAATTAAGTGAAAATTTGTGTATAAGTTGTTCTATTTTTCAAGAGGAACGTTTTGGTATGCTTGGATCTTGTTACTTTGAATGTATTTTTGCGGAATTTGATCGAGAAGTTGTGTAAGAAATATTTTTCGATAAGAAATGTAACATTATTTTGAGTCATTTCTCAGTCTTCGGGGATCTGTTTTGGGCTCAATTTCTTGTTATGGACTCGAGGTAATGTACAAATCATTCTATGGGAGTTGGTTCAACATTTTGGGTGTGGGGCCTATTTTTCCTATTTTAGTCATAATTTATGTAATTTCACCTGTTTCTTGAGGCTTTATAGTGAATGTCACTGTGTTAACCTTGTGAACTATATTTCTTACAGCAGAGCAGCATTAGGAAGCGATCTGGAAGGGAATGCTCAGATGGATTGATTCAGGATGCAAGGGATCATCTGCCAAGTAGGCTAGGCATTCTCTAACGTTAGACTGAGCTGAAATATTTGTATATTTGAATTGGAATATGAAGAAATGTACTACGAATGGGTTGAGCTATCAAATATATGTTGTATATAGTTGATTGTGAATCCGTAAGTGTTATACATGGTGATATGGGAGTATGTTGTTGTACTGAGGGTTGTGTTGACTATAGCTGCTATACTATCTAATTTCTTATAGTGTTTGGCTATGAGATGGTCTGAAACGTGCTAGATGGGCTGAGAATAAGTGACAGGTATGTACATTGAGCTTGACTCTTTCATGCATATGTGTATGGCCTAAGATTATCGAAAAGCAATCACTTTTGAGAATGGTAAAACACTACTTT
The DNA here is from genome assembly GCA_029948455.1 of Solanum rostratum. Classification (NCBI taxonomy): domain Eukaryota; kingdom Viridiplantae; phylum Streptophyta; class Magnoliopsida; order Solanales; family Solanaceae; genus Solanum; species Solanum rostratum. The sequence continues at coordinate 52,340,392 of CM057046.1, forward strand.
CTACCTTGTGCACTGGTTCTTGTATTTATACCTATTCTAAGTACTTGTGGTTGCCTGGATTTATGGTAAATTTCCTATTTAAAACATGATTCTATTATGGGTTACAATATGATTCCGGGTAGGTGACATCCTTCTAATTATCTAGCCTCTTGGGCCTTAGCTTAGGTTATACCGACATTGCCCTATGATTTGCTTTACATAGAGAAAGGGCCTAGTAAGGGCCAAATAGGAGCTAATGTCAGAGGCAAGCATGCATGTTTACTCGACCTATACCTGTATGAGTGTGTATAGCCTATTGCTATAGAGATATGCTGACTAGGAGATTGTGTATTAATTATACGCTGAATTGTGGCCTCATTCTAGTATATATATGACTCTGCGGGGTTGGATTGTCTAGGATACTTATTATATACCATGATGGTCTATGTTTTCTCTGGGAACTTGTGATTGGCAAGGTTATGGTACACTGGGCCTTTGTTTGGCATGACTCTGCGGTGATTATGATACATATATGTATATAAACATTCTGATAGACTGTTGATTATTGTTGTGTACTTGTTCTTTCTATCTTAAGATGGGGTATCTATTGTATTTGAGAAAGATAGTAGTTACAGTTGTGTGGGTTAGATTTAGATTATGGGATATATAGGTTGTGAGTATCGTCGTCTACGTTAACTTTGGAACGATATGATTGTCATTGCCTATGTTCACTTTGGGCACAACATGACTATGGAGTTCTGGATTTGGATAGATAGGTTGAGTGAGTGACTTGTTGATATCTTGAGTCCCAGATGACATTCCCATCACTGTTTGAGCACTGGTGGTCATGTCTTATGAGTCCGAGTACTAGGTGATGCTCTTTGTGGTCCATGTCCCAGTGGCCATGACTGTAATACCAGGTGATGGTTGTAGATTCTGAAGATCGATCACAAACTGAGATTTGGTTACACTCTTTGTTTGAGGCATTGCTATTTTTTCATAGAGAGATATAACACATTGATTGTACTGGGTCTAGACTTTATTGATTATGGGTCATGGACCCCGTTGCTTACTAATGTGCTGAAAAGATACATACTTTTGATGCTTAAAACTTAGTATTTTATATGTTCTCAATGCGACTTTCATTGTTTTTGTGTTTATATTTGCAGGAATACAGGTTGGCCACGATTTGGGAATTAAATTGTAGAAGTTGCTAATTTTTGCTATTGTACAAGACCTTCTATGGGTCGTAGAGAATTCTACGAGTCGTAAAGGTGTTTCATATGGAATTCTAGTGAGGGGCCAAGTTTCAGAAGTTAATTCTACGAACATACAGACGAGTTGTGGATCATTGTACCAGTCATACAATACCTTTCATGCCTTGTGGATCAAAGAAGTGGACTTGTAGGAAAGTTATCAGACAAAACCCCCTTTATGGGTCGTATACCACTTTATGAGTCATGAATGGTATTGTAGAAGAGAAGTCCAAAATTTCAGCAGCTGATTACGAGACCCTGACTACGAGTCGCAGAGGACAATACGAGTCATAATGTGCTTTCATGTAGTTTGCCGACGAGTTCTCCTAATTTGTTTAGGATTTTTTTTACTTATTATAAATAGGTTTTTAGGGTTGTTTTTCAAAAGGAGGGAGGACAGTTCACGTGAGTTTAGAGTAGGTTAGAGAACTTAATATTCTTGGAGAGAAAATTGTGAGAGAGTCTTAGATAGTCCAACATAATATCCCGGTTACTCTAAGTTAGATTGTGGATTAGTTGGATTAAGAAAGGATCTAAGGCCATTATTCTTAGATAGTCTACTTTAGCCTAAAAATGACCAACCAAATCGATGATATATCTTTTGTTCCTAATGTTTGAGCCTAACATGTACCTATTCTTTCAAAACACCTGATTAACCCAGCCTTATCTAGTGAAAAATCTTGAATTTTTCCCTGGTCCTTCCTTGAACATTGTGTACCTTGACTAAGTCAAAAAGCCTAAGTTGGGGTGGCTACTAAAAGTGGCCCTGGTTCTGAGGATGGATAGTGTGTGTCTCAACACAGGCCAAAAGCCTAAGTTGAGGGTGGCTAGTGTAAGTGTAAAACACAAAAAATAAGGCAGGTAACTTAGGAATACAAAGGAATAAGAGAAAAAGCACATACTCGGTGCAAGAAAAATGAAAGACGCTTTAATTGAGATCTAAAAAGCAAAATAAAGTGTAAAAACAAGGCAAAAAGCTGAAAAATGAAAAGAAAGCACCCAAAAAAGCTTGAACGGGGGAAAAAAGGGGAGAATAAGGTGAAAATAACAGAGTTGTTGGGGAAAAAGTGTAGAAGAACGATGTTTCAAGGAGGGCCTTTAGTCACTATTTTTTCAAAATATCATACAAAAGGCCCCGAGCCTACCTTATAAGCCTAGAAAGTCCTAGAGTGATCCTAGTGCAATTAGTTGAAGGTTTGAGTCATGAGTGTAGGGGCAAGCTCAGGGTATTAGTCATCATGCATCAATATTTTTTGTGAAAGTGAGTGAGTTTGCACAGTCCCAATGCTAAAACATGGAAATATCATTGAGTGTCAGATATATGACTTTTTTTAGGGCACTTGCATTGCATTATTAGCATTAGAGTTCTGTAGTTATTGTAGATTGTTTATAATGCCTTGCATGTCATAGTTGTGTTGTCACATACACCAGTTTGCATTGGTTTGCTAAATGGCTATCTAATCCCGTTTTAAAGAGTTGGTGTGGGTACCTGAGTCTGACATATATGTGATGTATGCCATTGAGTTGAGGTCTGTTTGTTACTATATTGTCTATATAGATTGAGTCAGTCGCTTGACGACAAGCAACAATTTTAAGTTGAGGGTATTGATGTGCTGCCAAAATATCACTTTTAATGCTTACAACATAGAATTTTGTGTATTCTCAATGTGACTTTCGTTATTTCTATGTGTTTTTGTGTTTAGATTTGTAGGAATACAAGTTTGTCACTATATTGGAAAACAATTGCAAAAGTTGATGGTTTTTCCTATTGTACAAGAATTTCTACGGGTCGTAGAGAATTCTACAAGTCATAAAGGTGTTTTGTGAGAAATTCCAGCGAGGGGCCACATTTTAGAAGTTAATTCTACGAACATACAGACGAGTCATGAATCATGGTACGAGTCGTAGAATACCTTTCGTGCCCTAAGGATCAAAGAAGTGGACTTGCAGGAATGTTATGAGACGAAACCCCCTTTACGGGTTGTAAACCACTTTACGAGTCCTGAAGGGGTGTCTTAGAAGAGAAGTCCAAAATTTGATAAGCGGATTACGAGACCTCTACTACGAGTCGTAGAGGACAATATGAGTCATAATGTGTTTTCGTTGAGTTTGCCAACTAGTTTTCCTAATTTTTTTAGGATTTGTTTTTACTTATTATAATTAAGTTTTAGGGTTATTTTTCAAAAGGAGGGAGGGCAGTTAATGTGAGCTTACAGTAGTATGTTAGAGAACTCAATATTCTTGGAGAGAAAATTGTGACAGAGTCTTTGTAACACTTGTGGTTTAATTTAATCTTCAAGCCTATGATTTTCGTTGACATTGGATTTGCTTGATCATAATTCAACTGTGTAAGTATTTAAGTACGTCTTCTAAATTCATTATTTGTTCATCTACACAAAGCATGAGTAGCTAAATCCATAACTAAGGTTGTGGGAACCATGAAGAACTAACAATGTGAAATCGAGTAATTCACGATTCTTGGAAGGTGTATATGCATATATTAGTTAACTCTCTTTTTGTTTTGCATGTTTTTTGATGCGTTAGTGTACTTTCTGGGCTTATGGGGGCACATGAGGCATTCAGGATTAGATACTAGGGCCTTACACCCATGTATAGCCGACCTATGATAATGTGATGTTGGGAGTTGGGTTCTGTTATGATTCGGTTGATCTGTTTATACGTGGGTGTACCTTCTAGGCTTATGGGGGCCTAGTTGGCATACAATAGAGATATTACGGCATTTCACCCGTGTACAACACTATTTCTTAATGGAGGGAAATTGTGGTATGAGCCTACATAATATTTTTTAGAGGTATCGTTGTTCATCACTTGGGTTGCTTCAGGTATATTTGTTGATCACTTGGGTTCGTTCAATTATCATTGTTCATCTCCTTGGTTGGCTCAGTTATGGTTTGAGGGTTGCCGGGCATGTTGTTTCCTTGTTTTGATATTTGATTTGGCTATCCTGTTGTAGTTCTTTATATCTGACTCTTATAAATTTACTTTATTTCACTCAGTCGGCAGATGATTCCTACTAGGTGCCTCTTTTTGGTACTAAACCTTACTTTCTACATCTTCCCATAGTGCAAGTCAAGGTACGAGTTGTGACTGGTGAGTTGGGGATTCAAGAGTGAAGCGGACTTCTTTTGGGTGAGCAACAACAGTTCTGGCTTCGTCACAGTCTCCCTACCTTCGATAGCCATCTTTTGCTTTCAAACTTTGGCCTTGTGCTATAGTACTATGTATTTTTGGTGCACTCTTGGTTTGTATATTATTGTAGTTATTGATGTATGTATCTGGTGATGTCCTTATGTGTATTGTAGCTTTGTGTGGTTGACTTCCAGATTTTAGGTAGGTGGTTGTTTATATTGTTGTATAAGTTATGGTTGTGACTAGAGAGCTAAGATAGGTACCCTAGGGTTGAATAATCGGCTAGCCTAGTGATGGGCCCTAATAGGTGATATCATGACTTGGATTGGATCGTGAAAAGGTGGTATCAAATCATAATTCAAAGGTCTCAGCTGTACAGAGTTACCATCTAGTGTAGTCATTTTGATGGGTGCATATATGTTCGTGACTTACCTCCGGGAGGCTACAAGATGTTTAGGAAATTTTGATTCTTGTTGTGCTTTGTTTCAATGGTTCTTCGATTTCAGAGAATTTGGCTTCATTTGTTCCTTCGTGTTGATGTTATATAGAGGTCAGACTCCAGGCGAAGGTAGTGCTTTGTCATCAGTCCCCGATAAGAAGCAGCACCTAGCCTGTTAAGCATGGGTGGGATGCCCTTGAGTTTGGACAGTTAGATACGGAGCCTATAGGTAGTGAGGTTGTTGGAGCCTCAAAGACAATCTTCGTGATTCATTACTTGGTTGGTGGTAGTTATGCATCATACTATGGGAGATGTTATTGGGGCTTGAATTTTGTGATACGTGTATTTGTACATCAACTATTAAGTAAATGTTATATGGGCTATAAGAACTTCTATTAGAGATTTTTAAAGGTAAGATAAGTTGTGTATGAGGTAATACTAAGCATTGGTGCTCTCTGTATATCCATATTCGATTATTTTACTTATTTTGTTAGGTTTCTTGATGTTGACGATATGTTATACCTTGTGGGATCTTGAGTAATTGTTGCCTATGTTCTGATTTTACCCTTTTGGTGGCTGAATTTAAGCCAAAACCCTATGAGTTTTACATTATGACCTTTTTGATAATTGACTACAAGAGTGAGTAGTATGATAATGGTGCACATTATATTTTAGAGGTCGACTGTCAGTTATAACCATGGCTACACCTTGTGCCTCTATGGTTATAATTCTGTTGTGATGATTCTATTGATATGCTGCTCTATTGAGTCGTTAGTTACTAGATTGTGAAATAATTCCATGCCTGGAGGCTTAATTAGATTGTCTATTATTATATAAGATATTTTGATATATCCACTGAGTTGGCGGTCCCTCTGCCTTGGGGATTTTTATAATTGTTAGCTGGCCGGGATGATGTTGTCCAAATTCCTGACTATTCTTGTCCGTGGAAATGTTAATCATTTTTTCAGGTTGTTTGGTATTTGGAATATAGTTTTACAGTAAGCAACATTGCTTAGTTTCTCGCTTACTTGTGTATTAGTTTCGAGCTTTATCTTGGGTCAGGTATTGAGGTAGTGGAAGGTCTCTTTTATTAGTGGGGGAGTTTTTATGGGGATTCATCAGAATTGTGATACATGGGTTGAGCGATATAGTCGGATGGCCTCGACTTTGATATTACCCTTATGGCGGATTGACTTGTTTCTATTATGTGGTTGCCGATGTTGTACTCCAGTTGACTGGTTTGAGCCTACAGATGTGGACTCGTACAGTATAGACTTGTTATAGAATGCCTACTGGGGTCTGGGGTACTCGAGATAGACTGAAAATAGCTCTGAGTCAGCACCCGAGGTTATGCCGACCATAGATGCCAATTTGTACAGCTTGAGATTTTATAAAGAGTTTTTTTGGGGGTGTCTCCCCTGAGAGAAGCTATGTGGGTTGGGAGGCAAGGTTTATTTAACCCTGATACTTTAGCCTTTTGATGTTTGAGGATGGGTTGGGCCGATTGCATTTGAGATAGCCCTAACACTATATTATTCTGCAATACCTCCTATTTCTATGTATCGATGTTGAGCTAATGTATTTCGAATACGGCACATGTACCCCGATATGATTTCATTGAGTTAGATCATTCGTCTTATATTGTTAAGGTAGGTTTTGGTGGTGGTCATTTTGGAGGTCATACTCGGATCTAGTATGGCAATTGTGAGTGGTTGATTGTGGTTGTTGGGCTTACCACTGTGATGTCTAGTAGGAATTCGGTGACTTCTAAGCACCGGTGGCTACTATCACGATTCTTTCCATGGGTTGATTGTTAAATGCTTACAATGGGGGCTGAATAGTAACAGCTACTGAGGACCATGGTTGAGAATTGACATAAGGATATTTAATAATGTGTTGAGGGAAGGAACACCTAGCTTGTGTATTGCCTGCTATGTGCTAGTTGGCTGAGCTAATGGGATGAGTAATTTATCATTGAGGACCCTTTTGAGACTGTTGTACTGATTCTCTATTACAGATCGATGGGTTTTTGTATTTATGGTTTGTTGAGATTACGAGAATAGTTATTGGACGCTAAGCATACTTATGATCGTGGTATTAATTTGTTATTGTCAGTTCAAGGTAAGGATCCCTACGACATTCGAATTGGAGTCTCCAAGTACGCGTATATTTGTACTTTCGTAGATGAAAGTCTTATTAGTAGGGGATGTTGTGATGACCCTCCGGGTCATTTCTATAATTCTATGGCTACGTTTTTTATTTGAGAATGTGTATAATGACCTTGGGCCATTATTGAATAGTTTGGACTATTTGGATGGTTTTTGAGTAAAGTCCTAGTAAATGGCCTCGAAGTGGTATTATGATGATTCCATTAGCCCCAAAACGGCCGAATTAGCCTAGAAGCTTGTTCAATGCAATTTTACCATGGATTGAAAATTTAGCCTCCAAAATCAGTTTATAGTTGACTTAGTCAACATCCTCAGGAATCGTGCTCTGAATAAAAATTTTAATGGCACAGTTGGCTCTAGAACATGAATTTTTGTCTAGGATGACCCCTCATTGATATAAAGGATGTTGTGATACGATTTGAATCCTTGGGGGCTTTCCATTAAAAGTTGTGTATAAAGATGTGGGACCCACACTTTATTGTGGGAAGCTTCATTGGAAATTCAGACCACACCATTGGATATGAAACGTCAGGTGCAAATTCTCTCAATTTGTGGCCTACCATACTATGTGTTATATAAACAGGCAAATGCTCTTTTCCATTATAAAATTCATAAGGTTACATAGTTCATTTGTGAAAATCATAGTCCAAAACATCATTGGCAGGTTGTAGCGCTGACACGTGGTGCAGTCAAAATCTCCCACGTGTCAGGTATGCCGCATTTATATATATGAGTGTTGATTTACTTGTTATACATATATATATATACGTGCAACTTCACACCACAATTTTGAGTTTGTTTTTAATCTGATTTGAGTGATCCAAAAGGCTATGTGACATGAATATTTGTGATGAACACTTTGAAAGTTCAATTTCTAACTTTGGCATGTATTTCGAGTTAAAATCACTGCTCTTTTATTGATTACATATCTGAAATGAGTGAAAATTTTATATTGCGATATCTCGATCATTTTTCAACAAAATTAAGTGAAATTTGTGTCTAAATTGTTCTGTTAATGGAGAGTAACATTATCGTCTGCTTGGATCTTGTCAATTTGACTGTATCTTTAGGGAATTTGATCGAGAAGTAATCGGAAAAATGTTTTTCGATAAGAAATGTAAATTTATTTTAAAGTCTTTTATTTGTCTGTGGGGATCTCTTTGTAAGGACTCAGACTTGGTATGACCTTAATAGTGCACGGAATTTGGTTCCAGAAAGTTTTTGACCAAAGTGGCACATTATGGGCACCTCCACGGACCGTGTGAAGGGGCCTTGAGTTGCCCCTTGGCCTTATGTAACAAGTGTTGGCCTTAACTAGAAGTCTAAGGCCATGGCACGAACCACATGAATCCTACACGATCTGTGTCGCACTTTATGGATCGTGTGGTGGCCTCGTGTAAGTGTCCATACCCTTTAAAACCACATTTTTGCTATGGCTTGAATCACATGAACCTCTCACTGGCCATTTATCTCTTCACGGGCTGTGAAGCCCTCCATATGGGCATTGGTGTGAATGTTTTTTAAGTATGGAACCACCATCTTCGAACTTCATAAATGGAGAATATTCATAAGTAGGCATCACAAGAGGCCACTCTATCCATGTGAACACTACTCGGGCCATGTGGTGCTCCATATGGGTATATGCATTCAAATTTTCCAAGTATGGAATTACCATCTTGGACCTTTGTCACCGGAAATTCTTTTAAGTGTTGGATCAAGAAAGGGGCACACGGTCCGTGTGCCTTGGTATGGACCGTAGTGCTTCCATACCGGACTCCTGGCAACAAATTTTATTCTGTTTCATTAATGGCATTCTCATATTATTGCTACTCCTATGGATCTTTTGTGACTTTTTATGCTATCCTAAGACATTCAAATGACCTATACTCTTCTTTTTTCATTCAAATTCATTCTCACATTTAGAATTATATTCAAACTCTCTCTTAAGAATTCCTCTCAGGACTCTAGTAAAGGCTTAGCTTGGGAATCAAGGAAAGGCTCTTTTCTTCATCAAATTCTTTTTGTTTCTTCTTGGTGAACTAAGGTATGTGGGATTGATTCATGGTCCCTTTCAACCATGAAGACCCTAAACTCTTTTACTTGAATTTTCATAAAATTTGGCTTACTATAAATATGGACTTCTAAGATTATTCTTAATTTAAATCAATTTAGATATGAGCTATGTTTTATTGCTCGTTTTAAAGTGATTCAACCCCTAATATGTTGAATTGCATGATTATTATGAAGATTTGAATATGCACAGTCCCTTTAAGGTTCGATTTATGCATGGGTAACCTTAATTGTGATTTGAATGTGGATTTTACTTATAGATTTACTTGAATTTTATATTGTATAATTTATTTAAGCTTGAACCTCTAGTGCCCATGCTATTCTCATATTATTCATGACATATGCATTCATGAGCATTGGATTATGATGAAATTGATTCGGTGGGTTAAGCCAACATACGTCTATGAATACTATTTTGATAAAATATGGTTATGACAAGAACGTGATAAAATAAGTATCTATTGTTATTTGCTCTTTGAGCATATTAGGTGTTTACACCATATTGTTATAGTTGAATGAGCTATTCCTATGTATGAAAAGTATGGATTGAATTATGATTTGACTTTTCAACCCAAGTATGAATAATTATGAACAATGTTTAGCTATTAAGCTCAAGTATGATTTGAAATGACTTGTGCCTCTTTTTAAAGCATGTACATGTATAAGTATTCTTATGGGATGGCAACTTAGCACCGAATGGATTGGAGGCGTCATGGCTATCCACAAAGGTCCTCTCCCTTTCCTTGAACTATGTGCCTGCATAGGTATATAGTAGCCATTACCGAAATGATAGAATTGTAAGGAATGGTAACACATTTGATATGATATGATATTGAAAATGCTTTTTAAATCATCGGGTCATAAGAAAGGTGTCCATCACACTGAAATGTCTAGATCGTAAGGTGTGGTATAGATTGCCTTTGGCAAGTAATCCTCACTCACCCGATGGAAAGTCTACATCCGGAAAATTCATGTAAAAGCTTACATGAGTTTGAGATTTCGGCTATAGTCACATCCCCTCTATGTTGAAGTGTTATAGCATTTCATGCATCATAGATTTCATGGCATATCGTATATTACTCTGCTTTGTTGTATACTTCCTTATATATATGTGCCCTTGTCATTTAACATTGAATGCATGTTTAATATGTTATATTCATTGCATGCCCACATACTTAGTACATTTAAATGTATTAAGGCATACTTTTGCCTACATGATCTAACTATGTAGGGATCAGAGACTATATTCACATTGTTTGATGGCTAGTTCGGAGTTTGAGAAGTGTTGTGGTGAGTCCTATCTTCCAAGGACAAGCCACCATATACCTACCTTATTTAGCTTTTGCTCATGTTACTTTTACTTTGCGGGTGAGCTCGTAACATGTCTTAGCCACTGTCCTTTTCTATAATTAGAAGCATTGTTGGACATCTTATAGAATCTTGTACAAATATATTCTATGTGTTGTATTTGGAGATTATGGTTATGGCTATCTATTGTATATGGTTATTATGGCTTCTATGATATGGTTTTATGTTATGATATGGAAATGTGGAAGATCCTAAGTCCCATTTTCCCCCCATAATTTGGGTCATACTTACTCGCCCTTTAGTTATTATGTGTTATGTATTATGTGACATCATGTTAATCCTTATTCCTATGGCATCCCATAGCATGATTCTTATTTTTTCGTTCCTTGGAACTGTCTTTTCTATCTTTATATGCTTCCGAACCGATGATGTGAATATGGATACGATGAGGCTTGTTTGGGAACACTTGGGTTCCCATTCACCATGTCACTCCTAGATCCTTGGTCCAAGTCATGAGAATCTTGGTATTAGAGCACTAGGTTTATCAATGTTCCTCGAATTCCAACATACGGCATCGAGTAGAGTCATATTCATAGGTGTGAAGTGCACCATGCCTATGATGTGAGGCTATGATAGCGTTCTAGGAATTGTCTCACCATTTCATGCCTTATGTCGTGCTTTTGACTATATATCAAGGTTTCCTAATCTTGATGATGTCCTTGCTATATTAAAGAAGATGCCTCCACGAAGAGCCTGCATACCCATAAATTCCTCGTTTCATGAGAATCAAGTTCCTCAAGGGCCTATGGAAGAACCAGTCACTAATGGTGAATTCCGTACTGATATTACTATGCTTTTCCAACGTGTGACTACTCATGCTAGGCAAGCCAATCTTCTTTCCCATGATCCCACTTTGTCTTATAGAGTGAGAGATTATACTCGAATGAATTTCCCAAGGTCCTATGGGTCAAAGGCTGATGAGGATGCTCAAGAGTTCATTGATGAACTCTCTAAGGTGTTGATTTTTATGGGGGTGACTTCTAAGGAGAAGGTCGAGTTGACTGCTTATCAGTTGAAAGATGTGGCTCAATTGTGATACACTCAATAGTTGGTGGAGACGGTATGTGGTGAGAGAGTTATATGGAAAGAGTTCAAATGTAACATTCTGGATTGTTTCTTCCCTCTTGAACTAAGGAAAGCTAAGATGACAAAATTCATCAACCTCTAATAGGATGGTATGAGTGTGAAACACTATGCCCTCAAGTTCAAAAATCTCTCAAAGTATCCTCCTTTGCTTGTAGCTGACTCCCATGCGAGAATGCACAAATTTATATCTGATGCCTCTGGTTTGGTTATGAAAGTATGTCGTACGGCTATGCTTGTTCTGGATATGGCCATCGCTAGGCTCATGACATATACTAAACAAATTGAAGGAGAAAAGCTCAAGGAGAAGAGGGTGCACTATTTTATAAGGGCCCTTTATGATAGTGGCGTCTGCAACTCCAAGGGTGGTCATTATGGTCGCTTCCAACAAGGCCAAGGTTCTAATGCAAGGGTTTCCAATACTAGGGTGCCTCCTCCTAAAGCACCAATTGATAGTGGGCCATTATTTCCTCGGTGTGACAAGTATAGAAAGAATCACAGGGTGCTTGTTGGAAAAAGTTGGGTGCATGATATGGATGTGGTGATAAGATCTACAAGGTTGTTGATTGTCCTAATGTTCCTTAGTAGGGTTAGCGTCAAGTGGCCCAAGGTGGTCAAGGCCAGTAGAGAGCTCCTCAAGGTGGTTCCCCCAAGCACAACAAGCTCTATGCTTTATTTGCTCATTAGGAAGTTGAAGAGACTCCGAATGTTACAACTGGTATGTTAAAAGTCTTTGATTTTGATTCTTATTCTTTTCCTGATCTGGGTGCAAATTTATCTTTTGTGACTCCTCTTTTGGTTGTTAAGTTTGGTTTGAGCCCTAAAATTCTAAGGGATCCTTTTCGGTTTATACTCTCGTGGGTGAGTCTATTGTTGCCCGAAGAGTCTATTAGGGTTATCCTATCTCTGTTTTGCATACCTTCCATGTGATCTTGTGGAATAATGAAATCTTTTATTTTTATGTTATTCTCGAGATGGATTGGTTGCTTGTTTCATATGCCTCCATAGATTGCAGAACATGGAAAGTCAAGTTCAAATTTCTAGATGAGCCTATTCTTAAATAGAAGGATAGTGACTCCGCTATTAATGGTTGGTTTATTTCCTACCTTAAGGCCCGAAAGGCTATTTATGAACATAACGTCCCAGGGTATGGAATCCCAGAAAGAGGCTGGCCCAACTTAAGTGGTGTATTTATCATATTGTATGGGTTAAACTTATGGAATCTAGGTCTTTTGCACTTGAATCAGTTCAGGTGGTGAATGTATTTTTGGATGTGTTTCCCAAAGATTAGCCTGGTATTCCTCCCAAAAGGGAAGTATTCTTTGGCATAGGACTTCTCTTGGATACTCAACCTATATCTATTGCTCCTTATCATATGGCACAGCCTGAATAAGAGTTTGAAGATTAATTTAAAGATATGTTTGAGAAAGGATTCATTAGGCCATGTACATCTCCATGGGGTGCTCCAGTATTATTTGTAAGAAAGAAAGATGGGTCTCTTCGAATGTGCATTGATTCTAGGCAATTGAATAAGCCAACCATCAAGAATAGATATCCTTTTCCAAGGATTGAAGACTTGTTTGACCAACAACAAGGGGCCACCCATTTCAAAAAAATTTATCTCCATTCTGGTTATCATCAATTGAAGGTTAGGGAGTGTGACATTCCTAAATAGCTTTTTTGACTAGATATGGGTACTTTAAATTTGTGGTGATGTCGTTTGGTTTGACAAATTCTCCCACTGTGTTTATGGATCTTATCAATCGAGTGTTCAAGTCATTCCTTGATAGTTTTATGGTGGTCTTCATCGATGACATCCTTATTTATTCCCAAGGTCAGCAGGAGCATATGGATAATTTGAGGTTGGTTCTTTAGAATTTGAGGGAGAAACCATTGTATTCTAAGTTCAACAAATATGAGTTTTTGTTGGGCGAAGTAGCTTTGGTTGGCCATGTGCAGTCCAGTGATGGTATTAAGGTTGACTCGAAAAGACTATGGTTGTGAAGAATTTTCCTAGACCATTGACTCCTTCAGATATTCGAAACTTTCTTGGGTTGGCTGGTTATTATAGGAGATTCGTTGAAGGTTTCTCATCTATTGTATCTTTATTGACCAAGTTGACTCAAAATAAGGCCATGTTTGTATGCTCAGATGAATGTGAGAAGAGTATTCAGACTATGAAGGATCGACTTACATCGACTCCTATTTTGACTCTACTGGATGGCTTAGATGGGTTTGTGGTATGTTTTGATGCTTCTCAGATTAGGTTGGGTTGTGTGCTTATGCAACATGGTAAGGTGATAGCTTACGCATAAAGGCAATTTCAGGTGTATGAGCGCAATTACCTGACTCATGAGCTTGAGCTAGTGGCTATGGTGTTTGCTTTGAAAATTTGAAGACATTATTTGTATGGGGTTCATATTTATATTTTCACCAATCACAAGAATTTGCAATATGTGTCACCCAAAGAGATATTAACTTTAGGCAAAGAGGAGGTTGTAACTCCTTAAGGACTATGACATGAGTATGCAATATCATCCTTACAAGGTAAATGTTCTAGCAGACGCTCTTAGTAGGCTATGTATGTAAAGTGTAGCTCATGTTAAGGAAAGGAAGACAGTGTTGGAAAAGGATGTTCACCATTAGGCTAGGTTGGGTGTTAGGTTGACTAACTCTAATGATTGTGGTATTCATGTTCGGAATGGGGCTGAATCTTTGGTGGTTGTTTATTTAAGGCTAAGCAAGATCTAGACCCATCATTGGTTGAGTTGAATATGTTGGTTGCCGAAAAGAAGATAGAGATTTTATCCTAAGGGGGAGATGGTGTGCTTTGGTATCAAGACGAGTTGTGTGTTCCGGATGTCGATGATCTTAGGAGGGTGATCATATGTGAAGCCCATAACTCTCATTATTCCATTAACCCGAGATCCACCAAAATGTATTGGGACTTGAGAGAAGTGTATTGGTGGTATGGTATGAAGAAAGATATAGCCATGTTTGTATCTGAATGACCTAATTTTCAACAAGTGAAGGTAGAGCATCAATATCCCAGCGGTTTGGCTCAAGATATTGAGATTCCTACTTGGAAATGTGAAGATGTGAACATGGGTTTCATTTTTGGGTTTCCACAGACCCGAAGGCATTTTGATTCAATTTGGGTTGTTGTTGATCGGATGATTAAATTGGCTTATTTCCTACCATTCAAGACTACCTTCAATGCTGAAGATTATGCAAGGTTGTATATCAATGAGTTGATGAGGTTACATGGTGTGCCTAGGTCTATCATATCGAATCTTGGCACCCAAGTTACTTCTTACTCATGGAGATCATTTCAAAGTTCACTTGGTACTAAGGTGAAGTTAAGTAGCTCTTTTCATCCTCAAACTGATGGACAAGATGAAAGGACAATTCAAACTTTGGAAGACATGTTGAGGGCTTTTGTGTTGTATTTCAAGGGTAATTGAGATGATCATCTACCACTTATTAGGTATTCTTATAACAATAGCTTTTATGCTAGCATATAGCACCGTTCGAAGCTTTATATGGTAGGAGATGTAGATCTCTGGTGGGGTGGTTTGACTTGGGAGAGATGGCTTTGGATTTGGTTTTGGAGGCTATGGAGAAGGTGAAGTTGATTAGGGAGAGGCTGAAGATGGCTCAAAGTCGCCAAAATTCTTATTCGAATGTGAGGAAGAGGGATCTTGAATTTCATGTTTGTGATCGGGTGCATGTGAAGGTCTCATCCATGAAGAGTGTAATGTGTTTTGATAAGAAGGAAAAATTGAGCCGCCGGTATGTAAGTCCTCGTGAGACTGTTAAGCCGATTGGGAATGTGGCTTATTGGTTTGATTTACCTCCGGATTTGAGTTTTATTTACCCAGTTTTCCATGTGTCTATGTTGAGAAATTGATTGGTGATCCTAGTACAATTGTGCCTTTGGAAGGTGTTAAGGTTGAGGAGAACTTGTCTTATGAGGAAGTCCTAGTTGAGATCTTGGATAGGCAAGTGAAGGGACTTCACAAAAAGGGTGTGGCTTCAGCTAAGGTGCTTTGGAGAAATCAACATGTGAAGAATGCTAAATGGGAGGCGGAGTTGGACATGATGAAATGATATCCCCATCTTTTCCAAACTACTCAAGCCGAAGGTATTAGGTTCTTCTTATTCCAAGTGGTCCTAATTCTTTCACTCCTGCATTTCATAACATAACAAGCAAACATGTGAACCAAAAATGATTTTAAAATGTTTTGAATGATTTAAAGATGTTTTGATATGAGTTTTAATGACTATGATTTTCAAGTGATGAAATATTCATTGTATGTTGTGTTTGGATGTTACATGCTCTAAGCCGAGCCTTTCAAGCCTTGTTCTATCACATTCGAAGATGGATGTTCCCAAGGGGGAATATGATGTACGGAGCCGGACTTGTACGACCTTAATGATGCTTGGAATTTAGTTCTGGAAAGTTTTTGACCAAGGTGACGCCTTATGGACACCTCCACAGGTCCAGAGGATGGGCCTTGAGGTGACCCTTGGCCTTGTGTAACAAGTGTTGGCCTTAACTAGCAGTTTAAGACCAAGACACTCACCACATGAAACCCACATGGTCTGAGTGACACTTTATGGACCGTGTGTGGAGGCCTTAGCCTTGAAAACCATATTTTGGCTAATCCTTGAACCACATAACCTCTTCATGGGCTGTGAAGCCCTCCGTATAGGCGTTGGTGTAAAAATTTTCTAAGTACAGAACAACCATCTCAAAAGTTCGTTAATGTAGAATTTTCCCAAGTGAGGCATCACAGGAGGCCACACGGTCTGTGTGATCTCTACACAGGCTGTGAGGTTCTTCTTATGGGTGTTTTCATGAAAATTTTCTAAGTATGAAATAACCATCTTGGACCTTCGTCAATGGAAATTTTTCTAAGTGTTGGATCACGGAAGGGGCACACGGTTCTTGTGCCTAGGTACGAACCGTGGTTCTTCCATATGGGACCCCTGGCTACAAAGTTTATTCGATTTTATTAATGGCATTCTCATAATTATGACTACTCCTAAGGGTCTTTTGTGACTTTCTATTCTATCCTAAGACATTCAAATGACCTATACCCTTCTTTTCTCATCAAATTCATTCTCACCCTTAGAATTATATTCAAACTCTCTCTTAGGAACTCCTTTCAAAGACTCTAGTGAAGGCTTAGCTTGGGAATCAAGGAAAGGCTCTTTTCTTTATCAAATTCTTCTTGTTTCTTCTAGGTGAACTAAGGTATGTGACATTTATTCATGCTCCCTTTAAACCATGAAGAACCCAAACTCTTTCACTTGAATTTTCATGAAATTTAGCTTACTTTAAATATGGGTTTCTAAGATTATTGTTTATTTAAATCAATTGATATATGGTCTATGTTTAATTGTTAATTTTAAAGTGATTCAAACTGGGATATGTTGAATTTTATGATTATTATGAAGATTTGAATATGCATTGTCCCTTAAAGATTTGATTTATGCATGGGTAATCTTAGTTATGATTTGAATGGTGATTTTACTTATAGATTTACTTGAATTTTGTATTGTATTATTGATTTAAGATTGAATCTCAATTGCTCATGTTATTCTCATATCATTCATGGAACATGCATTCAAGAGCATTGAATTTTGGTGAAATTATTTGGTGGGTTAAGGCCACATGTGTTTATGAATACAATTTTGATAAAATATGGTTATCACAAGAATATGATCCAATAAGTGTCTGTTTTTATTGACTCTTTGAGCATATTGGCTGCTATTTACACAACATTGTTATAACTAAATGAGCTATTCCTATGCATGAAAAGTAAATTGAATTATGATTTGGCCTTTTAGCCCAAGTATGAATTATTATGAATAATGTTTGGCTTTTAAGTCCAAGTTTGAATTGATGATTTGAAATTACTTTTGCCTCTTTTAAAAGCATGTATATGTATAAGTATTCTTTTGGGATGGCGACTTAGCACCGAATGGCTTAGGAGCATCATGGCTATCCCCAAGAGTCTTCTCCTTTTCCTCGAACTATGTGCTAGCATATGTATATGGTAGCTATTACTTAAATGATCAGGTCGTAAGGACTAAGTACACATTTGTTATGATATGATATTGAAAATCCTTCTGAAATGACTTGGTCATAAGGAAGGTGTCCATCACACTAAAATGACCGGCTCATAAGGTGTGGTACAGATTACCTTTGGCAAGTAATCGTCTCCCACCCAATGGGAGGTCTGCATCGGGCAAATTCATATAATAACTCTCATGAGTTTGAAATATCAGTTATGGTCACCTCCTCTCTATGTTGAAGTATTATAGCATTTCATGAATCATGAATTTCATGGCATATCATATATTACTCTTCTTCGTTATATACTTCTTTTTATATATGTGGCCTTGTTATCTAATATTGAATGCAGGTTTGATAAGTCATATACATTGCATGCCCGCATACTTTGTATATTCAAACGTCCTTATACATACTTTTGCCTACATGATCTAACTATGTAGTGACCATAGACTATATTCATCCACTGGTTGATAACGAGTTCTGAGTGTGAGAACTGTTATGCTGAGTCCTATCTTCCAAGGACAAGTCACCATCTATCTACCTTATTTAGCTTCCACTCATGTTATGTTTACTTTGAGGGTGAGCCCGGGACATGTCTTGGCCCCCGTCATATTCTGTGGTTAGAGGCATTGTTGTACATCTTGTAGACTCTTGTATGAATATACATTATGTGATGTATTAGGAGATTATGATTATGGCTATATATTGGATATGGTTATTATGTCTTGATTATGGCTTCTACGTTACGATATGGAAATTTTGAAGATCCTACGTCCCGTTTTTCCCCCATAGAGTGAGTCATACTTACATGCCCCTTAGTTTTTTTGTGCTATGTGTTATGTAACTTCATGTTAATGCCTATCCCAATAGCATGAGTCCTATTTTCCCATCCCTTATAATTATGTGTTTTCTATCTTTATAAACTTCCAAACTGATGATGTGAACATGGATACTATGAGGCTTGTTTTGGGACTCTCAGGTTCCCATTCTCCATGCCACTCTTAGACCCTAGGTCCGGGTTGTAACACTGTTTTAGGCTCACTTTTAGGCTATGGACTCAGGATGATATAGCAATCATTGTAAGGGGGTTGGTTTTACATTTTAGATGTGGGCCCCCATTTTTCCTCATATTGGTCATAACTAATGTAATTTCACCCGTTCCTTAAGAGTTTACAATCAATGTGACCGTTTGGACCTTATGAATTGTATTTGTGACAACTAAGTAGCATTGGAAAGTGATCTAGATGGGAAAGCTCGAGAAATTGACTAAGAATATGAGGGCTCATCTGCCAGGTAGGCTAAGCTTTCTCTAACCTTAAACCGAGCTAAAATGTTTGCATATTTGAGTTGGAATGTGTGAAAATATACTGTAAATGGGTTGAGTTGTGGGATTTATGTTGCATATAGCTTGTAGTGAATCCGCATTTGTTATACATTGTGATATGGGACTCTAGTTGTGGTATTGAGGGCTGTATTGACTGTTACTGCTATATTATCTGAATTCTTACACTATTTGGCTACAAGAAGGGCCTAAAAGGCACTGGATGGACTGAGAACAAGTGATAAGTATTTACAATGATCTTCACTCTTGCATGCATGTGTGTGCGGCCTGAGATTACCTAAAAGAACTCACTTTTGAGAATGGTAAGTTACTACATGCTAGCTTGAGCACTAATTCTTATATCTATACCAGTTCTGAGTACTTGTGGCTGCCTAGATTATGGTAGATTACCTATTTAAAACACGATTATGTTATGCCCTATGACTTATATGATCCTGTATACCATTGTTAGCTATTATATATTGTGCTACTAGTTAGTGATTGGAGAAACACACTATGTTCAAGGCATGGTTATAGTTACACTCCTAAGGGAACCTTGCAGTCTATGATATGAGAGGTGTTCCTATTGAGCCACTGGCGGGTTAGAGATTGGAGTGTGACCCTATTAGCGAGATGTAGGTTATATCCTACAGGCTTTCGTTTCTATTCGTGATGAGAAACTAGCTATATGGGTTAGTCTTTGGGACTAGCACCTTGTTTAAAGAAGGGCACATCATCATTGGGCCAGCAGCTGGTGTCCTTTTGTGAAATCATTGATAGAAACTTAGCCGTGACATGATTCTATGTGGATGACATCCTTTTGATTATCTAGTCTCTTGGGTCGTAAGTTATACCGATTATGCCTTATGAGTTGCTTTACATAGGGAAAGGGCCTAGTAACGATTGAATATAAGCTAGTGCGCAGGACAGGCATGCATGTTGACTCAACTTGTACCTGTATAAGTGTGTATAGCCTATTGCTATAGGGATATACTGACTAGGAAATTGTGTATTAATAATGTGTTGTATTGTGGCCTGATTCTAGTATAGATATGAATCTGCAGGGTTGGGTTATCTTGGATACTTATGATATACCCTGATAGTCTATATTTTCTCTAGGCACTAGTGATTGGTGAGGTTATGGTATAGTGGGCCTTTGTTGGACATGGCTTTATGGTGATTGTGATACATTATGTACATATAAACTCTGATGGATTACTCATAGTTGTTGTGCACTAGTTCTCTCTTTCTGATGCTAGGGTATTTGTTGTATTTGAGAAAGGTAGTAGTTATGGTTGTGCGGCTTAGATTGAGATTGTTGGATAACTAGGTTATGAGTGTTGTTGCCTACCTTCACTCTTGGTGTTATATGATTGTCATCTCATATGTTCACTCTGAGCACGACATGACTTTGGAGTTTTAGATTCAAATGAACTAGTTAAGTGAGTGACTTATTGACATCTCGAGTTCAACATGACGCTACCCATCGTCGTTTGGGCATCAATAGTCATGTTTAATGAGTTTGAGTCCTTAGTAACACTCTCATAGTCCATGTCTCAGTGTCCACGACTCTGATACCAGGTGGTAGATATAGATTTTGAGGACCAAGCACCGACTGAGATTAGGTTACACTCTAGATTTTAGGCACTGCTACTTGTTCATAGAGATATATGACACATTGATTATATCGGGTCCAAAACCCAGTTGATTATGGGTCGTAGACCACGTTGATTACATTTTGGATCAAGGCACCCACTGATTCAATCTTTGGGGGAGAGGACCTGTGATTCATACATTGAGATGAGACATACTTGTTATGCACGACGGATTGTTTCTCCCACAGGAGATACGTCCACATTTATGCATGTATATTTTGGATCGGGTGCCACTTGTTGACATAAGGTCGAGGATTCAGTTGATATGCGATCACTGGGGTGACGTCCATGATTGATTACCCATGGATCCACATACCTATTCACACCCTGATTATGAATGGGTGTAAGGATCCGAATTACTTTTCGAATGACTTTATCGGATCTCATAATGTTGTCCCGGGAGAAAATTTGACCAAGTGTCACTCCATGGGAGGCCCACACGGCCAGTGTAAATCTACATGGACTGTGTGGCCTCTAGTGGAGAGGTACTTGGCCATAATTTCAATTACGGGGATTCGGTAGAGAGTTTCGGACCAAATGTAAGCATGCGGCCACTCACATGGTTCGTGTGGTGTGGTATGAGCCATGTTGCCCACCATATAAGCTCACGACGTGAAATTTTTCTAAGTACAAAATTACCGTCTCATAACTTTTTTGTGCAAGAATATTTCTAAGGTCATCTCACGGCGCTTGACACAACTTGTGTAGCGTCACAAGGGGCGTGTAGCCATCCGTATGGTACCTCTTTGCTTCGGAAAATTCTAAGTGTGGAACATTACAAAAATATGTTTAAGTGTAACCTCATGGGCACTGTTCATGGGTCGTGAAGCGTCCCATTGACCATATAGGTGCCGGTGAAACCGTGATGGCCCATTTTTCACCTGTTTCATTAATGGCTTTTACATAAATTCAACTTATTTAAATTGTGTTTTATGACCTTTCTACCTATCCTAGACCCCTAAATCAGCTGATACCCTTCCATTCTAATTCATTCTTATTGAAAACACTCTCACTCCAAAATCAATTCCTAAAAATCCTCTCTAAGTTCTTCTCTCAAGACTTAAGCTAGGGTTCTATTGAGGTTCAACTTCAAACTAGATTCTTCTCAATTTTAGCCTCTCAATCAAGGTATCTGGGATTGATTCTTGATCCCTTTCAACCAAGAAGACCCAAATTCTTTTCACTTATTTACATGAAATTAAGCTTACTTTAAATGTGGGTTTTCATTATTTGATCTTATTAGATCCAATTGATGTATGGTCTATACTTTATTTATGATTTTAATTTATTTTAAGCCCTGTTATGATGATTTACATTGAGGTTATGAAGCTATACAAATTCATGTCCCCTTTAAAGCTTGATTTATGCATGGGTGATCTACATTATGATTTAAATGTGAATTTAATCATTGGTTTACTTTGATTTCATATTAAAATATTGATTTTAGCTTGACTCTATATTACTCATGCTATTCTCACATCATGCATTGCATTCGCATTAATGAACATTGGTCTTTATGGAAATTATGAAGTTGGTTAAGCCCAATTATATTTTATATAATGATTTTGATAAAATTATGCCATGAAAAGAATGTGATCACATATATGTCAATGATTATGGTTTACCTATGAATATTTTGGGTGCTTGCAATATTCCGTATTTGTAATCGATATAGTCCTATGCATGAATATTATAACTAGAAGCTATGATTTGACATTTGAGCCTCAATGTGCATTGATCGTATTTGAAATGACTATTGTCTTTTTGAAAGTATGTCTATATATACTATATGTACTCTTGTCGGATGTTGACTTAGCATCGATGGATTGAGGGCGTCAGGGCTATCCCAAGGGTCCTCTCCCTTTCCTCGAACTATGTGCCTAGCATATGTTATGAGAATCCTATCTGAAATGGGAGATTTTCCCGTAAGGAAGGTTTCTTCATAGGAAATGGGAGATGTTCCCATAAGGTGAAGTATTAAATTGTGTTATGAAAATATTTTCCAAAATGGGAGATGTTCCCGTAAGGGGGTCGCCTTATACAAAAAAGGTGATGTTCCTGTAAAGTGAAGTATGGTTTCTCTTTGGCAAGTAGACCTCCTCTCTACCAGTGAGGGGATTTCATTGGGATTGCAAAAACTAGCTCACTTGGTCTTACTCTTGTCGGTTGAGGTCACATCCCCGTTAAATATGAATATCATTGCATTCATGCATCACGAATTTCATGGCATATTGTATACTACTCTTCCTTGGATATAGGATTCTTTCTACATTATGTGCCCTTGTCATCTAACATTTAAATGCAGGTTGATAAGTTATATGCATTGCATGCCCATATGCTTTGTACATTCAAACGTACTAATGCATACTCTATGCCTACATGATTTTACCATGTAGGGGTCGAGCACTATGACTATCCACCGCTTGACGAGTAGCTCAATTCGAATATTTGAAATTGCGGTGAGTCTCATCCTCCAAGGGACAAGCCACCTCTATTTTACCCATATTATCCTATGTCTAATTTCTTTTTTGAGTGTGAGACCGGGAAATGTCTTGGCCCCTGTTCCATCTTATGACTAGAGGCGTTGTTGGACACCTTGTAGACCCTCGTAGACTTCATATATGCTATATGTTGTATATGGAGCTTATGTCTTTGGTTATCTATTGGAAATGACTATTATTGATTGATTAAGGAAATATGATATGCATATATTATTGGTGTGGAAATGTGGAAGGTCCTAAGTCCCGTTTGCCCCCAAAGAGTGAGTCCTATTTACCCGCCCCCTTAGTTCTTATATGTTATGTGCTATGTGAATACATGTAAATCCCTTTCCCCTCGATGTCCCCATAGCGTGAGTCCTACTTACCCATCCCTTAGTATTATGTGTTTATTATTTGATTGCGCTTCCAAACCGATGATATGGATTTGAATACTTTGAGGCTTGTTTGGGGACTCTTCGTTTCCCATTTGTCGTGTCTTTTCTAAACCCTAAACTCGGGTCATGACAAAAGATGGTATCAGAGGCCTAGGTTTATCAATAGTCCTCGGAGTCCAAGATGTCACGTCAAGTAGAGTCCTATTCATGGGTGTAAGGTGCACCATGCCTATGAGCGGGAGGCTATGAAGGCGTACTAAGAACTGCCTCACTTCTTCATGCCTTACGCCATGCTATGGCTCGTATATTCGGTCTCCTCATCTTGACGGTGTTGTTCTTTCATTTCAGAAGATGCCTCGAGGAAGACCCCACCAAACAAGGCCAGCTCGGGCTGATGAGGACCAGGCACCTCAAGGGCCTATGGATGAATCCATCTCTAATGGTGAACTCCATATAACCTTTTCCATGCTTTCCCAGGTGGTGACATCTCAGACTAGGTAGGCTAATCTGCCACGGGATCCGACACCAGCTTCTAGGATGACGAATTTCACTCGAATAAATCCTCCCGAGTTCCATTGGTCGAAGGCTGATGAGAATGCTCAGGTGTTCGTTGATGAGCTCAACAAGATATTGAACATTATGGATGTGACTTCTAAGGAGAAGGATGAATTTGTTGCCTATCAACTGAAAGATGTGGCTCAAGTGTGGTACACGCAATGGTCTATGGAGAGGGTTTTTAGTGGTGATTTCAATTGGGAAGAGTTCAAACTTACTTTCCTGGATCGCTTTTTCGCATTCGAGCTTAGGGAGGCCAAGATGACTGAATTAATCAACCTCTAGCAAGAAAGTATGAGTGTAAGGGATTATGCCCTCAAATTCACAACACTTTCCAAGTATGCTTCGTCACTTGTGGCTGACCCTCATGTAAGGATACACAATTTCATTTCTAGTATCTCTGATTTTCTTGTAAAAGAATGTCGCACTGCCATGCTGATAGGGGATATGGATATTTTGAGACTCATGGTTTATGCTGAACAGATCGAAGGGGAGAAACTAATGTAGAGGAGGGCACACGATCATAAGAGGGCCCATTTTGATGGTGGATTCTCTGGTTCTCGGAGTGGTGGCTTTGGTTGCTTCTAGCAGGGCCAAGGTTTTGGTGCTCGGGTCGCTAATGTTTGGGTACCTCCTTCTAGAGCATTGGTTGGTGGTGGATAGGGGTATCCTCTATGTAGCAAGTGTAGGAAATTCCACACGGGTGCTTGTTAAAGGGATTTGGGTGTTTGCTATGGATGTGGTGATAAAGATCACAAGGTTGTTGCTTTTCCTAAGAATGCTCATAGAGGCCAAATTTAGGTGGCTCAAGGTGGTCAAGGCCATAAAAGAGCTCTCGAAGGTGTTGCCCCAAGGAACAACCGGTTCTATGCACTCCACGCCCGCCAAGAAGTTGAAGAGGCTCTGGATGTCGTGACTGGTATGTTAGAAGTCTTTGATTTGATGCTTATGGTTTGTTTGACCCGGGTGGAAATTTGTCTTTTGTGACGCCTCTGTTGGCTGTTAAGTTTGGTTTGAGTCCCAAGATTTTGTAGGACCCTTTCTCGATTTATACTCCCATGGGTGAATCTATTATTGCTCATAGAGTCTATCGTGGTTGTCTGGTTTCTGTGTTGCGCAAAGTTTTCCCGTGTGACCTTGTGGAACTTGAGATGTTCCATTTTGACATGATTCTTGGGATGGATTGGTTGCATGCATTATATGCATCCATAGATTGTAGAACCCAAAAGGTCAAGTTCTAACCTTCCGGTGAGCCCGTTCATGAATGGAAGGGTAGTGACTCCTGTATTAAAGGTCGGTTTATTTCCTACCTCAAGGCCCGAAAATTGATTTTTTTCGAAGGATGATTTATCATATTGTGAGGGTCAAGGATATGGAGTCCTAAACACCCACCCTTGAGTCGGTTCCAGTGGTGAGTGTTTTTTCGGATTGGTTTCCCGAAGACTTGCCCGACATTCCTCCCAAAAGGGAAGTAGACTTTGGTATAGATCTTTTCCCGAATACTCAACCTATCTCTATTTTACCTTATCGTATGGCGCCGGCAGAGTTGAAAGAGCTAAAGGATCAATTAAAGGACATGTTGGAGAAGGTTTCATTAGGCCAAGTACGTCACCATGGGGTGCTCCAATGTTATTTCTGAGAAAGAAGGATGAATCTCTTTGAATGTATATTAATTATAAGCAACTGAATAAGGTGACCATTAAAAATAAATATTCGTTGCCTAGGATTGATGACTTGTTCGACCAGCATCAAGGGACTACTCATTTCTCAAAGATTGACCTTTGTTACGGGTATCATCAGTTGAAGGTTAGGGAGTGGTACATTCCAAAGACTGCTTTTTGGACAAGGTATGGACACTTTGAGTTTGTGATGATGTCATTCGGCTCAACCAATGCTCCAGCCATGTTCAATGATCTTATGAATTGGGTGTTCAAGCCATTTCTTGACAGTTTTGTAGTGGCCTCAATTGATGACATTCCCATTTACTCCCGAAGTGAGCAGGAGCATGGGGATCATTTGAGAATGGTTATGTAAACCCTAAGAGAGAAGAAGTTGTATGCCAAGTTTAGCAAATGTGAATTTTTGTTGGGTGAAGTGGCCTTTCTTGGTCATGTTGTGTCCATTGATGGTATCAAGATGGATCCAAATAATACCGAGGCTGTGAAGAATTGGCCTAGGCCATTGACACCTTTGGATATTCGAAGATTTCTGAGGTTGGCTAGATATTTTAGAAGGTTTGTTGAAGGGTTCTCATCTATTGCATCTTTGTTGACTAAATTGACCCAAACAAGGTTAAGTTTGTGTGGTCAGATGAATGCAAGCACAGTTTCTAAACCTTGAAGGATCGACTTACGTCGGCTCCCGTCTTGACTTTACCAAATGGCTTGGAGGGATTTGTTGGGTATTGTGATGCCTCACGACACCACAACATTTTTGGCTTTTAAGCACCATGACTAAGTGTGGCCTAAACTATGAAAAAGTGTTGTCTTTGATCAAAGGCAACACTTTTTGGCTTTAGGCAACACTTTTGCAGGGGTGGCCTAAAGAAGCGTTACCTTTGACTTTAGGCAACACTTTGTAGGTGTCGCCTAAACAACTACACTTTAAAAGTGTTGCCCATGGGTTGCAAAAGCAACGCTTTTTAATAGTTATATAACAACACTTTTTCTACATACTACTACATTTTTAAGCGTTGCCTCTTCAGACTTATTGGCAACGCTTTCAAAGTGTAGCCATTTATAATATCTCTAAAATAACACTTTAAAGTATACCCTTTGCTAATGTCCATGCCATAATTGATGTTCAATTTTGAAGTTTTGCAATATTGACTAAAACAAATTTATATGCCAAAATTTTCTTATTGAATTTTATATATTAATCACACTACGCATAATTTTGCTTACAAATAATTAATGTATAGATATGCAATAAACTTCAAATAATAATGTCTTACAAATTCTTATAAGAGTCTTTTAAAGATGTGCATACTCGCAATGAATTCCACAAAATCAAATATATTTAAACTCTAAAAATAGTTCAAAAACTCTTCTTATTCATTTCAATAAATCAAATTGACTTGTGGCCGCCATTCAAATTTGATCTCTCGCATTTTCCTATACATTAAAAAAATAAAACAATTAGAGAGTTGAAAAATTAGAGGGTAGAAATGTTTAGAGTTCATTGAAATAACCAAAGAAGCATTGCACTTTCAACAACAAAAGAAGCATTGCACTTTCAGAAACATTGAAAAAAAATCAACACATTAAAATAAAGGAATTGGTGGATCTCTCCCATCAGACAAATCAATTCCTAATTTGGCAACAAAGTCAACAATCTTTGCTAGCAAAAGAACCATGAGCTTCAATGCAAGTACACCGTCATTCTTGTGGAAAATTTTAGGCGATATATTTTGAGATTGAAGATATTGACCGCAGGAAAAGGAAAATAGGGATAACTTAAGAGGTGTATTTTGCTTGCACATGAGAAAGAGAAAGAGAGAGGTGGATGTGAAATAGCATAGTAATGTAGAAAAGCATAAGTATATATTTGCAATAAGCAATAGAATAAAATCTAACTTGGATCTAGAACAAGAATGTACAGCTTTCTACCACAAGACAAGAAAATGAAAGTTGTAGAAAAACATAAGCAATAGCTAGTGCATGCAACCATAAATCGAAGAAGATTAAAATGCCTGCCACGGAAACATGACAACATCAATGACTGAAAATCAAGCAAAAAAGAATGTGGGGAAGGAACAATCAGTTGAAAAGATTTTCTATTAAAAATCCTGAATTTCTTATTAATATGGAGATACAGGTAAAACCTAATATGTGCACAAAAGACATTTTTAAATGCTATGGCTACAAAAAAAAATGCAAATGGCTAATATAAAATGCTAAAGAGTAACTATGATAGAGCTATAACACATTTACCTTGATAGACCGCCAGTGAGAATTGGCCCAGCGAACTGGATCTAAGTCACCAATGCCAGTAATGGTGCCCATGTATCTGAAAAGTATCAGATCCATATATAAGAAGAGAAAGCTGACACCTAATTTGCCAAGTCGGATTTCGATTATAGCCATAAACTGAGTTAGCCCAGTTAATACTCTAGTATTACTTGTTGCATGCACTAGACTAAACAAGATATGCAGATTATGAGTAATAAGTGAAGCAACATAGCACGTACACTAGCAGCTTCATTTGAAATCGCTATTTCCTACATTATTAGAAACTATCAACAAAACAATGAAGATGCATGTGAAGATCACTCATCTATGTTTAGGAGCCCGATCCAAGAGCCACTCGTCTATGGTTAAGTATCAAAAAGTGCCTAAGATCCATCAACAAGAAACTAATGAGCTACTTAAGTAGCTATGCACTTGTCTAAACAAAAGAGTGAAGAAAATCTAACCACAAGGATCAGATTTGAATTCAAATACTTCTGTACCTTCTAACACTTGATTTTTCAGTCTCAAATAGCATTCAGAAACGCATTCCAACAGAAACATGTGTGTGATATACAACTTTGATGTACTTTAAAAGAGGTATAACAAACTCAGATGGGCTAGCCCTGATGCAATAAGCATTAGCTCAAATAGCAAAAAGCATATTAGACTGAACAAGTACAAGGAGCAGACAAATCATTCAGCACCACCTTGGGTTAAAGAAAATAGTGAAACAGCTGTTGGTAGCGGCAACATGAGCTACAGCAGCAAGTAACCCAATGTGCACGCTATCGCCAGAGAGAACAGATGATGCCATCACAGTTTGGGGTCGAGTTACACTACGAATTCCTAAAAGAAGCTGAGTTTTCTCGTTCCTGACATCGAAACAATGGATGACCATTAGAGAGAAAGCCCCAAGGAATACCAATATTGCAATTCCTACAGTGTAAACTTACTACGATATGTTGAAAAAGAAAGAAGCTAAAACTACCAAATGAAAAAAACTGAATCTCCAGTGACAAGTCTCTTGGCACTAACAAACACACTCCAACCAGTCATCGGAAGATGTCGCTTAGGCTGTCCTGTATGCATAGACAAAAAATATGAACATGTTTCAGCATTAGTTAGTTTTATATGTATTATATTCACACTTCCAAGGGATATGAAGAATCACTAGTATATCAATCCAATGAGTCAATAAACTAGCCATGGTAAGAACCACATCGCTACATCAAGGCAACAGGATTAGGATGACAAGGGACACAACCTCATAATAAGGTTAAAGAAATGAGATGTCAGGAGCACATAGCTAAGTACTATGAATCACTTCTAGAAACCTTTCGTCATTTGGATGTCTAAAAATTACCACACAAGTCTAAAAAAGTATAATGATCTATGCACCATGTGTAAATACTCAAGGACCCTATACAAGCAAGTACTAAAGAGGATTAAAGTAAAATACTGCTAAAACAACAACATATATCTATGTGTGTCTATTTCTATTTTTAATGTAAACCTAAATAACCACCAGCTATTAGATTAAAGCCAAATACACTTAACATGGTGTAAATTTACACAGAAAAAAGGAGACACAGAGGTTGCCTCAAAAAATATGCCTGAATTTCCATTCAATGTCATGTAGATCCCTCGCAATCAATTCTTGACAGGGTGGTGTCTGTGAAAAATCTTGAGAGCCAGAAGAAAATGAGAATAACATCAGGTTCAGAACCAGAGTGGTATGAAAATATGAGACAGTGAACCAGTTATCACCAAAGGAGGGAAAACTTTCTCTGGAGCACGACGCGGAACAGAAAAACCGCCATGCGTACTGGTATCACTTGCAGTGAGTGTCTTGCAAAAATAATTAGTAGGCTGCCTGCTAGGAATACCCAACTCAACAGGAAAATATGTATCCTTCTGTTCTTGCTGAAAATGCAATAGAATATTTTGCCATCCAACTCACACAGCATTAGGTAATCAGTAAAAGACAAGTAATTGAGCAAGTCATGTTAGCTTAAGACAACTTTAATGGCATCGTTCATAAAATGCCGGTGTCAAAGGTTGCAATGTCATTTGAGCATATACTTCATCTGTTTCAACATCTTCCTGAAATCCCTGAAATTATTCATTCCCTCATAAGCCAAATTTACAACTAACAACAATAATTCACAAGAAA
The DNA here is from genome assembly GCA_029948455.1 of Solanum rostratum. Lineage (NCBI taxonomy): Eukaryota > Viridiplantae > Streptophyta > Magnoliopsida > Solanales > Solanaceae > Solanum > Solanum rostratum. Next base: position 52,370,519 of record CM057046.1, read on the forward strand.
ACATAGAATATAAACAAAGAAACTACATGCATTGTGACATTTTGGAGTTGACAGATCAACTAGGGTGGCAAATTGGGGTAATTGGGTATGTGAGTATCAACTTCTTTATTAGTTGTTGCCACAACCTGGCACTATCAGCAATTGACTAATATATGCAACAATTATTTCACAATTAATAAAGAAGACATAAATGTAGCTAATTTGAGAAAGACATGTTCACTGTGACCCTGAGGAAAGTAAACCACTCGAATCCCTGTCATCGGTAGACATACAAGGGGACCAGCACAAGCATGCCATAGTTCTGAATTTAAACACTTGTTCTCTTCTTTCAGAACCAAATAAAGAATCAATCAGTAATAACTCAATCCCACTAAAGTAAATACTTAAAGTACTCTCTTTTATTAGCTAAAGACAAAGCATAAGAATAAACATGCAGATAAAGACATTGACAGAGATATATAAAAAAGCCAAACCTAAAAAACAAAGGACAGGAAAAGGAAGAAAAATGTATAAAGAATAGAAAAGAAGTAGAAGATACCTTCATGAGCTTGTTGATCCATTCCTGATGTTGAAAGCTTCATATTTTTAATCTCAATTCCCCTTAAATTATGTATACATCTAAAACACCCTCAAAAATATGATTATCCAAACAATTATATAAAACCCTAAAGACTCTATTCAAATCCTAAAGTATTACAACCATTCATCACTTTTATCCTCAATAAACCCCACTTCACCCTCATTTTCACTAAAACCCCTCACTCCCCCCACCCCCACCCAAAAAGATTCCTAATTTCATATCTAAGGAGTGGGTTCATTGACCACCTCTAGCTGAGTGATGGTATAACGCCACCTATCACTCTGCTATCAAAATGATCCCTTTTGAGGTGATGTATGGTCAGAAGTTCCCCACTCCTTTGCCATGTGTAGCTCATATTTCCATGGTGGACATGGTAGATGTGAGAAACAGAAAAAAAAATATTGAATTGTGCATCTACATTATTATATTGAGACCCTATTTATAGACAACACATTAGACTCTCACATATTCTCAATCATGAAACATTGGGTAATAAGATTACAACACAGGAGTACTGATTGTCACCGACGAGGCACAACTGTAATCACTGCTTCCTTTGACACTGGATCCAGTTGTTATGTCATCCTCATAGTTCTGCAATCCAAATAGTTTCAGTTGAAAAAGTACAACAGGAAAACGTTATCTCCAAGTAGGAGGAAAAACAAAACATGACAAAGCTTAATTAACTATTAAATACAGAGCAAATGAACTCGAGTCATAGGAAAGTTCCCACCAAATCTCTTCTTCTGTTTGGATTGCTCTGCAAAGCATAGGAATTATAATACTAAACATAATTTTCTTGAAGTTCTACCACTACATGCACATGGAAGAATCAATGGTCCTATCCATTGTTCCAGACATTTTCAGTGTTTACCTGGTATGTAAGACTTGCTAGAAAACAATTTCTTTCGTGACTTTGCATTCCAATCAAACAACTGCAGGAAGCCACCAACATAACCTCCACTCTTGGAACCCTGTCTCTCAACAACCATATTCACCTGTTACTCTCAAACGCTTAAAAATTGTGATCTGAAAAAACAGCTGCAAGCATTGTTTCCAGACCCATCTACAAAAAAATTTAGAAGCAAGAGATATTGTTTAAAACAGGACTTGGGATAATTAATAAACGAGTGAGTAAAATGAAGATGCTTTTGTAGCATCTTCTTTTATAGATTCGTTCCTTTAGGCTACTTTATTTTGTCAGCAGAACTTGCAAAATTCAGTAAAAGGAAATTGAGGAGATATGATCCCCCACAGTTACTTTGATGATATTGTCTTTTCTTCTTCTTAGTCCCCCCCCCATTTTGTCCACCAATTTGCTCAACTTCTTTTCCTTGTCATTGAAACCTCTCCTCTTTCAAGAATTCCAATGAAACTATCCAAACCTTGATGTGACATCTCTTTCCAGCACATATCACCAGTTATTGAATTCCAACTGTTCGATCCATATTTAAGCTGGCTGTAATATGATAAACAACAAATCAGCACTGAGGCCGCTACTGGGGAGAAGGGAGCTGTTGAAAAATCACTACCCAAAACAAGTCACAAGTTCTTTTCATATTGTTTCAGTCTTTACTCTCTAGTGATGAAGGCCCACACATTTGAGAAGCATTCTCGAGTTGGCATTACATTGTGACTTTACACTTGAATTTGGTTTGCAAGTCTTTTAATTGCACATATCTACCTTTATTAATACTATCTATCTCTTCCTCTACCCTAAATCTTAACCTCCTCCATGCTCCTATAATATTAAGCCACTAATTCCTCCATCCAAATGTAGACCATCTAATCCCATTGCCCCACTTTCCAGACACTGCCAAGATCCTCACTTTTTTCAAGTTGCTTATTTTCAGTTGATACTGGCTTACATTTTCATTAAACCGAGGGTCTATCAGAAACAACCTCTCTATCTAAGATAGTGGTGAGATCTGCATAGACATTCTACCCTCCCCAAACCCCACTTTGTGGTATGTTGTCGTTGTTGTTTTTGTTGTACTGATCTGCGTTTTCGAAAGTTCACCACTAATATACCAAAGTGAGTAGCAATATGACTTTGTTAGTTCAAAGTTGTGCCTCTAGGACTAAGAAAGCTAATAAATCGTGGGAGAACAAAAAGATAGCAGGACTAAAAAATTCATTAAAAAAGCAGAAGACCTTCAGGACTATAATGTCATTAACACTATAGTAAAATCAAACTAGTTCCAACTTCCAACAGGTTTGAAGGAGTTGTTCCTTTGACCTTTGAATTGGGACTCACTTTGTGACCCAATAACAAAAATGCCTAATCAGCACATTAAATCATTACAAAATCAAAATGCATTGCAGACAAGCAACAGTCACAAACCCAATTCTTGATTTCCCAATTCACTCCAGTACAATCACTGTACTTTTGAAGGTATAGTAAATTGCAGACTAAAATTATACTAAAATTATTCGGTTTGCTTTGTAAAGAAATATTACTTTGTGAATGAAAATATTCACAGATCTGATAGAAAAATACCTGAATTGTGAATCTGAAATATCAATTTCACAAGAGGGTTTGCTGCTGATGGATGAGAAGGTTTGTTGCTAATGGAAGAGTTTGTTTGCTGGGTTTGCTGCTGGACAAGAGTGTTTGCTGATGGAGAAGTGATGGACGATAGTGTTTGCTGATGGAGAAGTGAGGGACGGGAGTGTTTGCTGATGGAGAAGTGAGGGACAAGAGTGTTTGCTGATGGAGCAGTGATGGAGAAGTGAGGGACTTTCAGAGTGTTTCCTTAGAAAAGATTATTTCAGCACATTGATGGAGAAAGAAAAGATTAAAAATTGCTGGAGACTTCCAAAGAGTTATTTTTTTTACCAATTAAAAATTGGAAGGAGAGTTAAATGTTTGGGGGAAAATAATATTTTGATGATAATATTATGAAAATTATAAGGCCACACCTCATAAAATGTTGAAAATTATAAAAATAGCACATTTTAAAAGTGTAGTCATATGTGTAAATAAGTGTTGTTAATTACATCATGATGTAGCAACATTTGTCTAGTGTAGCCTATATTACTAAAGAGTACGCTTTATAAACGTTGCTAATAATACTGTGGCCAAAAGCTAAAAACTAAGTCCACGCTTTAAAAGTGTTCCCTAAAATATTTTAGGCAATACTTTGCAAGCGTTGTCCAGATTTAGTGTGGCCTTAGGCCTAAAATGTTGTAGTGCGAATTGGGTTGGGTTGTCTGCTTATGCAACATGGTAAGATAATAGTGTATGCATCAAGGCAGTTGAAGGTGCATGAGTGGAACTACCCAATGTATGATCTTGAGCTGGCAGCGGCAGTCTCTGCCTTGAAGATTTGGAGGCACTATTTGTATGGGGTTCCTGCTGATGTGTCCACCGATCACAAGAGTTTGCAATATGTATTCATTCAAAAGGATCTCAACTTGAGGCAAAGGAGATGGTTGGAACTCCTAAAGGACTACGACATGAGTGTCCAATATCATCTTGGCAAGCCAAATGTTGTTGCTGATGCTCTCAGTAGGCTATCTATGGGAAGGGTGACACATGTTGAAGAGGAAAGGAAGGAGTTAGCAAAGTATGTTCACCGGTTGGATAGGTTGGATGTCAGGTTAGCCGACTCGAACGATGGTGGCATCCATGTTAAAAGCGGGGCAGAATCTTCCGTCATGGTTGATGTAAAAAGCTAAGAATGATTTAGATCCACCGTAGCTTGAATTGAAAGAGTTGGTTGCTTAAAAGGAGGTCGAGGTGTTCTCCCAAGGGGGAGATGGTGTGCTCCGATACCAAGACCATCTTTGTGTTCTGGATGTGGATGATCTTAGAAGGGTGATCATGAGTGACACTCACAACTCTCATTATTCTATTCACTCCGATTCTACCAAAATGTATCGGGATTTGAAGGAAGTATATTAGTGGGATGGTATGAAGAAGGACATAGCTAAGTTCGTATTCGAATGTCCAAGTTGTCAATAATTGAAGGTAGAGCACAAAAGGCCCGGTGGCTTGGCTCATGATATTGAGATTCCCACATGGAAGTGGGAAGATGTGAATAAAGATTTTGTGGTGAAGGTAATTTGACTCCATTTGGGTCATCGTTTTTCGGATGACTAAGTTGTCTCATTTCCTATCGGTCAAGACTACCTATAGCACGGAGGATTACACAAGATCGTACATCCAAGAATTGGTGAGATTGCATGGTGCCCCCAGGTCCATCATATCGTATCATGGCACCCAATTCACTTCCCACTATTAGAGATTATTTCATAAGAGACTTGGAACTAATTAAGTTGAGCACCGCTTTTCATCCTCAAATTGATGGGCAAGCTGAGAGGACTATTCAGACCTTAGAGGATATGTTGAGGGCTTGTGTGTTGGAATTCAAGGGTAATTGGGATGATCACCTTCCAGTAATTGATTTTTCCTATAATAATAGCTTTCATGCTAGCATTAGTATGGCACCATTTGATGCCTTGTATTGGAGAAGGTGTAGGTCACCAGTGGGGTGGTTTGAATTGGGAGAAATGGCATTGATTAGAACTCTGATTTTGTGTTGGAGTCCATGGAAAAGGTGAAAGTGGTTAGAGAAAGGTTGAAGACGGCATAAAGTCGCCAAAAGTCCTATTCAGATGTTAGGAGGAGGGATCTTAAATTTCATGTTGGTGATTGGGTGTATATGAGGTTTCGCCTATGAAGGGTGTGATGTATTTTTGTAAGAAAGACAAGCTAAGTCCCTGGTATTTTGGCTCTTATGAGATCGTTGAACGAGTTGGGAGCGTGGCATACAGGTTGGAGTTGCCCCTAGACTTGAGTTTCATCCACCCCGTCTTCCATGTGTCTATGTTGAGGAAGTTAGTCGGTGATCCTGGCACTATTGTGCCTTTGGAAGGAATAGAGATTGAGAAGAACCTATCTTATGAGAAAGTCCCGATAGAGATTTTGGATAGACAAGCGAAGCAGCTTCGTAACAAGGATGTGGCTTCGTGAAGGTACTTTGGAGAAATCAACACATGGAGAGTGTTACATGGGAGATGGAGTTGGACATGATGATGCGATATACCTATCTTTACAAATCTACTCAAGCCTAAGGTGCTAGGTTATTCTTCTTCTAAATAGTCCTAATTATTTCACTCTGGGGTCTCATGACATGACATGCATACATGTGCACGAAAATGATTTTCATGATATTTTGAATGATTTGGATACATTTTGATATGGGTTTTAAAGACTTTATGATCTTCAAATGATGAACTATGTATTGCACCTTGTCTTCGGATGTTTCATGTCCTAAGTCAAGCTTTCAAGCCTTGTCGTTGCATATTTGGGGATAAATGTTACCGAGGGGAGATGATGTAAGGACCTAGATATTTTGTGAACGACTTTATCGGATCTCATAATGTTGTCCAGGGAGAAACTTTGACCAAGTGTCGCTCCATGGGAGGCCCACACGGCCAGTGTGAAGCCACACGGACCGTATGGCCTTCAGTGGAGAGGTACTTGGCAAAACTTTTGATTACAGGGATTTGACAGAGAGTTACGGACCAAGTGTGGGCACATGACCACTCATAAGGTTTGTATGGTGTGTTACGAGCTGTGTGGACCACTGTGTAAGCTCGCAACGTGAACTTTGTCTAAGTACGAAATTACCATCTCATAACTTTTCTATGCAAGAATTTTTTTAAGTGTCGTCTCACTGCCTTTCACACGACCTGTGTAGCGTCACACAGGTCGTGTAGTCGTCCGTATGGTACCTCTTTGCTTCAGAAAATTATAAGTGTGGAACATTGCAAAAATTTATTCAAGTGTTACCTCACGGGCAATGCTCACGGGCCACGAAGCCTCTCACGGACCGTGTAGGTCCTACTGAAGCCGTGATGGCCCATATTCCACCCGTTTCATTAATGGATTTTATGTAAATTTGGATTATTTATTTGTGCTTTATGACCTTTCTTCCTATCCTAGACCCCAAAATAAGCTGATACCATTCCATTCTAATTCATTCTCATTGAAAACACTCTCACTCAAAAAACAATTCCTAAAAATGCTCTCTAAGTTCTTCTCTCAAGATTCAAGCTAGGGTTCAATCGAGGTTCAACTTCAAACTAGATTCTTCTCAATTTTAGCCTATCAATCAAGGTATGTGGGATTGATTCTTGGTCGCTGTCAACCAAGAAGACCCAAACTCTTTTCAATTGATTTACATGAAATTAAGCTTACTTTAAATGTGGATTTTCATTATTTGATCTTATTAAATCCAATTGGCGTATGCGATGTACTTTATTTATGATTTTAAGTTATTTTTAGACCTATTATGATGATTTACATTGAGGTTATGAAGCTATGAAGATGCATGTCCTCTTTAAAGCCTGATTTACGCATGGATGATCAACATTATGATTTAAATGTGAATTTAGTTATGGGTTTACTTTGATTCCATATTAAAATGTTGATTTTAGCTTGAATCTATATTACCCATGTTATTCTCACATCATGCATTGCATTTGCATTCATGAACATTAGTCTTTTTGGAAATTATGAAGTGGGTTAAGCTCAATTATGTTTTATGAAATGATTTTGATAAGATTATGCTATGAAAAGAATTTGATCACATATATGTCAATGATTATGGTTTACCTATGAACATTTTGGGTGCTTGCACCATTCCGTATTTATAACCGAGCTAGTCCTATGCATCAATATTACAACTACAAGCTATGATTTGACATTTGAGCCTAAATGTGCATTGATCGTATTTGAAATGACTATTGCCTTTTTGAATGTATATCTATATCTACTATATGTACTCTTGTGGGATGTTGACTTAGCCCCGATCGATTGGGGGTGTCAGGGCTATCCCCAAGGGTCCTCTCCATTTTCTCAAACTATGTGCCTAGCATATTTATGAGAATCCTATTCGAAATAGGATATGTTCCCGTAAAGAAGGTTGCTTCATACGAAATAGGAGATGTTCCCGTAAGGTGAAGTATTATGTTATGATATGAAAATCCTTTTCGAAATGAGAGATGTTCCCATAAGGGGGCTGCTTCATACAAAATGGGTTTCCGTAAGGTGAAGTATGGTTTACCTTTGGCAAGTAGACCACCTCTATACCTGTGAGGGGATTTCATCGGGATTCCATGTAGTAGCTCACTTGGTCTTACTCTTGTCGGTAGAGGTCACATCCCTGCTAAATATGAATATCATTACATTCATGCTTGACGAATTTCATAACATTTTGTATACTAGTCTTCCTTGGATATATGATTCTTTCTATATTATGTGCCCTTGTCATCTAACATTGAAATGCAAGTTGATGAGTTATATGCCTTGCATGCCAGCATACTTAGTACATTCAAACGTACTAACACATACTCTATGCCTCCATGGTTTTACCATGTAGGAACCAAGCACTACGACTATCCACTGCTTGATGAGTAGCACAATTCATAAAGTTGAACTTGTGGTGAGTCCCATCCTCCAAGGGGCAAGCCACCTCCCTTCTACCCATGTTATCCTATATCTACTTTCTCATTTTAGAGTTAGCCTGGGACATGTCTTAGCCCCCGTTCTATCTTATGACTAGAGGCATTGTTGGACATCTTGTAGACCCTCATAGAATTTATATATGCTATGTGTTGTATATGGAACTTATGTTTTTGGTTATCTATTGGAAATGACCATTATGGATCGATTATGGAAATATGATATGTATGCATATTTGTTGTGGAAATGTGGAACGTCCTAAGTCCCGTTTACCCCTATAGAGTGAGTCCTACTTACCCGCCCCCTTAGTTCTTATATGTTATGTGCTATGTGAATTCTTGTAAATCCTTTTCCCCTCTATGTCCCCATAGCGTGAGTTTAACATACCCATCCCTTAGTAATATGTGTTTATTATTTGATTTAGATTTGAATACTTTGAGGCTTTTTTGGGGACTCTTGGGTTCCCTTCGCCACGTCACTTCTAGACCCTAAACTCAGGTCATAACAATGGGTCTACCTTCTGGGCTTATGGGAGCTTGTGGGGTGTTCAAGCTTAGACACTAGGGCCTAACATCCATGCACAACTGATCTGTGATCATGTGATACTGGGAGCTGGGTTATATTGTGATTCAATTGATCTGCTTGTGTGCGGGTGTACCTTCTAGGCTTGTGGGGGATCAGTTGGGGTTCAACCATAGATATTAAGGCATACACCTGCGTATAGCACTATGACTTAGTTGGGGGAAGTTGTGGTATAATATTACACAGTTTTTGTTAGTTGATATCATTGGTCATCACATGGGTTGGTTCAGGTTATCATTGTTCATCACTTAGATTGGTTCAGTTATTATTGTTCATCTCCGTGGATGGCTGGATTATGGTTTGAGGGTTGCCTTACATGTTGCTTCCTCAATTTGAGTTCTTATTTGGCTAAACCTGCTGCAGTTCTTTATATTTGACTCTTCTAGATTTACTGCATTTAACTCGGTCGGCCGATTTAGGATTCGGGAGTGCATATGAGACTTCTTTTTAGGTGAGCATCGGCAGCTGTGGCTTTATCGTAGTCTCCCTACCTTCGATGACCGTCTCTTTCTTTCAGACTTTTGCCTTGTGTAGTAGTGCTATGTATTTGTAGGTGCACTCCTTGTTTGTATATTATTATAGTTATTGATATATGTGTATGGTGATGTCCTTGTGTCTATTGTAGCTCTGCACAGTGACTTTCACGTTCTCGGTAGGTTGTGGGGTTGACTAAAGATCTAGGATAGGTATCCTGGAGTTGGTTAATCGACTTTCCTGTAAGTGGGACCTAACGGGCACTATCATGACCGAGACCGGGCCGTGACAAACTAATGGTGTGGTTGTTGGCTACAATAACCTATGTTGTGTTACTTGGATCCCTTTTCTAGATGGAGATAGTTTATATTTCATCAATGGAATTCACCATCTTTGTGTTGAGCATACCATCATGGAATAAAGTTTTTAGTACCCTGAGTTTTGCGATTCTAATGCTTTTTTGCTTGTTGTCATATTTGCACTGTTGTAAATTAATAAAACTGTTCTTGTTAAATAGTTCCATATTTTGATCCTTGATAGTGACTTTGATCATGCTGCTAAATTGATAACCATAATTCGTTCAACTTCACATACATATTAATATACTAGTTTTGATGCACATATATTGCACGTGAATGTCAAATCATATAGTGCATTATTTTCAAATAATGTTAGTGTTACTAAATAAATTTAAGTAAATAATTATAATTCAAATAGTTAAGTATAAGTTTCTATGAATGGTGAAGGAAGAAGGTATCAATTAGAAGACCATTTTTTGTTTCCTCTTGTGAAAGACAAAAAAGGGTCTCGAAAATCAACATGAAGGAAATTGAAGAAACATTGCCGTGGGTGTGATTTTTATAGAATTTTCAAAGTTGATTGTTTTGTATTACGAAATACATGTATTTATCTTGCGATCACTTGTGAATTATCATGACAATTGTTTGCCTTGTATGTAGAAGAGGGAAAAAAGTGAACTCAATTTTGAAAGACAAGTTGGTTGTAAGGAGGGGAGCTTTAATTTTCAGACCTTTTGCTGGAAAAATATATGAACTCAAGTTTGAATAAACCGTGGATGATTTCAAATCTTATTTTTGGAGAAGAATAAATGTGTTGTGCAACTTGTTTTTTAGTAGCGAAGGTATTTTTCTCATTTTAAAAGAATTTATTTTCTTTAAAAAAATTATTTATCAATAATTTTAAGTAAGAAAATTGTAAAATATTTTGTTTATACCAAACACACTAAAGTTTTATATATCAAAAGCCAAAAATAAAAGTTCACTAAATTGTAACAAATTTTCTTCAATATAAAAATTTGAAAAGAAAACAAAAAGAGAAATAACACTAGATAACGCTCAAGAAATTGTGCACATCAAGTAGAAAATCTGCATCCACCCTCTACAGACTATAATACATAAACATATTGTTAAATAAATAAAAAGAATAAAAAATTCTTCTTTCAATTTACAAGCTCTAAATGATTAAACTCTCTGATTATTATCGAAAATAATGCTCTTTGTTTTGCTGGCTACAAGAAAAGTTCTTCATGGCTTAATCAATGGAGAAAATTATTGTCCTCTTTGATACTAACAAAGAAGACAAAAATGCATGACATATATTTTTAGCCGGATTGCTATATTATTTTTTAAAAAATATGTTTTTCTTTTTGACAAATTTATTAGTTTTAAGATATCGAATTAAAATGAATATCTTTTATTATATACCAGTCTTTAGACACGTGTATGGGACGTGTACACCTATCATGTAGTACTCAATTTATAATTATTTAGACGTTGAAATTTTGACAGCTCTATCTTAATTTTAGTGCTCATTTCTTTCTAGTCTCTATAACCACACCATAAAAAAGGTCATAAATTCTAGTTTCTTTGCACATGCATTTCATGTGTATGTTGAATTATATATTAAATACTATTTTAAAATAAATATAAACATTATTATAGTAATATTTTGAGTATTTTTGTAAAATAAATATAAACTGAACTGGAACTGGAATTGAAATCATGACTCGTTTTATGCTTTCTGGGATTTAAGTTCTTCATTACCATGTCACCCTTAGCTAAATGTGAAAACATTTTGTAATATAATCTCTAGTTTTTATGGTTTCATACATCTACTACTTTGTAGGCTTCATTGTGAACTTTTGCTTTCATATTAGAAGTTCGTTATAGCTTATTACAAATTGTATTCTTTGCCTCTTGTATTCGTATTCACAAATCGAGTTTAATGGCTCTTTGAATTAGATACGATTGCAACAATGACTATTCACACTCCTCCTCAACGTAGGGTTAAACTAATGCAATTTGACAAGGATTATCATGTATAATGTTTGCAAGTTTAGTAGCGTTCTTCATACATATATTATCAAAATCTCCTTCCCATCACATTTTTGTCTTCCTATTCCTTTTTAGGAAAAATCTACACGTATTTTCTTTTGTTGTTAGTTGACAAGAAATTAATTCTTGCCTTTCTCAAATTTATTGAGCAGAAGAATCACTACTAAAATAAGATATTTTCCGATTATGATCGCCGACTACAAATATGTAGTCGGAAGTTTGAATAATTTTTCGACTACTGTCATCGGAATATATATTTTATGTTATTATATTTTTTTAGAATACCAACCAATTTTCGACTACTGAAGTCAACATTTTGCGAAATAAAATTAATAAAATAATTGACCAATTTTTCGATTGTTGTAGTCGAAAATTTACTTAAATAAATAAAAAATAAATTTAAATGACAGTAAGCCATATATTTTTTTAATTAAATGCGGAAAAGAAAAATTCCCCCAAAATATATTTCCTTCCAAAAGTTTGTCCCCCAAAATTTTGTCCCCCCAAAATAAAAGAAAACTCTTTTTTAAATAAAGAAAAGAAAGAAAACTTTTTTAAAAATAAACGCTATTAAAAATAAAAGCTTTTTAACTTCTTTTTCCCAAAAAGTTTTCAAAGCTTCATCAGATTAAGAGAATTTTTTTTTTTGGGGAAGAAGCATCTTAAATCCTTCTGCTAAAGAGAAGCATCTTAAATCCTTCTGCTCAACCCGACCCGCGGTACGGATCTGTTCAGTTGTCCGGAACTTGACGGAAACAACGACCACGACGAAGAAGAATGAGATTTCTTCAGATTTGAACAAGATTTTTGGTGGTTAGTATAACTTTGATTTGTGTTCTTCAAGTTTTAATCCCCATCACTGTTGAATACTTTTAATTTGAGCTATAACATGTGGGTATTTTGTTTTCTATTCTTCAAATACTCCTCTGCTTTGTGCTTGTAGTGTAAAGTTATGGGTTTTACACAGATGATATTTTCTTCTTGATTTGAAGTTGATGTGATCTGGAAAAAAAGAAGTTTTTTCTTTTAGTAATTTGGAGTTGAATTTTTTATGGCTTTCTGGCTGTTGAAGCTGATTTTAGGTCTTCATTCAATCTTCGATTTGCTGTTTTCTTGAAGTGTGACATGTGCATATTTTCTTTCATATGCTTCAAATACCCCCTCTACTTTGTGCTTGTAGTGTAAAGTTATGGGTTTTGTGGATCCTTAGTGTAAAATAGAGATTTGCCTAATTTCAAAGAAGTGCTTATGAGAAAGTCCACATTTTCATCTCCATGTCAAGCACCATCACGAAAGATGACGTCATCAAGGAAGCTGTCTAGTGGGAATGAAAACTCATTTCTTAAACTGGATTTGATATTGCAAGCTCAAGCACTGTCAGCACCAACTCCTAATGGAACTTCTATGACTACATTACCTGCATTTTTTAAACCTTTGCAAAAGCCAAGAAACAAGTTAAATAGGCCTTTAGTGGATACTTAAATATACGAGAAGAGCAAACTCTCTTCCGAGAGTCATTTGCCTAAAAAGAGATTATCTCCTGAGTACATACATGATGATGATTTTGCCTAAAACTTGGTTCGTTTGTGTTTTTTTTCGTTTGTTTCGATTTTACCGTGTTATATGCATTAAGAATTCCCCAAGCTCTTGCTATATAGTCAATTATATCTGCTCCTCATTAATGAACTGAAGTAGCTCTCAATAGAGAGAAATTTGATTAATGAAAATATTTGCACCGATGACATTGGTAAAATTTGGTGGTTTGTCTCGTTCTTCTGGCCTCAATTCAGGTAACATTTGCATTATTCAATTCCATGCTTTGCAAGTATTTCATATTTTCTCCCATTATGGCATGTTGGAAAGACACTTCTTGATATGCCCTGAAGTTTGTTGATGGGAATTTAGTTGTAGTTGTCCACCTTGTGATCCCCTATGTTTTCTATTCCTTTTCGTTATGTGGCTCTGTATTATAAGGAAAAAAACATATACGACAAGAATGAGAAGTTTATATATTGATGTTGATTTTATCTTCAAACAAAAGCTGAAGTTCTCTTACAATGTAAACAGAGAAAATATTGAACACTATTCTCTTTATCTCAGTTGTCCAAAATTTTAAGAATATAGTTTCTCAATGTTTTATTCAAATTCATCCTTTCTCTTCTTGCTTCTTTATGATGTTTGCCTTGATTTTGCTTTTTAAAGTTACTTTTCTATTGTTCTCTTCAATTCTTTAAGATTCAAGGTAACTTTGGAGAATATAGATTGGAATTTTCTTTGTCTTGCTTTGTTGTTAGAATAAATCACTATTCGGTATTGTCATGACCTAAAATGGGGTCATGACTAAAGGACCACTTAATTCCAATCCCAATAATAAATGTACCCTAGAAGGAGAGAAATCCAATAAACAAATAGTCACCACATAAAAATAATATCCCAAAACCTGGTGTCACGAGTATAAAGGGCATCTAATAACTAACTAAAGAAATAAATGCATCTCAGTCTTCGAAAAAAAATAAAGACTAAACAACTAAGATAGAATCCAATGGAAGCTCGAAGCCCTGAGTCTCACCACTAGATCTGGTATGAACCAAGTGCACGAGCAATTCAACTACCACGTGGATAATCCTAACGAGAATCTGCGGGGGAGAAAGGAGTAGGGGTGAGTATACATAATATGTATCCAGTAGGTTTAACCGACTGGGAATTCGAAATTGAATAAGCTATGAAATAATCTAGGAACGCTTCCACCTGCAACAGGAAAACCAGTCCGGCATTGGTGACACCAATTTATATTGAACGACACGAATAAAGTAAGCATATAATTTAAAGACAAACCCTAAAACAACCACAAGTAGTATAATGAAATGGTATGCAATGTCATGCAATGCAATGTAATGCAAGGTGGTATCAAGACCATCGCACAGCCTGTCATATACACCCCCGTCGAGCTAAGGATCCCAGACTAAGGGGACCCATGGGGACCTCGCAGGCCATATACCTCAATCACAATATATCAACTACCTTGCCACCTAAGTGCCCGCGGTCAAGGACTCATGATAAAAATTCACCATTCACAACTTCCCAGAATGCCATGACATATAGTATGAGGATGTATACAACCAAGACACAATTATGGAAGTGATATTCTTCTCAATAAGCACAATAAATATCAAAGTTCTCAAAGTTTATCAATTATAATATTCACCCTCTTTTATACATATTTGAATACAATTCTCCTTTAAATTATTTCACCAAAATTAGCAACCCGACACATGATGCGATCCCATCCCATAGATTATCACATAAGGATATTCAATAACTCAGTCTCATCCCAAAGAAGGATAGCCAAACCTACCTCAATGTCGAAATCGCACCCGAACACTTCTACCGAATGGACCAAATCTTGAATTCAACTCCCACAATGAAAATTCTCTATCAAGAATGGAACATACACATCACAAGGAGTCCAATAACACCCATATTATTATATGTCTAACGTAGGCCAAAAACCCATCCAATTTCATAATCAATTTTCTAAATTTCAAGCCTAGTATTAGATCTTAATTCCTCCAAATAGCATAATTCCAATGATACTTACATATTACAACACCCTTAACATCTAATTACCCATAGTAATATATGAAAACTTAAATTATAATATAGTAATTAAAAAGATAAATTAAAAAGGTTACTGGATGGAACCAATATGAAACTAAAATTCAATTGTAGAATTATGTCATATATATAGCTCCTAACTAATTCATCCAATCATTAGCTCCTCACATATTAACATTGATATTTTTACAACTTAGGCAGTGTGTGACTATATTGTTTCACGCAAACCAATGCCACTTAGTGCTTCACTTTCTAAAGTTCTAATACATAAATATAATATATAATACTAATACCATGCAACTTTCTCATAATTTCATCAACTTAACCTCACCTGAAGCCGACAGTTTTGCTTCTCTCACGAGTTCGCCCCTCCCGAAACTGCACGAACAACCAATTTCATTCAACCCTAATCTCCTTCATTTCTTTCTATCCTTTATTTAATTAAGTAATCCACTACTTATTTTTACATAATAGTCTAAGTAGTATAGGATGTTTAAACAACTTAACTCTTTAGTCCACGAGTTGATTTAAATGTCTAAACTTAACCATAAACTAAATAACCATAGCTATCAAATAGTCCAAAATACCCATTTAAAATTCACGAGAAGGATATTTCAAGAAAATAAGAGGACTTATTTTTAAAATAATCCAACGGGTCATTACATCATCCGCCACTAAAAATCATGTTCGTCCTCGAACATAAGGTAGAAGGAAGTACCTGAAGTTTCAAAAGTTGAGGATATTGAACATGCATATTTGACTCTGTCTCCCAAGTAGCCTCTTCAATAGGTCGATGTCGCAACTGAACCTTAACTGAAGCAATCTCCTTAGTTCTGAGCCTACGAACCTGTCTATCTAGAATGGCTACGGGCTCCTCCTCATAAGTCAAATCCGGACCCAACTCTATGGTATCATAAGAAATAATGTAAGACTCATCTGGTATGTATTTTCGGAGCATAGAGACATGGAATACTGGATGAACAGCTGACCATCTAGGTGGCAAAGCCAACTCATAAGCAACCTCACCTACTCTCCGAAGAATCTTGAACGGGCCAATAAACCTCGGGCTAAGCTTGCCCTTCTTCCCAAACCTCATCAGACCCTTCATAGGTGATATCTTCAACCACACATGCTCGCCAACCATAAACACCAACGGACGAACTCTCTTATCAGCGTAGCTCTTCTGCCAACTCTGGGCTATCAATAGTCAACTCTGGATCAGGCGCACTCGCTCCATAGCATCTCTGAGCAAATCAGTGTCTAACGCCTCGACGGTGACTGAGTCGAACCACCCAATAGGTGATCAACATCTATGCCCATACAACGCCTCAAATGGTGTCATCTGAATACTAGAGTGATAACTGTTATTATAAGCAAACTCCACTAAGGGTAGGTGTTGGTCCCATCGAACACCAAAATCAATCACACAGGCCCTAAGCATGTCCTCCAACACTTGAATGGTCTGCTCTGACTGACCGTCTGTCGGAGGATGAAATGTCGAACTCATGTCTAATCGTGTACCCAACCCATGTTGCAGTGCCTTCCAAAATCGGGAGGTAAACACCGAACCTCTATCTGATACAATAGAGATAGGCACCCTAGGCAATCTAACAATCTCACGTATATAGATCCTAGCTAGCTGCTCCGCACTGTGGCTAGTCCTCACTGGAATGAAATGAGCTAATTTGGTCAACCTGTCTACAATCACCCAAATAGAATCAAACTTGCCCAACGTCACGGATAATCCAGTCACAAAATCCATGGTAATACGCTCCTACTTCCACTCGGGAATGGGCATTCGCTGCATCGGACCCCCTGGCTTTTGATGCTCATACTTAACCTGCTGACAATTCAAACACTTAGCCACAAACTCCACAATGTCCCTCTTCATTCCACACCATCAATAATGTTGCTTCAAATCATGAAACATTTTTGCTACACCAGGGTGAATGGAATACTTAGCACAATGAGCCTCCTCAATTATCAAGCGAACCCAATCACCTACCTTAGGCACACAAATGCGCCCATTAATTCTCAAAACTCCCTCAGAATCAAGAAAAGCTGACTTAGCTTCACCCCTCAACACTTTGTCTCGAATCACACATAATTTATCATCATCAAACGGGTGAGCACGAACCTGATCCATCAATGTAGATCTAGCCTCGACGAAGGCCAACACACTGTGAGATGGGGAGATATCAAGTCTGATCAACTGTCTGGACAAAGACTGAAAATCTAAAGCTAAGGACCTATTTTCCGCTCTAAGATATGCCAAACTACCCATACTAGAAGGATTCCGGCTCAAGGCATCCGCTACCACATTAGCCTTGCTAGGGTTATAGAGAATAGAGATATCGTAATCTTTCAGCAACTCCAACCATCTGTGCTACCTCATGTTCAAATTAGGTTGAGAGAAAATACACTTGAGCTATGATGGTCCGTAAAGATCTCGCAATGCACCCCATAGAGATAATGCCTCCACAACTTCAAAACAAATACCACCGCAGCAAACTCCAAATCATGAGTAGGGTAGTATCGCTCATGGACCTTCAGTTGTCGCGAAACATAAGCTATAACTCTTCCTCGCTGCATCAACACTCCACCTAAACCAACACCATAAGCATCACAATAAACAACAAAGGCTACCCCTTCCTCGGGCAATGCTAAAATAGGTGCTGAAGTCAATAACTCCTTGAGCCTCTGGAAGCTCGCCTCACATTCATCGGTCCATAGAAATGAAACTTCCTTCTGAGTTAATTTAGTCAAAGGAGTTGTGATAGAGGAGAACCCCTGGACAAATCGACGATAGTAACCTGCCAGCCCAATAAAACTTCGAATCTCAGTCACTGAAGTGGGTCTCACCCAATCACGAACTGCTGCAACCTTGGTTGGATCAACCATAATACCATCCTGTAATGACCCTGAACATGGTTTTGACTTTTTGAGCCCGAAACTAGTTTAAATGAGTTTTCTCGGGTTTCGGCCAAGGAGGCCTCAAATTCAAATTCTAATGATTCCATTGGATCCGGAACATCAATTTTGGTCTCGAAGGACCCTTCGTTCAGTTTCTGAAGCTTTCGAGTGTGCTTTGGTCCTTTCGATAATTTTCGATATTGGGAAATGAGACCCACATTGGAACAAAATGACCTCCGATGAGAATTTCGACTACACCATTGAGTCCAAAATATCATTTCCGATCAAATTTCATATATGGAATGTATTTTTCCGACTACGGGTGAGGCCGGAGCGTTGAATTTAAGTTTGAGAGTTTGCTGGAAATGCTGAAGCGGGGATGACGTGGCCCAATCAGGCTCAGCCACGTGGCAGGTGGTGCAATATAAAAAAAAAACGCAGATTTTCTCAAAAAATTTCTGGGTTTCTCCCAAACTTCAATCAATGATTTCTCCCTCGATTTTGGCCCGATTTGGGTGATTCAAAAGGCTAAATCGCGTATTTTTCCGAGAGGAACACCATGGGAGTTTCAGAAATTAATTTTGGCGCGCCGTTTGAGGTAAAATTTGCTTTATTCGCTGGTTCAGATATCTTTTTTTGGAGACTTTAAATATGAGATTTCTACCTCGTTTTAGCTCCATTTTTGAAACGGTTTTCGCCATTGAATTTCTTATTACTGGGAGAACATTTTTATGTATAAATTTTCAGATTTCCGACGATTTTTTTTGGTGACGAAATTTTTGGACCATTTTGCCCTTTTCACCGAATTAATTGATTTTAGTATCCTTAGATTCGTTATGTGATTGAGATGTTATACTTGAATAGATTTGGTGATTTGGAGTATCGTAGAGAGGGAAAAGCTTCAGAACTCACATGATTCAAGACTTTATTGAGGCAAGTGGGTTTCTAATCTTTTGTTAAATATGTTGAACCTTGTATGCTCTAATGTGTATAGAATTGAGTATTTTGGGATAGAGATGGATTAATGTAGGCTTTGATCAAAATATTTTGAATTGAATAATTATTTCTATGGTGATATTTGACTTGTGAATTAATTGTGGAAGTAAATTTTAGGGAAAATAATGAATTATTCGATATTGATATCGAATTGGTACTTGTTTTTGAGATATATTGTTGTGGTTGGTGATTATGAGTTGATTTGTTTGTGAACTTCATCTCATGTTCATTCATTCTATGTCACACATAATTTTCATTGATTCTGGATATTGATATGAGTGAGATGGTAAAGGAAAAAAAGAAATTGGGGCCGAGGACTTTACCGGTTGAGATGTGATGCCAAGGTCTTTGCCGGCGATATTGTGATGCCGAGGTCTTTGCCGGCGATGTTGTGATGCCGAGGTCTCTGCCGGCGATGTTGTGATGCCGAGGTCTTTGCCGGCGATGTTGTGATGCCGAGGTCTTTGCCGGCGATGTTGTGATGCCGAGGTCTTTGCCGGCGATATTGTGATGCCGAGGTCTTTGCCGGCGATATTGTGATACTGAGATCTTTGCTATTGATATTGTGATGCCGAGGTTATTGCCGGCAATTATTGCATAAGCATTGCATCTCATCCTTGCATATTGATGTTGTGATGTCGAGGTCATTGCCGACAATTATTGCATAAGCATTGCATCTCATCCTTGCATACTATTATGTGGCATAGTGTTATTCATGTGATTGATTATGTTATCACTTGTGAGTTATGGCTTGTGATTTGATAATTGTGATGTACTGAAAACTATCTTTATTGTGTATTATGTGTTGCTGGGCTGGGACTTTTCTGAGTGCAGGTTTGTAGTTCGGCGGTATGTGGTTGGGTGTGAAGGAGTTACTTGGTTCTTGATTATTTTACTCTAGGTTAGTTCCATTTGCTGAGTACCGTGTTGTTTTTGGTACTCACCCCTTGCTACATTTTTGTAGGTTGCATGCGAGCCCGGTCCCTTTAGTTAGAATGTCCTCATTTCAGGATCGAGCTTCCGGATTATCCTTAAGGTAGCTGCTTATCTCATCGGTGGACCTTCAAGGAATCCATTATTATGTTACGTCCTATTTGAGGACTAGACATTTGAGACATTTATTTGATTCGAGTACTATGTATTTAGAGGCTTGTACATGTGACACCAGTTCTGGGATGGTTGTAGTTTGATCTTCCTATGATTATTTGTCATATTAGACTATTTTTCTCTTCCGCTATTATTATTATGTTTGTATCAGTAGGTATTTGGCTGACTCGCCTTAGTGGGTTAGATGAGTGCCATCACGCCCGAATTTCGGGTCGTGACACATCCTTAGTCACCACATGACATAAAAAGGTCACAGACTTGAGCCAAAACTCGCATTTGGAGAATTTAGCATACATTTTCTCCTCACGCAATCTCTAGGGCACGACCCTCGGGTGACGATCATGGTCCGCCTCACTCTTGGAATACACCAATATGTCGTGAAAAAATACAATCACAAAGGAATCCAAGTAAGGTCTGAACACTCGGTTCATCAACTCCATAAAAGCGGCAGGGGCATTAGTCAGCCCAAACGACATAACCACAAACTCATAGTGCCCATATCGAGTCCTAAAAAATGTCTTCGGGATGTCTGACTCCTGGACCTTCAACTGGTGATACCCTGACCTCAAATTAATTTTTGAGAACATTGAGGCACCCTGAAGTTGATCAAATAAGTCATCAATACGAGGCAAGGGATACTTGTTCTTGATGGTCACTTTGTTCAACTGACGATAGTCAATGCACATTCTCATAGTACCATCCTTCTTCTTTACGAACAACACCGGTACACCCCAAGGTGACACACTAGGTCATATAAACCCCTTATTCAACAAACCTTCTAGTTGCTCCTTCAATTCCTTTAACTCTGCAGGGGCCATTCGATATGGAGAAATGGATATGGGCTTAGTGCCCGGCTCCAAATCAATGGCAAAGTCAATGTCGCGATCTGGAGGAACACCTAGTAGATCAATGTCGTGCGTGATTATTGTAGGTCTCGGTACATTGCGTGGTTTGAAATTCTATCCAACTCAGAGGTAATAGATTCAAGGGATGAACGTGTGGTCAACCTTGGATTGTCCCTTTATTCGAAACGATTTAAGTGTGGATGAGGTCCGATGAGGTATGTCAAAGGTTAGTATCGAACCGAGAAGTTGAATTGAAGGAGCAACTTTAAGATCTCTTGAGTTAAGAGTTCACATGCCCTAGTGTGTCTTCATGGGGTGCCTGTTTTATTTGTAAAGAAAAAATGATGATTCTATGAGAATGTGTGTTGATTACAGATAGTTGAAAAAGTAACCATTAAGAAGAAGTAACCTCTCCCTATAATTGATGATCTATTTTACTAGCTTCAGGGTGAAATCATGTTTTCCAAGATTGATTTGAGATCTGAATATCATCAGCTAAGGATTAAGGATTCTAACATTCCTAAGCTAGCATTTCGGACGAGGTGTGGGCACTATGAGTTCCTTATGATGTCCTTTGGGATAACCAATGCCCTTGCCGCATTTAGAGAGTTGATGAATGATGTATTTCAACTATATCTGGGTTTTTTTTTTGTTTTATTAATGATATATTGGTCCGCTTCAATGCCAAAGAGGATCATGAGCGGCATTTGAGGATTGTACTTCAATAAATTAGAGAGGAGAGGTTATGGCCAGTTTTTCCAAATATGAGTTCAGCTGAGTTCGGTGGCATTTCTGGGTATGTTGTTGTTGTATCTTATATCATCTGGGAAGGCCAATAGGGTGGATAATGCTTTGCGTAGGAAGGCCTCAAGCTTGGGGGGTCTAGTAGCTATTCAGGTAAAGGAGTGACCATTAGCTAGATATATTTAGAAATTGACCAATGGATTGGTAAGAGTGTAGACTTCAGTGTCGAGGGTGGTGTTTTCCTAGTCTACTAGATGTCCGGGTGATTTGTAAATGTGGCATAGCGTCATTAATGTAATGACTATGTTATCGATGTAATAATTATGGGATTGAGGGTTGATTGGTATGGACAGAGGATGACATTGTTTTTACTAAAATCAGGACCTCTACTAAGTCTTTTTGGAGTGGGTATGTTGCACGAATGACTATGATACAACTGCTATGGTGGTGTCTATGTCTATTTAGATAGGGCTATGGGTTGTGTTGCTTCTACTACCCATCTTTTCTATGGAAGAAGGTATATTGTTTGGTAAGAGATGAATTCAATGAGACAAAAGTGTGGACCATTTGAGCACCAACTTCTCCGAGAATATGGTGCATTCTAGTGGTGAATATGGTGGGACTTTTGATGTGGTACGAATAATATACAAGGACAGAGGCATTGATCATTGAGTGCAGACACTAGTTACTAAGGAGTTATGAATTGTTGTACTTCCTCAGGTAGTGGAGTTTGGCATTATCGTTATATTTGAGGAGAAACTATTTGGTTGTTACTATGGATGCTTGGGTTTGGAATCAATTATAAGGAAAATTGTAGTGGTGAATCATAGATGAGTATTAATATGTTTAAGTGTGATTTTATTCCATAGATCTATATGGGGATTGGTGACCTCATTGTAAGCTAAGAGGAGTGCTTTGATATCGAGATAACAAGCATATAGACTAATAAGGTTTAGACGAGTTCACTTGTATAAATGGAAATGGAAATGATTGTGAGAAAGTACATATGGATAATTGGTTGAGTCAGTAAATTTTACTGGTATGACTTGGGATTGGGCTACCATATCAATCATAATAACAGTTTTATTATATGTCATGACTTTAGTTGCCGGATTCGACTATGGTAAGATAGTTACACTGGTATCAGCAAGGTTAAAAGATTGTTTGGTAAGGTATGAGAGAAGAGTCTACATGGGTTGGCTCGAGTGTGAGAATGGATTTCTTTAAGGTATTCAACTCAGTGACTAGTATGTCTTGGGTTGCGAGTAACGAGTATGACAACGTATATGAGAAAGCGATTGATGAAAAAGTAGGGTATGCAATCTCTAAAGATCTTCAAGATGTATATTAACCATGATTGAGAAGGAAATCAACTGCATAGTGTGAATTGGGATCCAGGATTTCATGGTACGTTGCGTTCACGATAAATGATTTTGTCAATGTATGGATTAGTCTAATGAGATAATCGGTTATGTTGGTTACTGAACGTTTTTGAAGGGTTTTGAGCTTGTCTTCGATTATAGATTCTGTTACTTTTGACGGTGAAGGGACTAGATGAAGTTTCATTTGAGTAGTTTGGTGTAAAGTAAAAGACAATCCGTTGTGGAAGTTTTTCTAAGAAAGTATAACAATACATGGGTTAGGACCGAGTACATAAGCCTTGGGCATCAAAGAGTTTGAGCACCTAGGATTAGGCCATGAATATGGGTTTAGAATTCAAACATCCTCGCAACATTTATGACAGATACAAGTCAAGAAAAGTAAAGGAAAGTAGACATTGTATATGGGTCCGTGGTTCAGAGTTGTAAATTGTATGGATTCTCGCTTAGAGTTCGTGTGATAATGTGGGAGGGGTTGACTCATCAACGGATTATGAGAGACTGTGAACTTCTTCTAGAAAGTTTGGTTTGGGTTGGAATGACAAACAGTGGTGTGTGAGAAATTATGCAGTTCATGTTAGGGTGGATTGCTCAATCATAATAGGTGACTCATGGAAGCAACATAGAAAGGACTCATGATTTGATATGTGTCGTTGATGACTTTGGATCAGATGGATATTACCTCAGTGATGGAGGTTGGCGTAAACTATCATGATGGATTATGCTGGTACCTAGTGGTAAATGGAGGTTATATGCTCATGGTATACAGAATTTCTAGGGTGATCAAGAATTTCTTAAGATTTGCATGAGGGAATGATTGTTGGAGTGGACGTTGAGGCATTTTTCGCTTCGAAGGGTGATATGTGGTTGGTGTTGATTTCTAATTAAATAGTTGTAGCTCGTGGAAAGGGAACCATACTTGATTCAGCTATTGCCCCGGCATCCGAGCAGTATTATTTGAGGTTTTATAATCTTGGGAGTGCCATTCACTAGTTGTCAAATTTAATTAGGTTTTCTTTTACGAATATGTATTATTGAAGTATTGAAATTGCGCAGCTTAAGTTCAAGGAAGATTAT
Organism: Solanum rostratum; assembly: GCA_029948455.1. Lineage (NCBI taxonomy): Eukaryota > Viridiplantae > Streptophyta > Magnoliopsida > Solanales > Solanaceae > Solanum > Solanum rostratum. The sequence goes on from CM057046.1 coordinate 52,394,659, forward strand.
GTTAAGGGATTGGGACTTGGACGAGGTTTGCGATGGTTGGTAAATTGCAATTGACTATTATTGGTTTAAGTTTGGTTCATTAGCTATTCTCCGACTAGGTAGCTACTCTTAGAGGGCAGAATTTCATATTGGCTCATAAGTGGTATTCTTGCCGGTATGTTTTGATGTTATGACTCTTGAGAATAAGGTCGATTGGAAGAAATTAATGACTTGAGAAGGGTATGTCGGACTCTTGGTTACTTCTATTGAGGCTCCTCCCTTTGCCTTATGTTCGAGGACGAACATGGTTTTTAGTGGTGAATAATGTAATGACCCTGAACATGGTTTTGACTTTTTGAGCCCGAAACTAGTTTAAATGAGTTTTCTCGGGTTTCGGCCAAGGAGACCTCAAATTCAAATTCTAATGATTCCATTGGATCCGGAACATCAATTTTGGTCTCGAAGGACCCTTCGTTCAGTTTCTGAAGCTTTCGAGTGTGCTTTGGTCCTTTCGATAGTTTTCGATATTGGGAAATGAGACCCACATTGGAACAAAATGACCTCCGAAGAGAATTTCGACTACACCATTGAGTCCAAAATATCATTTCCGATCAGATTTCATATATGGAATGTATTTTTCCGACTTCGGGTGAGGCCGGAGCGTTGAATTTAAGTTTGAGAGTTTGCTGGAAATGCTGAAGCGGGGATGACGTGGTCCAATCAGGCTCTGCCACGTGGCAGGTGGTGCAATATAAAAAAAAAACGCAGATTTTCTCAAAAAATTTCTGGGTTTCTCCCAAACTTCAATCAACGATTTCTCCCTCGATTTTGGTCTGATTTGGGCGATTCAAAAGGCTAAATCGCGTATTTTTCCGAGAGGAACACCATGGGAGTTTCAGAAATTAATTTTGGTGCGCCGTTCGAGGTAAAATTTGCTGTTTTTCGCTGGTTCGGATGTCTTTTTTTGGAGACTTTAAATATGAGATTTCTACCTCGTTTTAGCTCCGTTTTTTAAACGGTTTTCTCCATTGAATTCCTTATTACTGGGAGAACATTTTTATGTATAAATTTTCAGATTTCCGACGACTTTTTTTTGGTGACGAAATTTTTGGACCATTTTGCCCTTTTCACCGAATTAATTGATTTTAGTGTCCTTAGATTCGTTATGTGATTGAGATGTTATACTTGAATAGATTTTGGTGATTTGGAGTATCGCAGAGAGGGAAAAGCTTCAGAACTCACATGATTCAAGACTTTATTAAGGCAAGTGGGTTTCTAATCTTTTGTTAAATATGTTGAACCTTGTATGCTCTAATGTGTATAGAATTGAGTATTTTGGGATAGAGATGGATTAATGTAGGCTTTGATCAAAATATTTTGAATTGAATAATTATTTCTATGGTGATATTTGACTTGTGAATTAATTGTGGAAGTAAATTTTAGGGAAAATAATGAATTATTCGATATTGATATCGAATTGGTACTTGTTTTTGAGATATATTGTTGTGGTTGGTGATTATGAGTTGATTTGTTTGTGAACTTCATCTCATGTTCATTCATTCTATGTCACACATAATTTTCATTGATTCTGGATATTGATATGAGTGAGATGGTAAAGGAAAAAAAGAAATTGGGGCCGAGGACTTTACCGGTCGAGATGTGATGCCAAGGTCTTTGCCGGCGATATTGTGATGCCGAGGTCTTTGCCGGCGATGTTGTGATGCCGAGGTCTCTGCCGGCGATGTTGTGATGCCGAGGTCTTTGCCGGCGATGTTGTGATGCCGAGGTCTTTGCCGGCGATGTTGTGATGCCGAGGTCTTTGCCGGCGATATTGTGATGCCGAGGTCTTTGCCGGCGATATTGTGATACTGAGATCTTTGCTATTGATATTGTGATGCCGAGGTTATTGCCGGCAATTATTGCATAAGCATTGCATCTCATCCTTGCATATTGATGTTGTGATGTCGAGGTCATTGCCGACAATTATTGCATAAGCATTGCATCTCATCCTTGCATACTATTATGTGGCATGGTGTTATTCATGTGATTGATTATGTTATCACTTGTGAGTTATGGCTTGTGATTTGATAATTGTGATGTACTGAAAACTATCTTTATTGTGTATTATGTGTTGCTGGGCTGGGACTTTTCTGAGTGCAGGTTTGTAGTTCGGCGGTATGTGGTTGGGTGTGAAGGAGTTACTTGGTTCTTGATTATTTTACTCTAGGTTAGTTCCATTTGCTGAGTACCGTGTTGTTTTTGGTACTCACCCCTTGCTACATTTTTGTAGGTTGCATGCGAGCCCGGTCCCTTTAGTTAGAATTTCCTCATTTCAGGATCGAGCTTCCGGATTATCCTTAAGGTAGCTGCTTATCTCATCGGTGGACCTTCAAGGAATCCATTATTATGTTACGTCCTATTTGAGGACTAGACATTTGAGACATTTATTTGATTCGAGTACTATGTATTTAGAGGCTTGTACATGTGACACCAGTTCTGGGATGGTTGTAGTTTGATCTTCCTATGATTATTTGTCATATTAGACTATTTTTCTCTTCCGCTATTATTATTATGTTTGTATCAGTAGGTATTTGGCTGACTCGCCTTAGTGGGTTAGGTGAGTGCCATCACGCCCGAATTTCGGGTCGTGACACATCCTTAGTCACCACATGACATAAAAAGGTCACAGACTTGAGCCAAAACTCGCATTTGGAGAATTTAGCATACATTTTCTCCTCACGCAATCTCTAGAGCACGACCCTCGGGTGACGATCATGGTCCGCCTCACTCTTGGAATACACCAATATGTCATGAAAAAATACAATCACAAAGGAATCCAAGTAAGGTCTGAACACTCGGTTCATCAACTCCATAAAAGCGGCAGGGGCATTAGTCAGCCCAAACGACATAACCACAAACTCATAGTGCCCATATCGAGTCCTAAAATATGTCTTCGGGATGTCTGACTCCCGGACCTTCAACAGGTGATACCCTGATCTCAAATTAATTTTTGAGAACATTGAGGCACCCTGAAGTTGATCAAATAAGTCATCAATACGAGGCAAGGGATACTTGTTCTTGATGGTCACTTTGTTCAACTGACGATAGTCAATGCACATTCTCATAGTACCATCCTTCTTCTTTACGAACAACACCGGTACACCCCAAGGTGACACACTAGGTCATATAAACCCCTTATTCAACAAACCTTCTAGTTGCTCCTTCAATTCCTTTAACTCTGCAAGGGCCATTCGATATGGAGAAATGGATATGGGCTTAGTGCCCGGCTCCAAATCAATGGCAAAGTCAATGTCGCGATCTGGAGGAACACCTGGTAGATCTGTAGGAAACACATCCATGAACTCCCTTACCACCCTCATGGTCTCTAAAGAAGATGACTCCTTAGAAATATCACATACATGAGCCAAATAAGATAAACGCCCATGCTCTATCATATTGCAAGGGCGAACATAAGAAATAACTCCCTTAGGGTAAGAGCTGGGAGCACCTGCCCACATTAACAAGGGTAAACCCGGACACGCTAAGGTCACAGTCTTAGCATAATAATCAAGGATCGCATGATAAGGGGAAAACCAATCCATACCCAAGATAACATTAAAGTCAAACAAGTCTAGAAGGATCAAATCAGCCTGGGTATCCCTACCTGAGAATACCATAATACAACCCCGATAGACCCGATCCACCACTAAGGATTCACCCACGGGTGTAGAAACATAAATAGGCACATCAAGAGGCTCACACACACCATCAATATCATGAGCAAAATACATGGATACATATGAATAGGTGGACCCAGGGTCAAATAATACTGAAGCAGAACGATGGCAAACTAGAATAATACCTATAATCACAACATCAGATGTCTCTACCTCTGTATGACCTGGAATGGCATAACACACCCGACGCTCTCCACTAACCTGCGATCCACCACGAGCACCACCTCGAGCTCCACCCCTAGCACCTCTAGTGCTACCCCTCGCACTCTGTAAAGCGCCTCTAGCTGCTAGAGCTAGTGTAGATCAGGCGGTCTGTGTCCCTGATGGAAAAGACGCAGGAGCATGCTTAGGACAATCCTTGGCATGGTGGCCGAACTCATCACACACAAAACAACCTCTAGGTCCGGACCTGCCTGTACTACCTGCACTAGGAATGGCAGCATGAACTAGTCTCCCCTGATAACCCTGAGCGCCCTACCTCTGAGAATCTCTGTCTCTGGGTGCATAACTTCCAAACTGACCGTGATAGCGGGACCTCTTACCACCACCCTGACGAGCCTGTCTGATGCCCTCTATCATTCTAGCATGATCAACAATGCTCTGAAAGGAACAACTAGATAACACAAGAGAGGTTGTGGCCTCCTGAAGATAACATGTGAACCCCTTCACAAATCGGCGGATCCGCTCAAATTCTGTGGGAATACTAGACATGGCATAACGGGATAACTCATGGAATCGTGCCTTGTATTCGATCACAGTCATGGAACCCTGCTCCAATCTATCAAACTCATCACGGCGTCTATCACGAAGGCTGTAAGGTACAAACTTCTCAAGAAAGATCTCAGTAAACTGCCCCTAATCCATCGCTGGAGCATCAACTGGCCTCCAGGCCATAGCCGACCTCCACCACTCTCTGGCCATGCCTGTGAACTGATAAGAGGTGTAAGCTACTCCTTGGGCCTCCAGAACACCCAAATTAAACAATCGGTCCTAGCGCTCTGTCAGGAAGTCATATTCCCCATCCCCAGCGGTACCATCAAATTTGGGAGGAGTCAATCTCACAAATCTCTCAAAGCTCTTCTGCTCAGACAAGGACATAACAGCACTGGCAGAAACTGGCGGAGCTGAAAACTTCGGAGGTGCAATAGAAGGCATAGAAAATGGACTCGGGGTCTGAAATCCCATATTAGGTCCCTGAGCTGGCCGTGAACGACCCACCGGTATAGCAGGAACTGAGGTACCTGGAACATCACTAGAAGCAGGGGTACCCTCCAACCTTGCCAACAACTGAATCAATAGCTCCTGTAATACTGGTGTACCCTCTAAGGATGCCGGAGGCTGAACTGGGTCCTCAGTCTGCTCTTCGTGCTCATAAACTGGGTCAGGAATAGGCTCAGGTGAAGCCCCTCTAGTCTGACTTCGTCCTGGTGCTGCTCCCCTAGCTCGGCCTTGACCTCTAGCTCTGCCACAACCACTGCCTCGCCCTATAGCGGTGGCTTGGACCGCAGGTACCGACTCATCTTCGATATTTCTAGCTCTAGTTCGCGGCATCTGTGCAGGAAGAATAGATTAGAAGCGTACAAAACTTGAATATGAACAAATCGCACAAAATGAATCAATGAAAAAAGGATTTTTCCTAACAAGCATCCTGTAGCCTCTCGAAGATAGATACGGACGTCTACGTACTGATCCGCGAGACTCTACTAGACACCCAGCTCTTTAACTCATGAGACCGGTGAACCTAGAGCTCTGATACAAAACTTGTCACGACCCAAAATGGGGTCATGACTAAAGGTCTACTTAATTCCAATCCCAGTAATAAATGTACCCTAGAAGGAGAGAAATCCAATAAACAAATCGTCACCACATAAAAACAATATCCCAGAACCTGGTGTCACGAGTATAAAGAGCATCTAATAACTAACTAAAGAAATAAATGCATCTCAGTCTTAGAATAAAAATAAAGACTAAACAACTAAGATAGAATCTAATGGAAGCTCGAAGCCCTGAGTCTCACCACTACATCTTGTATAAACCAAGTGCACGAGCAATTCAACTACCATGTGGATAATCTTGACGAGAATCTGTGGGGGAGAAAGGAGTAGGGGTGAGTACACATAATATGTATCCAGTAGGTTTAACCGACTGGGAATTCGAAATTGAATAAGCTATGAAATAATCTAGGAACGCTTCCACTTGCAACAGGAAAACCAGTTCGCCACCAATTTATATAGAACGACACGAATAAAGTAAGCATATAATTTCACAGACAAACCCTAAAACAATCACAAGTAGTATAATTAAATGTTATGCAATGTCATGCAATGCAATGTAATGCAAGGTGGTATCAAGACCGTCGCACAGCCTATCGTATACAACCCCATCGAGCTAAGGCTCCCACACTAAGGGGATCCATGGGGACCTCGCAGGCCATAAACCTCAATCACAACATATCAACTACCTTGCCACCCAAGTGCCCGTGGTCAAGGGACTCATGATAAAAATTCACCAATCACAACTTCCCAGAATTCATGACATATATATGAGGATGCATGCAACCAAGACACAATTATGGAAGTGATATTCTTCTCAATAAGCACAATAAATATCAAAGTTCTTAAAGTTTATCAATTATAATATTCACCCTCTTTTATACATATTTGAATACAATTCTCCTTTAAATTATTTCACCAAAATTATCAACCCGACACATGATGCGATTCCATCCCATAGATTATCACATAAGGATATTCAATAACTCAGTCTCAGTACCAAAGAAGCATAGCCCAACCTACCTCAATGTCGAAACCGCACCCGAACACTTCTACCGAATGGACCAAATCTTGAATTCAACTCCCACAATGAAAATTCTCTGTCAAGAATGGAACATACACATCACAAGGAGTCCAATAACACCCATATTATTATATGTCTAACGTAGGCCCAAAACCCATCCAATTTCGTAATCAATTGTCTAAATATCAAGCCTAGTATTAGATCTCAATTCCTCCAAATAGCATAATTCCAATGATACTTACATATTATAACACCCTTAACATCTAATTACCCATAGTAATATATGAAAACTTAAATTATAATAGAGTAATTAAAAAGATAAATTAAAAAGGTTACTGGATGGAACCAATATGAAACTAAAATTCAATTGTAGAATTATGTCGTATATATAGGTCTAACTAATTCATCCAATCATTAGCTCCTCACATATTAACATTGATTTTTTTACAACTTAGGCAGTATGTGACTATATTGTTTCACGCAAACCAATGCCACTTAGTGCTTCACTTTCTAAAGTTCTAATACATGAATATAATATATAATACTAATATCACGCAACTTTCTCATAATTTCATCAACTTAACCTTACATGAAGCCGACAGTTTTGCTTTTCTCACGAGCTCGCCCCTCCCGAAACTGCATGAACAACCAATTTCATTCAACCCTAATCTCCTTCTTTTCTTTCTGTCCTTTATTTAATTAAGTAATCCACTACTTATTTTTACATAATAGTCTAAGTAGTATAGGATGTTTAAACAACTTAACTCTTTAGTCCACGAGTTGATTTAAATGTCTAAATTTAACCATAAACTAAATAACCATAGCTATCAAATAGTCCAAAATACCCATTTAAAACACACGAGAAGGATATTTCAAGAAAATAAGAGGACTTATTTTTAAAATAATCCAACCGGTCATTACATCATCCACCACTAAAAATCATGTTCATCCTCGAACATAAGGTAGAAGGAAGTACCTGAAGTTTTGAAAAGTTGAGGATATCGAACACGCATATCTGACTCTGTCTCCCAAGTAGCCTCCTCAATAGGTTGATGTCGCCACTGAATCTTAACTGAAGCAATATCCTTAGTCCAGAGCCTACGAACCTTCTATCTAGAATGGCTACAAGCTCCTCCTCATAAGTCAAATCCGGACCCAACTCTATGGCATCATAAGAAATAACGTGAGACTCATCTGGTATGTATTTTCGGAGCATAGAGACATGGAATACTGGATGAACAGCTGACCATCTAGGTGGCAAAGCCAACTCATAAGCCACGTCACCTACTCTTCGAAGAATCTCGAACGGGCCCATAAACCTTGGGCTAAGCTTGCCCTTCTTCCCGAACCTCATCACACCCTTCATGGGTGATATCTTCAACCACACATGCTCGCCAACCATAAACTCTAAGGGATGAACTCTCCTATCAGCGTAGCTCTTCAAGCCGACTCTGCGCTGTCAATAGTCGACTATGGATCAGGCGCACCCGCTCCATAGCATCTCTAAGCAAATCAGTGTCTAACGCCTCGACAGTTACTGAGTCAAACCACCCAATAGGTGATCGACATCAACGCCCATACAACGCCTCAAATGGTGCCATCTTAATACTGGAGTGATAACTGTTATTATAAGCAAAATCCACTAAGGGTAGATGTTGGTCCCATCAAACATCAAAATCAATCACACAGGCCCTAAGCATGTCCTCCAACACCTGAATGGTCCGCTCAGACTGACCGTCTGTCTGATGATGAAATGCCAAACTCATGTCTAATCGTGTACCTAACCCATGCTGCAGTGCCTTCCAAACCTCGATCTGATACAATAGAGATAGGCACCCCATGCAATCTAACAATCTCACGTATATAGATCCTAGCTAGCTGCTCCGCACTATGGCTAGTCCTCACTGGAATGAAGTGAGCTGATTTGGTCAACCTGTCTACAATCACCCAAATAGAGTCAAACTTGCCCAACGTCACGGGTAATCCAGTCACAAAATCCATGGTAATACGCTCCCACTTCCACTCAGGAATGGGCATCCGCTGCATCGGACCTCCTGGCTTTTGATGTTCATACTTAACCTGCTGACAATTCAAACACTTAGCAACAAACTCCACAATGTCCCTCTTCATTCCACACCATCAATAATGTTGCTTCAAATCATGAAACATTTTTGCTACACCAGGGTGAATGGAACACTTAGCACAATGAGCCTCCTCCAATATCAAGCGAACCCAATCACCTACCTTAGGCACACAAATGCGCCCATTAATTCTCAAAACTCCCTCAGAATCAAGAAAAGCTGACTTAGCTTCACCCCTCAACACTTTGTCTCGAATCACACATAATTTATCATCATCAAACTGGTGAGCACGAACCTGATCCATCAATGTAGATCTAGCCTCGACGAAGGCCAACACACTGTGAGATGCGGAGATGTCAAGTCTGATCAACTGTCTGGCCAAAGACTGAACCTCTAAAGCTAAGGCCCTCTCTTCCACTCTAAGATATGCCAAACTACCCATACTAGAAGGATTCTGGCTCAAGGCATCCGCTACCACATTAGCCTTGCCAGGGTGATACAGAATAGAGATATCGTAATCTTTCAACAACTCCAACCATCTGTGTTGCCTCATGTTCAAATTAGGTTGAGCGAAAATATACTTGAGGTTATGATGGTCTGTAAAGATCTCGCAATGCACCCCATAGAGATAATGCCTCCACAACATCAAAACAAATACCACTGCGGCTAACTCCAAATCATGAGTAGGGTAGTTCTGCTCATGGACCATCAGTGTTGCGAAGCATAAGCTATAACTCTTCCCCTCTGCATCAACACTCCACCTAAACCACAACCAGAAGCATCACAATAAACAACAAAGGCTATACCTTCCTCGGGCAATGCTAAAATAGGTGCTGAAGTCAATAACTCCTTGAGCCTCTGGAAGCTCGCCTCACATTCATCGGTCCATAGCAATGCAACTTCCTTCTGAGTTAATTTAGTCAAAGGTGTTGCGATAGAGGAAACCCCTGGACAAATCGACGATAATAACCTGCCAGCCCAATAAAACTTCGAATCTCAGTCACTGAAGTGGGTCTCACCCAATCACGAACTGCTGCAACCTTGGTTGGATCAACCATAATACCATCCTTAGTCACCACATGACCCAAAAGGGTCACAGGCTCGAGCCAAAACTCTCATTTGGAGAATTTAGCATACAGTTTCTCCTCACCCAATCTCTGGAGCACGACCCTCAGGTGACGAACATGGTCTGCCTCACTCTTGGAAAACACCAATATGTCGTCAATAAAAACAATCACAAAGGAATCCAAGTAAGGTGTTAACACTCAGTTCATCAACTCCATAAAAGCGGTAGGGGCATTAGTCAGCCCAAACGACATATCCAAAAACTCATAGTGCCCATATCGAGTCCTAAAAGCAGTCTTCGGGATGTCTGACTCCCGGACCTTCAACTGGTGATACCTTGACCTCAAATCAATTTTTTAGAATACTGAGGCACCCTGAAGTTGATCAAATAAGTCATCAATACGAGGCAAGGGTTACTTGTTCTTGATAGTCACTTTGTTCAACTGACGATAGTCAATGAACATTCTCATAGTACCATCCTTCTTCTTTACGAACAACATCGGTACGCCCCAAGGTGACACACTAGGTCGAATAAACGCCTTCTTCAACAAATCTTCTAATTGCTCCTTCAGTTCCTTTAAATCTGCAGGGGCCATTCGATAAGGAAAAGTGGATATGGGCTTAGCACCCGGCTCCAAATCAATGGCAAAGTCAATGTCGCGATCTGGAGGAACACCTGGTAGATCTGTAGGAAACACATCCATGAACTCCCTCACCACCCTCATGGTCTCTAAAGAAGATGACTCCTTAGAAATATCACGTACATGAGCCAAATAAGATAAACACCCATGCTCTATCATATGTTGAGCGCGAACATAAGAAATAACTCCTTTAGGGTAAGAGCTGGGAGCACCTGCCCACATTAACTGGGGTAACCCCGGACACGCTAAGGTTACATTCTTAGCATAATAATTAAGGATCCCATGATAAGGGGACAACCAATCCATACCCAAGATAACATCAAAGTCAAGCATGTCTAGAAGGATCAAATCAGACTGGGTCTCCCTACCTGAGAATACCACAATACAACCCTGATAGACCCGATCCACCACTAAAGATTCACCCACGGGTGTAGAAACATAAATAGGCACATCAAGAGGCTCACACACACCATCAATATCATGAGCAAAATAAGTGGATACATATGAATAGATGGACCCAGGGTCAAATAATACTGAAGCTGAACGATGGCAAACTGGAATAATATCTGTAATCACAGCATCAGATGTCTCTGCCTCTATACGACCTGGAATGGGCATAACACACCCGACGCTCTCCACTAACCTGTGATCCACCACGAGCACCACCCCTAGCACCTCTATTGCTGCCCCTCGAACTCTGTGAAGTGCCTCTAGCTGCTGGAGCTTGTGTAGATCGGGCAGTCTGTGTCCCCGATGGAAAAGAAGCAGGAGCACGCTTAGGACAATCCTTGGCATGGTGGCCGAACTCATCACACTCATAACAACCTCTAGGTCCGGACCTGCCTGTACTATCTGTACTAGGAATGGCAGCATGAACTGGTCTCCCTAATAACCCTGAGCGCCGTGCCTCTGATAATCTCTGTCTCTGGGTGCATAACTGCCAAACTGACCGTGATAGCAGGACCTCTTACCACCACCCTGACGGGCCTGTCGGATGCCCTCTATCATTCTAGCATGATCAACAATGCTCTGAAAGGAACCACCAGATAACACAAGAGAGGCTGTGGCCTCCTGAATATAACTTGTGAACCCCTTCACAAATCGGCGGACTCGCTCAAACTTTGTGGGAATACTAGACATGGCATAACAGGATAACTCATGGAATTGTGTCTCGTACTCGGTCACAGTCATGGAACCCTACTCCAATTTATCGAACTCATCATGGTATCTATCACGAAGGCTGTAAGGTACAAACTTCTCAAGAAAGATCTCAGTAAACTGCCCCCAATCCATCGCTGGAGCATCAACTGGCCCCTGGGCCATAACCGGCCTCCACCACTCTCTGGCCATGCTTGTGAACTGATAAGAGGTGTAAGCTACTCCGTGGGCCTCCAGAACGCCCAGATTAAACAATCGATCCTGGAACTCTGTCAGGAAGTCATATGCCCCATCCCTAGCGGTACCATCAAATTTTGGAGGAGTCAATCTCACAAATCTCTCAAAGCTCTTCTGCTCAGACAAGGACAAAACAACACTGGCAGAAACTGGCGGAGCTGAAAACCTCGGGGGTGCAATAGAAGGCATAGAAAATAGACTCGGGGTCTGAAATCCCATACTAGGTCCCTGAGATGGCCGTGAAGGACCCACCGGTATAGCAGGAACTGACGTACCTGGAACATCACTAGTATAAGGGGTACCCTCCAACCTTGCCAAAAACCAAATCAATAGCTCCTGTGATACTGGTGTACCCTCTAAGGATGCCGGAGGCTGAACTGGGTCCTCAGTCTGTTCTTCGTGCTCATAAACTGGGTCAGCAATAGGCTCAGGTGAAGCCCCTCTAGTCTGACCTCGTCCTGGTGTTGCTCCCCTAGCTTGGCCTTGACCTCTAGCTCTGCCACGACCTCTGCCTCGCCCTATAGCGGGGGCTTGGACCGCAGGTACTGACTCATCATCGGTATTTCTAGCTCTAGTTCGCGGCATCTGTGCAGGAAGATTAGATTAGAAGCGTACAAAACTTGAATATGAACAAATCGCACAAAATGAATCAATGAAAAGAGGATTTTTCCTAACAAGCATCCTGTTGCCTCTCGAAGATAGATACGGACGTCTACGTACCGATCCGCGAGACTCTACTAGACACCCTGCTCTTTAACTCATGAGACCGGTGAACCTAGAGCTCTGATACCAAACTTGTCACGACCCAAAATGGGGTCATGACTAAAGGACCACTTAATTCCAATCCCAAAAATAAATGTACCTAGAAGGAGAGAAATCCAATAAACAAATAGTCACCACATAAAAACAATATCCCAAAACCTGGTGTCACGAGTATAAAGAGCATCTAATAAGTAACTAAAGAAATAAATGCATCTCAGTCTTCGAATAAAAATAAAGACTAAACAACTAAGATAGAATCCAATGGAAGCTGGAAGCCGTGAGTCTCACCACTAGATCTTGTATGAACCAAGTGCACGAGCAATTCATCTACCACGTGGATAATCTTGACGAGAATCTGTGGGGGAGAAAAGAGTAGGGGTGAGTACACATAATATGTATCCAGTAGGTTTAACCGACTGGGAATTCGAAATTGAATAAGCTATGAAATAATCTAGGAACGCTTCCACCTGCAACAGGAAAACCAGTCTGGCATCGGTACCGCCAATTTATAAAGAACGACATGAACAAAGTAAGCATATAATTTCACAGACAAACCCTAAAGCAACCACAATTAGTATAATAAAATAGTATGCAATGTCATGCAATGCAATGTAATGCAAGGTGGTATCAAGACCGTCGCACAGCCTGTCGGATACACCCCCGTCGAGCTAAGGCTCCTAGACTAAGGGGACCCATGGGGACCTCGCACGCCATATACCTCAATCACAATATATCAACTACCTTGCCACCCAAGTGCCCGTGGTCAAGGACTCATGATAAAAATTCACCATTCACAACATCCCAGAATGCCATGACATATAGTATGAGGATGCATGCAACCAAGACATAATTATGGAAGTGATATTCTTCTCAATAAGCACAATAAATATCAAAGTTCTCAAAGTTTATCAATTATAATATTCACCCTCTTTTATACATATTTGAATACAATTCTCCTTTAAATTATTTCACCAAAATTAGCAACCCTTCACATGATGCGATCCCATCCCATAGATTATCACATAAGGATATTCAATAACTCAGTCTCAGTCCCAAAGAAGGATAGCCAAACCTACCTCAGTGTCGAAATCGCACCCGAACACTTCTACCGAATGGACCAAATCTTGAATTCAACTCCCACAATGAAAATTCTCTATCAAGAATGGAACATACACATCACAAGGAGTCCAATAACACCCATATTATTATATGTCTAATGTAGGCCCAGAACCCATCCAATTTCGTAATCAATTGTCTAAATATCAAGCCTAGTATTAGATCTCAATTCCTCCAAATAGCATAATTCCAATGATACTTACATATTATAAAACCCTTAACATCTAATTACCCATAGTAATATATGAAAACTTTAATTATAATATAGTAATTAAAAAGATAAATTAAAAAGGTTTCTGGATGGAACCAATATGAAACTAAAATTCAATTGCAGAATTATGTCATATATATAGCTCCTAACTAATTCGTCCAATCATTAGCTCCTCACATATTAACATTAATATTTTTACAACTTAGGCAGTATGTGACTATATTGTTTCACGCAAACCAATGCCACTTAGTGCTTCACTTTCTAAAGTTCTAATACATAAATATAATATATGATACTAATACCATGAAACTTTCTCATAATTTCATCAACTTAACCTTACATGAAGCCGACAGTTTAGCTTTTCTCACGAGTTCGCCCCTCCCGAAACTGCACGAACAACCAATTTCATGCAACCCTAATCTCCTTCTTTTCTTTCTGCCACTACTTATTTTTACATAATAGTCTAAGTAGTAAAGGATGTTTAAACAACTTAACTCTTTAGTCCACGAGTTGATTTAAATGTCTAAACTTAACCATAAACTAAATAACCATGGCTATCAAATAGTCCAAAATGTCCATTTAAAATTCACGAGAAGGATATTTCAAGAAAATAAGAGGACTTATTTTTAAAATAATCCAATGGGTCATTACATCATCCACCACTAAAAATCATGTTCTCCCTCGAACATAAGGTAGAAGGAAGTACCTGAAGTTTAAAAAAGTTGAGGATATCGAACACGCATATCTGACTCTGTCTCCCAAGTAGCCTCCTCAATAGGTCGATGTCGCCATTGAACCTTAACTGAAGCAATCTCCTTAGTCCTGAGCCTACGAACCTGTCTATCTAGAATGGCTACGGGCTCCTCCTCATAAGTCAAATCCAGACCCAACTTTATGGCATCATAAGAAATATTGTGAGACTCCTCTGGTATGTATTTTCGGAGTATAAAGACATGGAATACTGGATGAACAGCTGACCATCTTGGTGGCAAAGCCAACTCATAAGCCACCTTACCTACTTTCCGAAGAATCTCGAATGGGCCAATAAGCCTCGGGCTAAGCTTGCCCTTCTTCCCGAACCTCATCACACCCTTCATGGGTGATATCTTCAATCACAGATGCTCGCCAACCATAAACTCTAAGGGACGAACTCTCCTATCAGCGTAGCTCTTCTAACAACTCTGGGCTGTCAATAGTCGACTCTAGATCAGGCGCACCCACTCCATAGCATCTCTGAGCAAATCAGCGTCTAATGCCTCGACGGTGACTGAGTTGAACCACTTAATAGGTGATCGACATCTTCGCCCATACAACACCTCAAATGGTGCCATCTTAATACTGGAGTGATAACTGTTATTATAAGCAAAATCCACTAAGGGTAGGTGTTGGTCCCATCAAACATCAAAATCAATCACACAGGCCCTAAGCATGTCCTCCAACACCTGAATGGTCCGCTCAGACTAACCGTCTGTCTGAGGATGAAATGCCAAACTCATGTCTAATCGTGTATCCAACCCATGCTGCAGTGCCTTCCAAAATCGGGAGGTAAACACCGAACCTCGATCTGATACAATAGAGATAGGCACCCCATGCAATTTAACAATCTCACGTAGATAGATCCTAGCTAGCTGCTCCGCACTGTGGCTAGTCCTCACTGGAATGAAGTGAGTTGATTTGGTCAACCTGTCTTCAATCACCCAAATAGAGTCAAACTTGCCCAACGTCATGGGTAATCCAGTCACAAAATCCATGGTAATACGCTCCCACTTCCACTCAGGAATGGGCATCCGCTGCATCGGACCTCCTGGCTTTTGATGCTCATGCTTAACCTGCTGAAAATTCAAACACTTAGCAACAAACTCCACAATGTCCCTCTTCATTCCACACCATCAATAATGTTGCTTCAAATCATGAAACATTTTTGCTACACCAAGGTGAATGGAATAGTTAGCACAATGAGCCTCCTCCAATAACAAGCGAACCCAATCACCTACCTTAGGCACACAAATGCGCCCATTAATTCTCAAAACTCCCTCAGAATCAAGAAAAGCTGACTTAGCTTCACCCCTCAACACTTTGACTCGAATCACACATAATTTATCATCATCAAACTGGTGAGCACGAACCTGATCCATCAATGTAGATCTAGCCTCGACGAAGGCCAACACACTGTGAGATGGGGAGATGTCAAGTCAGATCAACTGTCTGGCCAAAGACTGAACCTCTATAGCTAAGGACCTCTCTTCCGCTCTAAGATATGCCAAACTACCCATACTAGAAGGATTCTGGCTCAAGGCATCCGCTACCACATTAGCCTTGCTAGGGTGATAGAGAATAGAGATATCGTAATCTTTCAGCAACTCCAACCATCTGCACTGCCTCATGTTCAAATTAGGTTGAGAGAAAATATACTTGAGGCTATGATGGTCTGTAAAGATCTCGCAATGCACCCCATAAAGATAATGCCTCCACAACATCAAAACAAATACCACTGCGGCTAACTCCAAATCATGAGTAGGGTAGTTCTGCTCATGGACCTTCAGTGTTGCGAAGCATAAGCTATAACTCTTCCCCTCTGCATCAACACTCCACCTAAAACACAACCAGAAGCATCACAATAAACAACAAAGGCTACACCTTTCTCGAGCAATGCTAAAATAGGTGCTGAAGTCAATAACTCCTTGAGCCTCTGGAAGCTCGCCTCACATTCATCGGTCCATAGAAATGCAACTTCCTTCTGAGTTAATTTAGTCAAAGGTGCTGCGATAGAGGAGAACCCCTGGACAAATGGACGATAATAACCTGCCAGCCCAATAAAACTTCGAATCTCAGTCACTGAAGTGGGTCTTACCCTATCACGAATTGCTGCAACCTTAGTTGGATCAACCATAATACCATCCTTAGTCACCACATGACCCAAAAGGGTCACAGACTCGAGCCAAAACTCGCATTTGGAGAATTTAGCATACAGTTTCTCCTTACCCAATCTCTGGAGCATGGCCCTTAGGTGACGAACATGGTCTGCCTCACTCTTGGAAAACACCAATATGTCGTCAATAAATACAATCACAAAGGAATCCAAGTAAGGTGTGAATACTCAGTTCATCAACTCCATAAAAGCGGCAGGGGCATTAGTCAGCCCTAACGACATATCTAAAAACTCATAGTGCCCATATCGAGTCCTAAAAGCAGTCTTCGGGATGTATGACTCTCGACCTTCAACTGGTGATACCCTGACCTCAAATCAATTTTTGAGAACACTGAGGCACCCTGAAGTTGATCAAATAAGTCATCAATACGAGACAAGGGATACTTGTTCTTGATAGTCACTTTGTTCAACTGACGATAGTCAATGCACTTCTCATAGTACCATCCTTCTTCTCTATGAACAACACCGGTACGCCCCAAGGTGACACACTAGGTCGAATAAACCCCTTCTTCAACAAATCTTCTAATTGCTCCTTCAATTCCTTTAAATCTGCAGGGGCCATTCGATAAGGAGAAGTGGATATGGGCTTAGCACCCGGCTCCAAATCAATGGCAAAGTCAATGTCGTGATATGGAGGAACTCCTGGTAGATCTGTAGGAAACACATCCATAAACTCCCTCACCACCCTCATGGTCTCTAAGAAGATGACTCCTTAGAAATATCACGTACATGAGCCAAATAAGATAAACACCCATGCTCTATCATATGTAGAGTGCGAACATAAGAAATAACTCCGTTAGGGTAAGAGCTGGGAGCACCTACCCACATTAACTGGGGTAAACCCGGACACGCTAAGGTTACAGTCTTAGCATAATAATCAAGGATCCCATTATAAGGGGACAACCAATCCATACTTTAGATAACATCAAAGTCAAGCATGTCTAGAAGGATCAAATCAGCCTGGGTCTCCCTACCTGAGAATACCACAATACAACCCTGATAGACCCGATCCACCACTAATGATTCACCCACGGGTGTAGAAACATAAATAGGCACATCAAGAGGCTCACACACACCATCAATATCATGAGCAAAATAAGTGGATACATATGAATAAATGGACCCAGGGTCAAATAATACTGAAGCTGAACGATGGCAAACTGGAATAATATCTGTAATCACAACATCAGATGTCTCTGCTTCTGTACGACCTGGAATGGGCATAACACACCCGACACTCTCCACTAACCTATGATCCACCACGAGCACAACCTCGAACTCCACCCCTAGCACCTTTAGTGCTGCCCCTCGAACTCTGTGAAGTGCCTCTAGCTGCTGGAGCTGGTGTAGATCGGGCGGTCTGTGTCCCCGATAGAAAAGAAGCAGGAGCAAGCTTAGGACAATCCTTCGCATGGTGGCCGATCTCATCACACTCATAACAACCTCTAGGTCCGGACCTGCCTGTACTACCTGCACTAGGAATGGCAGCATGAACTGGTCTCCCCTTATAACCCTGAGCGCCCTGCCTCTGAGAATCTCTGTCTCTGGGTGCATAACTGCCAAATTGACCGTGATAGCGGGACCTCTTACCACCACCTTGTCGGGCTTGTCGGATGCCCTCTATCATTCTAGCATGATCAACAATGCTCCGAAAGGAACCACCAAATAACACAAGAGAGGCTGTGGCCTCCTGAAGATAACTTGTGAACCCCTTCACAAATCGGCGAACTCGCTCAAACTCTGTGGGAATACTAGATATGGCATAACAGGATAACTCATGGAATCGTGTCTCGTACTCGGTCACAACCATGGAACCCTACTCCAATTTATCGAACTCATAATGGCATCTATCACGAAGGCTGTAAGGTACAAACTTCTCAAGAAAGATCTCAGTAAACTGCCCCCAATCTATCGCTGGAGCATCAACTTGCCTCTGGGCCATAACCGGCCTCCACCACTCTCTGGCCATGCTTGTGAACTGATAAGAGGTGTAAGCTACTGTGTGGGCCTCCAGAATGCCCAGATTAAACAATCGATCCTGGAACTCTGTCAGGAAGTCATATGCCCCATCCCTAGCGGTACCATCAAATTTTGGAGGAGTCAATCTCACAAATCTCTTAAGCTCTTCTGCTCAGACAAGGACATAACAACACTGACAGAAACTGGCGGAGCTGAAAACCTCGGGGGTGCAATAGAAGGCATAGAAAATAGACTCGGGGTTTGAAATCCCATATTAGGTCCGTGAGATAGCCGTGAAGGACCCACCGGTATAGCAGGAACTGAGGTACCTGGAACATCACTAGTATAAGGGGTACCCTCCAACCTTGCCAACAACCAAATCAATAGCTCCTGTAATACTGGTGTACCCTCTAAGGATGCCGGAGGCTGAACTGGGTCCTCAGTCTGTTCTTCGTGCTCATAAACTGGGTCAGCAATAGGCTCAGGTGAAGCCCCTCTAGTCTGACCTCGTCCTGGTGTTGCTCCCCTAGCTCAGCCTTGACCTCTAGCTCTGCCACGACCTCTGCCTCGCCCTATAGCGGGGGCTTGGACCGCAGGTACTGACTCATCTTCGGTATTTCTAGTTCTAGTTCGCGGCATCTGTGCAGGAAGAATAGATTAGAAGCGTACAAAACTTGAATATGAACAAATCGCACAAAATGAATCAATAAAAAGAGGATTTTTCCTAACAAGCATCATGTTGCCTCTCGAAGATAGATACGGACGTCTACGTAACGATCCGCAAGACTCTACTAGACACCCTGCTCTTTAACTCATGAGACCGGTGAACCTAGAGCTCTGACACCAAACTTGTCACGACCCAAAATGGGGTCATGACTAAAGGACCACTTAATTCCAATCCCAATAATAAATGTACCCTAAAAGGAGAGAAATCCAATAAACAAATAGTCACCACATAAAAACAATATCCCAAAACCTGGTGTCACGAGTATAAAGAGCATCTAATAAGTAATTAAAGAAATAAATGCATCTCAGTCTTCGAATAAAAATAAAGACTAAACAACTAAGATAGAATCCAATGGAAGCTCGAAGCCGTGAGTCTCACCACTAGATCTGGTATGAACCAAGTGCACGAGAAATTCAACTACCACGTGGATAATCTTGACGAGAATCTGTGGGGGAGAAAGGAGTAGGGGCAAGTACACATAATATGTATCCAGTATGTTTAACCGACTGGGAATTCGAAATTGAATAAGCTATGAAATAATCTAGGAACGCTTCCACCTGCAACAGGAAAACCAGTCTGGCATCGGTGCCGCCAATTTATAAAGAACGACATGAACAAAGTAAGCATATAATTTCACCGACAAACCCTAAAACAACCACAATTAGTATAATGAAATGGTATGCAATGTCATGCAATGCAATGTAACGCAAGGTGGTATCAAGACCGTCGCACAGCCTGTCGGATACACCCCCGTCGAGCTAAGGCTCCCAGACTAAGGGGACCCATGGGTACCTCGCAGGCCATATACCTCAATCACAATATATCAACTACCTTGCCACCCAAGTGCCCGTGGTCAAGGACTCATGATAAAAATTCACCATTCACAACTTCCCAGAATGCCATGACATATAGTATGAGGATGCATGCAACCAAGAAACAATTATGGAAGTGATATTCTTCTCAATAAGCACAATAAATATCAAAGTTCTCAAAGTTTATCAATTATAATATTCACCCTCTTTTATATATATTTGAATACAATTCTCCTTTAAATTATTTCACCAAAATTAGCAACCCAACACATGATGTGATCCCATCCCATAGATTATCACATAAGGATATTCAATAACTCAGTCTCAGTCCCAAAGAATGATAGCCAAACCTACCTCAATGTGAAAACCGCACCGGAACACTTCTACCGAATGGACCATATCTTGAATTCAACTTCCACAATGAAAATTCTCTATAAAGAATGGAACATACACATCACAAGGGGTCCAATAACACCCATATTATTATATGTCTAATGTAGGCCCAAAACCCATCCAGTTTCATAATCAATTTTCTAAATTTCAAGCCTAGTATTAGATCTCAACTCCTCCAAATAGCATAATTCCAATGATACTTACATATTATAAAACCCTTAACAACTAATTACCCATAGTAATATATGAAGACTTAAATTATAATATAGTAATTAAAAAGATAAATTAAAAAGGTTTCTGGATGGAACCAATATGAAACTAAAATTCAATTGCAGAATTATGTCATATATATAGCTCCTAACTAATTCGTCCTATCATTAGCTCCTCACTTATTAACATTAATTTTCTACAACTTAGGCAGTATGTGACTATATTGTTTTACGCAAACCAATGCCACTTAGTGCTTCACGTTCTAAAGTTCTAATACATAAATATAATATATGATAGTAATACCATGCAACTTTCTCATAATTTCATCAACTTAACCTTACCTGAAGCCGACAGTTTTGCTTTTCTCACGAGTTCGCCCCTCCCGAAACTGCACGAACAACCAATTTCATTCAACCCTAATCTCCTTCTTTTCTTTCTGTCCTTTATTTAATTAAGTAATCCACTACTTATTTTTACATAATAGTCTAAGTAGTAAATCATGTTTAAACAACTTAACTCTTTAGTCCACGAGTTGATTTATATGTCTAAACTTAACCATAAACTAAATAACCATAGCTATCAAATAGTCCAAAATGCCCATTTAAAATTCACGAGAAGGATATTTCAAGAAAATAAGAGGACTTATTTTTAAAATAATCCAACTGGTCATTACATCATCCACCACTAAAAATTATGTTCGCCCTCGAACATAAGGTAGAAGGAAGTACCTGAAGTTTAAAAAAGTTGAGGATATCGAACACGCATATCTGACGTTGTCTCCCAAGTAGCCTCCTCAATAGGTCGATGTCGCCATTGAACCTTAACTGAAGCAATCTCCTTAGTCCTGAGCCTACGAACCTGTCTATCTAGAATGGCTACAGGCTCCTCCTCATAAGTCAAATCCGGACCCAACTCTATGGCATCATAAGAAATAACGTGAGACTCATCTGGTATATATTTTCGGAGTATAGAGACATGGAATACTGGATGAACAGCTGACCATCTTGGTGGCAAAGCCAACTCATAAGCCACCTTACCTACTCTCCGAAGAATCTCGAACGGGCCAATAAACCTCGGGCTAAGCTTTCCCTTCTTCCCGAACCTCATCACACCCTTCATGGGTGATATCTTCATCCACACATGCTCGCCAACCATAAACTCTAAGGGACGAACTCTCCTATCAACGTAGCTCTTCTGCCGACTCTGGGCTGTCAATAGTCGACTCTGGATCAGGCGCACCCGCTCCATAGCATCTCTGAGCAAATTAGTGTCTAACGCCTCGACGGTGACTGAGTCGTACCACCCAATAGGTGATCGACATCTACGCCCGTACAATGCCTCAAATGGTGCCATCTGAATACTGGAGTGATAACTGTTATTATAAGCAATATCCGCTAAGGGTAGGTGTTGGTCCCATCGAACACAAAAATCAATAACGCAGGCCCTAAGCATGTCCTCCAACACCTGAATGGTCCGTTCAGACTGACCGTCTGTCTGAGGATGAAATGCCAAACTCATGTCTAATCGTGTACCCAACCCATGTTGCAGTGCCTTCCAAAATCGGGAGGTAAACACCGAACCTCGATCTGATACAATAGAGATAGGCACCCCATGCAATCTAACAATCTCACGTATATAGATCCTAGCTGGCTGCTCCGCACTGTGGCTAGTCCTCACTGGAATGAAGTGAGCTGATTTGGTCAACCTGTCTACAATCACCCAAATAGAGTCAAACTTGCCCAACGTCACGGGTAATCCAGTCACAAAATCCATGGTAATACGCTCCCACTTCCACTTAGGAATGGGCATCTGCTGCATCAGACCTCCTGGCTTTTGATGCTCATACTTAACCTGCTGACAATTCAAACACTTAGCAACAAACTCCACAATGTCCCTCTTCATTCCACACCATCAATAATGTTGCTTCAAATCACGAAACATTTTTGCTACACCAGGGTGAATGGAATACTTAGCACAATGAGCCTCCTCCAATATCAAGCGAACCCAATCACCTACCTTAGGCACACAAATGCGCCCATTAATTCTCAAAACTCCCTCAGAATCAAGAAAAGCTGACTTAGCTTCACCCCTCAACACTTTGTCTCGAATCACACATAATTTATAATCATCAAACTGGTGAGCATGAACCTAATCCATCAATGTAGATCTAGCCTCGACGAAGGCCAACACACTGTGAGATGGGGAGATGTCAAGTCAGATCAACTGTCTGGCCAAAGACTGAACCTCTAAAGCTAAGGCCCTCTCATCCACTCTAAGATATGCCAAACTACCCATACTAGAAGGATTCTGGCTCAAGGCATCCGCTACCACATTAGCCTTGCCAGGGTGATGGAGAATAGAGATATCGTAATCTTTCAGCAACTCCAACCATCTGCGCTGCCTCATGTTCAAATTAGGTTGAGAGAAAATATACTTGAGGCTATGATGGTCTGTAAAGATCTCGCAATGCACCCCATAGAGATAATGCCTCCACAACATCAAAACAAATACCACTGCGGCTAACTCCAAATCATGAGTAGGGTAGTTCTGCTCATGGACCTTCAGTGTTGCGAAGCATAAGCTATAACTCTTCCCCTCTGCATCAACACTCCACCTAAACCACAACTAGAAGCATCACAATAAATAACAAAGGCTACACCTTCCTCGGGCAATGCTAAAATAGGTGCTGAAGCCAATAACTCCTTGAGCCTCTGGAAACTCGCCTCACATTCATCGGTCCATAGAAATGCAACTTCCTTCTAAGTTAATTTAGTCAAAGATGCTGCGATAGAGGAGAACCCCTGGACAAATCGACGATAATAACCTGCCAGCCCAATAAAACTTCGAATCTCAGTCACTGAAGTGGGTCTCACCCAATGACGAACTGTTGCAACCTTGGTTGGATCAACCATAATACCATCCTTAGTCACCACATGACCCAAAAGGGTCACAGACTCGAGCCAAAACTCGCATTTGGAGAATTTAGCATACAGTTTCTCCTCACCCAATCTCTGGAGCACGGCCCTCAGGTGACGAACATGGTCTGCCTCACTCTTGGAAAACACCAATATGTCGTCAATAAATACAATCACAAAGGAATCCAAGTAAGGTGTGAACACTCAGTTCATCAACTCCATTAAAGCGGCAGGGGCATTAGTCAGCCCAAACGACATATCCAAAAACTCATAGTGCCCATATCGAGTCCTAAAAGCAGTCTTCGGGATGTCTGACTCCCGGACCTTCAACTGATGATACCCTGACCTCAAATCAATTTTCGAGAACACTGAGGCACGCTGAAGTTGATCAAATAAGTCATCAATACGAGGCAAGGGATACTTGTTCTTGATAGTCACTTTGTTCAATTGACGATAGTCAATGCACATTCTCATAGTACCATCCTTCTTCTTTACGAACAACACCGGTACACCCCAAGGTGACACACTAGGTCGAATAAACCCCTTCTTCAACAAATCTTCTAATTGCTCCTTCAATTCCTTTAAATCTGCAGGGGCCATTCGATAAGGAGAAGTGGATATGGACTTAGCACCCGGCTCCAAATCAATGGCAAAGTCAATATCGCGATCTGGAGGAACACCTGGTAGATCTGTAGAAAACACATCCATGAACTCCCTCACCACCCTCATGGTCTCTAAAGAAGATGACTCCTTAGAAATATCACGTACATGAGCCAAATAAGATAAACACCCATGCTCTATCATATGTTGAGCGCGAACATAAGAAATAACTCCCTTAGGGTAAGAGCTGGGAGCACCTGCCCACATTAACTGGGGTAAACCCGGACACGCTAAGGTTACAGTCTTAGCATAATAATCAAGGATCCCATGATAAGGGGACAACCAATCCATACCCAAGATAACATCAAAGTCAAGCATGTCTAGAAGGATCAAATCAGCCTAGGTCTCCCTACTTGAGAATACCACAATACAACCCTGATAGACCTGATCCACCACTAAAGATTCACCCACGGGTGTAGAAACATAAATAGGCACATCAAGAGGCTCACACACCCCATCAATATCATGAGCAAAATAAGTGGATACATATGAATAGATGGACCCAGGGTCAAATAATACTGAAGCTGAACGATGGCAAACTGGAATAATATCTGTAATCACAACATCAGATTTCTCTGCCTCTGTACGACCTGGAATGGGAATAACACACCCGACGCTCTCCACTAACCTGTGATCTACCACGAGCACCACCTCGAGCTCCACCCCTAGCACCTCTAGTGCTACCCCTCGAACTCTGTGAAGTGCCTCTAGCTGCTGGAGCTGGTGTAGATCGGGCGGTCTATGTCCCCGATGGAAAAGAAGCTAGAGCACGCTTAGGACAATCCTTGGCATGGTGGCTAAACTCATCACACTCATAACAACCTCTAGGTCCGGACCTTCCTGTACTACCTGCACTAGGAATGGCAGCATGAACTGGTCTCCCCTGATAACCCTGAGCGCCCTGCCTCTGAGAATCTCTCTCTCTGGGTGCATAACTGCCAAACTGACTGTGATAGCGGGAACTCTTACCACCACCCTGACGGGCCTGTCGGATGCCCTCTATCATTCTAGCATGATCAACAATGCTCTGAAAGGAACCACCAGATAAGACAAGAGAGGCTGTGGCCTCCTGAAGATAACTTGTGAACCCCTTCACAAATCGGCGGACTTGCTCAAACTATGTGGGAATACTAGACAGGGCATAATGGGATAACTCAAGGAATCGTGTCTCGTACTCGATCACATTCATGGAACCCTACTCCAATTTATCTAACTCATCATGGCATCTATCACGAAGGCTGTAAGGTACAAACTTCTCAAGAAAGATCTCAGTAAACTGCCCCCAATCCATCGCTGGAGCATCAACAGGCCTCTGGGCCATAACCGGCCTCCACTACTCTCTGGCCATGCTTGTGAACTGATAAGAGGTGTAAGCTACTCCGTGGGCCTCCAGAACGCCCAGATTAAACAATCGATCCTGGAACTCTGTCAGAAAGTCATATGCCCCATCCCTAGCGGTACCATCAAATTTTGGAGGAGTCAATCTCACAAATCTCTCAAACCTCTTCTGCTCAGACAAGGACATAACAGCACTGGCAGAAACTGGCGGAGCTGAAAACCTCGGGGGTGCAATAGAAGGCATAGAAAATAGACTCGGGGTCTGAAATCCCATATTAGGTCCTTGAGATGGCCGTGAAGGACCCACCGGTATAGCAGGAACTGAGGTACCTGGAACATCACTAGTATAAGGGGTACCCTCCAACCTTGCCAACAACCAAATCAATAGCTCCTGTGATACTGGTGTACCCTCTAAGGATGCCGGAGGCTGAACTGGGTCCTCAGTCTGTTCTTCGTGCTCATAAACTAGGTCAGCAATAGGCTCAGGTAAAGCCCCTCTAGTCTGACCCCGTCCTGGTGTTGCTCCCCTAGCTCGGCCTTGACCTCTAGCTCTGCCACGACCTCTGCCTCGCCCTATAGCGAGGGCTTGGACCGCAGGTACTGACTCATCTTCGGTATTTCTAGCTCTAGTTCGCGGCATCTGTGCAGGAAGAATAGATTAGAAGCGTACAAAACTTGAATATGAACAAATCGCACAAAATGAATCAATGAAAAGAGGTTTTGTCCTACCAAGCATCCTGTTGCCTCTCGAAGATAGATACGGACATCTACGTACTGATCCGCGAGACCCTACTAGACACCCTGCTCTTTAACTCATGAGACCGGTGAACCTAGAGCTCTGATACCAAACTTGTCACGACCCAAAATGGGGTCATGACTAAAGGACCACTTAATTCCAATCCCAATAATAAATGTACCCTAGAAGGAGAGAAATCCAATAAACAAATAGTCACCACATAAAAACAATATCCCAAAACCTGGCGTCACGAGTATAAAGAGCATCTAATAAGTAACTATAGAAAT
This sequence comes from Solanum rostratum, assembly GCA_029948455.1. Taxonomy (NCBI): domain Eukaryota; kingdom Viridiplantae; phylum Streptophyta; class Magnoliopsida; order Solanales; family Solanaceae; genus Solanum; species Solanum rostratum. The sequence continues at coordinate 52,421,408 of CM057046.1, forward strand.
AAATGCATCTCAGTCTTCGAATAAAAATAAAGGCTAAACAACTAAGATAGAATCCAATGGAAGCTCGAAGCCGTGAGTCTCACCACCAGATCTGGTATGAACCAAGTGCACGAGGAATTCAACTACCACATGGATAATCTTGACGAGAATCTGTGGGGGAGAAAGGAGTAGGGGTGAGTACACATAATATGTATCCAGTAGGTTTAACCGACTGGGAATTCGAAATTGAATAAGCTATGAAATAATCTAGGAACGCTTCCACGTGCAATAGGAAAACCAGTCTGGCATCGGTGCCGCCAATTTATAAAGAACGACATGAACAAAGTAAGCATATAATTTCACAGACAAACCCTAAAACAACTACAATTAGTATAATGAAATGGTATGCAATGTCATGCAATGCAATGTAATGCAAGGTGGTATCAAGACCGTCGCACAGCCTGTCGGATACACCCCCGTCAAGCTAAGGCTCGCAGACTAAGGGGACCCATGGGGATCTCGCAGGCCATATACCTCAATCACAATATATCAACTACCTTGCCACCCAAGTGCCCGTGGTCAAGGACTCATGATAAAATTTCACCATTCACAACTTCCCAGAATGCCATGACATATAGTATGAGGATGCATGCAACCAAGACATAATTATGGAAGTGATATTCTTCTCAATAAGCACAATAAATATCAAAGTTCTCAAAGTTTATCAATCATAATATTCACCCTCTTTTATACATATTTGAATACAATTCTCCTTTAAATTATTTCACCAAAATTAGCAACCCGTCACTTGATGCGATCCCATCCCATAGATTATCACATATGGATATTCAATAACTCAGTCTCAGTCCCAAAGAAGGATAGCCAAACCTACCTCAATGTCGAAATCGCACCCGAACACTTCTACCGAATGGACCAAATCTTGAATTCAACTCCCACAATGAAAATTCTCTATCAAGAATGGAACATACACATCACAAGGAGTCCAATAACACCCATATTATTATATGTCTAATGTAGGCCCAAAACCCATCCGATTTCAAAATCGATTTTCTAAATTTCAAGCCTAGTATTAGATCTCAATTCCTCCAAATAGCATAATTCCAATGATACTTACATATTATAAAACCCTTAACATCTAATTACCCATAGTAATATATGAAAACTTAAATTATAATATAGTAATTAAAAAGATAAATTAAAAAGGTTTCTGGATGGAACTAATATGAAACTAAAATTCAATTGCAGAATTATGTCATATATATAGCTCCTGACTAATTCCTCCAATCATTCGCTCCTCACATATTAACATTAATATTTTTATAACTTAGGCAGTATGTGACTATATTGTCTCACGCAAACCAATGCCACTTAGTGCTTCACTTTCTAAAGTTCTAATACATAAATATAATATATGATACTAATACCATGCAACTTTCTCATAATTTCATCAACTTAACCTTACCTGAAGCCGACAGTTTTGCTTTTCTCACGAGTTCGCCCCTCCCGAAACTGCACGAACAACCAATTTCATTCAACCCTAATCTCTTTCTTTTCTTTCTGTCCTTTATTTAATTAAGTAATCCACTACTTATTTTTACATAATAGTCTCAGTAGTAAAGGATGTTTAAACAACTTAACTCTTTAGTCCACGAGTTGATTTAAATGTCTAAACTTAACCATAAACTAAATAACCATAGCTATCAAATAGTCCAAAATGCCTATTTAAAATTCACGAGAAGGATATTTCAAGAAAATAAGAGGAATTATTTTTAAAATAATCCAACGGGTCATTACATCATCTAACACTAAAAATCATGTTCGCCCTCGAACATAAGGTAGAAGGAAGTACCTGAAGATTAAAAAAGTTGAGGATATCGAACACGCATATCTGTCTCTGTCTCCCAAGTAGCCTCCTCAATAGGTCGATGTAGCCACTGAACCTTAACTGAAGCAATCACCTTAGTCCTATGCCTACGAACCTGTCTATCTAGAATGGCTACGGGCTCCTCCTCATATGTCAAATCCGGACCCAACTCTATGGCATCATAAGAAATAATGTGAGACTCATCTGGTATGTAATTTCGGAGTATAGAGACATAGAATATTGGATGAACAACTGACTATCTATGTGGCAAAGCCATCTCATAAGCCACCTTACCTACTCTCCGAAGAATCTCGGACGGGCCAATAAACCTCGGGCTAAGCTTGCCCTTCTTCCCGAACCTCATCACACCCTTCATGGGTGATATCTTCAACCACACATGCTCGCCAACCATAAACTCTAAGGGACGAACTCTCCTATCAGCGTAGCTCTTCTGCCGACTCTGGGCTGTCAATAGTCGACTCTGGATCAGGCGCACCCGCTCCATAGCATCTCTGAGCAAATCAGTGTCTAACGCCTCGATGGTGACTGAGTCGAACCACCCAATAGGTGATCAACATCTACGCCCATACAATGCCTCAAATGGTGCCATCTTAATACTGGAGTGATAACTGTTATTATAAGCAAACTCCGCTAAGGGTAGGTGTTGGTCCCATCGAACACAAAAATAAATCACACAGGCCCTAAGCATGTCCTCCACCAACACCTGAATGGTCCGTTCAGACTGACCGTCTGTCTGAGGATGAAATGCCAAACTCATGTCTAATCGTGTACCTAACGCATGCTGCAGTGCCTTCCAAAATCGGTAGGTAAACATCGAACCTCGATCTGATACAATAGAGATAGGCACCCCATGCAATCTAACAATCTCACGTATATAGATCCTAGCTAGCTGCTCCGCACTCTGGCTAGTCCTCACTGGAATGAAGTGAGCTAATTTGGTCAACCTGTCTACAATCACCCAAATAGAGTCAAACTTGCCCAACATCACGGGTAATCCAGTCACAAAATCCATTGGTAATACGCTCCCACTTCCACTCGGGAATGGGCATCCGCTGCATCGGACCTACTGGCTTTTGATGCTCATACTTAACCTGCTGACAATTCAAACACTTAGCCACAAACTCCACAATGACCCTATTCATTCCACGCCACCAATAATGTTGCTTCAAATCATGAAACATTTTTGCTACACCAGGGTGAATGGAATACTTAGCACAATGATCCTCCTCCAATATCAAGCGAACCCAATCACCTACCTTAGGCACACAAATGCGCCCATTAATTCTCAAAACTCCTTCAGAATCAAGAAAAGATGACTTAGCTTCACCCCTCAACACTTTGTCTCGAATCACACATAATTTATCATCATCAAACTGGTGAGCACGAACCTGATCCATCAATGTAGATCTAGCCTTGACGAAGGCCAACACACTGTGAGACGGGGAGATGTCAAGTCTGATCAACTGTCTGGCCAAAGACTGAACCTCTAAAGCTAAGGACCTCTCTTCCATCTAAGATATGCCAAACTACCCATACTAGAAGGATTCTGGCTCAAGGCATCCGCTACCACATTAGCCTTCCCAGGGTGATAGAGAATAGAGATATCGTAATCTTTCAGCAACTCAAACCATCTGCGCTGCCTTATGTTCAAATTAGGTTGAGAGAAAATATACTTGAGTCTATGATGGTCTGTAAAGATCTCGCAATTCACCCCATAGAGATAATGCCTCCACAACATCAAAACAAATACCACCGCAGCAAACTCCAAATCATGAGTAGGGTAGTTCCGCTCATGGACCTTCAGTTGTCGTGAAGAATAAGCTATAACTCTTCCCCTCTGCATCAACACTCCACCTAAACCAACACCAGAAGCATCCCAATAAACAAAAAAGGCTACACCTTCCTCGGGCAATACTAAAATAGGTGCTGAAGTCAATAACTCCTTGAGCCTCTGGAAGCTCTCCTCACATTCATCGGTCCATAGAAATGCAACTTCCTTATGAGTTAATTTAGTCAAAGGTGTTGCGATAGAGGAGAACCCCGGGACAAATCGACGATAATAACCTGCCAGCCCAATAAAACTTCGAATCTCAGTCACTGAAGTGGGTCTCACCCAATCATGAACTGCTGCAAACTTGATTGGATCAACCATAATACCATCCTTCGTCCCCACATGACCCAAAAAGTCACAGACTCGAGCCAAAACTCGCATTTGGAGAATTTAGCATACAGTTTCTCCTCACGCAATCTTTGGAGCACGACCCTCTGGTGACGAACATGGTCCGCCTAACTCTTGGAATACACCAATATGTCGTCAATAAATACAATCACAAAGGAATCCAAGTAAGGTCTGAACACTCGGTTCATCAACTCCATAAAAGCGACAGGGGCATTAGTTAGCCCAAACGACATAACCACAAACTCATAATGTCCATATCGAGTCCTAAAAGAAGTCTTCGAGATGTCTGACTCCCGGACCTTCAACTGGTGATACGCTGACCTCAAATCAATTTTTGAGAACACTGAGGCATCCTGAAGTTGATCAAATAAGTCATCAATACGAGGCAAGGGATACTTGTTCTTGATGGTCATTTTGTTCAACTGACGATAGTCAATGCACATTCTCATAGTACCATCCTTCTTCTTTATGAACAACACCGGCGCGCCCCAGGGTGACACACTAGGTCGAATAAACCCCTTATTCAACAAATCTTCTAATTGCTCCTTCAATTCCTTTAACTCTGCAGGGGCCATTCGATAAGGAGAAATGGATATGGGCTTAGTGCCCGGCTCCAAATCAATGGCAAAGTCAATGTCGCGATCTGAAGGAACACCTGGTAGAGCTGTAGGAAACGCATCCATGAACTCCCTCACCACCCTCATGGCCTCTAAAGAAGATGACTACTTAGAAATATTACGTACATGAGCAAAATAAAATAAACACCCATGCTTTATCATATGTCGAGCGCGAACATAAGAAATAACTCCCTTAGGGTAAGAGCTAGGAGCACCTGCCCACATTAACTGGGGTAAGCCCGGACACGCTAAGGTCACAGTCTTAGCATAATAATCAAGGATCGCATGATAAGGGGACAACCAATCCATACCCAAGATAACATCAAAGTCAAGCATGTCTAGAAGGATCAAATCAGCCTGGGTCTCCCTACCTGAGAATACCACAATACAACCCCAATAGACTCGATCCACCACTAAGGATTCACCCACGGGTGTAGAAACATAAATAGGCACATCAAGAGGCTCACACACACTATAAATATCATGAGCAAAATAAGGGGATACATATGAATAGGTGGACCCAGGGTCAAATAATACTGAAGCTGAACGATGGCAAACTAGAATAATACCTGTAATCACAGCATCAGATGTCCCTACCTCTGTACGACCTGGAATGGCATAATACACCCAACGCTCTCCACTAACCTGCGATCCACCACGAGCACCACCTCGAGCTCCACCCCTAGCACCTCTAGTGCTTCCCCTCGCACTCTATGAAGCGCCTCTAGCTGTTGGAGCTGGTGTAGATCGGGCAGTCTGTGTCCCCGATGGAAAAGAAGCAGGAGCATGCTTAGGACAATCCTTGGCATGGTGGCCGAACTCATCACACACATAACAACCTCTAGGTCCGGACCTGCCTGTGCTACCTGCACTAGGAATGGCAGCATGAACTGGTCTCCCCTGATAACCCTGAGCGCCCTGCCTCTTAGAATCTCTGTCTCTGGGTGCATATCTTCCAAACTGACCGTGATAGCGGGACCTCTTACCACCACCCTTATGGGCCTGTTTGATTCCCTCTATCATTCTAGCATGATCAACAATGCTCTGAAAGGAACCACTGGATAACACAAGAGAGGCTATGGCCTCCTAAAGATAACTTGTGAACCCCTTCACAAATTGGCAGATCCGCTCAAACTCTGTGGGAATACTTGACATGGCATAACAGGATAACTCATGGAATCGTGCCTCGTACTTGGTCATATCATGGAACCCGTCTTCAATCTATCGAACTTATCACAACGTCTATCACGAAGGCTGTAAGGTACAAACTTCGCAAGAAAGATCTTAGTAAACTGCCCCCAATCCATCGCTGGAGCATCAACTGGCCTCTGGGCCATAACCGACCTCTAACACTCTCTGGCCATGCTTGTGAAGTGATAAGAGGTGTAAGCTACTCCGTGGGCCTCTAGAACACCCAAATTAAACAATCGATCCTGGCACTCTGTCAGGAAGTCATATGCCCCATCCCCAGTGGTACTATCAAATTGTGGAGGAGTCAATCTCATAAATCTCTCAAAGCTCTTCTGCTCAGACAAGGACATAGCAGCACTGGCAAAAACTGGCGGAGCTGAAAACCTCGGGGGTGCAATAGAAGGCATAGAAAATGGACTTGGGGTCTGAAATCCCATATTAGGTCCCTGAGCTGGATGTGAAGGACCCACTGGTATAGTAGGAACTGAGGTAACTGGAACATCACTAGAAGCAGGGGTACCTCCAACCTTGCCAACAACTGAATCAACAGCTTCTGTAATACTGGTGTACCCTCTAAGGATGCCGGAGGCTGAATTGGGTCCTCAGTCTGCTCTTCGTGCTCATAAACTGGGTCAGCAATAGGCTCAGGTGAAGCCCCTCTAGTCTGACCTCGTACTGGTGCTGCTCCCCTAGCTCGGCCTCGACCTCTAGCTCTGCCACGACCTCTGCCTCGCCCTATAGCGGGGGCTTGGACCGCAGGTACTGACTCATCTTCGTTATTTCTAGCTCTAGTTCGCGCCATCTGTGCAGGAAGAATACATTAGAAGCGTACAAAACTTGAATATGAACAAATCGCACGAAATGAATTAATGAAAAGAGGATTTTTACTAACAAGCATCCTGTAGCCTCTCGAAGATAGATACGGACGTCTACGTACCGATCCGCGAGACACTACTAGACACCCTGCTCTTTAACTCATGAGACTGGTGAACCTAAAGCTCTGATACCAAACTTGTCACGACCCAAAATGGGGTCATGACTAAAGGACTAAATTCCAATCCCAATAATAAATGTACCCTTGAAGGAGAGAAATACAATAAACAAATAGTCACCACATAAAAACAATATCCCAAAACCTGGTGTCACGAGTATAAAGAGCATCTAATAACTAACTAAAGAAATAAATGCATCTCAGTCTTCGAATAAAAATAAAGACTAAACAAGTAAGATAGAATCCTATGGAAGCTCGAAGCCCTGAGTCTCACCACTAGATCGTGTATGAACCAAGTGCACGAGCAATTCAACTACCCCATGGATAATCCTGACGAGCATCTACTGGGGAGAAAGGAGTCGGGGTGAGTACACATAATATGTACCCAGTAGGTTTAACGTACTGGGAATTCAAAATTGAATAAGCTATGAAATAATCTAGGAATGCCTCCACCTGCAACAGGAAAACCAGTCCGGCATCTGTGCTGCCAATTTATATAGAACGACACGAATAAAGTAAGCATATAATTTCACAGACCAACCCTAAAACAACCACAAGTAGTATAATGAAATGGTATGCAATGTCATGCAATGCAATGTAATGCAAGGTGGTATCAAGACCGTCGCACAGCCTGTCGTATACACCCCTGTCGAGCTAAGGCTCCCAGACTAAGGGGACCCATGGGGACCTCGCAGGCCATATACCTCAATCACAATATATCAACTACCTTGCCACCCAAGTGCCCGTGGTCAAGGACTCATGATAAAAATTCACCATTCACAACTTCCCAGAATGCCATGACATATAGTATGAGGATGCATGCAACCAAGACACAATTATGGAAGTGATATTCTTCTCAATAAGCACAATAAATATCAAAGTTCTCAAAGTTTATCAATTATAATATTCACCCTCTTTTATATATATTTGAATACAATTCTCCTTTAAATTATTTCACCAAAATTAGCAACCCAACACATGATGTGATCCCATCCCATAGATTATCACATAAGGATATTCAATAACTCAGTCTCAGTCCCAAAGAAGGATAGTAAAACTTACCTCAATGTCGAAACTGCACCCGAACACTTCTACCGAATGGACCAAATCTTGAATTCAACTCCCACAATGAAAATTCTCTATCAAGAATGGAACATACACATCACAAGGAGTCCAATAACACCCATATTATTATATGTCTAACGTAGGCCCAAAACCCATCCAATTTCATAATGAATTTTCTAAATTTCAAGCCTAGTATTAGATCTCAATTCCTCCAAATAGCATAATTCCAATGATACTTACATATTATAACACCCTTAACATCTAATTACCCATAGAAATATATGAAAACTTAAATTATAATATAGTTTTTAAAAAGATAAATTAAAAAGGTTACTGGATGGAACCAATATGAAACTAAAATTCAATTGCAGAATTATGTCATATATATAGCTCCTAACTAATTCATCCAATCATTAGCTCCTCACATATTAACGTTGATTTTTTTACAACTTAGGCAGTATGTGACTATATTGTTTCACGCAAACCAATGACACTTAGTGCTTCACTATCTAAAGTTCTAATACATAAATATAATATATAATATTAATAGCATGCAACTTTCTCATAATTTCATCAACTTAACCTTACCTAAAGCCGACAGTTTTGCTTTTCTCACGAGTTCGCCCCTCCCGAAACTGCATGAACAACCAATTTCATTCAACCCTAATCTCCTTCTTTTCTTTCTGTCCTTTATTTAATTAAGTAATCCACTACTTATTTTTACATAATAGTCTAAGTAGTATAGGATGTTTAAACAACTTAACTCTTTAGTGCACGAGTTGTTTTAAATGTCTAAACTTAACTATAAACTAAATAACCATAGCTATCAAATAGTCCAAAATAACCATTTAAAATTCATGAGAAGGATATTTCAAGAAAATAAGAGGACTTATTTTTAAAATAGTCCAACAGGTTATTATAGGTATGTGTATCTTAGTTGTCTAATCTTTTGGATGTAGTTTCTATATGCATTTTAGTAACTATCTGATTTGCACATGTACTATGTTTTTTGATGGATGTTGTTTTGGTAATCAATATAACATAAGTTAATAACAGAAAAAGAAGATCAATACTCATACTTTAAAGTATAAATATATAATACAAAAGAATTACTTCGACATACATATCATATTAAATTTTCAGCTTTGTTTATTTGTGTAGATGGAATTTGCAAATCGTAAATGGATGTATGATAGAGCTCATCCTAATCGTGTTGGGTTGAAGGTGGAATTTATAGATGGGGTTAAGGAATTTATTGCAAAGGCGAAAACTAGAAATGATTTTCTTATAGAAGGTACCATTAGGTGTCCTTGTGCAAAATGTAAGTGCATCAAGTTATTGAAGCCAGATAAAGTTGAATTTCATATTTTGAAGGAGGGATTTATGGAGAATTATTATGTGTGGACAGTTAATGTAGAGGATGATGCCAATATAGCTAATGTTAGTTTTCGGAATCAGTTTGATGGTGAGGATGGTCCCATAGAGAATAATAATGTTGAAAATTCTCAATTTAGTGAAATGTTGAAGGATGCTTTTGGGATGTTTCCATGGGTTCAATCAGAACCAAATGATGAGGCTAAGCGCTTTTATGAACAGTTAACTGAAGCTAATTGTCCATTATATGAAGGATCAAAGCATTCTAAGTTATCTGTTGCTGTTAGACTGTTAAGTATAAAATCAGATTATTCAATTTCTCAAGTGGGCATGGATTCCATCATTGAGCTTATGAATGAGCTTAATCCGAGTAAAATGGACATACCCAGAAATTTCTACATGACAAAGAAGTTGGTTTCTAAGTTGGGACTTTCATCAAAGAGAATTGACTGTTGTGAGAAAGGTTGCATGTTATTCTATAAAGATGATGCAGCTTTAGAAAATTGCAAATTTTGTAATCAAGCTCGTTATAAGGAAGTCAAGAATGACAAAAAGAAGAAGGTTCCAATGAAGGCAATACATTACTTACCCCTTATACCTAGGTTAAAGAGGTTGTATGCATCAATGAGTTCTGCTCCTCATATGACATGACATTATGAACATAAAAGGCCACCTGGTGTTCTATGTCATCCCTCAGATGGAGAAGCATGGAAGCATTTTGATAGAGTGTTTCCCAACTTTGCTAGTGAATCTAGAAATATTAGGTTGGGATTATGTACTGATGGATTCACTCCATTTGCAATCTCTGCTGCGCCATATTCATGTTGGCCAGTGTTTGTTACACCATATAATCTTTCCCCCGAGTTATGTATGAAAAGTCCATATTTATTTCTAACTTGCATTGTTCCAGGTCCACACAATCCAAAAAAGCTGATTGACATATACTTGAAGCCTTTGATCGATGAATTAAAGTTATTGTGGAATCAAGGTGTGGAAACATATGATGTATTCAAGAAACAAAACTTTATAATGCGTGTTGCCTTGATATGGACTATAAATGATTTTCCTGCTTATGGAATGTTGTCTGGATGATCAACTGCTGGTAAGTTAGCTTGCCCATGTTGTATGGAAGACACAAAAGCATTCACATTGAAACATGGAGGTAAGAACTCATGGTTCAACTGTCATCGTCGATTTTTGCCAATGGATCATGAATTTAGGAGAAACACCAGTGCATTTATGAAGAATCAAAGTGATTTTGAAGAGCCACCAACAATTTTATCGCCCGAAGAAATTTGGCATAGAGTTAAAGATCTACCTAAGGTAACTGATTCTCCATCATTTAAGATACCTGTTATGGTGTTACACATAATTGGACAAAACAAAGCATATTCTAGGAGTTACTCTATTGGAAGCATAACCTTCTTCGGCATAATTTGGATGTCATGCATATCGAGAAAACTTGTTTTGACAACTTGTTTAATACTGTGATGGATATCAACAAGACAAAAGATAATTTGAAGGCTAGGATGGACTTAAAAGAATATTGCAGGCGAAGTGAGTTGTATATGACATATTTTAACAATAAGATTCAGAAGCCTAAGGCTAGTTACACATTCACTTTGGAAGAGAAGAGAGAGATTTGTGATTGGGTTAAGAATTTAAAGATGCCTGATGGATATGCTTCAAACTTATCTAGATGTGTTGATATGAAAGAAGGAAAGTTGATGTCTATGAAAAGTCATGATTGTCATATTTTTATGGAGACTTTGATGCCTATTGCATTCAATGCCTTGCCTGACAGAATATGTAAACCTATCATAGAAATAAGTCTTTTTTTCAAAGAGTTGTGTTCTAGCACATTAAGGGTGGAGAACCTAAACTACATGGAGAGTAATATTGGCCTAACTTTAAGCAAGTTGGCAAAAATATTTCCTCCTGGTTTTTTCGTTGTGATGGACATCTCCCAATTCATCTTGTGCGGGAGGCACGACTTGGAGGGCCAGTTCAAAGCAGATGGATGTATACATATGAGAGGTCATTTCTTTTATTTTTTGTGTGTTTGAACAGTTTTATTGTTGTTGTCAAGAATTTATCATTTTTGGTCAACTTTAATTTTGTGTACCTAATAGTTGATGTCTTCTAGTTGGTCCAGTCTATGGATTTCTATTATGTTAAATGCTTATCTTTTTAAGTTAGGTAGTCTAATTTTTTAAATCTATTCCAGATAAATGTGATGACTTAATCAAAGTGCTGTTGTCACTTTTTGTGGCAATAAAATCAAATGCCTTTGTTGAATATGAAGACTCAAGATTGTGTTTAAGTTAATGCTTAGTAGTTGCATTTATGAGGAATAAATTTGGGATTCTCTGAAAGTTGTATAGATTAATGATTTTATTTCCTTCTTGATGATGTATAATGTTAAGTGGAACTGCTCAGTACTATTTTCTTGAACTTACCAAGTAGCAAAAATCTGGAATACCATTCCTTTTCTTAAAAAGATAAAATCTTCCATTGTTATAACTCAATTCTTAAAAGATGATAACATTTCAAAATCACATATTTAGTATTCTCTCATTTAAAAAAGAATGATCTAATTTGACTTGGTACGGAATTTAAGAAAATAAAAAAGACTTTTCAATCGTGTGGTCCTAAATTAAAGTTATGCTAAATGTACCCATTTATCCTTTATTTTGGTGTGTCATCTGTTGCTCTCATTGGAGCATATTTATATACAAATCCTCCATTTTTTGTTGGATTTAGGAAACTTGAAGGTAGGTGGTATCCCATAGGTTCCTTGATAATGGCTAGCACATATTGGTTCTTCAAGTCATGCTAGATTGTCTAGTTTAAAAGTTCAACCATAGTTTAATTATAGATTAAGTGGTGATATAGTCTGTTGCACCGCCTTCAGTTTACAACTACAGATGTTCGGCAACTGACCCATTTGTTGCTGGTATTTGTGCCTCATTTTAGTGGATGACCGCAATCTGCTGGTAGCTGATTTTTCTCAGTTTTGGGCAACTGCGGAGGTGTACTCTCAGTTCTCTCTATTATGCAACCAGTTCAAGTGCTATACTCTTGTTCAATTGTTTCTAGGATACTTTGAATGTCTAAAAGTCTTAAACCTTATATGTTTATGTCTAAAAAATGATGGAGACCATACAGAGTCACCTTTTTGTTCCTACGTTGGCAACATTGAGTTCCTTTTTAAATGGTGAAACTTCTTCTTTAATGCACATCTGTAGGTAAAGTAAACTATCTCTAGCAAACTTTCACAATTCTTGGAGCTTTGATGTTTCTGTAGTCTCTATCTAGTTGTTCCAGATATGACACTGTTGTAAAATCATCAGCTTGAAAAGTTGAGCAAAGTGTTTACCTTCTTCTGATGTTTTGTTTGATAGAGAATAGAAATCTGTAGCATATCAATATGCCTCAAGGAGTGGGAAGTTGGAGAGATTTGCTGTTTTAATTGCTCCTTTTGTTATCTTTCTGATGGAGTTCATTCATACATTTATTTCAGGTTCAATTTCAAAGAAGCTTGGACGAATGATGTCAGTCACAACCTACTACTGAGGTTGGTTTCACAACTCAACTATCATCTGATGATATTACTTCTATATGGATAAATGCGGCAGGAGGTGTGAAGAAAGGCATAGTTTATGGGCTTGGAGTACAACCTTCCTCGTGTCATCCATCACCATTGTTGTCTGGTGCTTCTTCTTCTCAATCTTTAGAAGAAATTGAAGCAATGAGAAAATAGATTTCAGAGTTGACAGAATGACTTCAAACATCTGAAGCTAACTTTGCTAAAGTGCAGATGTTTATGGAGAAAAAATATATGACTGAATATGATAGTAGTGAAGAAGAGACCGACTCTGATGAAGAATAGATCGTGTTCTGGTTGTTTAGATATTTTCTAAGAGATTTAGACTTGTGTTAAACTATTTACTTTCGTTTTGAATCCCAACTACTTATTAGAATTGATTTTGATGATGTTTAACTTTTAAACTCAATTTCATTGAATGGAATTTAAATGTTTAGGAATGTATTTAATGTTTGGTTTTATTGTGAATTTTTATGGATGGATGGAAATATAATTTAGCAAGTGGTATACCAAATAAACAATATTTTTCTGTTAGAAAATTTAAAATGCCGACTACAATAATCGGAAGCTCACCTAAATAGTTAATAATTGTCCCGACCACAGTAATCGAAATAAATATATATTAATTATTTAATTACTTAAATATTACGATTACTGTAGTCGAAAATGTTTAAATTAATGAATTATTATTTTAATAATGTTCCGACTATAGTAGTCGGCCAATCGGTAGACAAATGGTCATGTCTAGTTTCATATTTTCTGACTACAGCAGTCGGCAAATGCCGACTACAGTCGTCGATAAGTATTTTCCGACGTACAAAATACTGACTACACAAAAATGGTCGAAAAGTCATCGAAAAACTCCATTTTCCGACTACATTCCGAGTAATTTTGCAGTCGAAAAATAGTTTATTTCTAGTAGTGAATCCGCCCTCATGGACCACTTTGAATTTTTTTTTGTTGCAATACTTTATCAACTACAACACCTATTGTTCTGATTGATGCATTGATAGCTGCTGACAAATTTGACGTTACGTTATGCATGGGATATTACAACAACAAACTGCAGATTCTACAAATGACAATTGAATCAACATTGCTTTATTTGGATCTTCCTTCCAAAATAGTAATAGTTGATGCAGTTTACCCATTAATAGATGCTATAAAATTGTTTCTTTGTCTAAGTTTTTTAGGGACATAACCAAGTGAGTAGCTCTATGTAGACATTATTATATCTGGTTTGGTTCATGTTTTTTATTTGTGTTTTTCCCTCAGTATCACGAGAATTTTTGTCATTTCGTTGTCTTGATTACAACATGAGTGAGGTTTTCTTATTTTGTTTTATTAGTACCATATTAAGAATCGACCTATAGTAATGAGCTAGCCTTAAACACTCCAGAAACTTTACATTAGCCTCTTAACCACATCTATAGTGCTAGTAGAGTATGAATGCATTTTCATATCAGCCTACTTGAATCAATTGTTTCTTACTGGGAAATTTTCTCTTTTTTTTCTAAATTTGACTCATATTTAATGAATAACTTTTTCACTAAACTGCAATTCTATTACCTCGTTCAATTTCCATGCATGACATGCATGAAGCTGAAGAAAATCATGACTGTCTTAGAGGCTTGTCTTAGAGGCTCTTTTTTACAAGGCTGAAGCACTGTGCAATTGTTGCAATGGTGGAGAATGCTTTCCGCTTTAGTTATTTGCAGAGGGCGCATATATATGAACTTGTTAAAGATCTAATGTTTGAAACGCCTTATCAGCAGTGTGTTGTTTACCTAAATTTTAAAAGAGACGAGTTTGCTATCCTCTTCCCTATTGGGAAAGTTTATTCTCAGACTTTCCATTTTGGTGGATGAGAACTTTTCCTGTCTGTTCATTGCAACATGGATCCACAAGGTGCATTCTACTGCTTGGGATTATTTATGTGAATGAAAGAGGAAGAGTCAGAGCCACTTGTAGTTGATCATGAGTTTTCAGTTCATATGAGTCCAGGAAATGACTATATTAGCAAGCATAAGGGAAACTTCACATTGACTAGCGATATGGTTGTTGGCTACAGGAGCCTGTGTGATGTTACTTGGACCCTTTTTCTAAATGGAGATACTTTATATTTCATTAATACAATTATCCATCCTTTCGCTGAGCTTACCATCAGGGAATAAAGTATTTAATACCCAGAGTTTTTATGGTTGTAATGCTTTTTTGCCTGTGCCATATTTGCACTACTATAAATTAGTAAGATCAGACTTGTTAAATAGTTTTATATTTTGATTCTTTATCGTGACTTTGACCATATTGATTTATTGACAGTCATAATTCATTCGACTTCACATATATTCACACTAATTTTGATGCACGTACATTTCATGTGTGTTGCACGTGAACGTCAAATGGTATAGTACGGTATTTTTAAAATAATGCAAGTTTTCCTAAATAAAAATCTAAGTAAATAAATATAATTGGAATAATTAGGTATAATTTTCAATGAATTGTCAAGGAAGAAGTTATCAATTATAAGACCATTTGTTGTTTCCTCTTGTAGAAGACAAAATGATCTCGAAAATCAACAATGAAGTGAAATGAAGAAACATTGTGATGGGAGTGGTTTTTTATTTAATTGAATCACATCTTACGAATAACTTGTCACGCCTCAAGAGGGTATCCTTGGCGTGGCCGGCACTCAGAGACTATTGCTAGTCCCCGAGCGAACCACATGGCCTCATTGTCACCTCATACTCATTAATGGAAGGAACATTCTTAAGGAAAAGATTGTAATGTAATTAAAGTTATCAATTATTTATATATAAAAAATTAATTTCCAATAAAAAGGAGTTGGAAAAAAAATACATAATATGCTCTAATAAATGTCTATGAAGCCTCTACCTCTAACATCTAGATGGTACCACAACAGGCCATAGTTACCCAATTCAAAGAAAATAAAGTACTAACTCAAGCTAGATGATAATAATATGGAAATCCTCCAAAAACAAGGAGGTCTCACCAATTAGCTGAATGTGAATAGATCCTCAACGAAGCGCCAGTCGATGGTCTCTAATATTTACCTCTGAATCATAAAATGATGCATTCCCAGAAGGGGACATCAGTACGTGGAATGTACTGGTATGTAAAATAGCTAAATAAAACAGAAATAGTTAGAATAATATAAGAATAACATCAACTCAACATCATACTCCATCAGAATGTGAAAGGTCTATCTAAAGCAAGAATAAAGAGTAGACAAATGACTCATCAACATCACATCTCAACATCATCAATACATTAGACTCATCTTAAGGAAACTCAACGTAACTCAACTCAAAGGACCAAAGTACATCTAGGACAAGGATAAAGAATAGACAGTAAATTATCAACATCTATCAAGACTCATACTATCACATCAATATTAGAGTTCTATTAGTGAGAAACCTAACTAGGAGTTTCTCTAACCGACAACCATCACCTATGAGTCAGTGATAATACAACAAAGTGATTTTATTGCCACATCTATCGAGTACCCTGCCTAGGGTAAAGGACATCCCATCAGTGGATCCACAAGAAATAACATTAGACCTCTTTTGGGACAAGAAACGTTCTTGGTGGAAAAAAATGGGAATGAAGGATCCACTTAATTGAATTGGGTTCATGAATCTAAGAAATGGTGAGAATTCTTGATCTCTAATTCAAAAATCCAGGGTGGTTCGATCCTCTCTCCTACGCGGGCCACATAGTTAATGAGTTCGAGTGGGACTCACTCTCACCCATTTTGGTGCTCAATACTCCTCCTAGAATAAACATGCTCATAAAACATCATCATCATCAGTCCCATAGGGACATAGTACATCAACATCATCATCATTAGTCCCATAGGAACATAGTACATCAACATCAACATCGTGGACTCGAAACATTCTTTTTTGAATTTAGTTTCAAGTTTTAAGACACATGAGCAACACTCTCATCAACATCATCATCAAGACTCTCAGCAATTTGGACCACAATCACAATATCAAAAACATCATCATCGTCAAGGCTCTAGACTCATGCCCTAAGTTTATTATTCATGTAGGGTTATGCAAATTCTTCATGAAAATATTCAATTCAAGAAAACAATTAGTATGATGATCGTCAACATAAAAAACATGTAATTTCAAATCAATTTTTCAAGAAAAACATTCAAGTATTCATGCATGTAGACTCTTCAATCATCAACTCATTTATGACCTCTATGGGGCACATGAGAGAACAATCTCATATTTTTAATTTAGCATTACATACCTGGAAAGTTGATATTACAATTGAAATTTGATGAATACTCATTTTCTTGGAGAAAATACTCGATCTCGGTAGTACTTTTAGAGTGGAAGAACTTGGAAAGACATTGTTTGAAGGGCTTCTCTTTGATTCTTGAATTATTGACTTAGAATCTTTTGGGTTCTTGATTAAGAACCCTAATTCATGAAAAGAAGAATCAAAAGATCCTTTCTTGGAATACTTGAATTCATTTTCTTGAAACCCTAGGTTATAATTTAAGATTCTATTAGGGATTCATGAATAAATAAAGAAATTTAGGTTGGGTAGCTTAAAGTTTATGAAAAATAACTCACCTTGATAATGAATCTTGAAAGTTAATCCTAACTTGATGACTTTCTTGATGATTCTTGAGCGTTTTTGTTTAGGAATCAAGGAGAGGGTTCAAAATTATGAAAATTGGCGTTTTAAGCGTTTTGGGACCTTAAATAGACCCCCAAAGGTTTTAGGATAAAAGTACCCTCAAAATAGCATAAATGGATGTCGTTTAGCTTATCCAGAAAGTGTTCATGATAGGTCCGCAACGTGGAGCAGTCGTGGCTCTTTAGACAGCTCTGCAGGTCTTCAGTAAAATGGTTATAACATCATACTCATAACTCCGATTAAGGTGAAATAAGATTTCTTGGAAAGCTAATTCAAAGATATTTAATTTGATATTTTATTGGTCACCTTACGCATTATACTTTAGGAGATATGGTCATTTGAATATGACCCTTCTATCAACTCATACGAACACTTAGTCGGTATAAATTCTTTGGACTTAACTTGAAGTAAAATATCCTTTATGACCCTAAACCACATTTAATACAATTTAAATACTTAGAAATTGATCCTAGTATGTATATACAACTTAAAAGTCATGGGTCCATCTAACATTTATAAAATCTTATATTAGAACAGTGACTTTTCATCATCTCCAATTCTATTCCTACACTAAGAAATTAATTTTAACATCTATGCTCAATTAAGATTTATCAATTAAAATCATATATCATATGAAGGATGACTCAATTTCAGAGTAAAAAAAGAAAGTTGGAGTGTTACATAACTTTTTCACTAGAATGTTATCCTATTTGTTTAATTTGCATCTTTTTGAAATTAAGGTTGTCTTGTCTAGCGATCTTTACATTGCTTTAGAAGATATTGTCTATGACTTTTCATTGAAGTGGGCTCATATTATTTACCCAAAGCTTGAGAAATGTTGGGAAGTATGGACTTCACATCTTTGTTACTTCATTCAATTTCCATGCATGAAGGTGAAGAAAATCATGATGTGCAAGGATATTGATCAGGAGTTTGCTTCAAAGCTTGACTTAGAGGCTCTTTATTACATGGATGTAGCACCCTGTAGGTAGCATGCAATTACTATCATGGCAAGGATTGCTTTCTGCCATTATTAAGGAGAGAGTGCATAATTCATATACAGTCCTGTTAAGGCTATCTTGTTCAAAATGCCTCACAAGCACTGCGTTAGTTACCTAGATTCGGAAAGATATGAGTGTGCTATCCTCTTTCCTATTGGGAAAGCTTATTAATAGATTTTCCATGTTGGGGGAGGAGAACTTTTACTGATTTTTCATTGCGGATGGATCCACAAGGTGCATTCATTGCTTGGGTTGTTTTTGGGAATTAAAGAGGAGGATTTCAAGCCACTTGTAGTTGAGCATTAGCTTTTGGTTTATACGAGTCTAGGCAATGACCATGTTAGCAAGCACAAGAAAAACTTCACCTTGTGTAGTGTTTTAGTTTTTGGCTACAGGAACGTATGTTGTGTTTCTTGGACCCCTTTTCTTGATGGAGATAGTTCATATTTCATCAATAAAATTCTCTATCTTCGCGTTGAGCTTACCGTCATGCTTTTTTGCATGTTCCCATATTTGCATTGTTGTAAATTTATAAAATTAGACTTGTTAACCAGTTTCATATTTTGATCCTTGAAAGTGAATTTGATCATATTGATAAATTAATGACTATAATTCGTTCAACTTCACATACATATATTGAAACTAGTTTTGATGCCCATACAATGCACATGAATATCAAATCATGCAGTGCAATATTTTCAAATAATGTCAGTGTTATTGAATAAAAATATAAGTAAATAACTATAAATGAAATAATTAAGTATAAATTTCCATGAATGGTTGAGGAAGAAGATATCAATTAGAAAACCATTTGTTGTCTCTTCTTGTAAAAGACAGAACAATAATCTCGAAAATCAATAGTGGAGTGAAATGAAAAACATTTCCATGGGTGTGGTTTATATAGAATTTTTAAAGTAGGTAGTTTATATTACTAATACTTGTGTTTATCTTATGGTCACTTGTGAATATTCATGACAATTGTTTGTCTTGTATGTAGAAGAGGGAACAAAATGTGAACTCAAATTTGAAAGATAAGCTGAAAGTAAGGGGATGAGCTTTTTAGGCCTTTTACTGGAAAAACGTGTGACCTAAAATTTGAATAAAATTGTAGATGATTTCAAATCTTATTTTTTTAAGATGAATAGATACTAAACATGTTTTATGATTTTTGTTATTTATACCAAATCAGTTATAAAGTGAAGTGAACTTCACTTCACTACTGACTTTCGTGACCATTTTTTGTCTCTGACTAGTGGAAAAAAAGTAAATTTGCAAAGCTTTCTACCATTGAAGTTTTTCATAGTCGTGCCTCATTGCACATTAGTATCTATAGCGACAAGTGGCCTGGTCTACCTGCCCTGCACGTATTACACCCGCATCTACCCACCCCCTAGGCCTTACATGTTTTCTTGTCCTTCACTTTGTTAATTTCTCTTTTCATTTAAAAGTTTTTATCTGTTGTAAAACTTTTCTTTTTAGTTGGGAAGACATTTTTCTCATTTTTAACTGGAGGATAAGGTGTAGGTTGACAAGGATAAGGGCAATGAACGTGGGATGGGGCGCGTTTGAGGGTGGAGTAGAAGGGGTGCATGAAGGTGATTAAGGCGTGGGATAGGGAGGATGGAATGTGTTGGAGGGTAGCAAAAAGAGAATAAATTTCAGTTTTGGAACTTGTTTTTTAGTAGGAAATGTATTTTTCTCAGTTTAAAAAAAAATTAAAAAAAATATTTATCAAAAATTTTGAATAAGAAAATCATAAAATATTTGTTTAAATCAAACACACTAAAGTTCTATATATCAAAAGGAAAAAAAATCACTAAATTATATTAAATTTGCTTCAATGTACAAAATTGAAAAAAAAAGCAAAAAGAGAAAATTACACTAATTAAAGCTCAAGATATTGTGCTCATCAAACACTAAACGAAATGTTTCACTAAATAAATATTTTTTATTATATACCAGACTTTAGGCACATGCATTGCACGTGGACACCTATCATGTAATACTTAATTTGTAATTATTCAAATATTGAAATTTCAATAGCTTTTTCTTAATTTTAGTATTCAATTCTTTCTACTCTCTATAACTACATCATACAAAAGTCATATATTCTAGTTCTCGACACGTGCATTCCATGTGTATGTTGAATTATGTATTATACTCTATTATAAAATAAATATAAACATCACTACAATAATTTTTTGAGTATTATTGTAAACTAAATATAAACTAAAATGGAACTAGAATTAAAATCATAACTCATTTTATGCCTTCTAGGATTTAAGTTCTTCATTGCTTGTCAATATAGTACTTTATCATATGTCACCCTCAGCTAAATGTAATAACATTTTGTAATCTTATCTCTAGTTGTTATGGTTCCTTACATTTACTATTCTTAAACATCTATGATTTCGAAAATCTTGCTATAATGCCTTAATATTTTTTGGGGGGTTAAGATTGAGCCATCCTTCATATGATATAAGTTTGTAATCAATGATTCTTAATTGAACATAGGTGTTAAAGTTAATTTCTTAGTGTGGGAATAGATTTGGATATGAGCTAAGGTCACATGAACCCTCTAGTGCGAAGTTAAGTTATAAACTTTCTTAGCGATTAAGTTTCGATGTGAGATTTTATAAAAGATAGGTGGACTGTCACACCCAGAAAATTACCAAAGTACCCCTAGACAAAAGATTGCCTAAGTAACATAGCATCCCATACATTTTTGGCAAATTAGAGCCTGAAATATTGATCAGAGCAAAAATATTTTGAGAAAAAGTGGTCTCGATTGAATTTTAGCCCAACCGGATCAAAAGATAATTTTTTGAAGCAAAATTACAAAATCAGAAGGTACACAACATGTCCGCATTGTGGAATTGCTCTGCCATAATTCATTTTTGAGTTTTATTTATAACACATCGGACAAGTGTGATTTACATAGAGTACACAGAAAACACAATCAACAAATGTGATTTATGTGTTATTTTGTAAAAAAAATAGTTTCTAAATGCGTATTATGTTTTCCATAAAAAATAACTGAAATGGAACAACTCTGCATCGTGGACTTGCTCCATCACGATGCGTGATGATCAATTTTCAAAGCAAGGGAATTCTAGTCCTTTCCCCACCCATTCTAGACTAAATCCTTGTCGTTTTAAGGCCATTTTGACCCTGTATCAATTCCTAAGCGTAAATTATAACTCATTTATGCTAATTCATCTTTAAAACTAGGGCCAATAAGAAAATAGAAAGCTAGGGATTTCAAGAGAATCTTTTGTGTTCTTTCTAGCTATTCCAAAATCATAATCATCCAGGTTGTAAGGCTAACCTGAATATGGATTATGTTTTTCCATGTACCCCAAAACCCAGATTGATTGAGTTGTGAACAAATTGATTCTTCCATGACTCTTTCTTGAAAGTTTTTTCTTAAATCCCAATGTATTCCTATATAATCTTGCATTAATAATAGTTCTTATGAATTAAGCACTTGAAATAGATGATTTTATTTTTCTATATGAACTCTAGAATGAATTCTTGTTCTTCTACATATTGCACTTAAATGGGTATGCACGAGTATGATTTGAGCCTCAAGAGTCGATAGAATTCCTAAATATTTTAACTCTACTTTTGTACCTAAAGACTATGATGTTGGAATGATGGATGATAAAGAGTCTTTATGAGTCATGAAAAGATCCTAAAAGAATATTTCGAACCAAAGAGTTTATAATTGATGTGATGAATTCAGTTGACAAATGTCTAGTGAAAGTAATTGCAATGACCTTGTAAGTTATTTTTGAGATTATCTATGAAAATTACTATTTTTCCCTTTTGTAAGTTGCTTTTAACCTATTTTCAACTATTTGTATTGTTGGAACTGGAATCCTGAGTTTTAAAAGTAGAAAATATGAGTTTTAGCATTTTTGGAAGCTTAAGTTATTGAGAAGTGAGTTTTAATACCATTCTATGTTTTGGGGTGTCGGATTAGAAATTCGTAGATTCCACTAGCTCTAAAACGTCAAAACTAGTCTAGGAGAAGTTACAAAATTGAATTTTGAGTTAATGAGGTTGGAATGTTCTTATGCATTACTAGTGCAAAGTTTTGGTGCAACCACCCTCTCTACTCCGCATTTGCGTACTTGATGATCACGTTTGCGGAGGCTTGGCCTTTCTCTGGTTCCACGTTTGCGGAAAGATGATCCGAATTAGCAAAGGTCTAGCTAGTGGATCTTTTGTGTTCGAGGGCCTATACCCGCATTCATGGTGCCTTATGGGTTTTCTCTCTGCATTTACAGATCTTTCTCCGCGTTCGTGGAGTACTATTTATACTTGAAAAGTGTTAATTGAGAACCTCCATTTTTATTCCACTTTCAAATGTTTCAAGCTTTTCGGGTAATCTTTTACAATGGTTTTTGATGAATTCTTATGGGTAAGTATTTCTAAAATCATTTTTGATTAATTTTCATAACTTTTATCTTGATTTTGCCTTTAATTAGATGATTTTGAATTTCTAAAATTGAGGTTTTTTAGTCTATCATTTCAAAACTTTAAATGGTGATTTCTCCTTCGTTTTGCACTTAGATTTAGTAAAAGTTTCACCCACAAACTCTATTTTTTGTGTAGAACCTAATTTCCAAGTCAATTTCCATATACAAGAACTTCAAACATTAGCCCTATTTCTTACCACTTTACCCCTAAGCTAAATTCGTGCCAATATGAGTATCAAAATTCACCTTTTGATATATAGTATCTATTATTGAGAGCGATTGATCAATTGGGGACCATTTGAAGGCTTGAGTTGATTGAAAGCTTGTCTGGGTGTGGTTTTGATATTGAGATAGGTTCAACTAATCTTTTTGGGACAAAATTTGAGTTATAGGATGTGTTCATGTGATAATTTCAAGATATAGATTGACTCATGAGAAACTAGACTAATATTGTAGAATTGTGATGGAAATGTAATTCTGGTTGTGCCGAAATTTGAGTAAACTGTTATCTTGTTGATAAATTGAGATAGAATTTGAAAATTGAGATATGTTGGATGTTAATGTAATAATATGAGATGTGTGATATCAGTTGGGAGAGTTATGTGTAAATTGATGATTATTGTGGTACAATTGAGATATATGAACATATTTTAGGACGTGAAGTGTCCGATTTCATTGGCATTGTGATTATTGATGAGAGGGTGATGATATAAGGGTTTCTGATGGACCTTTGGCAAAAGTGGATGCACCTGACATAGCCTTTGTGATGTTATGGCTATTATGTGTAATGATCTGGTTGGTCATTTTTTGCCTTATCTGTGAAAATTTCTATTTTACCCTTTCGTAAGTTTCTTTTGGTTTATTTTGAACTATCTATATTATAAGAATTGAAATGTTGAGTTTTAAAAATTAAAAATATGACTTTTGACATTTTGGAAGCTTAAGTTTTTTAAAAAGTGAATTTTTGTACCATTTTGAGTCTTTGGTGTTGAATCGACCATCGTTTCAATTACTCTGAAACATCTAAACTAGTCTGTGAGATGTTACAGAACTGAATTTGGAGTTAGGATGAAGTTTTTAGGCCCAAAGTTTCATCTTTAGTTGTTTTCGGGACCAAAGTTTGACCTTGGTCAACATTTTGAGTTCAGAAGCTCGGACCAAAATTCTGACAGTGCTAGTAGTTTCAGATGATGAAACTAACGCTAGAAATGGTCTCGTCATAATTTTTGGAGTTGCTGGGGTCAGTTTTGGTATTTTGAATTTTACACTAATTTATTTAGCTTGCATTGGTAAATATGTCATGGAGACCTCGAAATCAAATTCTAATTATTCTGTTGAGTCTGGATCGTTGTTTCTAGTATAGATACATATGAAATTGATGTAATTCTAATTTCAGATAAATTTTAAGTGCCTAATCCAAGTTTTTATTGTTGGTTGATTCAGTTGGTGCAGTGTTCTAGTGCAGCCAATATGAACACTCCGCTTTGAGCCCTAGGGTCCACGTTCATGGAGAAGCACCTATTCCTTATCTGCATTCGTGGACACGACTTTGAGTTTGCGAAGCATTGTTGGACTCCCACCCTCTATGTTCGTAGGACTCCACACGCATTCATGGAGTATATCTTACCTGAACAATTTTAAAACTCGAGAATCACCATTTTTACTCTACTTTTGAACTTTTCAAGATTTTGGGGCAATTTTGAAAGAAGATTTTTGAACGTTTTCATTAAGAAAGTGTTGCTAACATTATATTAATCAATTTCTATGAGTTTTATCTTGGTTTTGACTTAAATTTCATGATTTTGAATGTCCTAAATTGGAGTTTTTTGGTGTTTGATTTTGAACATTAAAGTGTGATTTGTCCTTCAATTTCAACTTGATCTTCATGGGATTTTCATCCACGAACTCCATTTGTCGTGTAGAACCTGATATAAAGTCAATTTTCAGATCAGGAACTTTGAATTTTAGCCCTAATTTTGACAATTTTCCCCTAAGCCTAATTCTTGCAAATATGGATTTCAAAATACACCTCTTGACACGTCGTATCTATTTTTGATAGTGATTGATCGATCCGAGGATCGTTTGGAGGCTTGTGTTGATTGAAAGCTTGTCTGAGTGCGGTTTCAGCATTGAGGTAGGTTCGGCTAACCTTTTTTGGATCGGACTTGAATTATTGAGCATGTTCAAGTGATAATTGTGAGATGTAGATTGAATTATAATGCCTATAGCATGATATGATTAAACTTGATAGAAATATGATATCAGTTATTGCGAATATTGGGTAAATGGCGATCCTATAGATAAATTGAGATAAAATCATGACATTCGAGATAATTTGGACACAATTATGATAATGTGAGATATGATATAGCTTTTAAATGGTGTTGAGAATATTTAATGATGATTACAATATATTCAAGGTTTTTGACCCAATTTGGGGTTACTTGTGGAACATATTTCATTGAAATCTTGATTGTTGATGAGATAGTGATGATATGAGATAATGATTGCGTTGTGGTAATGGTTGATATACATGGTATAGCCGCTTTATGTGATGGCTACAATACAAATATTATTTTGACTAGTTCCATTGGTATGCATATATCCCTACTTGTTTGGGTGCATTAGTATGCACATATCTCCTACTTGCTTAGATGTGGCATGCACATATCTCCTACTTACTCAGATGCATTGGTATACACATATTTTACACATGAGTAGTTGCATTAGTGTGCACATATCCCTACTTGTTTGGGTTTATAGGTATGCACATACCTTATACATAACTGATTGCATTGGTATGCTCACATCTCATTACATTTGCAACATTTGAGACATTATTATATATGTTGAGACAGGTGATTATGGCTTATGATGCCTTGAGACACTTCAGTATCAGGTCCGCGATGCCTCAAGATATTTCTGATCATGCCCTACGATGCCTTGAGATGTTGAATATATGGCCTGTGATGCCCCTGGTTCTATCTTGTAACTTAGGCTCCATAGATGTGTACATAGACCCTGTGACAGTCATAATTTTGACTCATATATAGACTGCGACACCATTGCAACACTGACTGTAATTAATGTTGTCACTTGCCACTATTTATATTTATATTATGTACAAACTCTTTTGATGCAGGTTATAGGATTCTTCGCTATTACATACATGTTCGATTTCTCTTACCTAGTCTGTTGAACCTACTAGGTACATTTTGATGTACTCACCCCTTATTTGTTTCCTCCTTGTAGATCAAGAACAGATACCTAAACAGGATAGTTGATTCAATCTACCAGAGTTTTCTCCAGTCATTCGGATCTTAGCAGGGAGGCTTAGACTTTGAGTTCTCGTGGATATTTGAGACTTCTTTTATTTTCTTTTCAATCGGACTATGTATCAAGCATATCAGCTTTGCATCCCATTTTAGGATAGTTGTATTTACTCTTGATACTACTTTAGATACTCTAGAACTTATGACTCCAGGTTTTGGGATTGTTTGTGTTATGTTGTGATTGTTTCTGCTTTACTTTATTTTTTATAGTTTCAATACAATTTTGGGTCATGACAAGTTTGTTATCAGAGCCTTAAGTTTATTTGGCTTGTGAGTTAAGAGTAGGGTGTCTAGTAGAGTCTCACAGATTGGTGTGTAGACATCCACACCCATCTTCGAGATGATACGGGAAACTTGATAAGAAAGATTTCCACCTCTTGCTTCTATTCATGCATTTTTTTTTTACCAATTTAGAAAGTTTCTAATCTACTCCTTCTGCATAAATGTTTATTACTAGACATCGTCAATCAGTGGAAAAGCCCGAGGTAGGTGATGTGGCTCACACTCAAGGTTGATGTAGAGTTCATGATAGGGCTAGGGGTAGAGGAGCTTTTAGAGGGGCAGCTTCGCCCCAAAGATAGACTAGATCAGCTTCTCCAAAGCCTGTTTATGAGTTAGTGAGGATTGCAGATCCTATTCCACCGTCCTCAGTTATAGATACTACATACTCGGTACAGGAGTTACTTTTGAGGGTATTGCTTCGATTGATGGGAGCACCTTCTACTCCAACAACTGTCGATGTACCAGTTTCTACTGCACCATTTGGTCCTTTTTTAGTTTTGGCCTATTCTCCTATGATTGCTATAGTTCTGCGTCAAGCATCTAGTCCGAGTTCGAGTTCTTAGTTTCAGAGTTTGACTTATTTATGGTGCCACCATCTTCTGTTAGCCTAGCCATGCACTCAGCTAAGGAGAAGAGCTTTGAGAGATTCATACGGTTGGCTCATCCACGTTTCGGCGACACCCTTGGTGATAGAGCCTATGACATCCTGTCAGAGAGTTAGGACCGGTTATGTAACCTGGCTTTTTTGAAGTTACATGGAGTTGGTTATACCTCTTACCAGTTTACTGGCCCGACTAAGGAGTAGTGGAGGTTAATTGTGGCTCGTAGATTAGCAGGATCTTAAATTATGACCTGGGAGCAGTTCACAAAGATATTTTTAAAGTGGTTCGTGCCATATAGCCTCTGAGATAGCCATCGTGATGAGTTTAATAGGCTTCAGCAGGGTTCTATGTCTGTTTCTGACGATGAAGCTAGATTCGACACATTGTCCAAATATGTGCTATCCAATATATCTACTAAGTTTGAGTGGATTCGACGATTTGCCTAGGGCTCGACAAGGTATCTTAAGGAGGTTACAACTTGGTGTTGGCGGGAGGCACTTTGCATAGTGTAATGGATCACTCTTGTATGATAGAGAATATCAGGCATAAGAGGCAGGGTGGTGGGAAGAGGTCCCGTCAGCACATCCAGTTTAGTGGTCACCCACCGCGTGATCCAGAGTTTCGAAGGTAGGGCCATCAGGGTTGGGCAATCCATGCAGCCATCCCAACTTCTAACAGTAATTATAGGCCCCTATCTATTTAGACAGGTCGTGATTATATTTTTGGTGCACCTAGGTGTGGTTGATTTTCTAGATAGCCAACTCAGAGGCAGGAGACCATGGCTTGCTATCATTATAATGAGATCGAGAACTTGGCCTATCATTGTCCTCATCGTGAGCATCCTTCTCAAATGTTAGATTCTCAGTCAGCCCGTCCAGTTCCAACACCGGAACCTAAGGACACCCCAGGCTATGAAGGGTGGTACAAGAGAGGGTCGTTGCAAAGCAAGAGGTTGTACTCATGGTGGCCCACAGGCTAGTGGTAGGCATATATTTTGTTATGTTATCTGAGATATAGCCTAGGCAGAGGCTTCTAATGAAGTTATCATAGGCATGGTCCAATGTGCCAGTATTCAGCTTCAGTTTTATTTGATCCAGGCTCTACTGATTCCTATGTATTAGCCTATTTTGCTTCTGATATTGATATTATGTGTTAGCCGCTTGTCGAGCCTATTTGTGTTTCCACCCCGGTAGGTGAATCATTAATGGTGAATCGGGTATATCAAGGATGTATTGTGACTTTTATAGGGTTATATACTATTACTGGCTTGATATTATTGTATATGGTTGTCTCCGATGTGATATTGGGCATGGATTGGTCGTCACCACATCATGTTATTCTTGACTGTCATGCAAAGACTATGACTTTATCTTGCCCCAACTTGCCTCAGTTGGTATGGACTGGTGCACCTAGCTCCTATCCTAAGGGTGTTATTTCTTATATGTGTGCTTGTCGGTTGATGTAGAAGGGATACTTAGCATATTTGGCTCGAATTCAGACCGGACCAGACTCTTCTTTGTTTGAGCTGCTCCCAGGCACGCAGACCGAAGATCTCACTTGTCCTAGTTCGGGCTTATTCCCAGCAGGCATCATTGGAGACTACCAGGGTTACTAGGGAGTTTATGGATATATTCCCCACTAATCTTCCTGGTTCCCCTCTGGATCATGATATAGACTTTGTTATTGACGTAGAGCTAGCCACTAAGCCCATATTTATTGCCCCTTGTAAGATGGCCCCGACTGAATTAAAAGAGTTGAAGGAACAATTGGAAGATTTGTTGGAGAAGGGATTTATTTGTTTGAGTGTATCTCTATGGGGTTCTTCCTTGTTATTTGTGAAAAAGAAGGATGGCACCATGTATATGTGTATTGACTATCATCAACATAACAAAGTGACCATGAAGAAAAAATATCCCTTGCCTCACATTGATGATATTTTTGACCAGTTGCAGGGTAACTTTGGTATTCACCAAGATCGACTTGAGGTTTGGGTATCATCAATTGAAAGTTCGGGAGTCTGATATCTCAAAGACAACTTTCAAGACCCGTTATTGGAATTATGAGTGCATGGTTATGTCATTTGGGTTGACTAATGCCAAAGTTGCTTTTATAGAGTTGATGAATCAAGTGTTCAAGCCCTATTTGGTCATCTTTGTGATTGTGTCAAAGATGATATCTTTGTTTATTCCAAGAGTGAAGATGAGTATGTTCATCACTTAAGAACCATACTTTAGAGATTGAGAGAAGAGAAGTTGTATGCAAAGTTCTCAAAGTGCGAGTTTTAGCTTGAATTTGTTGTATTTCTTGGCCATGTTGTATCAAAAGAGGGTATTATGGTTAATCTACCTAAGATAGCAGTTATTCGTAAGTGTGCTAGGCCTACTTCTTTGATTCAGATTTAGAGCTTCCTTGATTTGGCAAGGTATTACAATGTTTTGTTCAGGGATTTTCCTTTGCAGCAGTTCCATTAACTAGGTTGGCTCATAAGGCTATGTCATTTCGATGGTCAAATGATTTTGAGATGAGCTTCCAAAAGCTCAAGGATTTCTTGACTTCAGCACCAATTCCTGCTTTACCCGAGGAAAGTGTTCCATTTGTAGTGTATTATGGTGCTTCTGGTGTGAGTTTGAGTGGTGTATTGATGCAAATGGGGAAGGTGATAGCCTATGCTTCTAGATAGCTGAAGGTGCATGAGAGAAACTACCTTACCTATGCTTGGAGTTGGTTGCAGTTGTGTCCGTGTTGAAATTGTGGTGACATTATCTCTATGGGGTGCATTGTAAGATCTTTAGCGATCACTGGAGTCTGAAATACATCTTTTCTCATCCTAATTTGAGTATGGGACAACGTAGTTGGTTGGAGTTTCTTAAGGACTATAACATCTCTATCTATATCACCCCGGGAATGCTAATGTGGTGGCAGATTCTTTGAGCTGGAAGTCTACTAATATGGGGAGTTTGGCATTCTTGAGGGCTGAGGAGAGGCCCTTAGCTTTAGGGTTTAGTTGCTTGCTATGTGGATGGTTCGTTTGGACATTTCTCCTCCTCAGAGTACTTTGGCCTTTATTGAGGATAAATCTTCTTTGTTTGATCAGATATGTCTCATTAGTTTGAGGATCCCAGGTTGCGCATGATTCGTGATGAAGTGTTGAGAGGTGAAGCCAAGGTGGCTTTTATTGATTAAGATGACATATTGAGGACTAATGGTAGAGTATATGTGCCTAAGGTGGGATACTGGGTGAGATTGATATTAGAGGTGGCCCATTGTTCTAGATATTCCATCTATCCATGTGCGATAAAGATGTACCATGCTCTTAGGAACAGGTGCACCAAAAGCCTAGTGGATCGATGCAAAGGAGGCCTATACCCGAGAGGAAGTGGGAGAAGGTGACTATGGATTTTGTTATAGGTTTGCCCATGGCTTTTGGCAAGTTCGACTCAGTTTGGGTGTTTATTGATCATTTGATCAAGTCGGCTAACTTTATACCTATGAAGACTACCTACAGTGCTGAGCAGTTTGCTAGATTGTATATCTGGGACATTGTTAGATTACATGGGGTACCCGTGTCTGTAGTACTGATGAATCTATATTTTGAACTCAATTCACGCTTAGAATCCAAAGAAATATTGTCCTCAATGTGCTATTTTGTTCCAAATAATAACTAATATGTATATGTGGTGTCAAGAATGAGGATAAAAGTGCACAAGAGGACAACACTTAACAAGACTTGGAAAAGTAGCAAAAAGGCCAAAAAGGCAGATAAAAGCGACATCGCTGACCTAGTCGGCGCATCGCCAACTATTCAGTAAGACAGCCTAACAATCAAGCATCCATGTCTCAAGTTCTTTCCAGAAGGATGGTTTGAATCGAAATCATAAAACCAAGTCGACATATCGTCTGCTTGCAATATAAACCGCTTAATGTTATAGAACTTAGGACCCGAAGCTACTGACGGAAGGGAGATGTAGAAGGGAATTCTATGTATCATTGAATATGTTTTGCAGTGAAAAGAATCATCACCTAATTTCTCAGAGACCGAGGTTTACAAAGGACTATACAGGAAGGTGGTCAAGTGCACATTCAGTGCATCGTCGGAGTGCTCAGGTATGTCTAGCATTGACCGTTGAGTTACAATTTGATGCATAAAATTCAATCATTTTGCACTGACTCTTTACACAATTTTGAGAAGGACATTTTAGAGATTATTCTCATAAGAATTCCAGTTAGAGAGAGAGTGAGATTAGGGTACTTTGATCATTCTAGCTAAAAAGACTAAGGAAAAGGTTTTCAAGCCTGTGGAGGCACAAATTTGTAGAGATTCGCTAACTGAAATCAATTTTTCTCTTCTAATCCCTATTACCCATGTACTCAGCTACATATATTAATATTGAATCTTCAATTTCTAACATGAGTGGCTAAAACCCTCCTGTTAGGGTGTGTAAATGGTATAGGTTTCTGATTTCTAATGCTGGGTCTTTAATATTTTGGCAATATTGTTATTAATCTGAGTGAATGTATTTCCATTGCTAAGTTTCATCTATGATCCTAAGGTTGCAAATGTGGGGTTTACTTCATATTTCGAGTTATTGCTTTAATCTAAGTAATTAGAGTGTGGAATGGATGTATTAACTAGAAATCTTTTGGGGTTTCAATTGAATGACATACCTATGGGTTCAATGGATAAGGTATTAGGTGGTTTGCTTTAATTTCTCAGGCCAGACTTGTCCTAGAGCGGTCCACATATGATATCATAATTGAATCATGCGAAACACCGTGGTGTCGTAATTGAACTGAGGTTACAAGCATCCAAGCCTATTGACTCATTTTTTGCTTGATTAGTCAAATATTTAACCTAGATTTGTAGATCTAATCCCATACTTGCACTTTCCCAACACCTCTCTATATCTGTTTATGTCACGCCCCAAGGAGAGGGGAGGCGCGACTGGCACCCGATACCATTATTAGCCGGGTAAGGCACTAAAGATGCTAGTTAATTAAACTAGGGACCAGAAGAAAATTAGGCAGCATAATGTTTAAAAAAGACTAAGTGGCGACCGTTTAGGTCATGACCTGGTCAACAACAAATCATGTACATAAAAATAGGTAAACGAAAATGATAGAGTACTAATTAGCTGAAAAGGCTGCAATAATAGAGGTACAGGCACATACTATATATACATGCTAATCGGATGGATGGAGACTGAAAGGCACAAAAGAACTAACCCACAATAACATGTCCACAATAGCCTCTAAATGAATCTCTAACACTGTCGAGAGAGGGCCCCGACTATATACCCAACTGTACAACAAAAAGTAAGCATCCTATGAATGCTCCAGGAAAAGGTGGAGCTTACCAAATCAAAACTGAACGGGGCTCCTAGTGGAGGGGTAAATCAGAACCCCAATTTGAACCTATACGCACAAAATAAAATGCAGCGTCCCCAGGCAAAGGGACATTAGTACGAATTAACATATACTGGTATGTAAGGCAGGAAGTAAAATCATCGATAATCGTAGTAAAAAGGTTAATAGAAATACCACCTGTAACTAAAACTCAAGTAGCCTTAATGGCCAATAAGCAACCTCCTAGTGATCAAATATGCATGGTATGCTCGAGTGTCGCATGTCTTTAATACATATATATATAGATGCAAATACATGACATACCCAACCAAATGCTAGCAATGGTGGTTCTTTTCGGTAGTTAACCAGCATCAATTTTGCCAACCTATGTCCATCCATCTGTACCATATACATGCATATATATATATATATATATATATATATATATATATACACATATATATATATATAATCATTTGGGAAAATAGGTCGCATACCTCCGATTATAGCTCGAAGTCTATACATAACGTGCAATGTATGATATGAATGTTGAATGCACGTAGTAGGGCATAACAAGAACTCAGCCAATCTTGGCTCATTGGTACACTTATTTTCATAGAATCATAATCATTGTCATTTAGCCAATCTTGGCTCATTGGTATACTTATTCTCATAGCATCATAATCGTTGTCATAGTATATACACATGACTCGTGGGATCTTATATGTCCTTTTTAACAAGTTTGGGAACTTAACCCAACATTTAGAGTGAAGCCTTAAATATGAAAATGTTCATAAAGGTGCTTTTAATAATGCTTATACTTGGTCCCATGTCAATTAGTAAAGGAAAGTATTTAAACAGGATCAAGCACTTTAGTAGTTTAAATAGGAACATTTCACTTGAGAATATTGGAAACCAACACGTTACTTGTGAAATACTTCAATTATATTTTTGTATGGAAGAAGAATTGATTATGAATACTACATTCCCTTCGAATTCTATATTTATTTTAATGGCACTACACCAAGAAGAGAAACACCTTGAAAATATGAATAGATAGCCGAGAAAATCGACAAAATGATATATAGATATTGAATGTCCAGTTTAAGGAACGAATAGAATTTCAACCTAATACCACCATGAAAGTAACTAACCTATAATCCTAGTGACTTTTCATATAAGGTATTTCTAGCGAATGATTAGTAAGATATCGCATTTGACGTTTTGGGAAACGTTCTGGATTTCTTGCTAAAAAGAGGGACGGAGCTTAGCCTTAACATACCTCTCCAACGATCGCCCGATTGCTCAAAGTTCCTTAACGAAAGTTGTTCCTTACGTCCTAAGCTTCGCAACCAATATATATACACAACTTATAACCACCTATAAACAGCCCATAAATTAACATTAATCAGCCAATTTTCCATATAGCATTAACACGAGTAGACGTTCATAAAACTTCATAAAAATAATCGTAAAAGAGCCCCAAAATTATTAGCTGAATACACTAGCAGAAAACCTGCAATAACCAGCCAGAACACCATTTATTTCCAGCCCAAACAAAGCTCCAAACATAGCTAATAGGAGGGGAAAATAATTGCAAAGCGTAAGGCATGCATTTCTAGGCACACAGATAAAATTTAACGGTAAAAATGTGAAGAACTTACTAAATACCTTTGGTACCTTGAGGGAACTTTTCCTTATGTTTATAGACTGTTTGGGGATGAAATCGCACTGATTTGAGCTTTAAAAAGCTCAAATTACCGACATTAAGGTAGGTCGACCCGACCCGACCCATGACCTGGTTTCCTGCTCAGGCAAGTCTCGATAAAATTATCATAACTTGTTATTCTGAGGTCGGTGTGATGTGAGGTTTTGTGCTTTGCAAACTAGACTCATAAATATTCAATTTGATAAGTCATGAACCTTATACTCCTTATACTTTGTGAGATATGGCCTAATACATTTGACCCAAATTTAAGAAGGTTTTCTTAAAGAAACTTACGGTAACCATGGCCAACCTTTATCTCGCAACTTTCTTGGTTCCAAAACATAATATATGACCTTTGTGATATTAAAATAACTAAAAAAAACCATTATTAGAAAATTATAAACTTTAAGTCTCATCCGAAAAGTGAAACCTAATTTAAACCTTCCAAAAAGGACGAGGTGTCACTCGGGCCATTTTATTAACCCCGAATGTGTATTTTGGGGATTCCATTGACTTGAAACATTAAGTCCTTGATATTACCTCTTCTTGTCAGCCTTATTATCCCTTCGTGCTTGCAAAAATCACATGTGCATTATATAACACCACACTATTTATATAATGGAAGACAAGAAACACGGGGTCTCACAGTCTTCCCCCCTAAGAACATTCGTCTATGAATGTGTCAAGACAACCCCTTGGATGAATTACCATCTACTAAAGTGTTATTTTTTTGGGTACATCTATTACCCTTGCAAACCAAAAATCAACTTCCAAAAACTCCAATTACTAAGCTTTGTATAGCTATCCCGCAACAAAACATACAAGTTACACCTCCAAATTCTTTAAAACTTAAGTTACTAAAAAAGAAAGATAACTGCCAATTTTGGAACGTGACCCACCATAAGTTATAAATAGCTGGGGGTGATTCCTCGTCATTTCTTCTTTTGCTTCCCAAGTTATTTCCTCAATATTTTTGTACCGCCATAAGACTTTCACGAAGGCTACTTTTCACTTTGAAGCTTTCTTATTCGTCTATGTAAAATAAACACCAGTACCTCATCATAAGTTAACTCTTCGGCAATGGGGGTATCCTTAATGCGAGTAATACATGAAGGATCTCTAATGTACTTCCGCCACATAGATATATGAGACACTGGGTGCAGTGCTCCTAATTCTGAAGGAAAATTAAGCGCGTATATTACCTTACTAAATTTTTGAATAACCTTATATGTCCAACATATCTGGGACTAAGCTATACTATCTTTCCAACCGCATGATTTCCTTCATAAGTGATACCTTCAAGAAGACCCAATCTTTCACCTCAAACTCTAAGTCTCATCGTCGAATATCTACATAAGACTTTTGTCGATTCTGGGCCATTTGCAGTAAGTCTCTAATATGTTTCATTTTTTACCGTTGCTTGTTGAACTAGCTTACGGTCTAGAAACGTTTCCTCCCCAACCTCAAACCAACTAATTGGTGACGTACATCTTTGCCCGTATAGTGCTTCATAAGGCACCATTTGAATACTAGCTTGGAAGCTATTATTATAAGCAAACTCAATAAGAGGTAGGTGATCATCCCAACTTCCTTTAAAGTCTAGTACACAGGCATGTAACATATCCTCAACGGTCTGGATGGTATGCTCTGTTTGCCCATCAATTTGTGAATGAAAAGCGGTGCTGAGACTCACTTGAGTGCCCAGGCCCTTATAAAAAGACTTCCAAAAATGTGTGGTAAATTGATCCCCTTGATCAAATATAATAGATAATGGAAATCCATGAAGGTGAACAATCTCTTGAATGTAAAGCTTAGCATAATCCTCCGTTGAATATGTTGTTCTTACTGGCAAGAAATGAGCATATTTTGTCAATCTATCAATAATTACCCAAATAGAGTCATACCTGTGTCGGGTACGAGGCAAACCAGTGATGAAGTCCATATTTATCATGTGCATTTCCATAGCGGAAGCTCAATATACTGAGCTAGGCCTCCAGGTCTTTGATGTTCTGCTTTAACTTGTTGGCAATTGGAACATGGGGCTACCATCTCTGGAATATCCTTTTTCATGCCATTCCACCAATAGATTTGTTGAAGGTCCCGATACATTTTTGTTGCTCCATGGTTGGTTGAATATCTAGAATAATGGGCCTCAAAAAGAATCTTGGCACGGAGTCCTCCGATATCTGGCACACATAAGAGGCCCCGGTACTGAAGAACTCCTTCTCAAGTTAGCTCAATTAGAGGATGTTGCTCTTGTGGAACACTTTCCCTAGATATCATAAGCTTAGGGTCCTCATGTTGTTACTCTTTTACTTCAGTAACAAAGAAAGATTCTAATGTATTTTGAACAATCACACCTCCACCTTTCGCATCTTCTAATAGCACCTGCAAACTAGTTAGCTGACATAAATCTTTTGTCATTTGTCACGCCTTAAGTCCCATTAAGGCGGACTAGCGCCCGTTGCCGACCAGGCTCGGGACAACCAACATATAACTATGCACCTGCTATGAACATTTAAGAGGTTTCCATATTCAACATGCTGTTAAAAGAAAGTAAACTGTATTAATAAGCCAAAAGTAAATGCATAAGACTAGGCCATTGGAGTCATATGTCTATAGTACGTTACTTGACCACACTTTAATTTACATAGTCTACAAAGCCTATAGGTAAGGAAAAATATCCATATGGGTTGGGACAGGCCCCGCCTCATGACCAACTATACAATACAAAATAAAAGCTCTAGACATACAAGCCCTAAAACAACCTGGAGCTCAGTAATAGCAGCTGAAAATCCTGTACTCTTACTGGGCAGATCTAGTAGCTCCTGTACCTGCAGCATGAAATGCAAGTCCCCCATAAGGGACATCAGTACGAGATAATGTACTGAATATGTAATGCAAGAAATAATGTATATGAAATAAGAACTCAAATGAAATCACACACTGGTGTGTAAGGATAAAAGACTACCTTTAGTCATACTGTGGAATCATGTACTTTATGTCTTTTTATTACTTTACCTTTCTTTACTGTATAATCTGTGCACAATATATCATGTACATAACCAGCTAATCAGTGGTAAATCAATATCGGAATCGACCCATGCTAGGCTTTCCTTTCACCCCTTGGACACCCCCCGTAATATGGGATCGACCCACGCTAGGTGATTCTTCCACCCCTTGGATACACCCATTAATAAGAAACTTTGAGTTATCTTTTATTTACTTTTGAGATGATTATTTTGGTGGTCATAACATTTAAAGCAGTAGGAGTATAGATATGACATGTGACATGTAAACAACCATACAAGATAATACCACATTGAAAAGAGAGTTACACAACTAATGAAACTTATAGAAGATTAAACAACACATGGACTTTATTTGGTAAAAAGGAACTCATGTATCTTGGTATCCAAGTATGTATGCAGATTTGACAATGGCAATGTATGGGAATATATGAACATGTTAAAGAGTGGAGACACAGATACCAGCTATGTCGGGGTTGGTAAGTCCCTTTATGTGCCAAGGAATAACCTAGATTTCATGCCAAGTTATAGGAAATCAAGTAGTCTTACATACCTCGTTGTACTACGTCGTTATTACCTCGGAGTAGTATCCTCTTCCTCCAAATACTTATCTACAATATAGTAGGTGATAAAACCAGTGTTAGCAGCTAATAGACACATCTTGGTAGTCTAATTTCACCCAAAAATAATATCCGGGCAGCAACCTCGGAATTAGCAACCAAGTAGTATTCTTTAAACATTTCCACTCCTAATCGTATTTTCTAATACACATTCCCATATACATGTCATATCTAGCTATTTTTAGTCCCATAACAGCGTTACAACAGCTCATAAAGTACAGCATACAACAACTCTACACAGCACGCAAGTAGGCAACACAACATTGCATCCTTTCACTACATTTTGACGTCAACCATTCCAAATCTGTTTCCACCTCAACTAAGCTGTTCTCAACGTATTGATACACAAAGAAAGTCCTAAGGAGTCCTAAAATAGTCACCGAGTAGATGGAAAACATGAGACAACAACTCCCAATATTAAGTCCACGAATTCTTACTAAGAGCCGAATTAAGTTATCATATAAGAACTCATATTTGCGGATCATAAAAATGGTGCAGCAGCCTTCTTACATCATTACATAACCAAATCTTGTTTAAAACATAAGCATTACTTCATAATCCAGCCAACCAACAAGAGAAAATCCTCTTAATAAACAAGAAAAGTGGACAACAATCTTTGGAACACATACTTTCCCAAATTCCTGCACAAGTACAACCAGCATACTCTTCATATTTTTCATGGAAAAATTATACCAAACCATAGGTATTTTTACTTAACTTATACCTTAAGGATCCTATGCTCTTCAAGAACCCTAGAGGTGTGCCTTGGCTGCTTTACAAAATGAAGAGAGAGCAAGGAGATACTTTGAAGAAAATCTGATTTTTGGCTTTGAGAGAATGACTAAAGGTTGCTGGATTTTTGCCCCTTTTAAAGGGACACTTTTGGCCGACTTTCTTTTGTATTTCAAGCCTTATTTTATGAAGGTGGTGATGCAGCATCTTGGCCTTTTCACTTGGGCCTTATTTGGCTTCAATTGGATGGGCTTTGCTGCAAATATTTCTCCCTTACACCCACTTAGTTTTGGCCCTATTTGTGAATTTGGTTGTGAATATAATTTGGCCCTTTTCCAATTCATCTTGGGCTGCAAATTTTGTATTTTTATGATGCTAAAGCATGGACCCAAATGACATCCTTAACTCGAGGTTTATTCTTTATCAGACTTGAACAAATTCGGTATTGGGCCTCGTCTCCATCTACCTAGCCTATTTAAGTTAAGTACGTAGGTTACTCACCTGTTAGCTTCCTAAGTCTCACAAGAACCTCACTTCCTTTCACTTTGTTTAAGGCCGTGTTCTCCCCAATTTAACTTAAAACTTACATAGACTCTGTCATCTGGAGCGTTAGACATACATAGAGCCCTCTAATCTGCAATTCAAGCGCTTTAAAAAAAATGTGTGCTGGTTTGACCCCACCATATCATGTTTCATATGCATTAAACTAGTACATGTAAGATGTGGGTTGTTACATCCTCCCCCCATTAGGAACATTCGTCCCCGAATTTTAGCATAAATGGGACAGGTCATACAAGTTTAAACTTTCATGTAAACAAACTTTTAATAACATAATAAGTCTTCAAATTCACGTACCTACAAGTCCCTCAATTCTGCATCTTGTACTTCCTCTTCAGCTTCAAATAAATAAGGGTATTTAGATCTCATTGCTTCCTCAACCACCCACATTATCTCTTCTACTTGCTGGTTCCTCCAAAGTAACTTTACTGAAGGTATTTCCTTATTCCTTAGCTTTCTAACTTAACGATCTAGGATAGCAATAGGTACCTCCTCATAGGTAAGATCTTCTGTAACCTGGATTTCTTCAATAGGAATGATACAAGATGGGTCACCAGTGCATTTTCGAAGCATTGAGACATGAAAAACTAGATGAACCATTGAAAGCTCCTGGGGTAGCTCTAATTCATACACAACCTGTCCAAACCTTTTAATAATATTATATGGCCCTATGTAACGTGGGCTTGGTTTTCCTTTCTTACCAAACCTCATAACACCTTTCATTGGGGACACCTTTGAAAATACCCAATCTCCTACTGAGAATTCCAGTCCTATTCTTCTAGCATCCGCATATAATTTGTGACGACTTTGGGCTATTTCTAGCCGTTGTCGTATTACCTTTACTTTTTCCATGGCTTGTTGGACTAGATCTAGACCAAGCAAGGTGGTTTCACCCACTTCAAACCATCCTATTGGTGATGTATATTTCCTTCCATACAAAGCTTCATACGGTGCCATCTTGATATGCTTGAATGGTAGCTATTATTATAGGCAAATTCAATAAGTGACAAATGGTCCACCCAACTACCTTTAAAGTTCAATGCACAAGCCCGCAACATATCTTCAAATGTTTGAATGGTGCGTTCTGCTCAACCATCTATCTGTAGGTGGAAAACTGTACTTAAATTCACTTGTGTCCCTAAGCTCCTTTGGAAGAATTTCCAAAACTTTGCATTGATGGGCTCCCTGATTAGATATAATGGATATTGGTACCCCATGTAGCCTAACTATCTCTTTGAGGTATAACTTTGCATACTCTTCAGCCGTATAATCACTCTTAACTGGCACGAAGTGTGCTGACTTTGTGAGCCTATCAACTATCACCCATATAGAGTCAAACTTCTGAAATGAGCGAGGCAATCCAATAACAAAATCCATATTAATCATATCCCACTTCCATGTTGGAAGTTCTATACATTGCATATAACCTCCCGGCTTTTGGTGCTCGACCTTAACTTGTTGGAAATCCCAACATTGAGCCACAAATTC
Source organism: Solanum rostratum (assembly GCA_029948455.1). Classification (NCBI taxonomy): domain Eukaryota; kingdom Viridiplantae; phylum Streptophyta; class Magnoliopsida; order Solanales; family Solanaceae; genus Solanum; species Solanum rostratum. The sequence goes on from CM057046.1 coordinate 52,462,179, forward strand.
TGCAAGGTCTTTTTTCATGCCTTCCCACCAAAACAATCCCTTTAGGTCATGATACATCTTAGTTGACCCTAGATGGATGGAATATCTTGAATGATAGGCTTCTTCCATTATCCTCCTTCTTAGTCCATTTATATTAGGAACGCATAATCTATTTTGGCAACTTTCCTTTGGAGTTTCAAGAAGGCGAACCCCCAAATTGGCTAGTTGATGTAGATCCTTAGCCACTCCATGACGTACCACAAACTTCTCACCAATATTCATAATTGCCTTATGACTCAGAGCATCGGCTACCATATTTGCTTTCCCTGGATGGTATAGTATATCAACATCGTAATCCTTTTTAGCTCTAGCTACCTCCGCGGCCTTAAATTTAGGTCTTTCTGTTTAAAGATATACTGTAGGCTCTTATGATCAGTATATATGTCAACATGAACTCCATAGAAATAGCGGCGCCATATTTTCAAGGCAAACACAACTGCTGGTAGCTCAAGGTCATGTGTTAGGTAGTTTCTCTCATGTGGCTGCAGTTGTCTCGAGGAATAAGAAATTACCCTACCATGTTGTGTCAGTACACACCCTAAACCAACCCCTGAAGCATCACAATACACTGCATACACCTATGTGCCTTCTAGAAGCACTAGTACAGGTGCAGAAGTTAGCCTGCTTTTCAACTCTTGAAAGCGTCTTTCACATGCATCATTCCATTGAAATTTGATTGCCTTACGTGTCAACTTTGTTAGAGGTGCAAAAATAGAAGAAAAACCTTCAACAAATCTTTTGTAATAACCTACCAACCCTAGGAAGCTTCGAACTTCTGTGGGTGTTGTTGGCCTTGGCCAATCTTTCACCGCCTCTATCTTTTGTGAATCAACCCTGATTCCTTCATCAGATACAATGTGACCCAAGAATGCCATTGATTTTAACCAAAACTCACATTTGGAAAACTTGGCATACAATTGTCAATGACGAAGAACTTGTAATACTTGCCGTAAATGATTTGTATGGTCCATTTCTGATCTTGAATACACCAAAATGTCATCTATAAACACTATCGCTAATACATCCAAGAATGGCTTGAATACCCTGTTCATTAAGTCCATAAAAACTGCTGGTGCATTGGTCAACCGAAATTACATAACAAGAAATTCAAAGTGACCATAGCGTGTCCTAAAGGCTGTCTTGGGTCTATCTTTCTCCTTAACCCTCACTTTTTGTGATAAACGGACCTCAAATCAATTTCGAAAAAGCATTTGGAACCTAACTGATCAAATAAATCATCAATCTTAGGGAGGGGGTATTTGTTTTTAATTGTCACCCTATTCAATTATCGGTAGTCAATACACATTCTCAAAGTGCCATCCTTTTTACGTACAAATAACATTGGTGTACCCCAAGGGGACACACTAGGTCTTATAAAACTCTTCTCTGGCAAATCTTTTTAATTGCTTCTTTAATTCACGTAATTCTGCCGAGGCCATTCTATATGGGGGGGGGGGGGGGGGGGGGGTAGAAATAGGTTGAGTTCCTGGAGGTCAATGCCAAAATCTATTTCTCATTCTAGAGGTAAACCTGGAAGCTCTTCGGGAAACACATCAACAAATTCATTCACTACAGGAACAGATTGAAGAGTTGGTGATTCTGCCTCCATATCTGTTACTCTAACTAGATGACATATATATCCTTTTGACATCATCTTCCTTGCCTTAAAATAGGAAGCAAACTTACCCCTTGGTGCCCAACATTACCTTCCCATTCAAGGACCGCCTCATTTGGAAAGTGAAAATACACTCTCTTAGTTCGGCGATTCACAATAGCATATCAAGAAGCTAACCAATCCATACCCATTAAAACATCAAATTCCACCATATCTAACTTAACAAGGTCAGCCAATGTGTCACGGTCAAAACAGTTACTACACAGTTATAATAGACCCTTCTAGCTATAATAGATTCATCGGTTGGTGTAGACATTTCAAATGGCTCGTTCAATAATTTAGGTGTTCTTTTAAGCTTCCCAACCACTAGTGGAGTGATATATGATAATGTAGAATAAGGTCAATTAATGCATACACATTGAAAAGATGGACAATGTACCTGTAACCACATTGGGTGAAGCTTCAAAATTTTGCCGACTCCACAGAGCATAAGTGCGATTCTGGCCTCCACTGGAGCTAGCTACCCCTCTACCACTTCTACCACGGCCTGCAAGTGTTTGTTAACCCCTACCTAATGGAGGAACTGACGATGATGATGCAACGGCTGACCTAGTAGGTTGTGCTATATCACCTATACGTCTTGGGCAATCGCTCATCATATGCCCTAGTACACCACACCAATAACAAGCATCTGTCCCAACACGACATGTACCTAAATGACTCCTCCTACATTGTTTGCAAGGCTGCCTAGGAGGGATTTGCTGGCAGGCCGAATATCCTGTTGTCCGTGCACCTTGACCTTCACTTCTTTGACTAAAATGATTACCTTTAGACCCTTAAAGTTGTGGTGGAGCACTGACTGCAGAGTAGGAGGATGATGGTCTAGGTAGTTTATTAGGAAATTAGTGCCTAAACTCACCTTGGGATGGTACAAACTGCCCTGTAGATCTGACCCTCTTGGATTGCCCCCTTTCTAACTCTTGTGTCCTTCTTCTTTGCCTCTAATCCTCCAGTTTTTGTGCAAATGCTTGCATCCTCGCTATATCTATGTCTTTATTCAAAGAAGAAATGGTACAGTCTCTGACCAAATATGAATCCAATCTATCCACATATTGATGAACTCTATTTACCATAATAGCGACTACATTAGGAGTATACCTGGTCAGGAAATTAAATTGAAGGCTATACTCCCTCACGCTTATATTCCCTTCGTGGAGATTCATAAACTAATCTGTATGGGCCTCTCGGATCTCTAATGGCAAGTAGTCATCAAGAAAGGCCTCCTTGAACTCCTTCTAGGTAGTTGAAGGTTCATCTATAACCTTAGATTGCTTCCAAGCTTCATACCATAATATAGCCACACCCTTCAATCTATATGTTGCCAGCTCCACAGCTTCTGTGTCGCTTATCTGCATAACATCCAAAGTGCGTTGGATCTAATTGATGAAGTCTTATGGATCTTCATTAGGATCTGACCCGATAAAGGATGGAGGGTCCAAATTAAGGAAGTCATGTATCCTCGTGCTAGCTGCCCTATTCGCACCACCTACACCTATAATTGGACCTTCTTGTCTTTGACTCTGGCCAACAACTATTCAAGTCAATAATTGCACCGTATTTCTCAGATCCTGCATGGTAGCATCGGTAGGTGGTTCAGGGGGAGTTTCACTACTTCCTGGTTCGTCAGGAGCTCGAGGATTTGGAGATGTTTGTGACAGAGTCTCATCTTGGGCCTCATTTCGTCGTCTCACCTAACTGGGTACACCAACTACCACTTCCACTTCCTTCCCTTTTCCTTTACTTTTCCTTGTTTCGGGCTTATTTGTTGTACAAAATAATTTAGAGATTAGAAACAATCAACCTACAACACTTGGCTCAATGGCACGATCTAAAGAATGAAAAGAAAAAAGACAACTCCTAAATGCCATGTAGCCTCCCGCTTAAAAATGTGATACACAGCACATCCATAAACAAGACTTTACATAGACACGACTTTGTAGACTCCCTAGGATGACCCGCTCTGATGACACTTCTGTCATGCCCTAAGTCCCATTAAGGTGGACTAGCACCCATTGCCGACAAGGTTCGGGAGAACCAACATATGACTATGTACCTACTATGAACATTTAAGAGGTTTTCATATTCAACATGTTGTCTAAAGAAAGTAAACTATATTAACAAGCCAAAAGTAAATGCATAAGACTAGGCCATTGGAGCCACGATGTCTATAGTATGCTACTTAACCACACTTTAATTTACATAGTTTTCAAAGCTTCTAGGTAAGGAATAATATCCATATGGGTCGGGATAGGCCCCGCCTCATGACCAACTATACAATAGAAAATACAAGCCCTAGACACACAAGTCTCGAGGCAAACTGGAGCTCAGTAATAGCAACTAGAAATCGTGTACTCTTACTGGGGGAATCTAGTAGCTCCTGTACCTGCAGCATGAAATGCAGGTCCCCCGTAAAGGACGTCAGTACGAGATAATGTATTGAATATGTAAGGTAGGAAATATTGTATATGAAATAAGAACTCAAATGAAATCATACACTGGTGTGTAAGGATAAAAGACCAACTTTAGTCATCTGTGGAATCATGTACTTTATGTGTTTTTATTACTTTACCTTTCTTTACTGTGTAATCTATGCACAATATATCATGTAAATGACTAGCTGATCAGTGGTAAATCAATATTGGGATCGACCCATGCAAGGTTTTCCTTTCACCCCTAGAAAACCCCCGTAATATGGGATCGACCCATGCTAGGTGATTTTTCCACCCGTGGGATACCGCCCATTAATAAGAAACTTTGAGTTATCATTTATTTACTTTTGAGATTATTCATTTGGTTGTCATAACATTTAGAGCTGTAGGAGTATATACATGACATGTGACATATAAATAACCATACAAGATAATACCACAATGAAAAGAGAGTTACACGACTAATGAAACATAGAGGAGATTAAACAACACATGGACTTTATTTGGTAAAAGGGAACTCATGTATCTTGGTATCCAAGTACGTAAGCCGATTTGACAATGGCTATGTATGGGAACATATGAATATGTTAAAGAGTGGAGACATAGTTATCAGCTATGTCGGAGTTGGTAAGTCCCTTTATGTGCCAAGGAATAACCTAGATTTCATGCCAAGTAATAGGAAATCAAGTAGCCTTACATACCTCATTGTACTACGTCCTTATTACCTCGGAGTAGTATCCTCTTCCTCCAAATACTTATCTACAATATAGTAGGTGATAAAACTAGTGTTAGCAGCTAATAGACACATCTTGGTAGTCCAATTTCACCCAAAAATAATATCCGGGCAGCAACCTAGGAATTAGCAACCAAGGAGTATTCTTTCAACATTTCCACTCCTAATCATATTTTGTAATACACATTCCTATATACATATTATATCCAGCTATTTTTAGTCCCATAACAGCGTAACAACAGCTCATAAAGTACAACATACAACAACTCTACACAACACGCAAGTAGGCAACGCAACATTGTGTCCTTTCGCTATATTTCGATGTCAACCATTCCAAATCCATCTCAACCTCAACCAAACTGTTCTCAACATATTTACACACAAAAACAGTCCTAAAACAGTCACCAAGTAGATGGAAAACATGAGACAACAATTCCCAATATTCAGTCCATGAATTCTTACTAAGAGCAGAATTAAGTTATCATATAAGAACACATTTTTGCGGAAGATGAAAATGGTACAGCAGCCTTCTTACATCACTACAGAACCAAACCTTGTTAAAAACATAAACATTACTTCATAATCCAGCAAACTAACAAGAGAAAATCCTCTTAATAAACAAGAAAAGTGGACAACAATCTTTGGAACACATGTTGTCCCAAATTCCTGCACAAGTATAACCAGCATAATCTTCATGTTTTTCATGGAAATATTATACCAGACATAGGTATTTTTACTTACCTTAGACCTCAAGGACCAGGTGCTCTTCAAGAACCCTAGAGGTGTGCCTTGGCTGCTTTACAAAATGAAGAGAGAGCAAGGAGAAACTTTGAAGAAAATCTGATTTTTGGCTTTGAGAAAATGACTAAAGGTTGCTGGATTTTTGCCCCTTTTAAAGGGCCACTTTTGGCCGACTTACTTTTGTATTTCAAGCCTTATATTATTAAGGTGGTTATGCAGCAACTTGGCCTTTTCACTTGGGCCTTATTGGGCTTCAATTGGATGGGCTTTGCTGTAAATATTTCTTCCTTACACCCACTTAGTTTGGGCCCTATTTGTGAATTGGGTTGTGAATGTAATTTGACTCTTTTCCTATTCATCTTGGGCTGAAAATTTTGTCCTTTTATGATGCTAAACCATGGGCCCAAATGACATCCTTCACTCAGGGTTTATTCTTTATCGAACTTGAACAAATTCGGTGTTGGGCCTCGTCTCCGTCTAACTAGCCTATTTAAGTTAAGCATGTAGGTGACTCACCTGTTAGCTTCCTAAGTCTCACAAGCACCTCACTTCCTTTCACTTTGTTTAAGGCCGCATTTTCCCCAATTTGACTTAAAACTTACATACATTCTTGTCATCTTGAGCGTTAGATGTACATATAGCCCTCTAATCTGCAATTCAAGCACTTTTAAAAGAAATGTGTTCTGGTTTGACCCCGCCATATCATATTTCATATGCATTGAACAAGTACATGTAAGATGTGGGGTGTTACATCATTTCAATCTTATGAGCTTCAACATGACTTAGAACTTTCGGCTAAGTGCATCAACAACAATATTAGCTTTGTTGAGATGGTACAAAATGTCAAAATCATAATTCTTTTAGTAATTCTAGCCACCTCCTATATCGTAGGTTCAACTCCTTCTGCATAAATAAATATTAAAGGCTCTGGTGGTCAGTAAAAAAATATCAACATGAAATCAATATAGATAATGTCACCAGATCCTTAGGGCAAATACCATCACAGCGAGCTCAAGATCATGGGTAGGATAATTTTGTTCATGTTTTAGTAACTTTGTGGAAACATATCAATAACCTTACCATGCTGCATAAGACCATAACCTAGGCCAATTCTTGAGGCATCACAATATACAATATGGCCTTTGGTTTCATCCGGAAGAACCAAAATAGGTGCGGTGATAAGCTTTTTCTTTAACTCTTGAAAACTCTGTTCTCTTGCTTCAATCCATTTAAATGTAATTGCTTTATGCGTTAACCTCATTAGTGGTGTAGAGTAGTGGAGAATCCCTCAACAAACCTTCGATAATATCCTGCCAAGCCTAAAAAGCTACAAACCTTGGTCGGATTCAATGGTCTCAGCCAGGCCATTACTTCTTCAATCTTCTGGCCATCGACCTTGATACTATCGCCAGTAATAACATGGCCACAAAAATCTATAGAAGTTAATCAAAATCACATTTGAAGAATTCAGCATGTAACTTATTGTCATGGATAGTCTGTAATATAACTCACAAATGGTTTGCGTGCTTAACTTCTGACTCATTCTAAGCATTGCCTTTGGAATATCAACATCCCTGACCCGTAGCTAGTAGTACCTGGTCACAAGTCGATCTTTGAAAAATCGTCAATGTACAAAAAAAGATACTTATTCTTGATAGTGACTTTATTTAGCTGTCTGTAACCAATACATATCTGTAAGGAGCCATCTTTCTTTCAAGCAAAAAGCACTGGAGCACCCCGTGGAGATGTGCTTGGCCTAATAAAGTCATTATAAGGCAAGCCCTTCAGTTGTTACTTCAAGTCTCTTAGCTCTTCAGGAGCCATTTTATAAGGAGAAAATGGGTATAGGTTTCATATGAGGAAGCAAATCTATAGAAAAATTGATATTCTTTTCTAAGGATCCCTGGAAGCTTATTGGGGAATATTATCATGAATTCATTCACAGTAGGGACTGACTAAAGGGCCAATTGCTAATAAATTATCTTGTCTTCCCATAATGGTAACACACACTTGAACCCCTTTCTACACTGCCTAGTATGAAGCTTACTATATTGTGTACATGGGGGAGTAGGTTGTCTCATTTATGCAGAAAGCTTTTCTCGATGGCTATCAAGCTGGCCTAAACTCTGCCCCAACTCTATCTGAATATAATGATCAAATCGCATGCCCGACATCTGTGTTGGGAAATTACCTACTGACGGATGTGGATATCAATGAAATAGGGGCCTAAAATCACCCTGCGGTCCCTATAAGACCTTATAATATGAGCCCTCTTATTCCTATCTCTATCTCTACGGGTACCCTGAATGCGACAAGAAAGGTCCTCTATAGTCTTAGCAAAAGCCTGAATATGAAAAGTATCTACACCATCTTTTAAAGAGGCTATCCTGCAGTATCTGATAAAATGATCCCCCAAACCATCCACATAACGATGAACTCTAGCACTCATGGTACATACAATATTTGGTGCATGCCTAGCCAAAGATTAAACCTAAGTATATACTCCCTTATTCTCATATCCCCTTGCCTCAAACTGATAAACTGGTCAAGACAGGCCTCACGCACCTCCCGTGGCAAGTAATGGGCTAAAAATGCCTCAGAGATGTCCTCCCACTCTGCTGGCGGAGCATCAGGCCCTCTGGATCTCTCCCACGCCTCATACCACAAGATGGCGACATCACGTAGTCGAAAAGAAGCCAACTCTACTACCTCGGTGATAGAGGCATACATCTCCCTCAATACTTTTTACATATGGTCTATAAAGTCCTATGGATCCTTAGTGGGATTTGACCCAGTAAATATTGAAGGGGCCAAGTGAAGAAACTCTCGCACCTTTGAGCTTTCTGTTTGGTCCCTTCTAGTGTTTGCTCTCGCCTCTAGTTGTTTCTCATGAATAGAAACCATCTTATTTAGTTGAATAGCCTCCTTCATCCCCTAATCCCAGTCTCTAATGGGGCTTAGGGTACTAGATCTCCTTGGGCTCTAACAGGTGTTGGTGAATCTGGTATTGTGGGCATAGGAGACTCTCTATGTGCCTCAATGGGGAATACATCCGCCTCACCGGGCAAGACACCTTTGGTTCCTTCTCTCGAATCCATACTTATCTCATGTTGTGCCATCTCCGGACCATAGGCAGCCCATTAAATAAGAAAAACATAACATGATATAAGTTTCATATGTTCCAATAGCTTTGCTCTATAGCGCGATTTATTAAGTGAAAGAAATGTGACCATCCCTAAATGTCTCGTAGCCTCCTGATTAGAAGTGCGGTGCACAACACACCCATAAGCAAGACTGTACTAGACATGGTATTATGAACTCCTTAGGACATGACCTGCTCTGATACCATGTTTGTCACGCCCCAAGGAGAGGGGAGGCGCGACTGACACCCGATACCATTTAAATTAGGTTCCACAAAAGCCTCTAAGAGAATCACTAACACTGTCGGGAAAGGGCCTCGACTATACTAGACTGTACAACAAAAAGTAAGCATCCTGTGAAAGCTCCAAGAAGAGGTGGAGCTTACCAACTAAATGCTATACGGGGCTCCTAGTGGTAGGCTAACTCAGAATCCCGACCTGAACCTGCACGCAAGAAATAAAATGCAGCATCCCTAGGCGAAAGAATGTTAGTACAAATAAACATGTACTGGTATGTAAGGCATGAAGTAAAATCATAGACAACCGTAGTAAAAAGGTTAATATAATACCACCTGTAACTAAAACTCAAGTAGCCTTAATGGCCAACAAACAACCACCTAGTGATCAAATATGCATGGTATGCTCGAGTATCGCATTTTGTGAATACATATATATAGATGCAAATGCATGACATACCCAACCAAATGCTAGCAATGGTGGTCCTTTCCAGTAGCTAATCGGCATCATATCTGGCAACCTATGGCCATATGTTCCATATACATATATATAATCATTTAGGCAAATAGGCCCCATACCTCCGATTATAACTCAAAGTTCATGCATAACATGCAATGTATGATATGAATGTTGAATGCACATAGTAAGTCATAGTAAGAACTAGCCAATCTTGGCTCATTGGTACACTTATTCTCATAGCTTTATAATTATATTCATTTAGCGAATCTTGGCGCATTGGTACACTTATTCTCATAACATCATAATCGTTGTCATAGCATATACACATGACTCGAGGGACGTTATATGTCCTTTTCAATAGGTTTGGGAACTTAATTCAACATTTAGAGTGAAGCCTTAACTCTAAAAATGTTCCTAAAGGTGCTTTACATAATTCTTATACTTGGTCCCATGTCAATTAGTAAAGGAAAGTATTTAAACAAGATCAAGCGCTTTAGTAGTTCAAATAGGAACATTTCGCTGGAGAATATTGAAACCAGCGCATTTCTTGCTAAATGCTTCAATTATATTTTTGTATGGAAGAAGGACTTGATTATGAATACTACATTCCCTTCACATTCTACATTTATTTTAATGGCACTACACCAAGAAGAGAAACACCTCGAATATATGAATTGGTAGCTGGAAAATCGACAAAATAATATATAGATATTAAATGTCCAGTTTAAGCGAACGAATGGAATTTCAACCTAATACCATCATGAAAATAACTCAAAACTGTAATCCCATTGCCTTTCATAGAAGGTCTTTCTAGCAATAGAATAGTAAGTTATCACATTTGATGTTTTGGGATACTTCTTAGATTTCGTGCTAAAAGGAGGGACAGAGCATAGCCTTAACATACATCTCCAACGATCGCCCAATTGCTCAAAGTTCCTTCACGAATGTTGTTCCTTACGTCCTAAGATTCGCAAACACTATATATACACAACTTATAATTACCTATAAATAGTCAATAAATTAACATTAATCAGCAGATTTGCCCTATAACATTTACATGAGTAGACGTTCATAAAACTTCATAAAAATGGTCCTAAAAGAGCCCCAAGATTATTACCTAAACACACCAGCTGCAAAAGTAGAATAACCACCAAGAACACTATCTTTTCCAACCCAAAAACAGCTCCAAACACAACTAGTAGGAGGAGGAAACAATTGCAAAGGGTAAGGCACGCATTTCTAGGCATTTAACGGTAAAAATTCAAAAAACTTACTCAAATTCCTTTGGTATCTTGAGGGAACTTTTCCTTTAGTTTATACACTTTTTTTGGGACGAAATGGCATTGATTTGAGCTTTAAAAAGCTCAAATTAGCTGACATTAAGGTGGGTCGACCCGACTCGACCAATGAACCGAATTCCTGCTCGGGCAGTCTCAGTAAAACTGTCATAACATGTCATCTTAGGTCGGTTTGATATGCGATTTCTTGTGTTGCAAGCTAGAATCATAAATCTTCAATTTTATAGGTCATGTACCTTCTAAATCCTTATATTTTGTGAGATATGGCCTGATACATTTGACCCAAATTTAAGAAGGCTTTCTTAAAGAAACTTACAGTGACTATGGCCAACCTTTATCTTGCAACTTTCTTTATTCCAAAATATAATGTATGATCTTTGTGCTATTAAAATAACTTTTAAAAAAATTAATTATTTGCAAATTATAAACTTTTAGTCCTATTCGAAAAGTGAAACCTAATTTAAACCTTCCAAAAAGGGGGAAGTGCCACTCGGGCCATTTCTTTATCCCCTGAATGTATATTTTGGGGATTCCTTTGAATTGAAAAATTAAAACCTTGATATCACCTCTTATTGTCAGCCTTATTATTCTTAGGCGCTAGCAAAAATCACATGTTCCTTATATAACACCACACTATGTATATAATGGAAGACGAGAAACACAAGGTCTCCCAATTTGTTAGTTTGCTAATTAGTTAAAGTCTGCTGAATCCAAATCTTTAATTAATTTAAACCCCACTTTGACCTACAATTGCCTCATTCAATGAAATAATTCAACTCTCAAACCTCCACCCCTAGTGGTATTCGACCCCAAATCTATTGTTGGGTAATATGCGGATGACAACCACCCCTGTTTCCATTGAGTAGTGGGATTGAGCGTCCATCAGTAAAATGGTCTTGTTGCTGGTGAGTGGCATTATTTTGTGATTGAAAGGTTTTTTGAATTGAGTGCTTGTAGTTAGACTTGTTTTACTACTTTCTTGTTGTTTTTGCTATTGATCAAATAGGTGTTAAGATGGAGGATGACGGAAGTGTCCATTATGATAATGTTGGATATGTGAATGATTTTCATAATGTCGACTGGGACTAGTGGAAGTATTAGAGCCATTCGGCTACCCCATTGAGTAGAGGTGTTATATTTCACATAACGACACAATGTTACAACTACTTATGTTGAAAGGTTTGATCGGGGGACATGCTAATGAGGATCCCCATGACCATCTAAAGAATTTCATCGATGTATGTGTACCTTTATATTTCAAGTGAGTCTCTCAAGAGGCCATAAGGCTAAGGCTTTTCCTATTCTCTATCATTAGAGAAGCAGTGAGGTGGCTATCTAAGATTCCTAGGGATTCAATCACTTTGTGGGAGGAACTCCAAAATGCGTTCCTTGAAGAATTTTTCCCTCCTTCAAAAATAGTTAAGCTGAGAAGAAGTACGGAGGACTTCAAGAGACTTGATGGCGAGCCATTTCATGAGACATGGTTGCAGTTCCGAAACCACTTGCTTCAATGTCCAAACCATAGGGTCCCAGACCACCTATTGTTGTAATTATTTTATGTATGACCCGATGCAGTCAACAAATGTATTGGTGACCAACTGGTACGAGGTGGAATTGTGAAGCAAACCTTGGTTGTTGCTTGTGAGTTGTTGGATGATATGACTAAGATTAACCAAGCTTGGTATAGAAGGGATATCCTTGTATCTTCAAGGAAATCCAAGGAACAACTTGCTAAGGATCAAGAGAGAGACAAAAATATGGCCAAGGTGATGACTCAACTGGATCTCTTGACTAAGCATGTCATGGGAGGAAATCAGAAGGGTGTTAATGATGTAGTTGATGTTGGAGATGTAGTGTATAAAAATGTACTGTACGAAGGAGGCTATAGTGAAGAGATGCATTATATGGGTAGCCAAGTAATGGGCTCTCGACCAACTTTTCGAAGACCAACCAGGAATCAAGGCTGGAATAATAATATTGGATGACGAGATCGAGCATGGGCTGAAAAACCTTAAGTTGGAGGTTGGAGAGACCAAGATGGAGCTAGGGATAGATTTTTTCCACCAAATGACAAGGTAAAATCTACTGATCCTACAATGTATCCGAAAAATTTCTAGACTAAAGATATCCTAACCTGAATTTTGAATGATGTTGAGGCCTCTGACAGAGTGTTGAAAGAGATTTAATCAAACTTTTCTCAGCTGAATCAAATGGTGACTTGGCATTCAGCTTTTGTTAAACACTTAGATTACATCTTAGAAATATCTCAGCTCACTTTAATCAAAGGCCAAAAGATGGATTGCCAGCGAAACAATGGAAAATCCTACGAGTGGCAACCAGCAGTGCTTAGTTGTTACTACTCAGGGTTGAAGAGTGATAGAAAGTGTGAAGCCTACATTAGTTGCAAATGAAGAAGAAAAAGATGAAGTAGGTGTTGAAATTGATGAGAATGTGATAGTTGATGAAAATGAAAAAAGTGACAAAGCTCTTGAAAACCCCGAGAGTAGGGAAAAAGAGAAGGTAGGAGATGATGTAGTGAATATCAAAATGACATCTCTCAAAAATACTAATCTAGTTGTGAGGTCGAAAATGCCTCAGGTAAAGATTGACCCTTCATTCCCTTAGCAGTTAAAAAGAAAGGAGAGGAGGCTAAATTTTAAAAATTCCTTTCTGTGTTTAACTCTTTATAGATAAATATTCCACTGGTGGAAGCATTGATCGAAATGCTAGGTTATGCAAAATTTATGAAGGAGTAGGTCACAAGAAAATGGACTCTTGAGTGTAAGACAATCAAGATGTCTTACAACTGTAGTGCCATTTTGACATAGAAGTTTGTTGTGAAGAAAGAGGACCCAAGTGCATTCACTATACCATGCACAATTGGAGCATCAAAGTTCAATAAGGCATTACACAATTTAGGCACAAGTGGAAATCTCATGCCTTTAGCCACATTTGTTGAGTTTGAGCTGGAAACCCTTCACTAATAACAACGCATCTCCTCATGGCTAACTAGTCCATCAAAAGGCCGATTGGAATGTTATACCGTATGTGTATGAAAGTGGACAAGTTTATTCTTCCTGCTGACTTTGTTATCCTAGATTATATGGTGGACACCGACGTGCCCATTATATTAGGAAGGCTATTTCTGGCCACTGGAAAAGCAGTTGTGGATGTAGAAAGTGGAACCTAAGATTCAAATTAAATGATGAAGGGGTGGTGTTCATTTGTAGAACTTTGAAGACGAAAAAAGACCTCTTAGGTTGTTTTAGTAATAGATCAATCATAGGTGACTTGAGGGTAAGAGGAACTACAACGTGCCACGATGATAACTAAGGCACTACTTCGGAGGCAACCTAAGGTGAGTAGTTAACCATTTCATTTTTCAATAATGGGTGTTGATCTGTGCAGGTATGAAAAAGGGAGAATGTTAGATGAAAGCTGAAAGGGCGACCAAATGAGTCAGATCATTGATTTGTTGAGTGAAGACGGTGATGGATGATTTGACTATCTTTTAAGTCACTTGATGACTCTAGAGGTTTCATCAAATTAGTCAGTCTACGTTGAAAGTCAGTGGGTCGCCGAACCATATAGGCGATTGTTAGTCTCACTGCTTTTCATGACTGGAGTTAAGGTTTGAATACTATCAAAAAGGGTGGTTACCAACATGATTGGCGTACCGTGGAAAGTGTTCGGCGGTGTAAATCAACATCGTTAATTCTGTATGCCTGACCAATCTATCAAAGTCTTTTCAAATGCCTTAGGCTTTTCACTTTTCAAATCCTCTCCTTCTACAAGCTAATACTCTCTTTAGCCTTTTCTTTGAAATTTTTCTATTGGTGTCAAGAAATTCATCAACAAAAGCAATTACAGAATTCTCTTTGATTCCGACATTATCAAAGAAGTATGTTCTTGGACCTTAGCTTTAGTTTCTTTTTGGAATGATGATGTTGAAATGATGTAGGCCTGGTCAAGGTTTTGAGAGTGTCATAATCTTAGTTTGTGGTTAACATTTCATTGATAATTATGCGAGTCATGTGTTTTAATGATATTAGAACCTTATGCCTTATATGTGTTTAGTTTATTTGGGTTTTTGATTCATTTGAAAATCATGAAATTGTTGATGCATGTTCTATGGGCTAAGGCTAGATTGTATAAATATGTTCCCCAAAAGTTGAACGCAATGTTGTATTGTCTCATTTTTGGCTTTGATTTCTTGATGGATAGCCTTAAGTTGGGATAATGCAATAATCATGAGAATGCATTGAATGAATATACATGCTTATTGTGTTGTTTATGCTTGTGGGCTATGTGTGAAGTCTGAGTAACCCCTAAACTCTTTTGAGCAAAGCAAAATTTCCCGATGATACATTGGGTGACATCATTCTTAAGGGCAAGTCGTCGCTTGAATAAGTTTATAGCCATGATGATCATGTTAATGTAGTAATAGTTGAATAACCATGTATTGATGTTTGATGGAGGGTTAGTGTGTGACTTTCATCCATGATTTTTGTACAAAGTTGAGTGAATTATGATTGAAAGGATGTTGGCTGTGCTGGTCAACTTCGTCGAAGGTCATTTTTACTGCCGAATTGAACTTGGCGATATGCCTAAATGTCACACGTACCACCTTGTCTGACGGATCTTTCATGTTGAACTCTAAAACTTTTGGTAATGGAATTTTCCATTGTTGAATCAATTTGGCAAGTCACCTAACGTGTATCTCCATCGTCAAAAGTAGCAGTGACTAAGTGCTTGAAAATTGTGCAAAAAGGTGATGGTCTACTTGATCATCGAATCTGTTCAACCGATCACCGAACATGATTTGCAATAAAACATACCTATTCACCCAGAATGATTCTCTTAAGCTTAATTAACCATATTTTTTCATGATTGATTCTCACACAATATCTTGAGTTTGATTTGCAGAAATGGGTAAGCAAAAAGAGCCTATCACTAGAGGTAGATCCCGAATAGCTCGGGGAATCACTATAGCTCCCAACTGAGCATAACAAAAATCTGAGAGACCTTGTAATATGGTGCAAGGTAAGGGCAAAACGAAGGTGATTGAACACCAAGAGTTAGACAGTGACAAGGAAGGGTCCTTACTTATAACCTGGACTAGTTTAGAGGAAGAGAGAGAGTGGTTCGAAATTCCTACACATAAACTTACTTCAAAAATAATTACCAAAAAAAATTAGAGTTAGGCAAGATTAAAGTCCATTCATGATCCTCTCCTCCAAATATCTCAAAGGATCCAGGAAAAATCACCCTGAAACACTTGAACAGACTCAGAGCAGAATGGAAAAGAACAATTCTGGAAGAAAAGCAATTGTCTACTGATGGGGTGGTTGATAGGTTTCCCAAGGTTTGGAATACTCTTAAATTTTAACTTTCAATTTTTCACTAAAACATGAGATCCGTATGTTCCCAGTCTGGTTCATGAATTCTATGAGTCCTATGGCAAGGCCATTCTCAAAGTCAAAAGCAGGGTGAAGGTTGCACTAAAACCTCTTGATGCAGTAGAAGTCCGAGGTGTTCAAGTATCGTATGGTGAAACAGAGATCAATGATATCCAAGGATACACATACAAATATGAAAATAACATTGACAAAATTATGAAAGTCAAGTCACTTGACGACATCAAAGCATGGCTGGCTCCTATGATAGAAATTCCTACTCCCTCGTTGTTTGAAAAGAAAGAGATGATGTTCCAGCAAGGTTTTGGTTTGGTTTTATCAGACACAACTTAATGCCATTACAAAATGAGTCAATACTTTGACATTCCAAAGCGGCATTTGTTGGATGTATCATGGTCCATCGAAAGTTGAATCTTGGTGCTATCATCGCTCTAGAAATCCTCACTAAGGAAAAACAAGAGCAGAACTTATTGACATTCCCTAGCCTTATCACTGCATTATTCAAACAAGTCGGAGTGTCCACCAATAAATATATTGATATGGAGGTCACTCAAAAAGCATCCACTGATATCCGATTAATAGAGGTTAACTTTCAAAGGGATGAGGAGGATAGGGTTGTGAAGAAGCCGATCGACAGGACACCACTTATTGATGTTGAGGCCTTTGAGTCCAGTGCTGCAGAGATGGCCCCCGAGGAAGGTATTACTTCTTCCTGACCTACTCTAAATTATTTTTCTACTCCAACCCCCACTGTTGAAGCACAAGCAGAGCCACAGGCCAACGATGACCAACCCCTGCTCGCTAAGGCGTTCATTTTCAACATTGGACGACTGGCCAAAGTAGCCGATATTCATGCCACTTGGGTTTAGTCATCTGTGACTAAGCTAATTGAGGTATCCATACCAAAGCATTGAATCCATATATTGAGACTAAGGCTAAGTAACCATAGTTGATGGATGCACAAGTTGAGGATAGACTAGCTTGAGGTGGTGGTTGAGGACCATGTATAGGACTTAGAATGCTTGATGAAGAGGGTGGCTGCTGTGGAGAAAGCAAGTAGTAGAAGTGAAGGCCATAAAGGCCGACATTGATTACTTGATGAAGGAAGTGGAACACCTCCAGTCCATAGATTTTAGTAGTTTTTGGGATGGACTACACGATCCATCCATGGTTAACATAAATATAGCTCCTGTTGATGGGATGGATGTGGATGTTTTGGGTGTAGGAAGTGAAGAAACCAATGCAGCAAGAGAAGCATGAGGAGTTAGCATGGACGGAAGACCAAATCATGTACATAGTGAAAAAGGTATCTCTTCAAGACACGTCCATGATAGGCACATCTGGTGTACATGATCCCGAGCTAGAGAGGCCATTGATTGATCTTAAGAGTGCACCAATGGAAGAGTTTATTGATTCCCCCATGACCACTCCTTCCACTCTACTACTACTGCCACAACAGAATTGACTCGGACCACATGGATTCTAACATTTATTCCTTCTTTTTTATGCTTGATTTCTATTGATCATTGCACATTAAGGACAATGCTTTTAATATGAGAGGGGATGGGTATTTGGAGTTCCCTATCTCTGTTGATGAGGATGATTGACTAATGTTTTTGTCATGATTTTGTGAGACAATGTTAACTTTTAATTCTTGGAGATGAATGTTTTAGACAATTTAATTTTTGGTTTGTAAAAAATTTTGATTTGGATTGTAATATAGTATTTATCTTTTTATTTTTAATTTTCTTGCTTTTTGAAATGAATGGATGAATGATTACAAATGATTTCTTTGATTGGTAATCCTTGTGCATATGTGAAAAAAGCCATTCAAGTGCAAATATCATGTCTCTAGTCCTTAGCAATTCGAGGATCGATAATCCATATCTTTGATCGGATGGTGCCATGGATGAGAAGCATGTACTGACTCACCAATTAGTCATTTTCTTGATAAATCAATCCATAAATGGATATAATGCATCTTGAGTTGATTATGTGAGCAACTGAGCTTGGATATGCGATGATCGAAAGTTGTTAGTGTGTTGCCATTGTTTGAACGCGAATCTATTTTGCCATTGTGAGATGAGAAATTTTGTTAAAGGGCCTCTTTTGAAACATCTAGATTTTGCCCAGTTTGGTTTGAAGAGTGATTTCGTTGATTTTGGGTTAGCGAAGTACCTTAGGCCTTCTAAGGTTGTTTTTAGTCCACTTCAGCCATATTGACCTCCAATGACAATGACTTGATTCCTTAGTGAAACCCTTTTTAGCCATAACCCTTTCTTTGTTAATCATATAGCCTCGACTTGAATTTATGGGTGACAAATCCTTCTTGATCCTTACCAAACCCTCCTTGAACTTAAAAAGAATAAAGTGATGGCCAAAGGCCAAGTTGGGGGTATTGGTAGAAAGAGGGGGTTGTCTCCCATGTAATAGTTGAGGAAAGAAAAAGGAAAGAGAAAGAAAGGTGAGGAGTCCTAAAAGTGATGAAAAACAAATGTTTGAAAAAGCTGAAAATGTGAAACTGAAAAAGAGGACCCTCAAAAATTTCTTGAAAGAAAGTGCGAAAAGGGAGAAACCTATGATGAAAGATCAAAATCAAAAGAGGTATCAACAAGAGAGAAAAAGGACTAAGCACAAGAAGGAATCCATCAACATGAAAGGAATGTGTAAAGTTCAAGCAGGGATGAAACACAAATACCCATATGCTATCCTACCCAACCTTAACCCTTTATTACAACCTACACAAAGTCCCTTTGAGATCCTAGTTCAGAATGAAACCAAACAAACTTTGATTGAGAATAAAGGAAAGCCTATATAGGCTGAAGATTACATGTTATTTCTCAATTAGGAGAGTGAGAGTTGAAGCGATCCTTTGACAATAATGTTATACTTGTGTCTGTACAGGATCTTCTTTGGGGTGAGGGCAAAGGGTGATGCTTTTAGGCAGTGAAAAATAACTACATGATCGACGGTGACTGTAGCCATGTTTTGATTACTCCTTAGTCACCTCTTAAAACATCAAATCAAGTGGGTGGTTTGTGGCGGATCGAGGTTGGATGACAAGGTGGACTTGTATGTATTGCTTCCTGTCGCCCTGTTTGCAAGCTTTAAAATTGGATGGATTGATCTTTGATTTGCTTGAGGTCAAGCAAAGTCTTAAGTTGGGGTATTGATAAGTCCATATTTTGGACTCATTTTGGGATTAGAATGCAATGAAATATTTTCCTCAATGTGCTATTTTGTTTCAAATACTAACTAATATGTATGTGTGGTTCTAGGAATAGGGATAAAAGGGTACAAGAGGAAAACACTCAGCAAGACTTGGAAAAGGAGCAAAAAGGCCAAAAAGACATATAAATGTGGCATCGCCGGCCTAGTCGGTGCATTGCCAACTACTCAGTGAGACCGCCTAACAATTCATCAACCAAGTCTCAAGTTCTTGCTAGAAGAGTGATCCGAATTGAAATTTCAAAACCAAGTTGGTGTATCACGTGCTTCCCACGAAGACTTCCTAATGTTAAAGAACTCAGGACCCCAAGCTCATGACAAAAGGGCAATCTAGAAGGGAATTTAGCGTATCACTGAATATGCTCTATGGAGAAAAGAATCATCACCAATATTGCAGAGATTGAAGTTTACAAAAGACTGCACAAGAAAGCAGTCAAGTGCATATTGGCGCATCACCGTAATGCTCGATGATGGCTGACCTTGACCGCTGAGTTGCAATTTGATGTAAAATATTCAATGATTTTGCATGGACTATATAAGCAATTTTAAAAGGATATAATACAGATTATTCTCTTTAAAATTCTATATATAGAGAGAGTGACATTAGGGTACTTAGAACATTCTTGCGAAAACGTACAAGGGAGAGTGTTTCAAGCTTGTGGAGGCATAAATTTGTAGAGATTAGCTTGCTGAAATAAACTTTTCACTTCTAATTCTTGTTACTCATTCACTCAGCTACATATATTGGTATTGAATCTTTAATTTCTATCATGAGTGGCTAAAACCCTCATGTTGGGATGTGTAAACAGTATGGATTTCTGATTTCTAATGCTGGGTCTTTAATATTTTAGCTATATTGTTGTTAATCTAAGTGAATTTATGTCCATTTCTAAGTTTCATCTATAATCCTAAGGTTGAAAACTTGGGGTTTATTTTAGATCTCTAATTGTTTTCTTTAATTTGAGTAATTAGAGCGTGGAATGGATGTATTTGCTAGAAATTCTTTGGAGTTTCATTAGAATATCATATCCATGGGTTCAATGCCTAATGTATTAGGTGGTTTGTTGTGATTTCTTAGGCCAGTTGTGTCCTAGAGGAACTCATGTATGATATCATAATGCAAAACACCTTAGTGTTATAATTGAACTGAGGTTACCAGCATCCTAGCCTATTCACTCATTTTCAGATCAATTAGTCAAATATTTATACCGAGATTTGTAGATCTAATCCCGTACTTGCACATCCTCAACAACTCTCTATATCTGTTGGTCAATTTTCTAATTAGTTGTAGTTTACTGGATCCAAATATTTAATTATTGTAACCCCTTAATTCGACCTACAATTTCCTAATTCAATGAAATACTTCAACTCTCCCTCTACTCTCTATGGGATTTTACCAAGACTCTTTTTGGGTAATATGTTGATGATGACTATCCCTGCTTCCTTTGAGTAGTAGGATTGAGCGTCCATCAAGTATCAGACGGAGGATTGGTGTTCACTTCTCACTTTGGGCGGGCTCTACAGCATGGTTTGGCTACTAGAGTGTATTTGAGTTCATCTTTTCTCCCCCAAATTAATAGTTAAGCAGACACACCATTCAAGTGCTGGAGGACATTCTTAGGGCCTGCGTTATTGATTGTAG
This sequence comes from Solanum rostratum, assembly GCA_029948455.1. Taxonomy (NCBI): domain Eukaryota; kingdom Viridiplantae; phylum Streptophyta; class Magnoliopsida; order Solanales; family Solanaceae; genus Solanum; species Solanum rostratum. The sequence continues at coordinate 52,483,217 of CM057046.1, forward strand.
GGCCTAGTGAGATCTGCACTTACCATGGGCAGAGCCGTATATAACAGCAACTATCATTCCAGCATCCAGAATGCACTATTTGAGGCCTTTGTATGGTCTGAGGTGTAGATCACTGATCTGATGGTTTGATTCAGGTTCAACAAAGGTGTTGGGTGTTGATTTACTCTAGGATGCAATGGATTGTGTCTAAATGTAGACTTTTACAGCTTAAAGTCGCCAGTAGATTTATGTTGATATGAGGGTTAGGCCTCTTGAGTTCTCTGTTGGTGATAGTGTGTGGTTGAAACTTTCACCGATGAAGGGTTTTATGAGATTCGGGAAGAGGGGCAAATCCAATCCGAGATTCATTAGCCCATTTGTGATTTTGAGGAGAGTTGGTGAGGTGCCTGTGAATTGGCCTTGCAACCTAGATTATCGATTGTTCATCTCATTTTCCATATTTTTATGCTCCATAGGTACATTTCGGGTAAGTCCTGTGTGATCTCTAATGTATCTCTTGAGTTGGGTCAAGATTTGTCCTTCGAGGAGGAGCCTACAGTTATATTAGACATGCAGGTCTGTAGGTTGAGATCCAAAGATATGCCTTCTTTAAAGGTTTAGTTGCAGAACCGTTCTGTTTATGAAGCTACTTGGGGGTTGGAGTCTGACATGCAGGCCAAATATCCCAGCCTTTTTTAGGCTTCAGGTACTTTCTTTTCCCTTATGTTCAAGGACGAACATTACTTTTACTGATGAATAATGTAATGACCTGGTTGGTCATTTTTGGCCTTATCTATGAAAGTTACTATTTTACCCTTTTGCAAGTTGCTTTAGACTTAATTTGAACTATATGTATCGTTGGAATGGAAATCATGAGTTTTAAAAATTGAAAATATGAGTTTTGGCATTTTCAAAAGCTTAAGTTGTTGAAAAAGTGAGTTTATGCACCATTGTATGTTCTGAGTGTCTCGAAGATCAAAAGCTCGGTCTCATCATAATTCCAATAATTCCAGTAGTTCTGAATGGTGAAACTAATGCTAACAATGGTCTCTTCATAACGTTTGGAGTTTCCAATGGGAGTTTTTGTATTTTGAGTTTTGAACTAGTTTATTTGACTTGCATTGGTTAACATATTGTGGAGACCTTGGAATTAAGTTCTAATCATTCCGTTGACTTTAGATCATTGTTTCTGATATTGATATATATATATAAAGTTTGTGTAATTTTTATTTTGGATGAATTTCAAGTTTTTGTTGTTGCTTGATTCAGCTAGTGCAATTTTGGGCTGCAGCTCATATTAACACTCTGCATTCGCACCCTGTGTCTGCAATTGCGGAGGATTACCTATTCCTTATCCATATTCACGGACAAGGCTCTTCATTTGCAAAGCAATGTTGGACCCCCACCCTCAGCATTCATAGGGTACATTTTACCTAAATAGCTTTAAAACCCGAGAATCACCATTTTTACTCCATTTTCAAACTTGTGAAGCTTATGGGGCGATTTTGAAAGAAGCGTTTTGAAGGTTTTCATTGGGTAAGTGTTTCTAACATAATATTAATCAATTTTCGTGAGTTTTATCCTTCTTTTGACTTAAATACCATGATTTTGAATGTCTTCAATTGGGAATTTTCGGTTCTTGATTTTGAAACTTTAAAGTATGAATTCTCCTTCTATTTGAACTCGATTTTATCGTATTTTCACCCACGGACTCTATTTTTCATGTAGACCTTATTTAAAGTCAATTTTCATATTTAGGAACTTTGAATTTTACCCTAGAAATTTGATCATTTTCCCCTAAGCCTAATTCTTGCAAATATGGGAATCAAAATGCATCTCTTGACATATAATATCTATTTCTGATAGTGATTGATCGATCGAGGATCATTTGGAGGCTTGAGTTGATTAAAAGTTTATCCAGGTGTAGTTTCGGCATCGAGGTAGGTTCGGCTAATCTTTTTGGGACTAGACTTGAGTAATTGAGCATGTTCAAGTGACAATTATGAGATGTAGATTGAATTATGAGTCCATAGTATGATATGATTGAACTTGAGGGTTATGCGGAATATTGGGTAAATTGTTATCCTATAGATAAACTAAGATAAAATAATGTGATTTGAGATAATTTTGATACCATTATGATAATGAGACTTGATATTGCTTTTGGATGGTGTTGAGAATATTTAATGATGATTACAATAAATTCGAGGTTTATGAGCCTATTTGGGGGTACTTGTGCAGAATGTTTCATTGAAATCTTGATTGTTGATGAGATACTGATGATATGAGATAATGATGGCATTGTGGTAATGGTTAATATACAAGGTATAGCCGCTTTATGTGAAGGCTATTGTATATATATTATTTAACTAGTTGTATTGATGTGCACATATCCCTACTTTTTTGCATGCTTTGGTATGCATATATCTCCTACTTGCTCAGATGCATTGGTGTGCATATGTCTTCTACTTGCTCAGATGTATTGGTATGCACATATCTTACCCATGACTAGTTTCATTGGTATACACATATGCCTACTTGTTTGGGTGCATTGGTGTGCACATATCTCCTACTTGCTCAAATGCATTGGTATGCACATATCTTATACATGACCGATTACATTGGTATGCACACATCTCATTATATTTGCACCATTTAAGACATAATTATATATGTTGAGCCAGTTGATTATGGCCTATGACGTCCTCAGATACTTTTGTATGAGGCCCACGATGCCTCAAGATATTTTTTATTATCGCCTGTGACACCATGAGGTACTGAGTACATGGCCTGCGACGCCCTCGGGTTCTATCTTGTAGCTTCAGCTCGATAGATATGTACATCATTCTTGCGACAATCATGATTTCACCTAATAAATGGCTTGCGACAGCATTGCATTCATTCTTTGCATTGCATCATTTATTGTAATTACTATCTTTTCTTGCCACTATTCATGTTTATATTGTGTGTTTTCCCTTTTGATGCCGGTGATAGGATTTTTCATTATTACATACTTGTTCAATTTCTGTTATCCAGCTGGTTGAGCCTACTGGGTACATTTCATTGTAGTCATCCCTACTATTTTTCCTCCCTGTAGATCCAGTATAGGGACTCGGACAAGGTAACTGATTCATTCTACCAGAGCTTTCTCCAGTCATCCATCTTGGCGTGAGGCTTAGAATTTTAGTCATCGTAGATCTTTGAGACTTCTTTTATTTTCTTTCTGATCGGAATATGTATCAAACATATCAACTTCGTATTCAATTTTGAGACAATTGTATTTACTTTCAATACTACTTGAGATTCTCTTGTAGTCATGACTCTAGGTTTTTGGATTGTCTATGTTATGTTATGATTGTATTTGCTTTACTTTATTTTCTATAGTTATGATCCAATTTTGGTTCATGATATATGCATATCATTATCATGTCATATTGCATATATATTACTCGTATTGAGGCATTGACATGTATACATCTTAAATTGCATTTGTACCACTGATACATTGAGATTTTTTAGGCAATGATATTATTTATGATCTATTTGCCGACACCAAGGTCCGCTGAGGCATACTATTATTGATATACATCTTGATATTATGACTTGGCATGCATTGTATCTATATTGCATTGTCCCTAAGGCAGATGTATTACCTGATATCTCCCTCCCAATGCTAGAGTATGCTAAGATATCATCATCGTAGAGTCAACCGTAATACTAGAGACCACTTTACTTGTGCTAGAATTCGTGGATGTGTCACCGGCACCGGCGATCGTCATGAAAATTGAGAGATTTTGCATATGGTCTAGTGAGACCCCCATGGGTTTTACCTACTACCTTCAGCTTACTAGATGTATATATCGGCACTAGAGTCTTCAACGATTGCACCTCATGCATTACATTCATATACAACATGCGCATTGCATTATTGACTATCATTGTTACTTTATTTTATTCTTATAGATATTTATATTGTGCACTAATGATTTCCTTGCGAGTGGTAGTATTCTTCGTTATTGCATACTTATTTGATTTTTTTTACCTAGTTGATTAGACCTATTAGGTACATTTTGGTGTACTCACCCCTACTTCATTTCGTTCCTACAAATCGAGCACCGGACCCACATAGGGTAGTTGATCTCACTCTATCAAAGTTACTCTCAATCTATCCAGATCTTTGCGATGAGGCTCATACTTTAGGTCTCCTTTGACTTTTTGAGATGTTTTTATTGTTATCTATTCGGACATTATATTAGATATTATAAGATAACATTTTATCGTTCATTCGAAACAGTGTATTTATGCATTCGCAACATTTTAGATGCTCTTGTACTCATGACTCCAGATTTCAGGATTTCGTGTTAAATGTGTGGCTACTTTTGGTTTCCTTTATTTTATTTAGTTCTGATCCGATTTGAGGTCGTGACAAGCTTTTTATTAGAGCTCTAGGTTGATTGGGTTGATATGTCAAGAGTAGGATGTCTAATAGTGTCTCACAGATCTATATGTCGAAGTCCATATCCATCTTCGGGAGGCTATGGGGAACTTGATAGTAAAAACTTTCATATCTTGCTTTAATTCTTGTGTTTCTTCATATCACCTATTTTGAAAGTGTATAATCTATTCCTTTTGAGTATATGTTGACTAATAGATCTTGATGATCAGTGAGAGAGCCCGAGCCAGCTGACGCGGCTCCCACTCGAGGTCGATGCAAGGTTTGTGATAGGGACAAGGGTTGAGGATGTGCTAGAGGGGTAGCTCTGCCTAGAGGACAGACTAGATCAGCTTCGCCAGAGCCTGATTATGATCCATAGGGACCTACAGATCCTTTTCCACCACCATCAGCCCTAGATGTTACACACACCCTCTATGCAAGTTACTTTTGAGGGTATTGGCTGGATTGGAGGGAGCATCTTCCCCCCTAGCTATTATTGATACACCGATTTCTACAGCACCGGTTGGCCCTTCTATAGCTCCATCTAATCCAACCATGATCTATGTGGACCCTTTCTCAGTTCCAATGGATCCTCCTATGACTTCTATGATTCTACCTCATACATCACGACCAAGTTCTAGGTGAAAGCTTCAGGGATTGGCTATTGCTTGGTCTATTGTATCTACCATATTTTTCGTGCCCCCATCTTCTACTGGTCCTACTATGTCCATAGTTGAGCAGAAGATCTTAGAGTGGTTTATACGATTGGCTTCTCCGAGATTTGATGGAACCCCTGGTTATAGAGCTCAAGATTTCTTATTAGAGTGTTAGGACCAGCTATGTAATTTTTCCATCCTTGAGTCACATGGAGTTGTTTATACCTCTTACCAGTTAATCAGCCTAGCTAAGAAGTGGTGGAGATCAACTTTGGCTTGCCGACTTGTTGGATCTCTAGTCATAATGACATGGGAGCGATTCACAGAGGTATTCTAGGAAACATAAGTACCATATATCCTTCGGGATAGTCGCTGGGATGAGTTCAACGGACTTTAGGAAGAATATATACCAGTTTTAGACTATGAGACTGAATTTCATTCTTTGTCTAGATATGCCTTATCTAGTATACCTATAGATTCCAATAGGATTCAATTATTTGCCAAGGGAGTGGCAGGGTATTTTTAGGAGGCTACAATATTCTTAGTTATGAGTGGAGGCATATTATAGAGTGTAGTGGATCATGTTCGTATGATAGAGATCATTAGGCATGACAGGCAGGGTGACGGGAAGAGGTTCCATCAGCACAGTGAGTTTAGTGGACCCCCTCCACGGGATAGGAAGTTTCAAAGGCAAGGCCATCAGTGCTGAGCAGTCCATGTAGCCATCCCTACAATTGATAGTGCTGACAAATCCAGGCCTACTCAAATAGGTTGTGATAGTTCATCCAGTGCAGCCTGATGTGGTGGGTTTTGACGGTACCCATCGTAAGGGCGAGAGGCCAAGGCTTGCTATAGTTGTGATGAGGTTGGGAATCTGGCAAGACATTTCCCTTATCATGCATCATCCACTCATTCTTCAGGATCTCAACTAGCTCGTCCTGCCCTGACACCAGCACCCAAAGACACACCTCATGCTATAAGGGGTGGTATCAGAGGGAGTCGTGGTATAGTAAGAGGTTGAGCACGTGGAGGCCGAAAGACTAGTGGTGGGTATAGATTCTACCATGTTTTCCCAAATAGAGTCGAGGCAGAGACCTCTGATATTATTATCATAGGTATGGTTATAGTGCGCCACTATTCAGCTTTAGTTTTGTTTGATCCCTACTCTACATATTGCTACGTGTTAGACTACTTTTCTTCTGATATTGTGAGGACCCAGATGTTTGAAAGACTCTATCAGATCTCTTAATGTTGTCCCAAGAGAAACTTTGACCAAGTGTCGCTCCATGGGAGGCCCATACGGCTAGTGTGAAACCACATGGACTGTGTGGCCTCTATTTGAGGGGTACTTAGCCATAAATTTGATTACAGGGACTCAAAAAAGAATTTAGGCAAAGTGAGAGCACATGGCTACCCCACATGGTCCGTATGGTGTGGCATAGGCCGTGTGGCCCACCGTATAGCTCGCAATTTGAAATGTTTCTAACTATGAAATTACCGTCTCGTATCTTTTTCATGCAAGATTTTTTCTAAGTGTCGTCGCACGGGCAGTGTAGCCGTCCCAATGGCACCCCTTTGCTTCGTAAAATTCTAAGTGTTGAGTATCGCAAAAATTTGTTTAAGTGTCACCTCATGGGCATTGTTCACAGGCCGTGAAGTGTCTTATGGATCGTGTAGCTGCCAGTGAAGCTGTGACGGTCTATTTTCCATCTGTTTTATTAATGACTTTTACATAATTACAACTTATTTTAATTGTGTTTTATGACCTTTTAGCCTATCCTAGACCCCTAAATCAGTTGATACCCTTCCATTCTAATTCATTCTCATTGAAAAAACACTCACCCTAAAATCATTCCTAAAGATCTTCCTTAAGCTCTCCTCTAAAGACTTAAGCTAGGGGTTCTATTGGGCATTCAACTTCAAGCTAAATTCTTCACAAATTCATCTTCTTAATCAAGGTATGTGGGATTGATTCTTGGTACCTTTCAAACAAGAAGACCCAATCTCTTTTCAATTGATTTCATAAATTTTAACTTACTTTGAATGTGGGTTTTCATTATTTGATTTTATGAAATTCAATTGATATATGGGTCGTACTTTATTCATGATTTAAGTTATTTTAAGCCCTATGATGATGATTTTCATTGAGGTTATGAAGTTATGAAGATGCATGTTCCCTTTAAATCTTGATTTATGCATGGATGATTTATATTATGATTTAAATATGGATTTAATTATGGTTTTACTTCAATTTCATATTATAAATGTTGAATTTTAGCTTGAATCTATATTACTCATGCTATTCTCACATCACTCATGGCATGTGCATTCATGGACATAGGTTTTTATGGAAATTATGAAGTGCCTTGAGTCCAATTCTATTTTATGAAATGATTTTGATAAGATTATGGTTATGAGATGAATGTTATCACATAAATGTCTTATGATTATAGCTCTTTGAACATTTTGGGTGCTTGCATCATTCCTTATTTGCAATCGAGCTAATCTTATGCATGAATATTATAATTGCAAGCTATGATTTGGCATTTGAGCCTAAATGTGCACTGATCGGATTTGAAATGACTATTGCCATTTTGAAAGTATGTATATATATACTATATGTATTCTTGTGGGATAGTGACTTAGCACTGACGAATTAGGGGCGTCAGGGCTATCCCTAAAGTCCTTCTCTCTTTCCTTAAACTATGTGCCTAGCATATGTTATGAGAATCCTATCCGAAATGGGAGTTGTTCCCATAAGGTTGCTTCATACGAAATGGGAGTGGTTCTCATAAGGTAAAGTATTATGATATAATATGATAATCCTTTCAGAAATGGGAGATGTTCTCGTAAGGGGGTTACTTCATGTGAAATGGGAGTGGTTCCCATAAGGTGAAGTATGGTTTACCTTTGGCAAGTAGACCACCTCTGTACCGGTGAGGGGATTTCATCAGGATTCCAAGTACTAGCTCACTTGGTCTTACTCTATTGGTTGAGGTCACATCCCTGCTAAATATTAACATTAATGCATTTCATGCATCATGAATTTCACAACATATTGTATATTACTCTTTCTTGGATATATGATTATGTCTATATTATGTTCCCTTATCATTTAACATTGAAGTGCAGGTTGACAAATTATATGCATTGCATCCCGGCATACTTAGTACATTCAAATGTACTAACGCATACTCTATGCCTACACGATTTTACCATGTAGGGGCCAAGCGCTACAACCATCCACCGCTTGACGAGTAGCTCAATTCCAAAATTTAAACTTTTGGTGAGTCCCATCCTCCAAGAACAAGCCACCTTCAATCTACCCATGTTACCCTATGTTTACTTTCTTATTTGCGGGTGATCCTGTGACATGTCTTCGCCCCCGTTCCATCTTAATTGTTGGACATCTTGTAGACTCTCTTAGATTCCATATATGCTATGTGGTTTTTGGAGCTTATGTTTTCGGTTATCTATGGAAATGGCCATTATGGGTTCATTATGGAGATATAATATGTATGCATATTTTGTGTGGAAATGTGGAAGGTCCTAAGTCATGTTTGCCCCCATAAAGTGAGTCCTGATTACCCATCCCTTAGTATTATGTGTTTATTATATGATTGCACTTCCAAAATGATGATGTGGATTTGAATACTTTGAGGCTTGTTTGGGGACTCTCGGGTTCCCATTCATCTTGTCACTTCTAAGCCTAGTCTCGAATCGTGACAAAAGATCGTATCAGAACCCTAGGTTTATAAATGGTCCTCAGAGTCTAACATGTCGCGTCAAGTAGAGTCCTATTCATGGGTGTTAAGTCCACCATGCTATGAGTGGGAGGCTATGAAGGCGTTCTAGGAATTGCCTCACTTCTTCATGACTTATGTCGTGCTATGGCTCGTATAATTGGTCTTCTGATCTCGACAGTGTCATTTCTCCATTTTAGAAGATGCCTCAAGGAAGACCCCACCCAGCAAGGTCCGCTCCGACTGATGAGGATCGGGCACCTCAATAGCCTATGGATGAACCAATCTCAAATGGTGAATTCCATTAAGCCTTTGCCATGCTTGCCCAGGTGGTGACATCTCAGACTAGGCAAGCTAATCTACCACGGGATCCTACACTAGCTTCTAGGGTGAGGGCTTTCACCCAGGTTAATCCTCTAGAGTTCCATGGGTCGAAGGCTGACGAGGATGCTCAGGAGTTTATTGATGACCTCACAAAGCTATTGAACATTGTGGGTATCACTTCTGAGCAGAAGGCTGAATTGGCTGGTTATCAACTTAAAGATGTGCCTTGAGTGTGGTACACCCAATAGTCTATGGAGAGGGTTTGCAGTGGAGATGTCAATTGGGAAGAGTTCTAACTTGCGTTCCTGGATCACTTCTTTCCACTTGAGCTTAGGGAGGCCAAGATGACTAAATTTATCAACCTCAAGCAACGAGGTATGAGTGTGAAGGACTATGCCCTCAAAAAGCTCTCCAAGTATGCTCTGTCACTTGTGGTTGACCCTCTACACAAGATCGTTTCTGGTATCTCTTATTTGCTTGTAAAGGAATGTCATACTGCCATGCTCACACAAAATATGGAGAGTTCTAGATTCATGGTATATGCTGAACAGATCGAAGGGGAGAAACTCAAGGAAAGGAGGGGACACAATCATATGAGGGCCCATTTTGATGGTGGATTCTCTTGTTCACAGAGTGGTGACTTTGGTCACTTCCAGAAGGGCAAAGTTTCTGGCACTCGGGTCGCTAATGCTCGGGTACCTCTTCTTAGGTCACCGATTAATGATGGATAGGGGTATCCTCTGTGTGGAAAGTATGGGAAGCCCCACACTGGTACTTGTTGGAGGGATTTAGGTGTTTGCTATGGGTGTGGTGATAGAAACCACAAGGTTGTTGATTATCCTAAGAATGCTCATAGAGGCCAAGGTTAGGCAGCTCAAGGCAGTCAAGACCAACAAAGACCTCCCTAAAGTGTTGCTCCAAGGAACAACAGGTTCTATGCACTTCATGCCCGTCAAGAGGTTGAGGAAACGCCGGATGTCGTAACTGGTATGTTAAATATCTTTGATTTTGATGCTTAAGTTTTGCTTTACCCGGATGCAAATTTATCTTTTGTGACTCCTCTATTGGCTGTTAAGTTTGGTTTGAGTCCCAAGATTTTGAAGGTTCCTTTCTCGGTTTATACTCCTGTGGGTGAATCTATTATTGCACATAGAGTCTATCTTGGTTGTCCGGAATCTGTGTTTCACAAAGTTTTCCCATGTGACCTTGTGGAATCGGAGATGTTTGATTTTGATGTGATTCTTGTGATAAATTGGTTGCTTGCATCATATGCCTCTATAGATTATAGAACATGGAAAGTCAAGTTCCAACCTTTCGGTGAGCCCATTCTTGAATGGAAGGGTAGTGACTCCTCTATTAAAGGTCGGTTTATATCCTACCTCAAGGCCCAAAAATTGATTTTCAAGGGGTGTATTGATCATATCATGGGTCAAGGATATGGAGACCGAAACACCTACCTTTGAGTCGGTTCAAGTGGTGAATGAGTTTTCGGATGTGTTTCGTGAAGACTTGCTCTGTATTCCTCCTGAAAGGAAAGTAGACTTTGGCATAGATTTTCTCTCGAATACTTAACCTGTCTCTATTCCTTCTTATCATATGGCGTCAGCGAAGTTGAAACAGTTAAAGGACCAATTAAGGGACTTGTTGGAGAAGGTTTCATTAGGCCAAGTATATCGTTGTGGGGTGCTCCAGTATTATTTGTGAGAAAGAAGGACGGATGCCTTCAAATATGTATTGATTATAGGCAACTGAATAAAGTGACCGTTAAAAATAAGTATTTGTTACCCAAGATTGATGACTTGTTCAAGCAGCTTCAAAGGGCTACCTATTTCTCAAAGATTGACTTCGTTCCAGGCATCATCAATTGAAGGTTAGGGAGTGTGACATTCCCAAGATGGCCTTTCAGACAAGGTATGGGCCCTTTGAATTTGTGGTGATGTTGTTCGACTTAACCAATGCTCCGGTCGTATTCATAGATATAATGAATTAGGTGTTCAAGCCATTTCTTGACAGTTTTGTGGTGGTTTTCATTGATGACATTCTCATTTACTCCCAAAGTGAGTAGGGGCATGGGGATCATTTGATAATGGTTCCACAAACCCTAAGAGAGAAGAAGTTGTATGCCAAGTTTAGAAAATGTGAATTACAGTTGGGTGAAGTGGCCTTCCATGGTTATGTGGTGTCCGGTGATGGTACCAAGGTTGATCCGTAGAAGACTGATGCCATGAAGAATTGGCCCAAACCATTAACTCCTTTGTATATTCAAAGCTTTCTGGGGTTGGATGGCTATTATAGAAGGTTCGTTGAAGGGTTCTCATCTATCGCATCTCTATTGACTAAATTGACCCAAAAGAAGGCTAAGTTTGTGTGGTAGGATGAATGCGAACAGACTTTCCAAACCTTGAGCTTACGTCGGCTCTCGTCTTAACTTTACCAAATGGCTTAGAGAGATTTGTGGTGTATTGTGATGCCTTGCGAATTTGGTTGGGTTGTGTGCTTACGCAATATGGTAAGGTAATAGCGTTTGTGTCAAGAAAGTTGAAGGTGCATGAGCGTAATTAACCAACACATGATCTTGAGTTGGTGGCGGTAGTCTTTGCCTTGAAGATTTGGAGGCACTATTTGTATAGGATTCATCTTGATGTGTTCACTGATCATAAGAGTTTGTAATATGTATTCACTCAAAGGGATCTCAACTTGAGGCAAAGGAGATTGTTGGAACTCCAAAAGGACTACAACATAAGTGTTCAATATCATCCCAGTATGGCCAATGTTGTGACAGATGCTCTCAGTAGGCTATCTATGGGAAGTGTGACCCATGTTAAAAAAGAAAGGAAGGAGTTAGCAAGGGATGTTCACCGGTTGTCTAGGTTAGGTATTAGGTTCGCCGACTCGAACGATGGTGGTATCCATGTTCAAAAGGGGGCAGAATCTTCCGTTGTGGTTTATGTAAACGTAAACAAAATTTAGATTCATCGTTACTTGGATTGAAGAATTTGGTTGCCGAAAAGGAGATCGAGGTGTTCTTCGAGGGGGGGATGGTGTGCTCCGGTACCAAGATCGGCTTTGTGTTCCGGATGTAAATGATCTTAGAAGGGTGATCATGAGTGAGGCTCACAACTCTCATTATTCTATTCACCGAGGGTCTACTAAGATGTATTGGGATTTGAATGAAGTGTATTATGGCATAGTATGAAGAAGGACATAGCTAAGTTCGTATCCAAATGTCCATGTTATCAACAAGTGAAGGTAGAGCACCAAGGCCCAGTAGCTTAGCTCAAGATATTGAGATTCCCACATGGAAATGGAAAGACGTGAACATGGACTTTATGGTTGGTTTTCATCGAACCCAGAGGAAATTTGACTCCATTTGGGTCATCATTGATCGGATGACTAAGTTGGATCATTTCCTACCGGTCAAGACTACCTATAGTATAGAGGATTACGAAAGATTGTACATCCGAGAATTGGTGAGATTGCATGGTGTGCCTAGGTCCATCATATCGGATCGTGGCACCCAATTCACTTCTTACTTTTGGAGATCATTTTAGAAGGGACTTGGAACTAAGATTAAGTTGAGCGCCATTTTTCATCATCAAACCGATGGGCAAGCAGAAAGGACTATTCAAACCTTGGAGGATATGTTAAGGGCTTGTTTGTTGGAATTTAAGGGTTATTGGGATGATCACCTTCCACTCATTGACTTTGCCTATAATAATAGCTTTCATGCTAGTATTGGTATGGACTCATTTGAGGCCTTGTAAGGGAGAAGGTGTAGGTCATCGGTGGGGTAGTTTGAATTGGGAGAAATGGCATTGGTTGGCCCAGATTTAGTGTTGGAGGCTATGGAAAAAGTGAAGGTGATTAGAGAAATGTTGATGACGGCACAAAGTCGCCCAAAGTCCTATTCGGATGTTAGGAGGAGGGATATTGAATTTCATGTTGGTGATTGGGTGTATGTGAATGTTTCGCCTATGAAGGGTGTGATGTGTTTTAGTAAGAATGGAAAGCTAAACCCCCGATATATTGGCCCTTATGAGATCGTTAAGTGAATTGGGAGTATGGCTTATAGGTTGGAGTTGCCTCTGGACTTGAGTTTCATTCACCCCGTCTTCCATGTGTCTATGTTGAGGAAGTTAGTTGGTGATCTTAGCACTATTGTGCCTTTGGAGGGAATTGAGGTTGAGGAGAAATTTTCCTATGAGGAAGTCTTGGTGGAGATTTTGGATAGGCAAGTGAAGCGGCTCTGTAACAAGGATATAGCTTCGGTGAAGATACTTTGGAGAAATCAACATGTGGAGAGTCCTACACAGGAGGCGGAGTTGGACATGATGAAGTGTTTTCCTTATCTTTTCCAATCTACTCAAGCCTAAGGTACTAGGTTATTATTCTTCCAAATAGTCCTAATTCTTTCACTCTTGAGTCTCACGACATGACATGCATACATGTGCACGAAAATGATTCTTATGATGTTTTGAATGATTTGAATACATTTTTATATGGGATTTAAATACTTTATGATCTTAAAGCATTGAACTATGTATTATACCTTGTGTTTGAATGTTTCATGCCTTAAGTCAAGCTTTCAAGCTTGTCATTGCACATTGAGAGACGAATGTTCCCAATGGGGAGACGATGAAAGGGCCCGAATTTTTGAATGACTCTATTGGATCTCTTAATGTTGTCCCAAGAAATGATTTGACCAAGTGTCCCTCCATGGGAGGCCCACATGGCTAGTATGAAGCCACACGGACCGTGTGGCCTCCAGTAGAGGGGTACTTGGCCATAAATTAGATTATGGGGACTCAATAGAGAATTTCAGGCTAAGTGAAGGCACACGTCCATCTAACACGATCTGTGTTGTGTGTTACGGGCCGTGTGGCCCACCGTATAGCTCGCAACATGAAATTTTTCTAAGTACGAAATTACCATCTCGTAACTTTTTCGTGCAAGAGTTTTTTTAAGTAACTTCACATAGCTCCTGACATAATCCGTATAGCACCACATGGGCCGTGTAGCCATCCGTTTGGCACCTCTTTGCTTTGGAAAATTCTAAGTGTGGAGCATCGCGAAAATTTATTTAAGTGTCAACGCACGGGCACTGTTCACAGGCCGTGAAGTGTCTCACGAAGTGTGTAGGTGCCAGTGAAGCCATGAAGGTACATTTTCCATCTGTTTATTAATGGCTTTTACGTAATTACAACTTATTTTAATTGTGTTTTATGACCTTTTGTTTATCCTAGACCCCTAAATCAGCTGATACCATTCCATTCTAATTCATTCTCATTGAAAACACTCTCATCCTAAAATCATTCCTAAAGATCCTCATTAAGCTCTCCTCTCAAGACTCAAGCGAGGGATTCATTTGGAGATTCAACTTCAAGCTAAATTCTTCTCAAATTCATCTTCCTACTAAAGGTATGTGGGATTGATTCTTGGTCTCTTTAAACCAACAAGACCAAAACTCTTTTCAATTGATTTTCATGCATTTTAGCTTACTTTAATTATGGGTTTTCAGTATTTAATTTTATTAAATTCAATTGATGTATGGGTTGTACTTTATTCATGATTTTAAGTTATTTTAAACCCTGTGATGATGATTTGCATTGAGGTTATGAAGTTATGAAAATGCATGTCCCCTTTAAAGCTTGATTTATGCATGGGTGATTTATATTATAGATTTAATTTTGGATTTACTTCAATTTCATATTATAAATGTTGATTTTAGCTTGAATCTACATTACCCATGCTATTCTCACATCACTCATGAAGTTATGAAGATGCATTTCATTTTTAAAGCTTGATTTATGCATGGGTAATTTATATTATGGATTTAATTTTGGATTTACTTCAATTTCATATTATAAATGTTGATTTTAGCTTGAATCTACATTACCCATGCTATTCTCACATCACTCATGGCATGTACATTCATGGACATTGGTTTTTATGGAAATTAGGAAGTGAGTTAAGCCCAATTATATTTTATGAAATGATTTTGATAAGATTATGGTTATGAGAAGAATTTGATCACATTAATGTCTTATGATTATAGCTCTTTGAGCATTTTGGGAGCTTGCACCATTCTGTATTTGTAATCGAGCTAGTCCTATGTATGAATATTATAACTGCAAGTTATGATTTGGCATTTGAGCGTAAATGTGCATTGATCGGATTTGAAATGACTATTGCCTTTTTGAAAGTACATATATATATATATATATATACACACACACTATATCTATTCTTGTGGGACGTTGACTCAGCACCGATGGATTGGGGGCGTCAGGGCTATCCCTAAAGGCTCTCTCTCTTTCCTCGAACTATGTGCCTAGCATATGCTATGAGAATCCTATCCAAAATGAGAGTTTTTCCCGTAAAGAAGGTTGCTTCATACGAAATGGGAGTGGCTCCCGGAAGGTGAAGTATTATGATATGATATGAAAATCCTTTCTAAAATGGGAGATGTTCCCGTGAAGGGGTTGCTTCATACGAAATGGGAGTGGTTCCCATAAGATGAAGTATGGTTTACCTTTGGCAAGTAGACTACCTCTGTACCCGGTGAGGGGATTTTATCAAGATTCCAAGTACTAGCTCACTTGGTCTTACTCTTGTCAGTTGAGGTCACATCCCCGCTAAATATGAACATTAATGCATTTCATGCATCATAAATTTCATAGCATATTATATACTACTCTTTCTTGGATATATGATTATTTCCATATTATATGCCTTGTCATCTAACATTGAAGTGTAGGTAGATAAATCATATGCATTGCATGCCCGCATACTTAGTACATTCAAATGTACTAATGCATACTCTATGCCTATAATATTTTACCATGTAGAGGCCGAGCGCTAAGACCATCCACCACTGGACGAGTAGCTCAATTCCAAAAGTTGAACTTGTGGTGAGTCCCATCCTCCAAGGACAAGCCACCTTCCTTCTACCGATATTACCCTATGTTTACTTTCTTATTTGAGGGTGAACCTGGGACATGCCTTCGCCCCTGTTCCATCTTATGACTAAAGGCATTGTTGGACATCTTGTAGAATCTGATTGATTCTATATATAATATGTCATATTTGGAGCTTATGTTTTCGGTTATCTATTGGAAATGAACATTATGGGTCGATTATGGAGATATAATATGTATGCATGTCTGGTGTGGAAATATGGAAGGTCCTAAGTCTCGTTTGCCCCCATGGAGTGAGTCCTACTTACCTATCCCTTAGTATTATGTGTTTATTATTTGATTGCGCTTTCGAACTGATGATGTGGATTTGAATACTTCGAGGCTTGTTTTGGTACTCTCGGATTCCCATTCTCCATGTCTCTTCCAGGCCCTAGTCTCGGGCCGTGACAGATATGGATGTTATCTGTGAGTCGCTCACCAAGCCTATTTGTGTTTGCACTCCGATTGGTGTATCATTAGTGGTGAATCAGGTATACCAAGGTTGTGTTGTCATTTTATTAGGGAGAGACATTGTTACTGACTTGATATTATTGTATATGGTTGACTTTGATGTGATCTTGCGCCTGGATTGGTTGTCATGCGAAAACCATGATTTTATCTTGCCTCAGTTGGTGTGGACTGGAGCACCTAACTCCTATCGTAACGGTGTTATCTCTTATATGCTTACCTACTACTTGATGGAGAAGGGATGCTTGGGATATTTGACTCATGTTTGGGCCTATTCTCAAGAGCCACCATCATTGGAAACCATTAGTGTTGCTAGAAATATTATAGATGTTTTCCCAAGTGACTTACCTAGTGTTCCACAGGATCATAATATTGACTTTGCTATCAATGTGTAGTTAAAAACTAAGCCTATTTATATTGTGCCCTATATGATGGCTACAACTAAATTAAAGGAATTGAAGGAGCAATCGGAAGTTGTTGAAGAAGGAATTTTTTCGTCTGAGTGTAACACCCTGGGGTGCTCTTGTATTATTTGTGAAGAAGAAGGATGGCACTATGCATTGTGTATTAACTATCAACAACTGAACACAATGACCATCATGAATAAGTATCATTTGCATCGCATCGATGATTTTTTTGACCAGTTGCACGGTGCCTCGATATTCTCTAAGATTGACTTGAGGTCCGACTATTATCAGTTGAGAGTTCAGGAGTCTGATATCCCCAGTAAAGCTTTTAGGACCCATTATAGACATTATGAGTTTGTGGTTATGTCATTCGGGTTGACTAATGCCCCTGCTTCTTTTGTGGAGTTGGTGAACCAAGTGTTCAAATCCTACTTGGACATATTTGTGATCATGTTTATAGATGATATCTTTGTTTATTCCAAGAGGGAGGCAGATCATGTTCAACACTTGAGGACTTTGCTTCATAGATTAAGAGAAGAAAACTTGTATGCAAATTTCTCAAAGTGTGAGTTTTGGCTCAAGTCTCTGACTTTCCTTGGGCATGTGGTGACAATGAAAGGTAATATGGTAGATCCAGCCAAGGTAGCAACGGTTCGTGAGTGGTCTAGGCTTACTTCTATTACTGAGATTTGGAGTTTCCTTGGTTTGATGAGGTATTATTGTCATTTTGTTCAGGTATTCTCATCCATAGTAGCCCCATTAACAAATCTTACTTCGAATATGTGTCATTTCAATTATCAGAGGGGTGCGAGGCGATCTTCCAAAAGCTTAAGGATTTGTTGACTTCAGCACCCCTAGGAGAGAGTGCCATTTGTAGCATATTGTGATTCTTATAGAGTTTGTTTGGGTGATGTATTGATGCAAAAGAGAAAGGTGATGGAATATGCCTTTAGACAGTTGAAGGTGCATGAGATAAACGATCCTACCCATATCTTGGATTAGCCGCGACTGTGTTTGTATTGAAGTCGTGGCGACATTATCTTTATGGGGTGCATTGTGAGATCCTTACCGATCACCAGAGTCTCAAATACATCTTTTCTCGGCCTAATCTGAACATGAGACAACTTAGATGGTTAGAGTTTCTTAAGGACTATGATATCTCTATTTTATATCACCTCGGGAAGGCAAATGTAGTGGCAGATGCTTTGAGCCAGAAGCCTACTAGTATGGAGTTTAGCATTCTTGAGAGATAAGGAGAGGCCCTTAGCTTCAGAGGTTCAGTTTCTTGCTAAACAAATGGTTTGGCTAGATATTTCCTCTCCTTAGAGTATTTTTATCCTTGTTGAGGCTAGATCTTCATTACTTGATCAGATTTGTGCTCGTCAGTTTGAGGATGCTAGATTATGCATGATTCATGATAAAGTGTTGAGCGGTGAATCCAAGACAAATATAATTAATTTTGAGGGCATTTTGTGGTGTGGAAAAAATATACCATGATCAAAGACAACATTATTAGTGGTTCGATATGAAGAGAGACATAGATGAGTTAGTGGCAAAGTGTTTATTTTGCCAACAGGTCAAGTATGAGCACCAAAGGCCTGGTAGATCGATGAAGAGGACACCCTTTCTCGACTGGAAATGGGATCAACTAACCATAGAGTTTGTCACAAGTTTGCACATAGCCTTGCGCAAGTTCAATTTAGTTTGTGTGGTTGCTGATTGTTTTACTAAGTCATCTCAATTCCTATCGATAAAGACTAGTTACAGTGCAGAGTAGTTGGCTAGGTTGTACATTTGGGTCATTATCAGATTGCATGGAGTGTTGGTGTCTATTGTATCAGACAAAGGAATTGCATTCACCTCTAATTTTTAAAAGATTTTACAGCATGGTTTAGGCACCTGATTGGATTTGAGTTCAGCTTTTTACCCTATGATCAATAGTTAGTCCGAGCGCACTATTCAAGTGTTGGAGGACATGCTTAGGGCTTGTGTGATGGATTTTGCGGCCCGATGGTACCAGTACTTACCATTGTCAGAGTTTGCATATAACAATAGTTATCACTTCAACATTCAGATGACAGTGTTTGAGGATTTGTATGGGCAGAGGTGTATATCACCGATCAGATGTTCGATTTAGGGTCAGCAGATATGTTGGGTGGTGATTTTCTTTGAGATGCCATAGACCGAGTCCGACTAATCCAGAGTAGATTCTTGACAGCTCTGAGCTGCCAGAACAGTTATGCCGACCGGAGGGTTAGGCCTTTTGAGTTCTCTATTGATGACAATGTGTTGCTGAAAGTTTCACCCGTGAAGGGTGTGATGAGATTCGAGAAGAGGGGCAAGATCAATTCGAGATTCATTGCCCAAATGAGATTTTGAACGGAGTTGGTGAGGTGGCCTTACTATAGATTCCTTTTTATTATGTTTGAGGATAAACATTATTTTTATTGGTGAATAATATAATGACCTAGTCAGTCATTTTTGGCCTTATCTGTGAAAATAACTATTTTACCCTTTCATAGTTTACTTTTGAACTGATATCCAAAGTTTTGAAAGTTGAAAATATGAATTTTTGTCTTTTTGAAAGCTTAAGTTGTTGAAAAAGTGAGTTTTTATGTTATTTTGAGTTTCGGAGGTCTAATTAGGGATCCATTAACTCCCGAATGTCAAAACTAAACTACAGGGAATTGCAGAACTGAATGTGGAATTTAAATGAGTTTTTAAGGCCCAAACTTTAGTCATTTTCAGAACCAAAGTTTAACTTTGGTCAGCATTCAAAGTTCGGAAGCTCAGAACAAAATTCTGACAATTCCAGTAGTTCTGGATGGTGAAACTAATGCTAGGAATGGTTTCGTCATAATTTTTGGAGTTTCCGACGACATTTTTGGTATTTTCAATTTCAAACTAGCTTATTTGACTTGCATTATTAAATATATTGTGAAGACTTTGAAATCAAATTTTGATTATTTTGTTGAGTCCGGATCACTCTTTTTGGTGTGGATACATATTTGATTTGTGAAATTCTGAGTTCAGATGAGTTCCCAGGGTCCATTTTGAGTTTTGGCAATTATTAGTGTAAGGTATCTAGTGCAGCCCTATTTTGTTCTCCGCCTTCGCAAATGTATACGACCTTTTCTTCTCCGCAATCGTGGATAATTATCCGCGATCCCAGAGTATATTTTGACTGAGTCAATTTTAAAGACATAAAATAAATATTTTTACTCCATTTTCAATTTTTCAAGCTTTAACGATTTTTGAAGAGAGTTTTCGGAGAAATGTTTTGGGTAAGTGTTTCTAACACCATTTTGATTAATTTTCATG
This sequence comes from Solanum rostratum, assembly GCA_029948455.1. Classification (NCBI taxonomy): domain Eukaryota; kingdom Viridiplantae; phylum Streptophyta; class Magnoliopsida; order Solanales; family Solanaceae; genus Solanum; species Solanum rostratum. Next base: position 52,503,506 of record CM057046.1, read on the forward strand.
GTTTTTATCTTTATTTTGTCTGGAATTTCTTGATTTTGAATGTCCAAAATTGGGGATTTTTTGTCTACGATTTCAAATATTTTAATGGTGATTTCTCCTTCAATTTGAATTTGATTTTAGTGGGATTTTCACCCACGAGCTCCATTTTTAGTGTAGAACCTGATTAAAGTCAATTCCCAGATTTGAAAATTTATAATTTTAGCCCTAATTTTAACCATTTTGCCCCTAAGCCTAAATCATGCCAATATGGGTAGCAAATGACACCTCTTGATGAGTATAACTATTGTTGATAGTGATTGGTCGATTTGAGGATCGCTTGGAGGCGTGAGTTGAAAGCTTGTCCAAGAGTTTTGGCATCGAGGTGCTTTTGGCTAACCTTGTTGGGACTAGATTTGAGTTTTTGATTTTGTGTATGACGTAATTGTAAGATCTACACTGATTTTTGAGCAATTATGTTGACGAGATGAGATATTGATGAAATTGTGATTTTGATTAAGCCGAATTATGGTTAAATTGTGATCTATTGTTCATATGAAATGGATCTTGTGGATTGAGATCTTGTGGGGTATCACTGTGATAATTTGACACTTGTGATGCTAATTTGGAAAAATATTATGATATCTTGATGGATATGAGACACAGTTGATGATCATATATATATATATATATACATATACATATATATATATATATATATATATGTATGTATGTATATATATATATATACATGTACATACATACATACATACATACATACATACATACATACATACATATATATATATATATATATATATATATATATATATATATATATGTACATGTATATATATATATATATGTATATGTATATATATATATATAGGGAATGAGTAAGGTTTGGTACTTGTGTTATACTTGATTCTTTGATATAACGATGATGTGTAAATATTATGGGGACGAGTGAGATCCAATATTTTTGGGATACTCGATCATTGATTAGGTTATGAATACCTGAGATATTATGATAGATTGCAATAATTGATTCTATTTCCATGATTACATGAGTCTGGTATATTAGTATTCTTATTATGCTGCAATTGTATATGTGTTTGTATGGGCATTGTTGGGATACTAGACTGTCGATATGAACATTAGGGGGTAGAGGCTAGAGGATAGGTTTGTGATATCTTTGGTGGTGCCCATTACTATATTATGTGATTCTATGATGTCATATTATGCTTTGAATAAAATAATTGACATGTATTCTTTTCATATTGTATTGTAATACCCTTAATCACGAGTAGGTGGCAAGGTTGACGCATTGTAACACCTTTTGATTAGAGTAGGTGGCAAGGTTGAAGTATTGTAATACCCTTGATCACGAGTAGGTGGCAAGGTTGAAGAGTTGTAACACCCCCCGATCACGAGTAGGTGGGAAGGTTGTATTATTGTAACACCCCTTGATCACGAGTAGGTGCCAAGGTTGAAGTATTGTAACTCCCCTTGATCATGAGTGGGTGGCAAGGTTGAAATATTGTAACATCCCTTGATCACGAGTAGGTGGCAAGGTTACGAGACACTTGATGCATGACTGGATGATATTTCATATATTGTGTTTACATTTCTTATGGTGTTGACTGGACATGTGGGAGATCTTATAAGGCTTTAAGTATATATTCATTGTGCAGTAACCTCTTTGGATGCAGGTGTAGGATTCTTTGTTATTACATTACTTGTTTGATTTCTCTTACCTAGTCGGCTGAATCTACTAGGTACATTTCGATGTACTCACCCCTACTTTGTTTTCTCCTTGCAGATCATGCATAGGGTTCAAGATAGGGTAGTTGATCATTCCATATGATTATTGTTGATACCATCCAAATCTCAGTGGTGAGGCTCAGACTTCGAGTCGTCATGGATTTTTGGGTCCTCTTTTATTTCTTTTCTCTCAGCCTATGTATCAAATATTATGAGACCACATAGCATTTTATTTTGAGATAGTTGTATTATTCTTCAATACTGTTTTAGATACTCTTGTACTTATGACTCTAGGTTTGGGTATATTTGATGTTATGTTATGTTGGTTTCTACTTCATTTCATTCTTCTTAGTCGTGATCCATTTTGAGTTGTGACTAGAGCCTATAGGGTGAAGATCGAGTCTACCTTGGCAAAGTAGACTCCTCTTAGCTTGATGTAGAGTGAATATCAAGATTCCATGTAATAGTATGTATGGTCTTATATGTCAGTTATGGTCATATTCCCAAATATGTAATGTAAAGTTAAGAATAGATTTGATCATGCTTCTTCTCATTATTTTAAAACTTGCATGATCATACATATTGGGCCCTTATCCTATTGATTATGATTATGCATATTGATTTATTGTGATGTCTTTTGATTTATGGCATACTTGCATACTAATTACATTCCATGTTCTAATGCATACTTCTTTTCATACATGGTCTAACCATGTAGGGACGGACAATGAGGCGACCACTCCTTTTCGTGGCTATATTTGAATCTTGAGATTGAAAATTTGTTGGTGAGTTCCCATGCTTCGAGAACAAGCTTTATGATGTTTTCCATTATGTTGAGACTTTTTCACTTTTATTCCTTTGATGTAGGTCATGAGGGTGTGCTAGTAAACTATTTGCTAGCCCCCGCCAAGATCTATGATGTAGAGATATCATCTTGACCTTAATGGATTGATGTATATTCCACTAAGGGAACTATGACTTTCATTTGATAGACTTTTGCTTACTTATTATCTTATATATGCTTATTTTACCTTATGAATGCTTAAGATAGGAACACGAGGCTTGGATGAGATGTCCTCGGGTATCACGTTTGATGTGTCACATCTAAGCCTTAGGTCCGGGTCATGAAAGAAAAGTTACTGAACTGAATTCGGGGTTAAAACAAAGATTTAGTTGTTTTCAGAGACAAAGTTTGACTTTGGCCAACATTTGGATTTCGGAGGCTCAGAGCATAATTTTGACAATCCCAGTAGTTTCAAATAGGTAAAACTAATGCTACAAAAGGTCTTGTCATAAGTTTTGCAGTTGCCAAGGGTAGTTTTGGTATTTTGAGTTTTGAACTAGTTTATTTGACTTACACTGGTAAATGTATCGTGGATACCTTAAAATCAAATTTTGATTATTTTTTATGTCCAAATGTCATTTCTAGTTTGGACACATGTCTAGTTTGTGAAATTTGGGTTCTGAATGAGTTCCAATGGTCCGTTCCGAGTTTCGGACATAGTTGTGCATTGTTGATATAACCGGTTTTTAGTGCAATCAGGGTTCTCTCCACGTTTGTGGTGGTCTAGATGACTTAAACTCCCCCTTCGCAGAGGTTCAATCCACTTTCACAAAGTATTATTTCCTCCTGCTCCGCATTCGCGCCATCCCGTCCGCGTTCGCGGAGTAGTTGGTGGTGATACCCCTTCTTGGTTCTCCATGTTCGTGGTTAAAGCCCCGCATTCACCGAGAATATTTTCCTATTCAGTTATTGAAAATTTGAGAGCCTCTAGTTTTATTCCATTTCAAAAACTCCACGCTTTTGAGGCTATTTTTTACGAGGGTTTTCATGAGAATCTTTTCGTTAATTGTTTCCAGCATCATTTTTGTTAATTTCCATGAATATTATCTTGATTTTTGTATTGAATTTCATGATTTATTATATTAAAAATTGGGAATATTTGATCTATGACTTTGAATCCTTAAATGATGATTTCTCCTTTGATTTGAACTGATTTTGATGGGATTTTTACCTACGAACTCCTTTTTTGTGGAGAACTTGATTTTCAAGTCAATTTTCAGATTCGAAAACTTCAAATTTTAGCCCTAATTTTTCACCATTTTCCTCTAATTCTAACCCATGCCAATATGGATATCAAAATTCATCTCTTGACATATGGTATCTATTTCTAATAATGATTGATCAATTTGGTGGTCGTTTGGAGACTTGACTTGATTGAAAGCTTGTCTGAGTTCAGTTTTGGCATTGAGATAGGTTTGGCTAACCTTTTTGGGACTAGATTTTAGTTATTGGATGTTTTTATGTGATAATTGTGAGATTTAGATTGAATTATGAGTCAATGGCATGGTATGACAGAATTTTGATGGAAATGTGATACCGGTTAATTTGAAATTTGAGTAAATGGTGATCCTATTGATAAACTGAGATGAAATCATGAGAATTGAGATAATTCTGGATATCACTGTGATGAAATGAGACTTGTGATAGCATTGATGATAATTGTGATAAACTCGAGATTCATGAGCTTACTAAGGAACCTACAAATTCCGGTTTCATTTACATCCTGATTATTGATGAGATAATGATGATATGAGATATATTAATGGTGTTGTGGTAATATTGATGCACTTGACATAGCCCTTTTTATATGGTGGCTATTGTATATATCATTTGTCATTTATATTGCTATTATATATATATTCTTGAAAGGTTGCATTAGTGTGCTGATATCTCATACTTGACAGGTTGTATTGGTATTCACATCTCTCATACTTGACTGGGGACGAACGGTCAATCCTACTACTCAAAGGAAGCAGGGACGATCATTATCAGCATATTACCCAACAATAAAGTTAGGGCCGAATCCCATAGCGAATGGTGGTTCAAGAGGCGAAGTAACTCATTGAATTAGTCAATTGTACGTTCAAATTGGGAGGTTACAATAGTTAAAATCGAGATTCAGCAAACAACAACTTAATTAGCAAACTAACCAACAGATTTAGAGGGATGTTGGGAATGTATGAATATGGGAATAGATCTACCGAGCCGGGTCTACATATTTGACTAATCAAGTTAAAGATGAATGAATAAGCTAGGATGTTGGTAACCTAAGCTTCAATTACAACAACGGAAGTCTTTCACATGATTCCATTACGACATCTTATGCGGATCACTCGAGGAATCCTGGTCTGAGAAATCATATCAAACCATCTAGTACCTTAGCCATTGAATCTATTGTTGTTGTATTCAAATAAAATTCCAAAAGGTTTCCAGCTAATACATCCATTCCACACTCTAACTACTCAAATTAAAATAATAATTAGAGATCTAAAGTAAACCCCAAGTTTGAAACCTTAGGATTATAGATGAAACTTAGCAATGGATATAAATTCACTCTGATTAAGAACAATAACATCAAAATATCATAGACCTAGCATAGAAATCAAAGACCCATATTATTTACACACCCCTAATATAAGGGCTTTTTAACCACTCATGCTTGAAAATAAAGATCCAATACCAAATTCAACAGCTGAGTACATAAATAACAAAGATTATAAGAGAAAACTTAATTTAGACCGGCAAATCTCCACAATTTGTGCCTTCACAAGCTTGAAACCCTCTAAACCTTGTATTATTGAGCAAGAATGTTATAAGTACTCTAATCTCACACTCTCTCACTATTTGTAAGACCGATATGAACGATATATGCAATTTACCATCTAAAATTTTTAAATAGTCTATGCAAAGTAAATTGAATTTGTGCATTTATAGTCATTCGGTGGTCAAGGTCAGTTATTGCCGAGCACTTCGGTGATGTACCAAATGTGCACTTGACCTCTTTTCTTTGGATCTCTGTAAGATTAGGTGATGCTTTTTACTCCATCGATCATGTTTGGCGATTCACTGTATTTTGTTCTGCATCACCCTGCTGTCATAAGCTTGGGATCCTGAGTTCTACAATAATAGGTTGTCACCTTGGCCATTCAGTGATGCATTGAATATGTTTGGAAACTTTGATGTTGACCACCTTTCTGGCATGAACTTGAAACTTGGTTGCTGAAATATTAGGGGGGGCTGACTGTGCCTTTGGCGGTACACCGAATGTGTTGGCAAAGCTGCTTTTGTCCACCTTTTGGAACTTTTTGCTCCATTTTCAAGATTTGTTGAGTATTGTCCACTTTTGCATTTTTAGCTCCATTTTTAACATATGACATGCATATGTCACGCCCTAAGCCCCATTAAGGCGGACTGGCACCCGTCGTCGACAAGGCTCGAGAGAACCAATATATAACTATACCCCTGCTATGAACATTTAAGAGGTTTCCATACCAAATATGCTGGCAAAAGAAAGTAAACTGCATTAACAAACCAAAAGTAAATGCATAAGACTAGGCCGTTGGAGCCCCGATGTCTATAATACACTAATTGACCATACTTTAATTTACATTGTCTACAAAGCCTCTAAGTAAGGAACAATATCCAAATGGGTCGGGACAGGCCCCGCCTCATGACCAACTATACAATACAAAATACAATTTCTAAACACACAAGCCCCGAAGCAACCTGGAGCTTAGTGATAGCAGCTGAAAGTCCTGTACTCTTACTGGGCAGATCTAGTAAATCCTGTACCTGCAGCATGAAATGCAGGTCCCCCGTAAGGGACGTCAGTACGAGATAATGTACTGAATATGTAAGGCAGGAAATACTATACATGACATAAGAACTCAGATGAAATCACATGCTGGTGTGTAAGGATGAAAAGACCACCTTTAGTCATACTGTGGAATCATGTACTTTATGTTTTTTTTTAATTACTGTATCTTTCTTTACTGTATAATCTGTGCACAATATATCATGTAAATGACCAGCTGATCAGTGGTAAATCTGTAATGGGATCGACCCTGGCTAGGTGATTCCTTCACCCCTCGGGCTACCACCCGTAAATGAGATCGACCCTGGCTAGGTGATTCTTCCACCCCTCGGGCTACCACCCATTTATAAGCAACTGTAAGTTATCTTTTATTTACTTTGAGATGGTTCTTTGGTGTTCATAACCTTTAGAACTGTAGGAATATAGACATGTGACATATGAACAACCATACAAGGTAATACCACAATGGAAAAAGAGATACACAACTAATGAACCGTATCAGAGATTAAACAACACATAGACTTTGTTTGGTAAGAAGGAACTCATGTATATTTAGTATTCAGGTACATATGTAGGTTGACAATGACTATGTATGGGTACATATGAACATGGTAAAAAGTGGGGACACGGTTAGCAGCCATGTCGGAGTTTTTACGTGCCTTTATGTGCTAAGGAAGATTATAGATTTCATGCCAAGTAATAGGAAATCAAGTAGCCTTACATACCTCGCTGTACTATGTCGTTATTACCTCGGAGTAGTATCCTTTTCCTCCAAACACTTATCTACAATATATTAGGTGATAAAACTAGTTTTAGAAGCTAGTAAACACATCTTAGTAATCCAATTTCACCCAAAAACAATATCCGGGCAGTAAGCTCGGAATTAGCACCCAAAGAGTATTCTTTCAACATTTCCGCTCCTAATCGTATTTTCTAATACACATTCCCATATACATGTCATATCCAGCTATGTTTAGTCCCATAATAGCATTACAACAACTAATACAGTACATCATACAACAACTCTACAAAACATGCAAGTAGACAATACAACATTGCATCCTTCCGCTACACTTCGACGTCAACCATTCCAAATCCGTTTCAACCTCAACCAAACTATCCTCAACATATTTACATACAATTAAAGTCCTAAAACAGTCCAAAAAAGTCCCTAAGTAGATGGAAAACATGAGACAACAATTCCCAAAAACAGTCCACGAATTCTTACTAATGAGCGGAATTAAGACATCATTTAAGAACTTATTTTTTGCGGAAGATAAAAGTGGTCCAGCAGCTTCCTCACATCGTTCCAGACCCAAGACTTCTTAAAAACATACATATTACTTCATAACTCAGCCAACCAACAAGTTAAAAGTCTCTTATTTAACAAGAAAAGTGAACCATAATATTTGGAACACATGCTGTCCCAAATTTCCTGCACAATACAACCAACATACTCTTCATGTTTTTCATGGAAACATTACATCAAACCATGGGTATTTTATCTTACCTTAACCCTCAAGTATTAGGTTCTCTTCAAGAACCCTAGAAGCGTGTCTTGGCTGCTTTAGAAAATGAGAAGAGAGCAAGAAGAAACTTAGAGAGAAATCTGAAATTTTGGCTTGAGAAAATGACTAAAAGTTGCTGCTTGTTGCTCCCTTTTATAGGCCACTTTTGGCCGACTTTCTTTTGGGTTTTCAACCTTATTTTATTAAGGATATGAGTCAGCAGCTTGGCCCTTTCATTTGGGCCTTATTGGGCTTCAAATGGGATGGGCTTTGTTGCAAACATTTCTCCCCTAAGCCCACTTAGTTTGGGCCCTAGTTTTGAATTAGATTGTATTGTAATTTGGCCCTTTTCCTATCCATATTGGGCTGCAAATGTTGTCCTTTTATGATGCTAAACCATGGGCCCAAATGACATCCTTAACTCGGGGTTTATTCTTTATCGGATTTGAACAAATTCGATGTTAGGCCTTGTCTCCGTTTACCGAGCTTATTTAAGCTAAGCACGTAGGTGACTCACCTACTAGCTTCCTAAGTCCCACAAGCACCTCAATTATTTTACTTCATTTAAGGTCACACTCTCCTTAACTTGACTTAAAAATTATTTACACTCGGTCATCTTAAGCGTTAGACGTACATATAGCCCTTTAATCTAAAATTCACGCACTTTTAAAAATATGTGCGGATTTGACCCTGCCATATCATGTTTCATCTGCGTTGGACTAGTACATGTAAGATGTGGGGTGTTACATCCTCCCCCCCCCTTAGGAACATTTGTCCCCGAATGTAAGCATAATTGAATAGGTTAAACAAGTTCGAACTTACGTGTAAACAGACTTTTGAAAACATAATAAGAATTCATATTCACGTACCTACTAATCCCTCAACTCTGTATCTTGGACTTCCTCTTTAGCTTCAAATAAGTAAGGATATTTAGACCTCATTGCTTCCTCATCCTCCCACATTATCTCTTCTACCTGTTGGTTCCTCCAAAGCACTTTTACTGAAGGTATTTCCTTATTCCTTAGCTTTCTAAATTGACGATCTAGGATAGAAATAGGTAACTCTTCATAGGTGAGATCTTCCGTAACTTGCATATCTTCAATAGGAGTAATACGATATGGGTCACCTATGCATTTTCGAAGCATTGAGACATGAAAAACTGGATGAACCATTGAAAGCTCCTGGGGTAACTTTAATTCATATGCAACCTGTCCAAACTTTTTAATAATCTTATATGGCCCTATGTAACGTGGGCTTAGTTTCCCTTTCTTACAAAATCTCATAAAACCTTTCATTGGAGACACCTTTAAGAATACCCAATCTCCTACTGAGAACTCCAGTCCTCTTCTTCTAGCATCTGCATATGATTTGTGACGGCTTTTGGCTGTTTCTAGCCGTTGTCGTATTACCTTGACTTTTTCCATGGCTTGTTGGACTAGATCTGGACCAAGCAAGGTGGTTTCACCCACTTCAAACCATCCTATCGGTGATCTACATTTCCTTCCATACAAAGCTTCATATGGTGCCATCTTGATGCTTGAATGGTAGCTATTATTATAGGCAAATTCAATAAGTGGCAAATGGTCCACCCAACTACCTTTGAAGTCCAATGCACACGCCCGCAACATATCTTCAAGTGTTTGAATGGTGCGTTCTGCTTGACCATCTGTCTGCGGGTGGAAAGCTGTACTTAAATTTACTTGTGTCCCTAAGCTCCTCTGGAAGGATTTCCAAAACTTTGCAGTGAATTGAGCTCCCCGATCAGATATAATAGAGATTGGGACCCCATGTAGTCTAACTATCTCCTTAAGGTATAGCTTTGCATACTCTTCAGCCGTATAGTCACTCTTAACTGGCAAGAAGTGTGCTGACTTTGTAAGTCTATCAACTATTACCCATATGGAGTCAAACTTCTGAAATGAGCGAGGCAACCCAGTAACAAAATCCATATTAATCATATCTCACTTCCATATTGGAAGCTCTATACATTGCATATAACCTCCTGGCTTTTGGTGCTCTACCTTAACTTGTTGGCAATTCGGACATTGAGCCACAAATTCTGCAAGGTCCTTTTTCATGCCTTCCCACAAAAACATTTCCTTCAGGTCATGATACATCTTAGTTGATCCTGGATGGATAGTATATCTTGAATGATGGGCTTCTTCCATTATTCTCCTTCTTAGTCCATTTATATTAGGAACGCACAATCTGTTTTGACAGTAAAGTACTCCATTTTGGGTAAGTTCAAAGCCCTTCATTATGCCTTGACTCACCTTCTCCTTAAGTCGCTGTAGAATAGGATCTTTGAACTATTTTTCTCTTACCTCTGTTATCAATGAAGACTCTGCAGCATTATGCACAACAACCCCTTCCTTTGGAGTTTCAATAAGGCGTACCCCCAAATTGGCTAGTTGACGTAGATCCTTAGCGACTCCGTGTGATCATCAATATTCACAATTGCCTTGCGGCTCAAAGCATCGGCTACCACATTTGCTTTCCCTGGATGGTATAGTATATCAACATCGTAATCCTTTATTAGGTCCAACCACCTCCGCTGCCTTAAACTTAGGTCTTTCTGTTTAAATATGTACTGTAAGCTCTTATGATCAATATATATGTCAACATGAACCCCATACAAATAATGGCGCCATATTTTCAAGGCAAACACAACAGCTGCTAGTTCAAGGTCATGTGTCGGGTAGTTTTTCTCATGTGGCCGCAGTTGTCTCGAGGCATAAGCAATTACCCTACCATGTTGTGTCAGTACACACCCTAAGCCAACCCCCGAAGTATCACAATATACCGCATACCCCTCTGTGCCTTCTGGAAGCACTAATACAGGTGCAGAATTTAGCTTGCTTTTCAACTCTTGAAAGCTCCTTTCACATGCATCATTCCGTTGAAATTTAGTCGCCTTATGTGTCAACTTTGTTAGAGGTGCAGAAATAGAAGAAAAAACTCCGAGAAATCTTTGGTAATAACCTGCCAACCCTAAGAAGCTTCGAACTTCTGTGGGTGTTGTTGGCCTTGGCCAATCTTTCACCGCCTCTATATTTTGTGAATCAACCCTTATTCCTTCATCGGATACAATATGACCCAAGAATGCCACTGATTTTAACCAAAATTCACATTTGGAAAATTTGGCATACAATTGCCGATCACGAAGAACTCGTAGTACCTGCCTTAGGTGATTTGCATGCTCCTCTTCAGATCTTGAATACACCAGAATGTCATCTATAAATACTATCACAAAGACATCCAAGAATGGCTTGAATACCCTGTTCATTAAGTCCACAAAAACTGCTGGTGCATTTGTCAGCCCAAATGACATAACAAGAAATTCAAAGTGACCATAGCGTGTCCTAAAGGCTGTCTTGGGTATATCTTTCTTCCTCACCCTCACTTGGTGATAACCTGACCTCAAATCAATTTTTGAAAAACATTTGGCACCCTGTAACTGATCAAACAAATCGTCAATCCTGGGGAGGGGGTATTTGTTTTTAATTGTCACCTTATTCAATTGCCGATAGTCAATACACATTCTCAAGGTGCCATCTTTTTTACGTACAAATAACACTGGTGCACCCCAAGGGGACACACTAGGTCTTATAAAACCCTTCTCTAGCAAACCTTTTAATTGCTCCTTTAATTCACGTAACTCTGCCGGGGCCATTCTATATGGAGGGATAGAAATAGGTTGAGTGCCTGGAAGTAAGTCAATACCAAAATCTATTTCTCGTTCGGGAGGCAAACCTGGAAGCTCTTCGGGAAATACATCAGCAAATTCATTCACTACCGGAACAGATTGAAGAGTTGGTGATTCAGCCTCCATATCCCTTACTCTAACTAGATGACATATATACCCCTTTGACATCATCTTCCTTGCATTAAAATAGGAAATAAACTTCCCCTTTGGTGCCCCAATATTACCTTCCCATTCAAGGACTGCCTCATTTGGAAAGTGGAAATACACTCTCTTAGTTCGGCAATCCACAGTAGCATAGCAAGAAGCTAACCAATCCATATCCATTATAACATCAAATTCCACCATATCTAACTCAACATGGTCCGCCAATGTGTCACGGTCACAAATAGTTATGACACAGTCATAATAGACCCTTTTAGCTATAATAGATTCACCAGTAGGTGTAGACACTTCAAATGGTTCATTCAATAATTTAGGTGTTCTTTTAAGCTTCCCAGCCACTAGTGGTGTGATATATGATAATGTAGAACCAGGGTCAATTAATGCATACACATTATGTGAAAAGATGGACAATGTACCTGTGACCACATCGGGTGAAGCTTCTAAATTCTGCCGACTCCCCAGAGCATAAGTGCGATTCTGGGCTCCGCTGGGGCTATCTGCTCCTCTACCACCTCTACCACGGCCTGTAGGTGTTTGCTGACTCCTACTGAAGGGAGGAACTGACGATGATGATGCAATAGCTAACCCAGCAGGTTATGCTATATCACCCATACGTCTTCTGGGGCAATCTCTTATCATATGCCCTAGTACACCACACCAATAACAGGCATCTGTCCCAATACGACATATACTTGAATGACTCCTCCCACATTGTTTACAAGACTGCCTAGGAGGAATCTTCTGGCTGGTCGAATATCCTGTTGTCCGTGCACCTTGTCCCTCACTTCTTTGATTAAACTGATCACCTCTAGGCCCTTGAAATTGTGGCGGAGCACTGACTGCAGAATAGGAGGATGATGGTCTAGGTGGTTTACTAGGAAATCGGGGCCTAACATCACCTTGGGATGGTACAAACTACCCTGTAGATCTGGCCCTCTTGGACTGGCCCCTTTCTATCTCTTGTGTCCTTCTCCTTTGCCTCTGATCCTCTAGTTTTTGTGCAAATGCTTGCATCCTTGCTATATCCATGTCTTTATTCAATGAAGCAATAGTACAGTCTCTAACCAGATACGTATCCAACCTATCCACATACCGATGAACTCTATCTGCCATAGTAGCAACTACATTAGGAGCATACCTGGCCAAGGAGTTAAACTGGAGGCTATACTCCCTCACGCTCATACCCCCTTGTTGGAGATTCAGAAACTGATCTGCCCGGGCCTTTCGGATCTCATATGGCAAGTAGTTGTCAAGAAAGGCCTCTTTGAACTCCTTCCAGGTAGTTGGAGGTACATCTATACCCTTAGATTGCTTCGAAGATTCATACCACAATATAGCCACACCTTTCAATCTATATGCTGCCAGTTCTACAGCTTCTGTACCACTTACATGCATAACATCTAAAGTGCGCTGGATCTGGTCGATGAAGTCTTGCGGATCTTCATTAGGATCTGACTCGGTGAAAGCTGGAGGGTCCAAATTAAGGAATTCACGTATCCTCGTGCTAGCCGCCCTATTCGCACCATCTACACCTACAACTGGGCCTTCTTGTCTTTGGCTTTGGCTAGCAACTATGCGGGTCAATAATTGGACCGCATTTCTCAGATCCTGCACAGCAGCATCGGCAGGTGGTTCTGGGGGAGTTTCACTACGACCTGGTTTATCAGGAGCTAGAGGAGTTGGAGATGTTTGGGACAGAGACTAATCTTGGGCCTCATTTCGTCGTCTCACCTGACTGGGCATACCAGTTACAACTTCCACCTCCTTCCCCTTGCCTTTGCTTTTCCTTGTTTCAGGCATGCTTACTGTACAAAATGATTTAGAGGTTAGAAATAATCAACCTACAACACTTGGCTCTATGGCACGATCTAAAGAATGAAAAGAAAGTGACAACTCCTAAATGCCACATAGCCTCCTGCTTATAAATGTGGTGCACAACACATCCATAAACAAGACTCTACATGGACACCGCTTTGTAGACTCCCAAGAACGACCCACTCTGATACCACTTCTGTCACGCCCTAAGCCCCATTAAGGCGGACTGGCACCCGTTGCCGACAAGGCTCGGGAGAACCAATATATAACTATACCCCTGCTATGAACATTTAAGAGGTTTCCATACTAAATATGCTGGCAAAAGAAAGTAAACTGCATTAACAAACCAAAAGTAAATGCATAAGACTAGGTCGTTAGAGCCCCGATGTCTATAATACACTAATTGACCACACTTTAATTTACATTGTCTACAAAGCCTCTAAGTAAGGAACAATATCCAAATGGGTCGGGACAGGCCCCGCCTCATGACCAACTATACAATACAAAATACAAGTTCTAAACACACAAGCCCCGAAGCAACCTGGAGCTTAGTGATAGCAGCTGAAAGTCTTGTACTCTTACTGGGCAGATCTAGTAACTCATTTATCTGCAGCATGAAATGCAGGTCCCCCGTAAGGGACGTCAGTACGAGATAATGTACTGAATATGTAAGGCAGGAAATACTGTACATGAAATAAGAACTCAGATGAAATCACATGCTGGTGTGTAAGGATGAAAAGACCACCTTTAGTCATACTGTGGAATCATGTACTTTATGTTTTTTTTTAATTACTGTATCTTTCTTTACTGTATAATCTGTGCACAATATATCATGTAAATGACCAGCTGATCAGTGGTAAATCTGTAATGGGATCGACCCTGGCTAGGTGATTCCTTCACCCCTCGGGCTATCACCCGTAAATGAGATCGACCCTGGCTAGGTGATTCTTCCACCCCTCGGGCTACCACCCATTTATAAGCAACTGTAAGTTATCTTTTATTTACTTTGAGATGGTTCTTTTGGTGGTCATAACCTTTAGAACTGTAGGAATATAGACATGTGACATATGAACAACCATACAAGGTAATAACACAATGGAAAAAGAGATACACAACTAATGAACCGTATCGGAGATTAAACAACACATAGACTTTGTTTGGTAAGAAGGAACTCATGTATATTTAGTATTCAGGTATATAACAACATCGGGTGCTTCATCCACCCCTTGCCTCCCTTGAAGAGCATAAAACCAGTTGTTATGTGGAGCACCTCTTTGTTGGCAACCTTGTTCCCTTTGTTCACCATGATCACCAAATCCTTGGGGACGAACATTTCTACCCTTGTTTAGACAATAGATAACCTTGTGGCCCATTTTGCCACACCCAATAAAAGCACTCACATCTTCGTAGCATCTACCACAATGATATTTACCACACCTCCCACACTTAGGAATAATTTGACTATCATTACCACCTTCAGCTCTTAAGTTGGCATCCTATCATTAGCGAACCTTGGGTTTTGACCATTGGAGGATCCTTGACCTTGGAATGTGTGGCCTTGTTGAAAATGACCACCTCTGGTATCTTGAAATCCACCATCATAACAAGCCCTCTTGGACTCTCCACTCCTCCTCTTCCTAAGCTTTTCTCCTTCAAGTTGCTCAGCATAAGTCATGAGTAGAGTCAAATCCAAGTCTCTTATAAGCATGGCAACGCGACATTCTTCATTGATCAAGTTGGACACTCCCAACAAAAACTTGTGCATTATTGCTTTAGCACCGATGACCAAGTGAGGAGCATACTTTGAGAGGTTGTTGAACTTAACGGAATACTCCCTAACACTCATGGAACCTTGCTTGATGTTCATAAACTCCATCATCTTCGCCTCCCTTAGTTCAATGGGAAAGAAACAGTTGAGGAAGGCGGCTTTGAATTCTTCCCGTGAGATGGGCTCCTCATTATCTCTCTCTGGTTTCCATTAAGCAAATGAAACTTGACCAAGTCCCTTGTGTTGATAGTCCGCAAGATCCGCTTTCTCCTCCGAGCTTACCCCCACAATATCAAGAACTTTGTCCACCTCGTCAATGAATTCATAGGGATCTTTCTCCTCTTTTGAGCCATAGAACTCATAAGGGTTCATTCTTGTAAACTCCTTCACTCTTGAAGCAGGGGTAGAAGCATGAGGAGCTTGACTGACTATTCGGCAGGAGTGACCCCTTTTTCTTGGGGAGCTTGTAGGGCCGGAGGGGCCGGTTCGCCCTTGGGAGCTCTTTATGCCATTCTTCTTGGTGGCATAATCAAGAAGAGCAAAAGACTATCCATTAGAGAAAGGAAACCTTAATTCAATCCTAACGCATGACATAGATTTATGAAGAAGTGTATCATTTCATAAAATGCCTTATAGCCTCCTATTCATAGTTGTGGCACACTTCACAACCATGAACATGACTATACTTGACACGATGTGTTGGATTTCTGATACCATCTACAACCTAGTGCTCTAATATCAAGCTTGTCACGGCCCAAGCCTAGGGCTTAGGCCCAATATGGCCAATGGGAAACCCGAAGGGGACCTTAAACAACCTTGAGCATACATGACATATCCTTGGATGTGGAAGCATAATTTAACAATAATCATATAATTCCAAGGGAAGTGAGGGCTATGGGGATGTTGTAGGGAAGAGGATTAGCATGAACACAAAGCAATTAAATACTAAGGGCGGGTAAATATGGCTCACACTATAGAGAAAAGTAGGGACGTAAGACTTTTATCTCATCAAAACAAGCATCAACACATAGAAGGGAATAAGGAGCAAAATGAAGTCTTCAATAGTACAAATACATAATAGGAGTTGAGCTCACAGTATATATATCCATATCCATCAACACCTCTAAAATGAGTGAAATGGGGCCAAGACATCTCTCGTGCTCACTCTGAAAAGATATATATCCATAAATAAATAAGTCTTAATAAAGAATAAAAGTAAGTGGATATTGTCCCTAAAATGGAAGACTCGCCAAAAGCAATCTTCAACCGAACCATCTAACCACTTGGAAGAAGAAGATGAATAGGAGCTCTGGTCCCTAAATGATTAGATCATGTAGCCAAAAGATATGCATTAGTACTTGGAATATACTAAGTATTTGGGGTGCAATGCAACAAATACATAATCCATAATTAAATAATATGCATAATCGTAATCAATGGATATAAGCTCAATGTGACATGAATCTTCAATGCCTTAGTCAAAAACATGCATGAAGCTAGCCAAATCATAAATCATATCATATTAGACTGGAAGGGTCCATAGTTGACTTGTAAGACCAAGCGAGATACTACTGGAATCTCGATGTTCACTTCATGTCGTACAAGGAGTGGTCTACTTGGCCAAGGTAAACCAAACACTTACCTTACGGGAACTTCCCTATTTCAGAAAGTGCTCCACAAACACCTTATGGGAACACCACCTTTTTTGGTTAATATACAATAAGAGCCTTATAGAAACACTTTTCGGAGACAAATAACATGCACTTTATGGGAACCTCGCCCTTTTTTGTAAATCATGCAAAAGAACTATATAGATCCATAGCTAATTCACAAACCTATAGGGGCGACATAGTTATGGGACAATAAATATCTACCAAAGTCCTCTCAGTGCTAGCTCACAATCTGAAGGAATACTCAAATCTTACTTATAGTCATAGTATGCAAGGCCTTATAATACCATAATGTCATCATAGAATAGCTCTTCAAAACCATAATATCAAATATAGGGCCTCATATCAAGTAAAACTTCAACATTATCCTCATATTTCATACCATGCATAATAGGCCTTTAAGATTCATAACATTCATAGTTCACATATCTTACTGTAAGGCATTCATCAAAATAGCAAGCTTGGTACACAATATTAGTTAAACACGGTGGGTATGCATATATGCTCAAAATAATACAAATCTAGATTTTAGGACATGAGGAGAGTAAAGAAAGCCCTTTTTAAATCATTCAAAGTAACACACCATAAGAAAGTCAAGTTTAGTTAGGGCTTCCTTAGACCTCATATAAATCCATAAATTTCACATCATATTTCAACACATAATAGTGTACAATGGTAGAATAGCATGATTTACTCCATAATATCAACATATAAGAGAGTTCCTAAAATTTCCATAATTTCCCATGACTTAAACACATGTGAGGAAGAGGAATAGTTGAGCTTTATGAAGAAAAGGTCTCCACAAATCAAAATCCACATACCTTGGTGTGATTGGGGGTGGAAATCTTGTTGGAGGATGAAGAAAATCCAAAACGCTAGCTTGGACTTCTTTCCTTAAAGCCTTGAGAAACTTGGGTGCCTTAGAGGTCAGACTTAGGTTATTTTTTAAGAATGAATTGGAATGAAGTTGTTTGGATTGTCTAGTGCAGAAAAGGGCTTATTTGAGGGCTTAAACAATGTAGCATAGTCTTAGAATATTAGGAAATAGCAAAATTGTCCCTTCCTAAAATCTATCAGACAGGACCATGAAACCCCAATTACAGGTCTTGGTCCAGTCCACGGGTCGTAAAAGGAGTCTCATCCTGGTAACACACATTTTAGATTTCTCTGAAACCCGAACAACAACTCCAACTACGGCCCGTCAAACAATCAATGAGTTGTACTTCTATCTTGTACTCCAAACTTCAAAGAACCATTTTTCCACCAAGTTTGTCCTCCATTTTATGGGCACAAGCTACGTTGTAATCCCCCTTCGTGCATTAGTGGCCCTTCAAATTTGAGCTATCGAAATCGCACACTTAGAAGCCATGAACTAATGCACGGCTCATACATTATTGTATGGCTCGTAGACCTTTTCTTGAATCCCACTTACACTTGGAAAATTTTCAGATTTCATTTCTTCAGAAATTTTACACCTCCCAACATAGGGGGCCTTACACCATATTCATAATTAGGAGGGAAATCATGTTGAAAAATGGTCTCTTTTAATTTTTAGATCAACCATATTTATTCTTAAGATTTTGCATTTCGAAAAGAGTACACGACCTCACCGCATCGTGAGAGGGTTCATTTATGTATCAAAGTGACCTGAATTCATTCCTAGGTCAAAACAGGGGAAAAATTGAATTTCACAAAAAACATGAACCACGATAAATGACTCCACGTCGCAGACTTGTTCCATGTGAGTTCAAATTTTTCCTTAAAATCTTGCACTAAGTGAAAAAGCCTTAGACTTTTCCCTAACCTTATTTAAGTTATTTTGGGTGATTTTTGTCACCAAAAACATATTCTATAAATTGCCTTTAACCCCCAAATTAACCCTATTCTTTCACCATTCACTCATTAAAAAAATTCACACTCTAAAACTACTCTCAAGGGCTTTCTTCTCCTCCAAGCAAAAACTCAATTGAAGGTAAAGTGAAGCAAAATTCTCCATTTTTCTTCAAGTTTTCCAAGTCAATTACTTAAGGTATGTGAGTTTTCATCCGTGGAATCCTTTCTTCTATAGAGCTCCTTCTAAATTCTCAAATTTTATCTTAATTTAATTATGTAAATTTTATAAGTCTTCTCTACTTCTACTCAATTTTTTCAATCATGATTGAGATTATGTCCATTGAACAATCGTAATATGAACTCAAGTCAATTGCATGAAATTGATGATTTTACCATTTCAAGTATATGATGATTAGGAATTTTTTTTGGAATTGATGTGGGTTCCTTTACAAATGATTCAATATGATTTCAACTGCATGATTTCTAAATGATTTTCATTTAATTGCATGATTTGAACTCACTTGTTCATGAACCTATACATGGCCCTAGTTTCCCTATCATAAAGCTATAACTTTTATGAGTATGATTTTAAATATGAAAGTACGATCTAATGATGACGATTTTATGATGAGGATGACATAATTATGGGGATGACTTAAAACTCTAATGTTTATGATGATGATAAGATGGGGAATTACCCACAATATATGAAAAGTTATGTAGATAGACTACTCCTATGATATAATCAAGTCATGATATCTATTTTACTAGCTACAAAAGTATGATTTTTATAAAGTATGAATTATGATGATGTCTATGTATATGCATGATTATGTATTATGTGGGATATGACTTAGCACCGAGAGGGCATTGGTAGATTCCATTGTCTCATAACTATGTTCCACTAAAGGAATAATGCTCATGTTTATATGCCTTAAAGGTGTGCTAATGGATCCATTTAGCTTTAATGATGGAAACTCACTGTGCTAGGATAAAGCCTAAAGGGTGGGGTCAAAATGATGGGTTCCCACCGTGCTAGGATAGAGCTTATAGGTTGAGATCGGGTATACCTTGTCAAAGTAGGCTCTTCTTTTGCTAAGTGTAGAGGGAACATCGGGATTCCATGTAATAGTCCACATGTTCTTAATGTTGTCTATGGTATTATTCCCACATATGTATGTATATTAGGCTATGAAATATTTTATAATGCTTCAACATATGATTTTAAATATTGCATTACTCATGCATATCTGGTCCTTGCTCTATTGTCATATCTATGCATATTTCTGATATATATGTTGTTCATTGATGCATTTCATTCTCACATACTTAGTACATTCCAACGTACTAATTTATACTCTTGCCTAAATGATTTCACCATGTAAGGATGGATGACGATTCTACTCCTCGTGTTTGTGCCTATCTTATGGTATTACTATTGAAGATTGGTGAGTTCGAGGACAAGCTCTTATGTTTCTTGCTTATGATGATGTTTTCTAAGACTTTGTACTTTGCTAATCTTGAGGGTGAACAAGTAAAGCTATGTTCTAGTCCCCGCAAAGATCTATGATGTAGAGACATGCTTTAGACACTATGCTGATGTGATTCCCTTTAATAGGAAATGTTGACTCCTATATGTACCTTCTATGAGACTGTGTTCTGCTTACTTAAATCTCTTATGAATTTGTTTTACCTTATGTATGCTTATGATATGAACAAGAGTCTTGGATGGGGCGCCTTTGGGTATCACATTTGTCATGTCATGGCTAGGCACTAGGTTCAGGTCATGATACATTCATAAGTATTCATAGGTAATGGTCAAATACCATAAGGAGAAACTAAGGGAAATGGGACCTTGGAACATAACATAAGACAATAGTAAAATGAAAGGCAATATACAACCATACTTGTATCATACAATACGTCTAGTCATAGACTAGGCGAGGGCTAAGATAGGTCCCTAGCTCACCCTCAAATGAAAATTCAAGATAAAAGTCTTTAAGTCTTGAACATAACAAAATCTTGATAAAAATAGGTTTGTTCCCGAAGCATGAGGACTCACAATAGGTCTCCAAAAGCAAGTCAAATCAACCACGAGGATGAGGAGGAGGATAGTCTCCCATCTCTACATTATGAGATAATGTAGGCATAAATTATGTATTAGTTCTTGGTATGTACTAAATATGTGGGCATGCAATGCAACAATTACAATAACCATAAGTACAAGTATCTAACTAAAATACATATCATAATGAAATTAGTAAAGCCATAAGTAGAAATAAATGATCAATGCGTTAAAACCATTAGTAGAACATTGTAAATATCTTATAGGATCAGACATATGTGGGAAGTAACCTTTACTAATAATAAGACCATATAAGCTAAAACATGGAATTCAATGTAATTCCTACATTGAGAATGTAGAGGCTACCTTGCCGAGGCAGACTCTGTTATGTATATTTATTCATTCATAACATTAGGGATAAATGTGGATCCACTAGACTAGCCTATAAGGCAACCTATAGTGGCACATAGTTATGGGACTAGGAGCATCTACTAGGGACCCCTTAGGTCAAGCCCCCACCAAAAGCTTTATTCGGTGCTAAATCAAGTCCCGGTGATTAAGAATAGTACATCAAATTATTCATTCATGATCTTTAAGTTCAATAACAACAATGAAATCCATATAATAGTTCATAAGTCTTAAGGATTCAAAATACGAGAATTGTCCTTATCACATGTTGAATCCATAATTCAGGTAAGAAAACCTTACACCAACATTCAATTACTCCTTGAAGGTCTTCCATAATAAAATTCAAAACTTCATAAGCATTTAGTTGAAATCATTATCATTCAAAGTATAGTTCATTGGAAAACTGAGTAAAGTAGTTGGGTTTAATGCAATTTGACTTTAAAGCATGCAATGCAAGGAGATTATGCATAACCACAATGTAATCCATACATTGGCATTGTAATCAAAGAAATCCACCATGAAATCTTAAAACCCTAGATAGCTTAACATGGAATATACCTTGGAAATCATCAATTTCTTGCAATTGAATATGAATTCATAACAAATAGGTCAACTAACAAAAAATAAGCCATAGTATACGTGTTTGAGGAAAAATCATAAAAGTCCATGAAACTTTATAAATTAAGATTGAGGTATTTTATTAAAAATACTTAGGCTCTACGGGTGGAAGGTGCCCATAGATGAAACACACATACTTAGAATGCCAAATAAGAGGAAAACTTTTAGAAGTTGGAAGCTCAAGCTTGAAACCCTAGCTTCAAATACAATAGAGGCCATAAGAGTACATAGAGAATTAATTTAGGAAATTTTGGAGTGTCATTTGAAAAGGGAATGAAATAAGTAGTATTAGATTGAAAAGGGTAAGTTTAGGGACAGCATGACATAGTTTAGGACTTAGGGTAAGAGAAAAAGTTAGAAATACCCTTTATTAAAACTGGACTGAGTGAGACCATGAGATTAGTGTATAGGTCGAAGACCCACCCACAACTCATGGAAGGGTTTTCGTCCCCTCTATGCTCCAAAAGTTCAGAGACCTAAAACTGGAACCCCCAAACTACGAACTCAATTTACAGCCCATAGCTCCTTTTATGAGTTGTAGATGCCCCTCGTAGGGTACCTTAATACTTAGTCAAATATTCATCCTTACTGACCCAATGATGAGACCCTTACTACAATCCATCAACGTGACTACAAGTCATAATTGGTCTCGTCGTGTGGAACTCCAATGAACCCATCTTGGAAACTCAATTACAGACCCATATTATGACTCATATATCCATTTATGGTCTATAAGGACCTTTTGTAAATCCAACCAAAACATCTTGATTCTTTACCATGTCACTGGCCCAACCACGAAACCCATCTACACCTCGGAATCCCAACCTCATCCATAGATAGTGATCATACCTGGCGGAGCTCAGATCAGATTCTGTTGAGAATTTACTGTATCTGGCTTTCTAACTTGTAAGGTAATACAATGACCCCCACCATAGACCGTGGTGCTCTTCACAGGCCATGGTGGCCCTCTATGAAGGGGTTCATCCAACTACATTTTTTAAGTTAAAGAGAGTATTTGGATGATTTTTGGGACTAAATCCTAGTCTATTAACTACCCTAAGCTATCTAAAGCCCCTTATTCTCACCTAATTCTCAAAATCATAAATCTTCTTTCTAAAAATTCTCTTAAGGTTCCCTTCTTCATCAAGTAAGGATTCATCAAAGATCAATCAATTCTCCTCAAATTCACGGCACTTTCTTCGATTTTTATTGCTTTTTATATCGAGGTATGCGAGCTTTCATTCATAGGATTCTTCCACCCATAGAGTCCGAAAATCCTCTACTTTTTCAAGTGAATTCAAGTATGAGTCTTATATAAATTATTTGATTCTTCATCAATTTCATGAATTATGTTCAGATCAATGTTTATTTGTGCATGAATTACTATTGGATTGCATGAAATTGATGATTTACAAACAGAGAATCTATCAAGTTATCTAGGTTTTATGAAATTCTTGTGGGTTCTTCAGTTTATGATTCAAATTGATGTAATTCTTCATAATTATGCATAATCTCTTTAAATTTCATGTTTTAAAGTTATTTTGACAATGAACCCACACTATTACCTTAATTTTAAATGAAATCATGAACATGAAACATGAGGGCTTCTCTCAAAGTTTATAAAAGTTATTCAATGATTTTTTAATGGAGTCCCTTCATGGAATGGATGAATGTTGGTGAAAGGACAATTCTAACCTGATAATGAATTTCACTTGTGATAAGGAAAATCCTCACATGAATGAATCACAAGGATATTAATGAGCTACTCTATATCTTATCCTAAATGGTTGTTTTTTCAAGCTTATAAATGGTCAAAGATTATGATTATGATTATTTCTCTTTTCTTGGAATTTGACTTAGCACTGACGAATACTCAATCCTATTACTCAAAGGAAGCAGGGACGATGGTTATCAGCAAACTACCCAACAATAGAGTCGAGGTCGAATCCCAAAGGAAATAGTGGTTCAAGAGGTGAATTAATTCATTGAATTAGACAATTATAGATTCAAATTAAAGGGTTATAATAATTAAAATCAATAATAAGCAAACAACAACTAAATTAGCAAACTAATCAATAGATTTAGAGAGGTGATGGGGATGTGCAAATATGGGAGTAGATTTACTGAGCTGGGTTTAGATATTTCACTAATCAAGTTAAAGGTGAGTGGATAGGCTAAGATGTTGGTAACCTAAGCTTCAATTATGACAATGAAGATATATCACATGATTCAATTATGATATCATATACGGATCGCTCAAGGACATGTCTGGCATGAGAAATCATAGCAAACCACCTAATACCTTATCCATTGAATCCATGGTTGTGGCATTTAACTGAAACCCCAAAAGTTTTCCAACTAATACATTCCACACTCAAAATACTCAAATTAAAGAAAGAATTAGAGATCTGAAGTAAACCCCAAGTTTGCAACCTTAGGATTATATATGAAACTTAGCAGTTGATGTAAATTCACTTAGATTAAAAACAATAAAGTCAAAATATCATAGACCTTGAATAGAAATAAACAATAACAACAATATACCCAGTGAAATCCCACAAGTGGGGTCTGGGGAGAGTATGATGTACGCAGACCTTACCACTACCTCACAAGGTAGAGAGGTTGTTTCCTAGAAACTCTTGTCTCAAAAACCCATAAGAAAAATAAACTAGATATGGAAAAAGGGAAAGGAAAGAAAAGGAAGAAGAAAGAACGAATAACAACGAAAAATGCACGACACTATGTAAATATAATAAAATCAACATATATATGATGGATAATGACAACGCAAGATATAAAACATGACTAATCCTACTACCCTACTATATCCCAACGCCAAACCTATTAGTCTGCTACTCTAATTCACGACCTCTACTCTTTTCTATCTAAGCTCATGTCCTCGGTGAGATCAAGTTTCCCATATCCTGTCTAATCACCTCCCTCAAATACTTCTCTAGTCTATCTCTACTCCTCCGTGTAACTCTCAAATTCAACCTCTCGCACCTCCTAAATAAAGCATCGGTTCTCCTTCTCTGCACATTTTTAGACCATCACAATCTCACTTCGCTCATCTTATCGACCACCGAAGCCACCTCTCGCTTCTCCCAAATAGTCTCATTCCTAATCTTATCACTCCTGGTATGACCACATGGAGGTTTCAGCCACTCATGCTTGAAAATAAACATTCAATACCAAATTCAGTAGCTGAGTAAATGGGTAACAAGGATTATAAAAGAAAAGTTGCTTTTAGCCAAAAGAATCTCCACAATTTGTGCCTTCACAAGCTTAGAACCCTCAACCATTGTACTATTGAGCATGAATGTTCTAAGTACCCTCTTCTCACTCTCTCTCTCTCTCTATTTGTAAAATTATATATCAAAAATTTGTACAATATCCTTTCCAAATGGTTTAAATAGTCTATGGAAAATAGGTCGGAATTTGTGCACCAAAAGCCATTCGATGGTTAAGGTCAGCCTTCACCGAGCACTTTGGTGATATGCTGAATGTGCTTGACCTCTTTCATCAGCATCTCCTTGAAGACTTAGATCTCTGCAAGAATAGATGATGATTCTTCACCTCGCTGATCATTTTGGGGATTCACCAAAGTTTTTTCTATGTCACCCTTCTGTTTTGAGCTTGGGGTCCTGAGTTCTGCAATAATAGATGGTCTTCCTAGCCATTTAGTGGTGTGTTCAATATGTTTGATGACTTCGATTCAAACTGCCACTCTGGCATGAACTTCAGACTTGGTTGTTAAAATATTTGGCGACCTCACTAAGCCTTTGGTAGTATACTGAATATGTCGGCGAGGCCACTTTTGTCCGCCTTTTTGGCTCTTTTGCTCCTTTTTCAATATTGGTTAAGTATTATCCACTTGTGCATTATTACCTCTATTCCTGACATAACACATACATATTAGTTAGTATTTGTAATCGAATAGCACATCAAGGACAACATTTCTTCACATTCTACGTCTAAAATGAGTCCAAAATATGGACTCGTCAACACCCTTAACTTAAGAATTTGCTTGCCCTCAAGCATAACATAAATCAATCAAATTCAATGTTTGCAAACAGAGCCACAGAGAGAAACACATACAATTCCACTTTTGTCCCCTATCCTTGAACTTCCACAAACTACTTACATGATTTTGAAGCCTCAAGTGTTGACTAAAGAGTAATCAAGATATGGCTACGCTCACAGTTATTCATCTAGTTGCTGATAACTGCCTAAAAGCACCACTATGTGCCCTCACGCCAAAGAAGATCTTGTACACACAAGATTAGAACAACATTTTCAAAGGATCTTTCGAACACTCACTCTCACAATTGAGAAATGGCATGAAAGCTTCAACCCGTAGGCTTGCCCTTATTATCAATCTGAGTTCAAATTGATTTCATTCCAGACTAAGATCCCAAAGGACTTTGTTCAGGTTGTAATGTAGGGTTAAGGTTGTGTAGGATAGCATATGGATATTAGTGGTTCATCCCTTCTTGAACTCTACACATTCTTCTCATGCTCATGGATCCTTTTGTCCTAATTTCCCTTTCTCTCCTATTGACACCACTTTTGCTTTTGATCTTTCATCCTTTGTGCCTCTCCTTTTTTGCACTATTTTCAACAATTTTTTGAGCATCCTCATTTTCTTGCAATTCTTTTTTTCAGTTCGTCATTTTCAGCCTTTTGAAATATTTTTTTCTTGTTTTCATAATTTCAAGGACTCCTCACCTTTTTTTTCTTTCTTTTTCCTCAATTACTACATGGGAGACACCCCCCCTCTTTCTACCAATATCCCCAACATTGGCCTTTGGCCATCACTTTGCTCATTTTAAGCTCAAGGAGGAATTGGTGAGGAACAAGAAGGAATTGTTTTTCACAAATACAAGTCAAGGCTACATGGTTGCCAAAGAAAGGATCAAGGCTTAATGGAGTTTCGCTAAGGAATTAATTTATTTTCATTGGAAGTCAATATTGTCAAAGTGGACGAAAAAGGAACCAAAGAAGGCCTAAGGTACTTTCCTAATCAAGAATCAACCAAATCACTTTTTAAAAACAAACTGGGCAAGTTCTAGATGCTGCAAACATGCCTTTCAACAAAATTCCTAATCTTACACTGGCAAAATGGATTTGCATTCAAACAGTGGCAACGTACTCACAACCTAGATTATCACATATCCAAGCTCAAGCACTCACATACTCAACTCAAGATGCATCAAATCAATTCATGGATTGACTTATCAAGAAAAGGACTAATTAGTGAGTTAGTACATACTCCTGGTCCATGGCACCATTCGAATCAAAGATATGGATTATCGATACTCAGATTGCTAAAGATCATATTCACATTTGAACGGTTTTTCACATATGCACGGGGTTTGCCACAAATTAAAGACATCATTCATCCAATCAACTCAAAAGAAGAAAAATTAAAATGGAAAAACAAATACTAACATATTACTACCCAAATTAATATCATCTACAAGCCAAAATGTGGGAGATTAACTACATGTCACGACCCGAACCTATGGTCTAGGAGTGCCATGGCGAAGGGGAACCCAAGAGTCCCCAAACAAGCCTCGAATATCCGTATTCACATCATTGGTTTGAAAGCATGTGTGAATAGTAAACACATAGTTCTAATTGATAGGAATGTAAGACTCATACTATGGGGCAATTCGGAACTTAGGATCTTTCACATCATAACATAAGAGATCACATCATAATACTCATAGCCAATCCGTATAACGATATCCCATAAGATAGCCATATCCATAAACATAATCTCTAAAAACAACACTTAGCACATAAACATAAAAGAGTCTACAAGATATCCAACAATGCCTCTAGTCATAGGATAGGACGGGGGCCATGACATGTCCCTGGCACAAACTCAAAGTAAATAACACAAACAAAAGAACCATAGGTAGAGGAATAGTGGTTTGTCCTTGTAAGATAGGACTCACCATAATAAGTATCTCAAGATCCAAGCTAGCCATCGTACGGTGGATGAAGGTGGTCCTCGGTCCCTACATGGATAGATCATATAGGCAAAAATATGCATTAGTATGTCTGAATGTACTATGTATGTGGGCATGCAATGCATATGACTTATCAAACCTACATTCAATGTTAGATAAAACGGGCACATAATATAGAAAGAAGTTCATATCCAAGAAGAGTATATAACAATATGCCATGAAATTCATGATGCATGAAATGAAATAATGCTCATATATTGTGGGGATGGACTATAACCGACAAAGCAAACGCATGTAAGCTATTACATGAATTTGTCCGATGAAGACCTCCCATCGGTAGGAGAAGATTACTTGCCAAAGGTAATCTACATCATACCTTATTACCCAGTCTTTTTGGTAGATGGAAACCTTCCTTACGGCCCAGTCTTTTCAGATTGATTTTCATAGCATATCATATCATATCAAGATGTAACCATTCCTTACCAGCCAGTCTTTTCAATAATGGCTACCACATACCTATGTTGGTATGAAGTTCAAGGAAAGAGAGAGGACCCTTAGGAACAACCTGACACTCCCAATCCATCAGTGCTAAGTCAAAACATCCCATAAAAATACTTATAAATATACATGCTTTCAAAGGAGGCAATAGTCATTTTCAAATCCTTTCAGTGCAAATTTAGGCTCAAAAGCAAAATACATTTCATAATCATTCGTATTTGGGCTCAAAGCCAAATCATAGTTCATAATCATGATACTCATGCATAGGAATAGCTCACCAAAAATTCTCAAAGATCCATATCATAAACATTTACGTGATTACATTCTTGTCATAACCAATATCTTATCAAAATCATATACATAAATATAATTGAGCTTAACCCACTTTATAATGTTCATAAAAATCAATGTTCGTGAATGCATATGCTATGGATGAGATAGGAATAGCCTGCATAATTGTCATTCAAACTTAAATCAATAATACATTGTGAAATTCAAGTAAAGACACAAGTAAAATTCACATTTTATTCTTAATATAGATTACCGATGCACAAATCAAGCTTTAAAAGGGGACATGTACATTCATAACTACATAATTTCAATGCAATTCTTCATGTTAGGGCTTAATTCACTTTAAAATAATTAAATAAAAGTAGCCCATACAATAATTGAATTTAATAAAATAATAAAATTGAAAACCCATATTTAAAGTAGTTGAAATTCCATAAAAGTGAGTGTAAAAGAGTTTGGGTATTCTTGGTTGAAAGGGACCAAGAATCAATCCCACATACCTTAGCTAATGAAGAAGTTTCAAGAAGAAATTTGAAGAAGAATGAGCCCTTCCTTGATTCCCAAGCTTAGATTCACAAGAGTTCATTGAGAGAGTTCTTAAGAGAGAATTGAATATAATTTCTTAGTGTGAGATGAATCTAAATGAGAGAAATAGAGTTTAGGTCATTTGGAGGTTTTAGGATAGCGTAGTAAGTCATAAAATTCCCTTAGGAGAAGCCATAATTACAAAAAACAATATTGATGAAAATAAATAAAATTTCTTGCTAGGGGTCCCATGAGAAGGTATCACAGTCCGTAAAATGTCTTACGAACCGTGAAACCCTACCGTGAGACCATACTTAGCTCATTCACAGGAAACTCTGCACGGACGAGCTTTACAAAAATTGACATAACTTCTTGCACCAAAGTCAGAGTAAGGTGAAACCAGAAGCGTTGGAAAGATAATTCAGATAG
Organism: Solanum rostratum; assembly: GCA_029948455.1. Lineage (NCBI taxonomy): Eukaryota > Viridiplantae > Streptophyta > Magnoliopsida > Solanales > Solanaceae > Solanum > Solanum rostratum. The sequence goes on from CM057046.1 coordinate 52,533,178, forward strand.
CTTCAATTTGATAGGTCATGGGCTACCCTGTTCGTTTTGTGCTAAGAATTATGACAATTTAAAGTTGACCCTTCTATCGATTCTTGTGAAAAACTTAGCCAACAGGAATCCTTTGAACTTGGATTGATTAAGGAGGCTCATGATGACTTTAAACCACATAAATAAGCTTGAATTAAGGGCTTGAAAGTGAACTTAGCTTGATCTTGAAGATTCCACACTAGAAAAACTTCAACATAGGCATTCATACGGTTGGTTATATGGGTCGTACCAAGCCTTACGGTCTGCATACTCCTACGTACCACTTCACTTAGAAAATTCTTCACAATGAAGTTCCGAGACAGTGATCTAATACTTAGAAAATTTCTATTCTGGCACCTATATGGGGGACCTCACGGACCTTGAAGGATCATACGAAAGGCTTCAGGTCGAGCCCCCTCCCTTCAATAATGTCGAAGATTCACGAACTATATATAGCATAAGAACTTGACTTAAGTAATTTCTTAAGTCAGTTTCTTAGTGTCGACCTCGTATGTTCTCAGTCTTCAATTTCCCCTTTCTTCTTTTTCACTTGAACTGTGGTACACGACCTCCTTTTACTGGAAAGATCTCTATTGGACTGGGAAGTAGCGCGAGAAAGTCCATGAGACGGTCCGCGTGACATGCCTTGGCTTCAAAACTGAGAAATTTCAAGGCCAATGCTATCACACGGTCCATGAATCCACACACGACCCATGTGGGGTCCATGTGTGGTATGCCTTAGTCCCAAACTCCATGTTAAAGCCTAATTCAAGGATGCTCCACTCGGTCCGTATAGCCTCACACGGACCGTGAAGGCTTCCATGAGGTATCACCTTGGTCCAAAACTTTTCGGAACTGAATTTCCAAGTTCCATTGAGGTTGTACAAAGTCTGGTTCCTTACATCATCTTCCCTATGGGAATATTCGTCCTCGAATGTGCTAGAGCAAGGCTTGAAAGGCTTGACTTAGAGCATGAAACATTCAAACACAAGATACAATGCATATTTTCTCACTAGAAAATCATAAAGTCATTAAAACTCATATCAAAACATCTTTAAATTATTTTCGTGCACATGTATGCATGTCATTTCCTAAAAGTCAAGAGTGAAAGAATTAGGACCACTGATAATAGGAAGAACCTAATACGATAGGCATGATTAGATTGGAAATGACAGAAGTATCATCGCATCATACTTGATTCCACTTCCCACATAGCACTTCCAATATGTTGATTTCTCCAAAGCACTTAAACCGAAGACACATCCTTGTTGTGAAGCCGCTTCACTTGCCTATCCAAGATCTCAACTGGGAATTCCTCATAAGACATGTTTTCCCCCAACCTCAAGACCTTCCAAGGGAAAAATTGTGCTAGGATCACCAATTAATTTCCTCAAAAAATCACATGGAAAACCAGGTGAATAGAACTCAAATCCGGAGGCAAATCTAATCTATAAGTCACATTCCCAATCTGCTCAACAATCTCATGAGGACCTACATACCGGGGACTTAACTTGCCCTTCTTTACAAAATGCATCACACCCTCCATAGGAGAAATCTTCACATATACCCAATCACCAACACAATACTCAAGATCCTCTTCCTAGCATCCGAATAGGACTTTTTGCGACTTTGAGCCATCTTCAACCTTCCCCTAATGAATTTTACTCTTTCCATAACCTCCAACACTAAATCCGAGCCAATCAATGCAACCTCATCTAACTAGAACTAGCCCACTGGGACCTACACCTTCTCCCATACAAAGCTTCAAACGGTCTTATACCTATGCAAGCATGAAAGCTATTGTTGTAAGCAAACTCAATAAGTGATAGATTATCACCCCAATTTCCTTTGAATTCTAACACACAAGTCCCCAACATGCCCTTTAAAGTTTGAATTGTCCTTTCGACTTGTCCATTCGATTGAGAAGGAAAAATGGTACTTAAGTTCACCATAATGCCAAGCCCCTTTTCGAAATGCTTTCCAAAAGTTAGTAGTAAATTAGGTGCCACAATCTGATATAATAAAAGTCGACACACCATCCAGTGTAACCAACTCCCAAATATATAACTTGGCATTCTCTTTCTTCATACCATCCCACAATTACACTTCCCTCAAATCCCGATACATCTTAGTAGATCCCGGGTGTACGGAATAATGAGAGTTATGGGCTTCACTCATGACCATCTCCCTTAGACCATCAATGTACAGAACAAACAATCAATCTTGGCACTGAATTACACCATCTCCCCATTGGGAGAAAACCTCTATCTTATTTTCGGCAACCGACCTCTTCCACACAACCAATGATGGATCCACATCTTGCTTAGCCTTAACATCGACAACCATAGAAGATTCGGCTCCATTATGAACATGATTACTACCATCATTAGAGTTGGCCAACCTAACACCCAATCTAGGCAAATAGTGAACATCTTTTGCCAACTCTTTCTTCCCTTCTTCAACATGAGCCACACTCCCCATAGATAGCCTACTAAGAGCATTGGCTACAACATTTGCCCTGCAGGGATGATATTGTACACTCATGTCATAGTCCCTAAGGAATTCCAACCATCTCCCTTGGCTCAAGTTAAGATCACTTTGAGTGAACACATATTGCAAACTCTTGGAGTTGGTGAAAACATCAACGTGCACCCCATACAAATAGTATCTCCAGATCTTCAAGGAAAACACCACCACCACTAAATCAAGATCATGAGTTGGATAATTACGTTCATACATCTTCAATGGCCTTGATGCATAAGCTATCACCTTACCATGTTGCATAAGTAAACTACCCAACTGAATCCGAGAAGCATCACAATACCCTACCAGCCCATCTAAGCTATCTAGTAAAGTCAAAACAGGATCCGATGTAAGTAGATTTTTCAAAGTATGAAAACTCCTCTCACACTCATCCGACCATACAAACTTGGCCTTCTTTTGAGTCATCTTGGTCAATGGAGATGCAATAGATGAGAAACCTTCAACAAACCTCCTGTAATAACCAACCAACCTAAGAAAGGTTCAAATATCTAAAGGAGCAAGCTTGTCAAACAATGTACATCCTTCACCAACTCCCATTTCACCTCATCTATAGGATCAGCTACAACATCCTCCTTGCCTAGATTGCATTACGAATCCAAAGTAACTTTTCCTATTCGATAGGAAGGGGTAGAGATAGGAAATCTTAAGACACGTTCCGTGGGATGATAAGAATCGTGAAAAAGTGAAACATTTCCTAAAACGCCTTTTAGCCTCTTACTCATAGATATGATGTGCTTCAACCCCACGAATAAGACTCTACTTGATGCGGCATGTTGGACTCCAAGGACCATTTATAAACCTAGTGCTCTGATACCATCTCTTTCATGACCTGGACCTAGGGTCTAGAAATGATATGGCGAATGGAAACCCAAGAGTCCCCAAACAAGACTGAAAGCATTTGTATCCACATCATCAGTTCGGGAGCATGTATAGTAAACACATAGTTCTAAAGGACAGAAAAGTAGAACTCACGCTATGGGGGCAATTAGGGACTTAGGATCTTTAACATCTTAACATAAGAGAACACATCATAACACTCATAGATAATCCATATAACGATATTCAATAAGATAACCATATCCATAAACATAATCTTTGAAAATAACTAAGCATATAAACATAAAAGAGTCGACAAGATTTCCAACAATGCCTCTAGTCATAAAATACGAGGGCCAAGACATGTCTGAGGCTTACCTTCAAAGTAAATAACAGAAACTAAAGCACCGTAGGTAGAGGAATGGTGGTTTGTCCTTGGAAGATAGGACTCACCATAACAAGTATCTCAAGATCCAAGTTAGCTGAGATATGGTGGATGAAAGTAGTCCTCAGTCCCTACATGGTTAAATCCTGTAGGCAAAAGTATGCATTACTACGTTTGAATATACTAAGTATGCGGGCATATAATGCATATGACTTATCAAACCTGCATTCAATGTTAGATGACAAGGACACATAATATAGAATGAAATGCATATCCAAGAAGAGTATATAACAATACACCATGAAATCCATGATGCATGAAATGCAATAATGCTTATATATAGTGAGGATGAACTATAACTGACAAACCAAACTCATATAAGATATTACATGAATTAGTTTGGTGAAGACCTCCCATTGGTAGGAGAAGATTACTTGCCAAGAGTAATCTACATCACACCTTTCGACCCGGTCTTTTTGGTGGATAGACACCTTCCTTACGATCCAGTCTTCTCAGATTGACTTTCGTAGCATAGCATATCATATCATATCAAGATGTAAACATTCTTTATGACCCGATCTTTTCGGTAATGGCTACCACATACCTATGTTGGCACATAGTTCAAGAAAAGGGAGAGGACCCTTAGGGATAGCCCTGCACCCCAATCCATCGATGCTAAGTCAAAATATCCCATGAGAATACTTATACATATACACGCTTTCAAAGGAGGCCATAATCATTTCAAATCTTTTAAATGAACATTTAGGCTCAAAAGACAAACACATTTCATAATCATTCGTACTTAGGCTCAAAGTCAAGTAATAGTTCATAATCATGATTTATTCACATATACGAAATGGTGTAATCATAGACATTTATGTGATCACATTCTTGTCATAATAAATATCTTATCAAAATTATATACATGAATATAATTGGGGTTAACCCACTTCATAATTTTCATAAAACTCAATGCTCATGAATGCATACGCTATAAATGAGATGAGAATAGCATGGGTGATTGAGATTAAAACTTCAATCAATAATACATAGTTAAATTAAATTAAATACATAAGTAAAATTCACATTTTAATCGTAAAATAGATTACCATGCACAAATCAAGCTTTAAAGGGGGAAATGTACATTCATAACTTCAATGCAGTTCTTCATATTATGGCTTAAATAACTTTAAAATTGATAAATAATCATAGCACATACATCATTTGAATTTAATAAACAATAAAATTAAAAACCGATATTTAAAGTAGCTAAAATTCCATAAAAGTGAGTGTAAAAGAGTTTGGGTATTCTTGGTTGAAAGGGACCAAGAATCAATCCCACATACCTTAGCTAATGAAGAAGTTTCAAGAAGAAATTTGAAGAAGAATGAGCCCTTGATTCCCAAGCTTAGATTCACAAGAGTCCATTGAGTGAGTTCTTAAGCGAGAGTTGAATATAATTTCTTAGTGTGAGATGAATCTAAATGAGAGAAATAGAGTTTAGGTCATTTGGAGGTCTTAGGATAGCATAGGAAGTCATAAAATTCCCTTAGGAGAAGCCATAATTACAAAAACAAAAACATTAATGAAGTAAAATAAAATTTCTTCAAAGGGGTCCTATGAGAAGGTATCACGGTCTGTACAAGGCCTCACTGACCATGGAACGCTCCCGTGAGACCATACTTACCAAATTCAAAGAAAACTCTGCACGGACGAGATTTCTGAAAATGGGTATAACTTCTTGCTTCGAACTTGGAATTGGGTGAGACTAGATGCGTTGGAAAGATAAATCAATGAGCTTCAATATGATAGGTAGTGGGCCACCTAGTCCATTGTGTGCTAAGAGATATATCCATTTAAAGTTGACCCTTCTATTAATTCTTGTGAAAAGCTTAGCCAATGGAATTCCTTTGAACTTCGCTTGATGAAGGAGGATCATGATGACCCTAAACCACACAAATAAGCTTCAATTGAGGGCTTAAAAGTGAACTTAGCTTGATCTTGAAGATTCCATACTTCGAAAAAATTCAATGTAGGCATTCATACGGCTGGTTATACGGGTCATTAAGCCTTATGGTCTGTGTACTCCTCCGTACCACTTCACTTAGAAAATTCTTCACAACAAAGTTCTGAGACGGTGATCCAATACTCAGAAAATTTCCACTATGGTACCTATACAAGGGACACCATGGACCGTGAAGGGTCATATTGTTCATGAGACGGTCCGTGTGACATGCCTTGGCTTGAAAACTATGAAATTTCAAGGCCAAGGATACCACACGGTTCGTGAATTCTCACATTGGCCCGTGTGGGGTCCATGTGTGGTATGCCTTAGTCCCAAACTCCCCATTAAAGCCTAAACACCCCACACAAGGCCAAGGGTCACTTCAAGAAGGCTCCACACGGTCTTTATAGCCTCACATAGACTGTGAAGGCTTCAATAAGGTGTCACCTTTGTCCAAAACTTTTCATAATCAAATTTTCAAGCTCCGTTGAGGTCGTACAAAGTCCGGGTCCTTACACTACACTTCAACCATCAATAGGCAAAATGAATCAAAAATTCTCACCCCCCCCCACCTCAAAATAGATATTACGCTCAATGTAGAAAAACTAGCAAACATAAACATAAGATGAAGAAGTGATTTTAAGAATCCCCCTGATACACTCCGCGTTGCACTAAAGTTGGGACTAAAGGGAGCTCAATTGTGCCAAATTACCCCCAGATATTCTGGGATTGCCGCAAGGATGACTTCACGTGTCCTATTAAGCTTTCTTTCCCTTCTAAATTTTTTCTTTTCCCTCCTAGCCTCAAATTGGTAAGACAAAGTCTTCTCTCTAGCCTTCTCTATTGCTACTTTGTGAGGATCCTCCTTGGTCTCATACTTGTTCTTGAAAACATTACCCTTAACCTTCATATGGAGGTAAGGCTATATGTTTAGCCTTGAGGTTTCTATGGAGATTATGTTTCCTGGTGTCCATATGAGGCTATAGGTCGTCTTTTCCACTCGCTCAAGATACTCAAAAGGTCCAACAAACCTAGGGCAAGGATTGCCCATTTTCTTCCCATTTTGCATCACAGCCTTCATTATTGAAGGGTTCAACAGCATCTGACCTGTCAATAGAAACTAGCCAATTGGTATGAGATAAAGGAAACAAGGGAAAAGTCAGAAAAGATTCTTGGAACTTGAGGTCATTCAGCCCGCCAAACCAGTTCAGTGAATTGCCAAACATATACTGCAGCAAAAAATGACCTTCGCCGAATTCAGCAGCAAGCAAATTACAAGAATTTGACATATTCAACGATGCTTGAGATTGATCAGCGATCCATGAATCAATTTGGTGGTCAAATAGTTCATCGTCAAATGTGACAAAAACAATATTTAAAAGCATATAAATATAGGCGATGTGTGTGTCTTGTCCGTGTACCGGCGAGTTATCCTCGGCAGTCGATTTTACCACCTTACACTTTAACTCCTCATGTATTTTCCCATGTTCACAGAAACAAAACATAAGGATTTCCACAACACAAGCCTCAACTCAAACTATCAATTATCTTATTGGCATGACTTTAGTTGAATGATGACTCACCCGTAGGAATAAGGTCACGTTATCCATCATTAGGCAAGTTAAAGTCACTCAACCAAAACTATAGGTTACTTACTTCAGCCAGAGATACGCAAAGCAAGCTATTACAACTAGAATCAAAAGCACTTTTCAGTTCACAGAGATCAACATTCAGAGGCATTATAAGCTCAAGTTGTCAACATTTGTGCTTTTCTTGTTGTCAATCAACCGTAAAAACTCGCTATCCTAAGGCTCATCAAATGCAAATCAAAACACTTAGAAGCACAAGTTATGGACAAAGAATTAGTACCCATATCATGTAGCATACAGTTTACCCCTCGAACCTATTTTTATGATAGCACCAAGTTTCATGGAGATGACGCTACATACCTGAAATGCTATATGCTAATAATGGAAGTGAAAAAGTGAGTAGTCAAGTAGCTCGCATCAATCCCAATGAGAGAAAAAAATAAATTAAAAAGAAATCTAGAGAGTGCACGGGTGGTGTGTTCTAGAAGGAAAGTAGATGGGGAGATGAAAAGTAAAGCTAATTAAAGATCATTTTAGGGACATGGTTGAGACACTACGACTTCCATGTCACTGTTCATTCTGCAAAGCAAAGTCGGCGATTGTAATGACCCTCTTGGTCGTTTCTTTGGTTTTCCAGTCATGTTGTTGATTGAGCATGTGTATGGCGACCTTGGGCCATTATTGATTTGTTGAGACCATTGGCATGGTTATTGGATGGGTTATTTGGGAGTTATGTGCATTTTTGAGTTAATTGAAAAGTTATACTTGTAAAATGTATTTTCAAGTAAAGTCCTAGTAAACAACCTCAGAATGGAGTTCTAACAGTTCTATTAGCTCCCAAAATGTGGAATGAGGCCAGGAGCACGTCTGATACAGTTATATCGTGGCTTGCAAATTTAGCCATCGAAATTAGTTAATAGTTGACTCAATCAATTCCCTTAGGAATCATGCCCTAGATGAGAATTTTGAAATCATGGTGATTTTTGTCCAGGACAAACGTTCATTTAATGCCAAAGAGCCCCCCATCGTGGGAAGTTTCGTTGGAAATTCCGAATGCAATAGTTGGATCTAGAACATCAAAGATCATATGGATACATAGTTCGTTTGCAAAAATACCAAAAAGTATTTCAACTCCATATGGGTGATAGTTAACCACATGATGAAGACGGCTCATTTCCTACCGATCAAGACTATATACAATTCCAAGGACTACGTCCGCCTTTATGTTCGAGAGTTGGTAGCATGAAATTCCATTGTCCATCATATCAGACCGTGGAGTTTAATCAGTTCTCACTTTTGGAAGTCTTTTCAAAGAGGACTTCGCACTAGGATGAAGTTGACTACTGCTTTTCATCCCTAAACTGACGGGCAAGCCGAAAGGACTATTCAGACGTTGGAAGATATATTGAGAGGTTTTGTGTTGGAATTTAAGGGGAGTTGGGATGAACATTTGACGCTTATTGAGTTTGCCTAAAACAATATCCTTTATGCAAGTATTAGGATGGCATTATTTGAGGTGTGGTATTATAGAGGGAGTAGATCACTATCGGGTAGTTCGAAGTCGATGAGGTGGCATTAATAGGACCAAACTTGGTGATAAATATTACAAAGAAAATTAAAAGCATAAGAAAGAAATGACAAACAGCCCAAATTCGACAAAAGTCCTACTGCAATGTGAGGACAAGGGAACTTGAGTGCCAAGTTGGTGATTAGGTCTACTTGAAGGTGTTTCCAATTAAAGGTGTGCGCTGATTCGGTAAGAAAGTGAAATTGAGTCTTAGATATGTGAGACCTTATAAGGTGGTGAGAAAAGTTGCATATGAGTTGGATCTACCCAACAAGTTGCGTTTGATTTATCTAGTCTTCCATGTGCCAATGTTAAGGAAATTCATAGGTGACCCGAGTTCCATAGTTCCTTTGCATGATGAGAACATTGAAGAGGATATGAATTATGAAGAGGTGACAATTAAAATCCTAGACTTGCAAGTGAAAAAGCTAAGGAACAAGGAAGTTTCATCCATCAAAGTGCTTTGGAGAAACCAACAAGTTGAGGGTGCTAGATGGGAAGCGAAATTGGATATGATGAAGCGATATCTACATCTATTCCACTCAACTCAAGCCTAAGGTATTAAGAATTCCTTCCTAAGACCTCAAATTCCATGCATTTTACTTTTTCATGGAGTATGCATTTATTTTGATGTTCATGTATTGTTTTAAGACATGCTTTGAGCATGAAATCTGAATATTTTAAGAGAGAATGTTTAACTTGCATTTTTACTTGCATACTGGGTTATTAGCTACGAGTTTACTATTTAGATTCTGTCTTTAATTACATTCAGGGACGAACGATCCTAAGGGTGAGATATTATAAAGACCCCCAGTTTAGGAGCCTTGAGTGCAGGGAAGTTGGCATAAAAATGACATGAAGTCTAGTTTACAAGGTGACTTATGGCCCCTAAGTAGACATATGGCCTATAGGTTCCGTTCTTAAGTATAGAACTTTAGGAAGGGAAAAAGTTCCCAAGTGTGTATTAACCCACGGACCAAGTGACAGCCCATAGAAAGTTATAAGGTCTGTAGGTAGGGCCGTGCGTGAGACTATCAAACATGAAGGAAATTTGGAATTTGCTGAATGGAGACCTATGTGTTATCAGATGGCTCGTAAACCAGGATACAGTTCATAAGGTTCTTCGTGGAATGAGACCAAGAATAAGGTGAAAAATCGCTAAATGTGGAAAGACTCTACGAGTACAACCACGGTCCATAAGAGCTTATATTGCTCGTAACTAGGTTTCATAGCTTTGGGTCTAGCAAAGTTAGTTTTTAGGAATTTCAAGTGTGTTATTAGACGAGAGGGACTTATGTCCCGTGGATCAACTTACAGCCCGTAATTGGTGTTTCATAGATTGAATCTGATAGTTTTAATGAGGGACAATTTTGTCATTTCCATCTTTTCTGTTCCTAAACTACATCATTTTAGGGACAAGAAAAGGGTCCTATATCAGTGTTTAAGCCCTAATTCTCTTATTCAACCTCTCATTCTTCATTCTCTAATTTCCTAAGGCAAGAAAGGGCTCTCAAAAACAAGTCAAGGCAAAAACTAAGGTTTCCAAATTCTTTCCCAACGGCTTCAATTCCATATCTCTCGAGTTTCCTCTAGGTATAAGAGTTGTTATAGGTATCCTTCAACCCATAAAGTTTCTTATTAAGTATTTTACCTTTTCTTTAAGCTCCTCAAGTTAATGTGTTGCTTCTGATGATTTTATGATATTTATGTTATTAAATGCTATTCATGATATCCTACAACTATTTTACTAGGTATATTTGCATGTTTGAATTAATGATGATGACTCCATAATGGATTTCGATGATGATTATGGTTAGGCGTTTTCTATGATCCTTAAAAAGAGAAATTTCCTTATGACTTATGTGATTTATGATTGCTCCATGACAAAAGCCTAAACCACTAGTTTTCAAGTAAAGCTTTAAATGATTTATGACTATGAATAGGGAATTAATGAAGAGCTTTAAAGGTAAGTGTGTCAAAGATATAAGCATGATGACAATTGCCCTAAAGATGTTAAGACGGGTCCCCAAGATGAAGGAGCAATCCTCACTTGGTGGTTCCTAAGTTTCTAACTACTCATATTGATTGCTACTTATGATTCTAAGATATGTTTTAAAGATTGTGTGAGATAACTTAGCGTAGAGAGAACTTGAGATTGCGACTCATTTCGTTACGACCCCCTTAAAGCGAAATCTCAATGTCCCTAACTATGAGCCACCATGGGAGCCTTGTAGGCTGGGCTAGTGGATCCACATAGGCCCAAATGATATGAAAGATGCAATTACAAAGTTACTAAGTTTGGGATATCTACCTTGGCAAGTAGATTCACTTTTTCCTAATGGAAAGAGTGCATTGGCCTTTTCCCAATGGAAGGAGTTCATTGGATTCTATATAGTAGCTTACATGGTCCTATTATCAATTATGGTCTATTCCCACAAGTTTTTATATTTGCTTTCTATGCATTGATTCATATTCATTTTGAGTTTTTTTCCTTGTGCATGCTTAAGCTCACTCTATGTACCTTTTAGCTTATGCATACTTATGTTATGTTTAAGCATAATGGCATTACAGTTTCATCCATGCATTCCATCTCAAATACTTAGTACATTCCAACGTATTAATGCATATTTTCCTGCATGATTTAACCATGCAGGAACAGGCACTCCTCCATCAGCTCATGGCTAGGACTCTAAGTCCAAGACTAGCTTTGCTATTTGTTGTGAGCCCTTAATTCAGGACTCCTCCACTTTTTCATTCTAACATGTATCTTAGCTAGATGATGTATTTGTAGCCTTCTGAGGCGTTTACTTTCTATGTTGCACTATTTTGGATTTCTTTCTATTTGGTGGAGACCGACCATTACAGGTCCCATCTGCCTATGATGTAGTTGGTATGCTTATGGACGGACAAATGATTGTAGTTATTTCCACTTCTTTTTAATGTTGCTTAAATGCTAAGCTAGCACTTAGCCCCTTCCCCTTAGTTTTCCGCAACTGTTTTCATTAAAATACCTATCAATGCCTAAGACACTTATGATGGATTGGGTGAGGTGTCTTCGGGTATCTTATTCATCGTGTGACGACTAGGCCCCTAGGTCAAGTCGTTACAGAAACTCTAAATTTCCTCTTTGTTTAGAACTCACACCTACGACCCTATTTATGGTCTGTGTTTCCTTCCAGTGCCATGAATGACTCTTGTGGATCATTTTTGTACTTAGGAAATTTTCAACTTCCTGGGGCTCTCATCCACGAGCCTGGTCTATGGTTTGTAATCTGAATCATGGGCCATGAACTTGGCTTCATGAACTGACCCTGGCATTTCTAGCCCAACTTTTCTGCACTTTCTAGGCTCCTAACATGAGGGTCCTAACAATTGAGGTTCCCAAGCCACCCATTTCAAGGATGCTAGTGACCAGAAGGTGGAGAATTTCCTTTGGCACTTGGAGAATTACTTCAAATGTAACAAAGTGAAGAACGATGACATGAAGATCAACACCTTTATGTTGTACCTTTCAAAGAAAAATATGTAGTGGTGGAAGCGGAAGGAGTCAGAGATAAGGAACGGGCTATGCACGATTGATATGTGGGAGCAATATTGAAATGAGTTCAAGAAGGCCTTATTCCCCAACAATGTCATCTATGAGGCAAAGCGCAAGTTCAAGAAACTGAAGCAGATAGTAGATAAGGGATTATGGAAAGGAATTTACTACCCTCATGCTTCAGATTCTCAACCTCACGGATGAAGATATGATGTTCCACTTTATGGATGAGCTGCAAAATTAGGCCAGGGCGGAATTGGAACACCGACGGGTTAGCACCGTTGACGAGGCTATCACACTGGAAGAAGCTTTGACGGACTTTTGACATAACAGGCATGATAGAGATAGAGAAGGTGTCAAGAAGTAGTCATGACAAAGATGGGGGAGATCATGGGCAAAGCAAGGGTTAGCAGCCACATCTCAAGAATCATGATACCTATAAGTCTAATAACAAGAAGTCCAGACGTCAAACCGTTGATGAGAGAAAGGCACAACTCGTGGATAAATGCTACATATGCAGCGGGATGCATGGATATAAAAAATTCCCTAAACTAAAGAACCTTAGTTCCATACTACAAGAATGAAAGGACAAAAATGCATAGGAACCAGGGCAAGGTTCACGCACAACAGAATTAGGAGTAATTGGACTATTTGAAGCTATCACAAAGTAACTGAAGAAGTAGAATGAATATAGTAAGCAGTACATGCACATCATGATCCATGGACGACTTGCTCATGCCATGGTTGACATAGGCGCAAAGGCCAACATCATGACCGAGTCTGCAATGATAAGGTTGGGGATAAGATATATCCCAAGTAATGCTCGCCTTAGGACAATCAATGCACCAATGACTCATATATGTGGTGCTGCTAAAGGAGTAGATATAACATAGGGTAAGTGGCACGGTAAGACCAACTTCACAATTTCTCCACTAGATCTCTTTGATATAATTCTCGAACGACAATTCTTCCAAAGGTGCCATAAAGTGATCGAGCCCTATCTCCAACAACTCTTGGTCATGCAGCGAGATGGGTCTTGTGTGGTTCCTCTAGTCAAAGTACCAAAGGTGGAAGGGCATGCCTAGATATTGGCCTTGAAGCTTGTGACGGAGATCAAGAATGAAAATTAATTGTCATCTTCCACGCCTACTAGAAGGAGAAATCATTGGAGGAGGTTAAGCTAAAACAGGGATAGCCAGCCACAACAATGTTCCTTTTTCATTGGAAGGGACAATCTTTGAGGAAGGCCACAAAGGAACAACATGAAGACCTGCAGCCGTTCAAAGACATAGTCGAATAGCTCCTACAATAGTAGTATGCAAAGGACGTCGAAACATCAGGAGAGGGAGAATGTCATTACCCGCCACTTGACCATTAAGAAGAGGGAAGAATCTAGAGTCAAGGAGAAGAAACTAGAGTCTTGGATAGGTTTTTGGAAGACTCTAGAATATTGTGGAAAGCACTTAAAGCTCCTTAGAACATAATGCACTGTCAAAATACTGCACATTTGATGCTTAAGAACTTAGAATTTTGTGTGTTCTCAAAGTGTTGTTAATAAATTTGATGTGTCTTTATGTTATTTTGTAAGATTACAGGGTTTATGGCACTATTTTTGGGCTAAGTGTGTAGATTTTGCTGAAGTCGAGGTTTCACTCGACCTTTTATGGGTCGTATATCTAGTTTCATACAAAATATCAATGAAGGGTGAATTTCTAAAGTTAAGTCCTTGAACATGAAGATGAGTCGTAGAAGATTATATGAGTTGTAGACTTCGTGTCATGCCTTAGGATCAGAAAGTGGGGAGTTGCTGAAATGTCATCAGACAAAAACCCCTACGGGCCATAAAACTGTATACGGGCCGTAGAAGGGTGTCATAAAAGTCAACCCCGAAAGTGAAGATACAATCCACGAAAGCTCGACTACGGGCAGTAAAATATTATATGACCCGTAGAAGTCCTGCTGAGTCCGTCGACCCAGTTCTCCTAATCCATTTTGTTTTTGTATTTTAAACATTATAAATAGGTTTACAGGTTATTTTTCAAAGGAGAACGTTACAGAACAATAGAGAATAGTAGAGAGCTTAGACAAACACTTGTAAAACTTTATTTTGTTCTTTCAATTCAATCCTGTAATTCTTGGTAAGAATTTGGATTTCGTGCGCTTAATTCTCTTGTGTAAGTGCTCAATTATGTTATTCGAATTCATGATTATTGCATCGATACTAATTATGTTATTCGAATTCATGATTATTGATCATGAGGAGCTAAATCCACAACTAGGGTTGTGGGAACCATGAAGAACTAACAAAATAAAATCAGATAATTCAGAATTCATTAAAAGTGTGCATGCATGTATGAATTAATTCACTTTGGTTTAAATGCTTTTTAACTGTGGCCAACGCTAGAACTCACCTAGTGTTACTGATTGGATCAAGGTAGTAATGAATAGAAAAAGAGATTGATTAACAGGATTTGATTGATATTTCACGTCTAATCAACAAAACTGAGCCAAGGGGAGGTTGTACTGGGACAATAGGTAAGGGTTAGTAATGTCACACTGCGGGGATGGATCAAATCACGTAGTGAAATTTTTCTCTCGCCTGGATCAAAGGGTTTGGTAAACTTAACTTACCATTCTGCATGCTTCACACAGGAAAAGAATTTGATTATCTAGTAATACTTAGTTAGGGAATTGTGGGGAACACAATACTCTAGCTGCTCCTTATACCGATTTAACATTTGTCTTAGTTTAGGATCACTTATTATAGTTGTTACAACCCCCCGCTCTCACTTTGGGGAGATAAGTAGGTTAATCCACCCGAATTGCTTTGAATTCTTCTAAGTCTACCATATTCCCTGTGGGATTAACCCTAACCTCGGTTAGATTATACATCTTGATAAAAACAACTTTAGCCTCAAAAAGGAGGTGTAGCTTAGGTGACATCAAGAATTTGGAGCCGTTGTCGGGGAATACGGCTAGACTTGTTTAATTTGAGTAGTTCGGCAATTATTCCTTATTTCCCTCATCTTACATTTTAGCTGTTTTTATTTTATTTTAGGGAACAGGTGTAGTGCATGCCCAACACGCGAAGTTGAGGCATTCCTTCACTCCATTTGACCCAAAGACCCAAAGAAGACTAAGAAGGATTGCCCAAGATAATGCAAACAACGCAATGAATGTAGCTCTGAATCAGAACCAGAATGAGAATGAGAATAACGACAACCCACCTCCTCTTGAGGACATTGATCCACAGCCACAGGACTTCAATGACAAAGCTTATAAGTGGAATCAATATTGGTTGATCCTATGGCTATGGATATGACTAGAGCCATTGTGCTACCGCTACTACCAGATGACATAAAGTTTGTAGTCTCGAGTGGGTTGCTTTAGATGCTGCAGAACCGTGGGTTGCTCGTGGGCCTACCATTAGAGGATTCGCATAGTTATCTACACACCGTTGTGTTTGTCTGTAAGAGTGTAATGGGAGCACAGAATCTGTCTATGGATGTTGTGGGGCTTCACATCTTCCTATTATCTCTGATAGGCAATGCAGCTCTATGGATATCCGAGCTCCCACAAAGTCCGATCACCAGTTGGGCTGAGTTGTAGAAGGCCTTTTCGGAGATTTTCTTCCAAAGATCGAAGAAGCTCAAGTTGAAAAATCAAATCAACAACTTTGAGAAACTTCCTGGTGATTCGATTAGTACGACATGGGAGTGGTTCACAAAGTGTTTGAGAAGTGTCCCTAACCACAAAATTGTTGATGTTACCTTGGTGGAGATCTTCTACCGTGCCCTGGATGAGAATAGCCAAGCATGTGCTGACACTATCATAGGGGACTTGTGTTTAGATCAACCATTTGCAAGGGTTGCTATGAAGCTAGAAAAAGTGGTCAAGACAAATCGTGCATGGGGACCAAGAGACAGATCATCTACGAAGAGCTTGTATGTTGTCAGTATTATTTCGAAGCAAGCTAAAATAAATGAGAAGATAATGCAAGAGCTTGCTTAGATTAATACTAATATGGAGGTGATGATGAAGCAGAATTAGGAACGAGTTAATGTAGTCGTTCATCAGCCCCCGCGAGCACACATGTTCGAAGAGCCTTACTATGAGGAGGGCACTTCTTTTATTGTTGATCAGACGGGGGATTTTCGAACCAACGCCCAAGGGTCCAATCAGGACTATTGGCGCCAAGGTTAGAACTATAACAAAGATGGCGCTTTTAGAGACAACCGTAGAGGTTACTATGACAGAGATGTTGATTGGGGTCGCAGAGATGGATAGACAAATGGTGCTTATGTGCTACCATATAATCATGATACCGGTGCCAGTAGTTCCAGAGTTGAGGAGATATTTGACCGACTATTGAATAAGGCCGACACTGGATGAGACCATGAAGGGGATGAAGTCTGACATCTCCGGCATAAATCAAAAAATCGAGTCTCGTTCTATTTTCTATTAGACAACTGGAGCAACAGTTTGTTCAAGTGTCAACTCAACTCAACCAGCATCAGAGAGGTACATTGCCTAGCAGCACAATTTAGAACCCAAAGAATGAAGGGCAGTGTATGGCGGTCACTACTTGTGGTGGTAAAAGTACCATTGATCCACCCATGTCAGTAGATGATGATCAGGTTCAAGAAGAGACTATTGAGGTCAAAGAAGCTGATATCGGAGATGATCGTGCCAAGGATGGGGTGAGTGATGTTGTAGTGGTGCCACAGAAGCTGAAGCCCATTCTTAGACCTCTTCCTCCCTTCCCTGAAAGAATCAAAAAGAAGGAAGAGGAGTGTAAGTTCAAGCATTTTCTCTCCATGCTGAAACAACTCTCCATCAACATCCCTCATTGAGGTATTGGAGAAGATTCTAGGGTATGCGAAGCTTATGAAGGACTTGGTTACAAAGAAGCACACTGTGAGTCAAGAGCTCTCCCAAGAGCTTCAACATTGTAGTGCAATTACTATAAAGTCCTTAGTGCAAAAGTGAGAAATAACAAGCACTATTAGAGATGTGGTGTTCACAAGGGCATTATGTGATCTCAATGCCAGCATAAATCTGATTCACCTTGCGATTTTCAAGAAGTTAGGATTGGCAGCCCCTACTCCAACGAGCATGTGGTTGTTGATAGCTGACCGTACGATGAATATGCATGTGGGGATACTTTATGACGTACTCATCAAAGTTGAGAAATTCATATTTTCTGCAAATTTTGTGATCCTAGATTGTGAAGTCGACTTCAAAGTCCCAATCATCTTAGGAAGGCCCTTCCTAGCTACTGGTCGAGCACTAGTGGATATAAAGGCTGGCGAACTCAGATTAAGATTGAATGAAGAAGAAGTTGTCTTCAACATTTGTTAGTCAATGAAGAGGCCAGACGACCTAAAGAAGGATATTTGGGCACTTGGTGAAGTCTGAGTAACCAAGTTGTTCAAGTTGTGCCATGACAATAAATCAGGTACTACTTGGGAGGCAACCCAAGATATTTGATGTAATAGTTGTAATTTTGTTTTTTTAGCTTTTTAACTTGTAGATAGTTTAATTTTTTTTTTTTTGTTTTGGTTGTAACTTGTGGACATTGGACTAGTTGCATATAGGATAACAGTGTGTTATGTGAAGTATGTGCAGGTACATGATTGAGTCAGCCATCTCTAGCCGAAAAGGCATCAAGAAGTGTTTATATGACTGGTTCTACGGGTCGTATGTAAAATTACGACCCATATACTGTCTCGTAGAACACATCCAGTGAGCAAAACATCGTGCACTACAGTCTACGAGCCAACTTTACGGCCCGTAGATAAAACTACGGGTTGTGAATGGGGCCCATGGACCTCAAGTAAGTTCTTCTATTTATTGGATAATTAGTGGAGGTTTCTACGACCAACTCTACAAGTCCTACCTAATTTTATGACTCTAGAGTGGTTCGTGAAATCAATCCCCAAAATTAGGGTTTGAGCATTCCACGAGACCATGATTTACGAGCCGTAAAATCCTCTACGGTCTATAATTGAGGTTTTGTAAAACTTGGGCCCATCAATTTTGGACAAACTCGGTCAACCTATAAATAGAGGGAACAAATTATTTTCACCCTTTCTTCCCCAAAATTATGAAAATACACCCTACAAACCCTTCCCTTGTTCCTCCGACCACTGAAGGCCGACCATACCCCTTTTTCTGGCCAACTTTCTGGCAGCTTTCCAGCAACCCTAGGGTTCCACCTCCTTCAACATCTTGGTCACTAAACTCGATAAGTTCCCGGCCCTAAAAATCCTTTTATATACCGAATTTGTTGTGATTAAGTTGAAATTACATGTTGGGTATGGTAAGCTGATGAATATGAATATGAACCCGTGTGTGTCATTGTTTGTGCTTAAAATCAAATCACGAATAATATGTGCCAATGTTTGAATGTGTGTAAAAAGCCAGAAAATTGTGTGTATGGCCTTGTCTATGTGCTTGAATAATGTATATACCAATTATGTCATTTCATGTCGCTTGAATTGAATTAACTATATGCATGAAAATTCGATGTGTGATGAAATGTGTGTGTAATTGGATGCTAATTCATTCAAATGGGGTCAATTGGCTTGTGAAAATGTGCAAAATGATATTCGATGGGGTTTTCTAAAAAGAATTGCACGTGGGGTGTTGGATGTTCGATTTGAACCATGGGGGGGGGTGTGCGTGTGTTGCTTTGATGCTAAAATAGTTATTAAAATTGTCATTTGGGATCCATGTTGATAGACTTGGAAACTCAAGTATCTGGGGTTTTTACTCTACGAGGGTCTTCTACGGCCTATAGAAATTTCCACGAATCGTAGTTGCCCCTTGTATGAAAATCTAAAAACTTAATGTTTCTGAGAACCTATCAAATGAGACCTTGTACGAGCCATTGAATATTCTATGACTCATAGACAGGCCTCATAGATCCTTGTTTGTAAAATTTTTTACCACTGGAACACTTCTACGGCTCAGTATACGACTCGTAGAAGAATCTATGAGTCGTACCTGGTCTCATACACATCATTCCAGTAAACAAACTTTTACTATGACCCATAGAAGATCCTTCGTAGTCCCTTCTGTGACCATGTCTAAACTGATTTTGCTTTTTGGTTTCTTGACTTGTGGGGCTAAACATGTTTGCTAAATGTCTATGTTTCAGGTACTATGGCCCCAAAGCCACGACGTGATGAGATTTGAGCCATGGAAAGGAGGCTCAAGAATGATACCTCGGAGGATTAGGGCGCCTTCGAGACTAGTAGATCACTTGAGAAGCTCAGTGTCCGGCAATCCCATCTACATGGCTCCATCTAGAGAGGAGTCAGAGTCAGAGTCCAGCAACGAGTCAGAGACGGAGTCCTCTGCCGTACCACTTCAGGCATCACCTTCACCTTTGGACGCTTTATCTAGTCGGTGGTGTGTTGAGGGCATGTGGGATATCTATGTGTTGAGGGCATGTGGGATATCTACATAGAGGGCATACAACAGAATAAGCGGGGCAAACCAGCCCGCTCTATTTTTTAGGAGCCCCAGATCATCTCTTTTGAACTAGACAGTGTTGCCAGTCTTCAGGACACGAGCTCTAGTGGCTAAGCAGAACACCGGGGAAGTACTCCCTGGCCATGGTTCAAGAGCTCTACACCTCCTATGCTACTATAGTACTTAGCACTCTTCCCTAAGGAAAGAAGCCCCTTGCTCAACCAGACTGACACACACTAGAGTAAGAGGCCTGCAAGTGGATATCTCTAAGACAACTATCCGTCGTATGTTATTCGAGTCCGAGTTCCCAACCCCCAGATCGACAGCAGAGTATGATCGCAAGTTAGGGCAGACTAGGGATAAGGCCTTGATGAGAGACCAGAGTCGCAGAGCTTGATTGATGAGATGGGTTGCAGCACAGATAGAAGAGCGGGGCTTAAACTCTACATGGATAGCCACTTCAGCTAAGCTTATAATGAAGGCCTCACACAGCTTTCCTGCCAAATTTGGGTGGGCTGTTGTGAGATCACGAATTCGGATGACTCTTGCACATAATACCTTGACACCATACCATGATATTCCGGTTGCCAGCATCTTGGCTGGCTATGAGATTAATTGGGCCAGCCTCATAGCAGAGCAAATTCACAAAACGGCCTTGAAGAGTTCAACCTCCATCCTCTTTCCTTGTTTGATCTATTAACTCTGTATAGAGTCGGAGGTGGAGAGTCTACATCATCTGAACACATTGATTGAGGTACAGAGTACTCTAGATTCCAGCCTGATCAAGGCTGAGGATAATCCAGTGGCACTACAACTAGCACCGTGCCAGCCAACTCAGATGCTTGAGATGTTCGCGATGGAGCCACCTTCTGAGAATCCATCCACCATCACAGTTCCTGTTACTACCGAGGAGAGGCCCCAATAGATTAAGACTAATGTGGAGAGGGGGCCTAGTACTACTACTCCTGCCCTGCAAGCCATCCCTACACAGCAGCACCCGCTGACAGGTTCTATGTGTCAATAGCATCTATTCAGGCCATGGTGCAGCAACTGGCCCACAGTGACTCCCAATTGACTCAGTTACTTCAGTAGATCCGGCCCTAGGTCCGCCAGGCTATTATAGAGTCCAAGGGACGCATACAACCATTCACGATTGCTACTATCCAAGACCAACTTACAACCGTGGATGCTTGCATATATGTTTTTGAGCCGCGAGTCCAGCAAAGCCTAAGCAAAACACGGCCAGCAAATATGATGGCCCTTCAGACGGAGATCCAGCAGTTACGGGCCAACACGACAGTAGCTTTGGCCACCACCGGTGGCATTTCCACAGATTGCGCCTCCGGTGCTAGTGGTGGACTTATTTGCTATTGAGGAACCTTCATAGCCTTCCCGCGGGAAGAGGCCCCGAACTGATGATGATCCAGATGCAGTGAGGTTTCATGCGGGGTTGATAGAGGAGTAGGAGCTAGAGTTGGCCGTGATGTGATCGAGACAGGATGAGAAGAAGAGGCAGGCTCGAGAGCTAGAGAGAGTGAGGGGTATCGGCCCCTCCATACATGCTTCTACTACTGAAGAGGCCACCAGGCAGGTTGAGGGTGGCTAGCCTCAGCCAGAGACCGGCGCTTAGGCGCCCAGATATGTTTTTTTTTTACACCCCTGTGCTATATTTTCCATTTTCGTGCATTGAGGACAACATACTCTTTTTCGATGGGGTAAGGATAGTTATAGGCCTCAAAGAAGGCTGAGTAACCTTGGCCTATAACTATCCCAAATTTTGAATCCTAGGGATTTTCTTGCCTGTGTTCTTTTTCCCATGGATATTTAATTTCTTTTAAACTGACATGTTTAGGATGTGCAGGTAGTATTGCTAGCATATAATACTAATATATATGGCATATGTTTGTTTTTATATTTTTGTGTAAAAATGATACCCACTGAATTTGTTAGTCAGTCTTGATAGCAACCATGCATGTTTAATTGATGACAGTGAGTATTCCAATAGTGAGGATGAATTGAGATGAAAAACATGATTGGAGAGTCTCTTTGTTGATAATGTAATTAGTGTCATGTGTGTGAGAGCCTTCTTTGGTAAATTCATATACTGTGATTCAATTCAGAACTTGTTATGTTACTTTGACTTAGATTGTCAGTTAGTTGGTTAGGAAAGGATCTTAGGCCATTGATCATTATAGTCCGCTTAGCCTAAAATGACCAACCAACTATGTGAAATATCCCTTGATTCTAATTTTTGAGCTTTGTTAGATGTAAAAACTTGAAATTTGCCCTGGTCCTTCCTTGAATATTGTGCACCTTGACTAAGGCAAAAAGTTTAAGTTGAGGATGGCTACCAAAAGTGGCCCTGGTTTCTAGGGTCGATATTGTGCACCTCGATTCAGGCCAAAATCCTAAGTTGAGGGTGGTTGGTGTAAGGGTAAACATAAAGGGGGGGGGGGGGGGGGAGAGAACTAGTGATGCATGAAAAAGGAGATAAAATGTGTTCTGGGTGCAAAAATATAAGTGATGCCTAATCAATGAGCTAAAAAGAAAAATGATGTGAAAACAAAAGGTAGAAAGTTGAAATAGGAGAACCAGAGAATAAAGTGAAAAATAACAGTGTTGGTAGGGCAAGAGTGTAGAAAAAAGCGGTGTCAAGGAGGGTCTTTAGTCACTATGTTCCCAAAACATCATGCCAAAGTCCACTGAGCCTACATTACAAGCCAACAAAGTCCTAAAGTGATCTTAGTCCAAGTAGTCAAAGGTCATAGTCTTGAGTATAGGGGCAAGCATATGGCATTGAGCATGGTATTTGTATGTCTTTTAAGAGAGTGAGTGATTTTGCATAGTCCCAATCATTGAATCTGAAAGGATTATCATGAAAGGGATATGGGACTTCTTTCTGTGAGGGCAATTGCATTGCATTGTTGACATTAACTCAGTGATTGTTGCTTGTTGATAATATCCTTGTCATAGTTGCACTGTCACATATATTGATTTGTATTGGGTTGCTTGATGGCTATCTGATGTGTTTTTAAAGTGGTGTGGGTATTTGTGCTTCATTTTGATATGATGTATGCCATTAGATTGAGGTTTGTGTGTTATTGTACTGCTTATATAGATTAGGTCCATCGCTTGAGGACAAGCAATAATTTAAAGTTGAGGGTGTTGATGTGTTGTCAAAATACAGCACATTTGATGTTTTAAAACTTGGAATTTTGTGTATTCTCAAAGCGATGTTAGTAGATTTGATGTGTTTTTATGTTTGTTTTGCAGGATTAGGGTTGACATTATTTTTGGGCTAAGTGTGCATATTTGCTGAAGTTGAGGTTTCACGAGACCTTTTATGGCCCAGAGAGAATTCTACAGGCCATAGATCTGGTTTCGTATTCCAGTGAAGGGTAATTTTCTAAGTTAAGTCTACGAACATGCAGATAAGTCCTAGAAGATTATATGAGTCGTAGACTTAGTGTCATGCTCTGAGGATCAAAAAGTGGGGAGGTGCTGAAAAGTCATCAAATGAAACCCCCTACGGGCCGTAAAACTATATACAGGTCGTAAAAGGGTGTCATAGAAGTCAACCCTAGAAGTGAAGATACAATTCACAAAAGCTCGACTACGGGCAGTAAAATATTATATATCCCGTAGAAGCCTCGGTAGAGTTTGCCAACCCAATTCTCCTAATCCGTTTTGGTTTTGTATTTTGAACATTAATAAATGGCTTTTTAGGTTATATTTCAAAGGAGAACATTACAGAAAAATAGAGAATAGTAGAGATCTTGAGAGGAACACTTGTAAAACTTTATTTTGTGCTTTCAATTCAATATTGTGATTCTTGGTGAAGAGTTTGGATTTCGTGTGCTTAATTCTCTTGTGTAAGTGCTCAATTATGTTATTCAAATTCATGATTCTTGCATTTTGGATTTCGTGTGCTTAATTCTCTTGTGTAAGTGCTCAATTAAGTTATTCAAATTCATGATTCTTGCATCTACACTAATCATGAGGAGTTAAATTCACAACCAGGGTTGGGGAACCATGAAGAACTAACAAAGTAAAATCTGATAATTCGTAATTCTTAAAAAGTGTGCATGCATGTATCAATTAATTCTCTTTGGTTTGAATGCTTTTTAACGGTGGCCATCGTTAGAACTCCCCTGGTGTTACAGACTAAATCAAGGTAGTAATGAATAGAAAAAGAGATTAATTAACCTAATTCGATTGATGTATCTTGTCTAATCAACCAAACTGGGTCAAGGGGAAGTTGTACTGGAACAATAAGTAAGGGTTAGTAATGTCACACTTCATGAATGGATCATATCACGTAGTGAAATTTGCCTCTCGCTTGGATCAAATGGTTTGGTAAACTTAACTTACCAAATTGCATGCTACACACTGAAAAATAATTTGATTATCTGGTAATACTGAGTTAGGGAATCATGAGGAGCACAATACCCTAGTTACTCTTCATACTGATTTAACACTTGCCTTAATTTAGATTTACTTTTTATAGTTTTTACAAATCCACCCCCCCCCCCCGGGGAGATAAGTAGGTTAATCCACCCGAATTGCTTTAAATTCCTCTAAGTCTACCATATTCCCTGTGGGATCGACCCTAACCTAATCTGGGATTGACCCTAACCTCATTTAGGTTATATATCTTGACAACGACCGTTTTAGCCTCAAAAAGGAGATATAGCTTGGGTGACATCAAAAGATTCTAGAATAATGTAGTCAAGACTTAGAAAAATCAACACTTGTTGAGTATTCTAGAAATAGGTACTTATGGGTAAATATTGAGGGACTTGTTGAGTAAATTTTATTTGCACTTTAGCCCTTAGGGAGTAGTATAAATAGAGGGGTCATTCATTCGTAATCATCAACCAAGAAAATTGTAGCGATCTTCCGAATAATATATAAGTCTTCTTCAAAAGCTCTCGTTTTTTCAACCAAGCGTTCCCCTAGCGATCTTAGTTGAAAAGGCTTACTTGAGCACAACATCATGAAAAAGTCGTGAGTAAATTGTTAAGTGCTGCACGAAATTCTTACTCAAAGTCTAAGTCTGTGACACAGTTCCATTACGAGCTCGTCTTGCATGTTCGTAAAAAGAACTTCAAAGGCTATGATTTTTGGGTCAAACAATCCACGAGCTCAAACTATGATCCATAATTCCTTGTACGGATCATAGAACACCTCTCGTACAAGGCTCCAACACTTGATCAAAAATTTGATCTCCACTGACCAAACCACGAAACCATCCTTTTACGGCCCATCAATAGGACCATGACTCGTAAAGAGGTCTCGTCCCGTCGAACCCCAAATAACCCCTCTCTAAATTCCATCCATGACCCGTAGATCAAATTACAGACCGTAAATGGAACTTCGTACATCACCCCAAAGTTTCAAAATAATTCCAAGCGTCAAAGTCATTTATGAGACCTTGTCTACAACTCGTAAAATCATCTATGAGTCATAGATTGGGCTCATAGTCCCAGCACGAAAACCCATATCTACACTTTTCTCCCATATTTTAACTTTCTAATGTGAAGGGTAATACAAACTCCTAGCTTATTTATCATTTTGATCCCAAAGAAGAGATATTGTAACACCGCCTAAAATATCTAAACATAGGAAGTCCAAGAATATTATCTGATTAATCTACGGCCTGTAGATCATTCTAAGAGTCGTAGAATGATTTTTTAGGACATGCTTCACATTATCAAGCCAAGGCCCAATCTACGAGCTGTAGAACTTTCTGCGAACCGCAAACTATGTCTCATAGTTCCAGCCTTGAGATCCAGTTCAGTATCTCTTTTATGAAGGAACAGGATGGACTGAAGAACTTTGTATGATTTGTAAATAGACGGTCGTAAATTCCCAGCCTTGTCCCGTGCTCAATTTATGAAAAGCAAATCTACAACCCATAATAGAGACTATGATCCATAGTATTGGTTTTGTGGTTACGTGGTCTAAAATACATAATTGTAGTACATTTTCCACGAACATGCAGGACGAGCCTGTGAAAGGAGCTATGATTCACAGAAGCTTGGTCGTAGATCTGTAACCTTGAAACCCTAGATCCCACGAGAGGAAGTCGAGTTGTAGATTCAACCACAACCCGTAGACAAGATTTGTGGTTCCTTCGATAGTTCTAATGAAGGGTAATTTTATATTTTTGTCCTTTTCTAATCAAACTCTTGATGTTTAGGACAAAAATACAATATCCAACGGTACCCAATAACCTCATTAACACTTAGGATACTTTGAGAGCAAGTCAATGAGGAGAAAAACAAAGGTTTAAGAGCATTCCCTGTGTTCCTCAAGTTTCGAATAAAGTTTCAATCTTTATGTAAGACTATTCATAATGTTGAATTAAGTTCGTCTAATCACCCAACATTCAAATTTCATCTTGATGAAGTATTGAGCTGAGTTTAATCCTAAATCTTGAATTTCGAGTGCGGAAATTTTTCTTCTGTTGAGTTTTTTATATTTATTCGTTGAAGTTATCATTGTTCTATCTATTAAATTGTTGGAATTGATGTTTGTGGCTACTTTCCCATGAGTCCTAATTAAGTTGATGATCATAATTTCACTATGCATTATTTTGAGTCGATATTTATGATTTTCATGCATTATTTTGAGTTGAAATTAACGATTGTCATGTATTAATCAAAGCATAATTTTTAAACAGAGCCTTGAATATTTTAAGAAGCTTTAAAAGAGTTGAGTATTGAGTCTAAATGAGTCTGAGCACTGAAATTAAAAGAGCATGAATTTTGAGCATATTGATGATTTGAGAAACAACTTTTGATGATTTGAGAAACGAGTTTTGATGAAATTGAGTTTAACAAATTTCCAATGAGATTAGATGAGATGATTTGAGTATTTTGCTTGATTGAGCATATGAGAATATTTTTGAAATAGTATTGAGTACCGATTCAGGTAAGTATATAGGTAACACATATCCTTTAATCTATATAACCAGCGTAGGATAGAGGCCTAGCTTATTTCATCCCAAAAGAAGACTTTTATTACCGAATCCATTTGGGGTGATCGTCCATTACCGTGACAAGTATTGGATGGTGATGGCAGAGAGCTCATTATACCTTCACTAGTTCGGGTGATGGATACCAATTAGAAAAGCTCCCTAATGAGTAAAGATACTTTATTTCATTGAGTTGCACATATTCATATATGATTGTTGAGCATTATTTTACTTTTGAAACTTGGATATCATATCAAGTTGAGTTGGATTTTATATTTGTCACAGAGTATTCTTGAGTATTGTTCCTACTCAGCTATTACTGTACATTCTATATACTGACATCATCATTTTAGGATATAAATATAAGTGCTAGAGTTTTGCTAGTGGTGAGGACTCCTAACATTCAGGGGAGTCCTTTTATTTCAATTTATTTGTTCCATTATTTGAAATAGTCTTGAAATTATCTTAACACCTTCTTATTAATTGATAGAGACTTCATAGACTGAGACAGAAATGTTATACTTGAGTCTATTTTTGTGAAAAATTATTCTTGATGATATAGAGTTATGAGTTGAGTTATATTTTAGAAGCTATTCTTTCTATTGATTGTGATGATTAAGAGCCCACTCAAGTAATTCTTTCAAGTTCATAAAGTCTTCTGCTGATTGAATAAATAAATTGAGCCAAGTAATTCACTTAAGGACCAACGATGGTTTAAATACCGATCACGCCTACGATACCATGGTGTGACAAGTTAAATAACAAATCCAACAGAATTGCAACCATGCAACTATTAATTGACCGCTATAACATAATTCACTAGCTTATCCAACTAACTAATTGAATTCATTCAAGCCTCTTCCATCTCTCAAATTAGTGTAACTCGATTTTCCATAGATCTACCCAAAAAGAAATTGGATGTTTTGGTTAGTCTTGAAATTGAGACCTAAACAGACTTTTGAATTTGTAAGTAGGAATTGAATGAAACAAAAAAAAATTAAAGAAAAGGGCACAAAAGGCATGAATCAGGTACAAGTTTTCAAAGATTGGCACCCGTTAGATTTGATTTTCAACAGTGACAATTGATGTAACGTAGAAATCTATTTTGTTGATATTTTTATCTTTTTTTTCCCCCAAAGGAAATAGCCTTCGACAAATGATTCTTAAACCCCCTAAAACAAAGGCAACAAATGAGTCATGGCACCAAAGTTGACCAGCAGGTAGTATAATCTGTATGCAATCAACTCTGAAGAGCAATATTCCCTTTGTGTTGAATGAGATGGGAGGGGTCTATCAACTGCACCAAGATTGCGTGTTAACGAGCATGAATATCCCATATAAGTACCGGCCCCGATAAATAAATGTCTTTCTACTGTTTCTACACTTTTAATGATTGAAGACAAGTTAGGTAACAACGATATGAAAAACTACTTATTTTTCCTTGTCCAGAAATATTATCTGAATGACCCTTCTAATTCTCATCAACTCGTAAGTGTTCCCCTGAGACATCTCAATGCTGACAAGTTAATCAAAATTGCTGATACATAATCCTTACCACTAACTTTATGACAGCAAAGTTTGGGTGTTACCTAACCACTTGATTGTATTCACCAACCAAGGTTAAAAGGAAACATGCAACTTAATAGTCCTGCAGAAGAAAAATAACAAAAGGTGCATCTTAGTTCTCCAATACAAAATTACATGACAAATTCAAAATTTGAATGCAGAAATAGCCTGCTGAGACACTTGCTATAATCTGAAACAAACCAAAAGTATCAGCATGTATAACCTTTACAGGTGCTAATTATGTGTTCAGGTCCAATTCCAGATTACAGTACTACTACTATTGCGAACATCAAATCAAGAGACAAATTATCAGGCACAGTAGGAATTACAATAAGGTAAAACTTTTCATAGTATTATCCAACAGTTTACCCTATTTCATATAAATGCTTCAATCATAGTGTGTAACGATGTTGGCAGTCTACTTGGCAATGCTAGAGACTGCAAAACAGTGGTACTAGGATGGAAACTTAGAATGGGATGCAACTCCTTAAGTGCTCATGGGTAAAGGAGGTTCAAATCAGTGTGCTTTTAAGAGTGGAATTTACCACTGTACACACAAGCAAAGCAGTTTGGCTTTGTGTGCTTTTTGGGGAGCATTTGACTAGATCCTCTTTGTAGATAATCATGTTTGCATATTAACATCAGTGACGTTTAAAATCCTCACATTCGCAGAAAATTATGTTCTTTTGTAAGTTGGTCTACTTTTATTTACACCTTATGTATGCATGGTTTCCCATCATAAACGTTACTGATGTTTATCTGCAGATACAACTATAAATAAACACAATCAATTAGTTCTAAAATTAAAATTCAAGAATTTTCGTTTGAGTTGTCCAGCGGAAATAAGTGAAGAGATTCACAATTTCTGCTCCAGAACGATGCCCTTATCCTTAGCTGTATGACCTTTAGCTCCTCATTTGTCACCCTTCCCTTATTCTCAAAATTCCCTTCGATCAATCCTCTCTCCGTGCTCATTTCCATCATCTCCTTCATCATGTCTCCTTTCACTTCCTTCCACCCTTATATAGCCCCTCTTTCCCATCCCACTTCATTTCCTCTATATTTCCTCTCCATTTTTTAAGACTTCAAGTCTAATTCTAATATAAACTAGACCCTGAAGTTTGTTCCCCATCCTCCATCACTATTATTGACACAGTAACCCTTCCCTCTTTCCTTACGAAAAATCTAACATTAGCTACATGCCTACATCAAACAAGTTAAATCAACATCCAAAAAGCCTCACAAGCATCCCCCACTTTTCTGTAGACTGGCCAGAGCTTCTAGTAGGTCTAATATTATAGCTTCTTTGTAGGTCTATTATTTTGTTTCTTTACTTCTAGAAAGGAGTTCCTCTCTCCGTAAACAGATTTTTTCCATTCTACACTTCTTTCTCCAAGCTCATAATGCTACTTTCTATATTGCAACCATTTGCCATATGTTCTGCAGAGCCGAAAATCAACCAATAATAGTGTCTTAGGCCTCTCAGAATTCCATCTCATTATTTTCCAGAGCAACACAAAGTGCATGGTTTTCATCTTCACCTTATTATCTGTCCAAAATAATCATTTACCCATAATCTTCCTATTAAGATGAAGATTATAACCAAACTAATAAATACATAGAGAACAGAGCAATTTCAACGTTGTAGTACTCCAAATGGAGAGATATTTGTAAGTGTACAATTAATCCAAGGAAAACAAAATCACAAAATATCTCAACCTATGATTGCACTATGTATTCTATATGAAGATGTCATTTGATCTCTATGAACATTATATAACACTCCCCCTCTCAAGTTGTAGATAGATATTAATCATGTTCAACTTGTTACAAAAATATTCCACCCTAGTTCCATATAACGTCTTTGTGAATATATCACTCAATTGCTCTCCTATCTTCGCATAGCCAATACAAATCATGTAGTCTTATAACTCCTCACGCACAAAATGACAATCAATTTCAATGTGTTTTGTTCGTTCATGGTACATTGGATTTGAGGCAATGTATAGAACAACCTCATTTTCACACCAAAGTTTTGCCGGAGACAAAGGATTCATACTGACCTCAACTAAAAGGTGATGAATCCGTGGGATTTCACATGCTGATCAAGCCATAGCTCTATACTCAGATTCTACACTACATAGAGATGCAACATTTTGTTTCTTCCTCCTCCAAGATACTAGATTTCCACCAACAAAGATGCAATAACCGGTAGTAGATCTTCTATCAATTCTTGATCCAGTCCAATCAACAACGCAAAACACTCAATACCAGTATGTCTGTGATCCCATAGAGTATGTCAAGGCTAGGAGCTCCTTTTAAGTAGCACAAGATCTGATCCAAGGCTGCCCAATGTTTGACTGTTAGTGCATACATGAATTGACAGATGACACTGACTACATATGCAATATCTGGATGGGTCACTGAGGTTCAATTTCTCAACTAAGCTTTTGTATCTTTTTGGATCATCAAAAGGGTCACCATCATCCTTAATAAAAAGTACATTAGGAACTATTGGTGTGTGACACGGTTTGGCTCCCAATTTTCTAGTTTCTGCAAATAGAACATTACATACTTTCTTTGGGACAAGAAAATCCTCTTTCTTGTGTCTTGCTACTTCGAAGCCCAAGAAGTATTTCAATTGCCCCACGTGATTGGTATGAGACTTGGCATGTAAAACTTCTAAGAGGAGAAATTCCTGCAAAATTATATCATGTAATAACAGTATTGTCAGCATAAACAACAAAAACAGCGATACCAACTGTTGATTGTCCATACAGAACTCAATGATCACACTTGCTCTTCTTCAATCCAAATTCCTGAACTACATTGCTAAATCCAAATCTGGCACGTCGACTTTGCTTTAGACCATGTAGAGATTTTCTCATATGACAAACTTCCCCATACTCCCCCTAGAAACAAACCCAAGTGGTTGCCCCATAAACACTTCTTCCTTGAGATCAGCAGGAATAATTGCATTTTTTATATCCAACTCATGTGAAGGCCAATGTTGAGAAGTAGCCAAAGAAACAAACAGGGAAACAAAGGTGAGCTTGGCCGGGGAGAAGGTGTCGGAATAAACCATCCCCATAAATCTAAAAGCACAGCCTTTAGCCATAAGTTTGGCTTAAGTCTTGCAACAGAGCCATCAAGATTAAGTTGGACTGCAAAGATCCATTCGCAGCCAATTGTTTTCTTTCATTTGGATAAATCTACCAAATCCCAAGTATGATTTTCATCTAAAGCATGTCTTAAGAACTAGTCATGCCATCCTTCATTGTTTTGGGGATAGAGATGGAGTCTAAAGAGGCAATCAAACAACTATATGCAGCTGATAAGTGGTAGAAGAGACAAAATTAGTAATGCAATATGTGGATTTGCACTAATGTGTACCTTTCTAAGGAGCAATAGAAAGGTCAAGAGTTTTTGGAGAATCAAGTGGTGAAGGAATTGTATCATCGGTTTTCCCCCTCCACAAGTACACTTGAACAATTGAGGGTTTTGTTGGCACAAATGGAATAGCTATTGAAGGGACAACAGCAGATTGGTGCTCAAAACTACTAATAAGAAATGGAAGAACAACATCATCTGATCCTTTTGTCACAATACAAATGACCTGATAGACCAATCATTCATCTTCCTTTTGTTGAATTGAAGAAATGGGAGGTGCATGAAAGAATGGTGGTCCATGAAAATACCACATCAGTTGTTGCCATATATTTCTAAGTTCAGTAGAATAACACCCATACACTAACTAAAGGCGAAAATATCCCAAGAAAACGCACTTCAATACATTTGGATCCAACTTGGTAATAGGTAGTTGAACATCTCCAACATAACATGTGCTCCAAATACCCCATGTTCCATCAAAAATAGTGACTTATTTGGAAAAAGAACATTGTTAGGCACATTACCTACAAGCACATTCGATGACACAATTGATTTAACAAGCAGTAGAGATCACATAGCCCAAAATCGTTTACGAACCTTCATTTGGAAGAGAAGTGCCCGGGCTCTTAAGTAGATGCCTATTATTCCTCTTAATAATTCCATTTTGAGGGGGTATTTCTTTAGTTGTTCCATCACTTCAACAAATCATATTTCTCTCGACTAATTTAACCCTAAAATACTTTACGCTTCTCCAAACAACTTTTCATGTGGTCGAATTGTCCTCATACTGTCACTAAAAGCAAACCCACAGCATGAATAAAATAGAGAGGAAATCAACCCTCAGGGGTTGGCCTGGTGGAACCCTCAAGGGTTGGCCTGGTGGCAATTGACTTGAGCCTTGGGGTTTGCTCCCTTTCAAAGTCTCAAGTTCGAAACCCACTGGGTGCAAACAATTTCTGAGCGCTATCAGACTGGGTAAAACCTGAATTAACCGTGGTGCACTTGCGGGAAACTCCTTGCCGAGGGCCTGTGCATCCCGGGGATTAGTCAGGGCTCAAAGAACTCGGACACCCAGTGCAAATCAAAAAAATAAAAAAGAGAGGAAATTTGCATGGTCCATCAGAAGTCAGGTCTCATAAATTATCAAAAACAAGAATTTCAGGAATTAAACAAGACTGCTGTATTGGGTTCAGATGAGGAACAAAAAAGTGCAGAGTACCTTGCGTGAAGGGAGTGCACAGATGTGTATTCAAATGCCAACCACATCACTGTATAAACTCCAAAAAAAGCTGTATCGGATAATTGTTCAGCACTCCAACGTTAAACTCATATTACAGTTAGCAACTCCACATGAAAGATCTGTCTTGCCATGTAAGCAAATGGAAGAGTCCAAACACTCAGTCACCATTTTGGGCTGCTGGATTTCTACCTTTACTCAGCTGCTTCAAACAGGAGAGAGACATTTAAAAACAGTAGGTTTTTATTAGCCAGGCCAACTTGTCCAGATGAAAATTTAAAAGATAGGAATTAAGAAAATGATGCCATCTCGTATGAAAAATTGAATGATCCCATTGAGCAGGAAAAAATATCAAAACCCAATGGCAGGTTAGAAGATACAACCTTGTAGAAGTACTTCCTCCGCAGTTTGATGGCAGTCCGTACACACCTCTTGACCCGAATCTTTAACATATTGTCGTTGAATATCTGATACATGTTCAACATATAATTATCAGTAAATACTCACAATGTAAATCCAACAAATTCATAATTTTCATGTGATGTGCACGTGTGTAAACTCCAAAAAAATTCATAATTCATAAGACAGGCAAACACACACACACACACACACACAGAGGGAGAGGGAGGGAGACAGAGAGAGGGGGAAGGAGGGAGAGGGAGAGGAGGTGCCACAAAATAATTCAAGACCAACTTCCACATCAGATAGAACAAAGGTAAAACATGAGGCGGCATCAGAAAAAATAGCCAAAATGACAGAAAAATCAATGACCGCCTTTGAAGAAGATAATAACATCAAGTACATGAAGTGAGGTGAAGTTCTCCAAAGTCCATCAGCAAGTTAACATGGTAAATTGATATATCAATGGTAGGACAAACACCCTTTAAAATATAACAAGCATGATAAACATAAAATTAATCTGGCATCTTTAAAATTTATTTTTAACCCTTCAGCAGCAAAATAGAGACACATTAAGTTCCTGTTGGCAACACTTGGACCTAAATATACAAAGAATAATTTTAGGGAAGTAATGGCTGACCACAAGTTTATAGGTGCATCACAGCATGCTCAAAAGTTACACAACTTAGAAGGAGGTATTCAGCTGTAATGCGAAAACCTCACATTTTAGCATAATAACTAGCTAAAATGTTGGATACACAACCCAGGAAGCAATTAACGATATTAGTAGCTAACAAATAAAATGAAAAACAAACAAAGAAATAAATAAAGAGAGAAAATCTTCACTGCAACAAATGTTGTTGTCTGTAGAAGTATAATCTAGTGATAAGAAGATTTAATAGGAAATAAAGGCAAATTCTTGTGGAGTCCAAAACAAAAAGAAAGAGATTATATAAATAGAAAAATAAGCAACACAACATAGAGTTGATGAACTGATCTTCATGTGAGAAATATTAGAAAAGAATATTATTAAATTGTCGTCTCTACATTATTACATTGAGACCCTATTTATAGATACTATATTAGACTCCTTTACCAGCTAGGATACTATAATACAATTCTTTTCCACGTAGAATTCTATATTATATTGTTATTGCTATTCCTATTCTAAGTACGATTGCAGATATTATTCTTGTTCCTATTCCTATTCTAACACTCCCCCTCAAGTTGGTGAATACAAATCATATGTACCTAACTTGTTACAAATGTAATTAATGACCGATGAAGAGCTTGGTAAGATATCTCAAGTTGATCACTCGGCTTCGCAAAATTAACAATCAATCTCAAAATATTTAGTCTTCTCATGAAATAGTAAAGTGGACGCATAATACCAATCAATCTCCATGTGTTTAATGCTCATGAAATACTGACTTTGATGCATAATGTCGATAAAACACAGAGTAATAAATTCCTAAGTTATAGCGGAGCTTCCCAAAGCAAGCTCAGAAGACTATTTCAGACCATAAAGTGACTTCCAGAATCGATATACAAGGCTATCAAACTCTTTCTGAGCAAAAAAATCAGGTGGTTGCTCCATATAGATTTCTTTCTCGAGATCATCACGGATAAAAGCATTTTTAATGTTCAACTGATTAAAAGGTCAATGAAGAATGACAATATGGATCATCTTAAAATTGCTCCAAGAAAGTCACTTTAAAATTGGTCAGAATTTGCTCATACGTCGAATTATCAGATTTGATGATTGAAAGTGGTGATAAATTGAGAAATAAAATTATATGGATAGGGTCAAAATGATGACACAACCCTATTGAGCTACTGAGAAAGAGAATCATGTGGGCAGGGTCGGAATGATGGCACGACCCTACTAGAAAATCGAAATTATACAGGTAGGATTATATTGACGGCATGACCCTACTGAAAAAGAGAAATTGTATGAATAGGGTCGGAATGATGGCACGACCCAACACAAATAAGAAAGCAATCACCAGAAAAATGGCACCGTGTTACACAAATTGAATATGAAGAAGTAGTCACCGAGAAGATGGCACGATGCTACACAAATCGGATATGACAAAGTAGTCATTTAAAAGATGCGATGCTACACGAATTAGATATAAGAAAATAGTCACCAGAAAGATACACGGTGACCGTTTTTTTTGCTAACATAATCATTGACCAGATGGACGTCATATATGGGTCATAGCGGCCCACCGACAGCGGAAACTCTATGATTTTCTACCAGGACCGTAGAAACTCTAATACCATGTGAGAAATATTCGAAATGAATATTATTGAATTGTTGTCTCTACATTATTACATTGAGACCCTATTTATAGATACTATATTAGACTCATTTTCCAACTAGGATACTATAATACAATCTTTTTCCAAGTAGGACTCTATATACTATTGTTATTCATATTCCTATTCTAAGTAGGATTGTAGATATTGTTCTTGTTCCTTTCCTATTCTAACGCTTCACATTACCTTTCAAAATCAGAATGACACATAAACCAAAGTAATTAACAATGAAAAAGACAGAATCGCACAGTGGAAAGCATCCACTAGACGATCAGTTTACAGCACAGTTGATGTTAAGCTAAATAAACCTGCCTTTATAAGATCATCAATTGAGTGAGTTTGTTTAATGATCTTCTGGTGGTTCATGACAAGAATAGCTGCTACACAAAAAACTGGTAATTCATCAACAGTGCTCCTTGTTGATGAGACCATATTAACAGTGTGCATGCCATTACTTTTGGACCAAAAATTCCTTGTCAGGCCACAAAATGGATGAGCTAAGGAAAGTTTCATCCCATTGTTTACAGAGACAGTACGCTCTCCACTTCCATGTTTAGAGGGAGAGTCATCCTTTGAATCACTATTATTATTCTCAACAATTTCTTCTCCTGATTCTGCCTCAGATGCCTTTGGAACCTGAATGACCAATATTTCAGGACAGTTCTCCTCTAGATGAAAAGCAATTGATTCATCAAAATCTGCAGCCCACATCATCTGCAAAGTCCAAATAAGTTAATCAGATGAATAACAGAAAACACCTAACAATCTTGAAGATAAAGAAAACATGCTTGTGACTAAACAGAATAAAATCTATCCATATTAAATATCAATAATATTGCATGACAATCGTGTTGAAGGGAATCTCAATCATTTGAGATCTCTGAACTTTATTGTCGCTCCTTGATAATTCTTTTCCTTCTCCTTTCTACAAGTGTCCGAAGTGATACTTTTTTACAAGTGTAGAATGGAGGATACCACATCTATGATAAACAGGTGGTGATAAATGGTAGAGAGCTTAAAGGAAGATACAGTCGTATCCCTGAAATGTTGAACAAGCCTTAAAAACTTAGCTGATATATGGCTATTCCCAAAAGATGCTATGAAGCTAAAGAGTAGATGGATCTGAATTTGGGATGTATATTGATAGACACAGCACTGTCCTTTTGAATCATCTCTGTCTATTCTTAGGAAAATAGAAAGAGAAGTAAACCAGAAATCAGAACTCATTAAGAGTCCAAAGTAAACAAATCTATCAAATTAAGAGAACTTCTGTTGCTATAGTACTTTTCCAGCTTAAGGATTTGATGCGTTCTCATTAGGGCATGTCCTTTCGCCTTGCAACTAACATTCCAATTCCTGATAAAAACAGAAACACAAACCTCCCACATACAAAGAACCTCATTAAAAGATAATTCTCGGCGGAACAGCACCAACAGCATCCGGAAGGCGAAGTGAAGGCTTTCAGCACCTATGCTTGACAAATGCGAAAACATTTCTCGATCTGTAAGTTCCAGAATGTGCCATAAAGCTTGCAATTGCTTCATGACACCAGTTGGCCCTTCCATCTGAAAGTTCTCACGCTGAAGAGAAAGAAACACTAAATAAAGTCACAAGCACAAAAAGAAAGGGAATAACAATGATGAACTAAAGACTGAAATAATGCATGAATTGTTGTTCATGTTACAGACCATTCTCCTTAGAAGCATCTCAAAGCACCAGAATGCATCAGCATTATCCTCAAACAGAACAACAAAAGGAGACAAGAGATCACTCATTCCTAGAAAAACCAAGAGAAGAAAATAAAGGAATTGCATTAAGAGCTTTGAATTGATACAGCAAAAAAGAACTTTGTCAGAAGAAAAGGAACGACCTTGGCAATATCCCGTGGCTGGATCAACCCATGCATAAACAGCCAGGATATCTGACATTCTAGCCAAATTTTTTTTATCCTCATAGAATTCAAGATGGCTATCTGTTCTGACTACATCAACAACTAAAATCCAAAAAAGGAAATTCTATTATATCCAGGTAAAAGAAATAAATTTTCTGTAGGAAAGAGGTGATCACTAATGCTGAACTTACCTATCTGATGTAATGTCCAGAGCCATTCCGAAACTCTTTCATCACTAAAACCACCTCTTGGAGGTGTTCTCGCATCCATATTTGGAGTGTCAGGTGCATCAGATATTCTGAGTCTGCTAAAAATCTCTGTTTCACGTTCCTGGAATTTTCCAGACCATGACA
This sequence comes from Solanum rostratum, assembly GCA_029948455.1. NCBI lineage: Eukaryota > Viridiplantae > Streptophyta > Magnoliopsida > Solanales > Solanaceae > Solanum > Solanum rostratum. Next base: position 52,571,256 of record CM057046.1, read on the forward strand.
CTGAATCCAGCCCAGTAGGATGAACCCTCTCAATTTCAGAGTTCAGGGAATGAGACACGTCACATGATGAGGAAACATTTGCTTCTACAACTAGATCTGCATTATTATTTATCCTGAAACTATGCATCTTGTCATCTCCATATTTCAGTTTTCGCCTTGCTAAATTTCTCGTACCATATGACCTATGACCTTTCTTTTTGTTGATGCTCTTTCCAAATAAGTCTGTAACAGTTAAGGCAGGAAAATCGAAATAGTTCTCATTTACAGATGCTGATTGACATGCTCCACCTCCAAGTTCGGTGGATCGGCAGTCATATGAACCCAAAGTAGGCACAGAAAAGAAAGAGTCCAATGCTGCCTCATCTGTGCTTCCCCTTATACTTATAAGGTCACCAGAATCAGTAGAGCTTTCCCTTCGATGCGCATGTTGTGTGTCTATACAATTATTATCAAAATCGCTGTAAACGTATAAATTGTCAGTATTTAAATCAGAAGCTTGACTTCTCTTGACATCAGCTTCTCTTTGGCTGTCATCTTTAGAACTTGTTCTCATGTCCATTACCTTGGATCCAACAACATAAGCAAGGGAACCAGTTCCTATACTGGAATGCATTGCTTGGCACTGCTTTATGAGGTCTCTGTAGCGTTCCCTGAGGAAATATTATAGATATACAGAAATCATATCCCAAAGTTTGGTATTTGGAAAAGCGAAGACATCTCTCTTAGGTCCCTCTTTTTCCTTATGCAGGTGGTACACTTTCTATGACAAATAAACTTACCCCCTCTTCTAAAACACAAAAAAAAAAAAACAATAACAACAACAACAAATCAAGGAATCAGATTTTTTTAAAGAACTAAGAAGTCCCTTGCACAATGGCAACTAAGAAGTCCCTTGCACAATGGCAATGGAGATTGGAGAATAAGCTAAGATATTTTGGTATGTCTGATATAACAAGCATGGTCTGACTCTTCTACAAATCAATGAACGACTTTATTGACATGTCTTGTGAATAAATTACTACAACGGATATGCAAATACTAAAAGTAAGGATAAAACAATTGTGTGGGGATGTGAGGGGTTTCACAAGCAGACAGGTGAGCCATTAAAATGTTGGGATCAAGATACAATAGATTCCCCGAGGAAACAGTAGGATGTGAGTCATTCTCTAAGACACTGAAGATGTTGAAGATATAGTTAAATAAATAAAACAGATTTTTTTTTTTTTGATTTGCACCGGGTGTCCGAGGCTCTTTGAACCCCGACTAATCCCGAGGGTGCACAGGCCCTCGGCAAGGAGTTTCCCGCAAGTGCACCACGGTTAATTCAGGTTTTACATAGTCCGATGACCCACTGTTTGTTTCTAAATTATTCTATTTCTTCCTCTCTCTGTTGCAGTCCATTTTTTATTTGTTAATTCTTTGTCTCTCTGTTTCTTTATTTTATTATTCTATTTCATTGAATTTCTTTTTCTGGGAACAGCAATTTAAATGGAATCATCTGATCAAAGGGGAGAACCAACTTGAACTTATGGGAGTAAAGTTAGTGAGTAAGATAGGTCTTCAATCCAACATGTTTCTTAACAAAGTTACTAATGAAGTGTGTACCATCTCATCAAAAATCTTAAACGGTTAGGAGCATCATTTTTATTAACTTAATTATATTCTCAACATTGCCCCCTCCACGTGCGAGCCTGAAATTTTTTCATGGGCCAAGCACACGGAACTTCATTTTGATAATGGGTGTCAGTTAGATTCTACCCTAGGACCTCTGCATGCTCTAATACTACGTTGAAGTGTGTCATCATCTTATCTTAGAGCTTAAGTTGTTAGAGAGAGTACACTTTTATTTACTTAATTATATTCTCAATAGTTACCAAAGTGCGAATTGACCTATATAAACATCATGGAGGTGGTAATAGCAATGTCATATCCTATCCAAAATACCAGGAACATGTTAAGGAAGACTTAGAAAGGCATGTTGAGAAAAGAATATGAGATAAGACATCAATGAATCATCAAGCATTTGTGGCTAATCTTGATGATGAGGGTATGAAATGGACGAATATGAGGGTCGTGATTTGTCAATACCACTTTCTCTCAGAAATTTTTATTTTTTTTTTTAAAAAAAAAGGAATATTCTCTTCAACTTGTAGATGTACCAGTAGGAAAAAAAGTACTGGTAGGTCCTATAGAAGTTTATTTCACAGGGAATCCGAAGGACGTGGTTAGGCAAGAAAAAAGGTGAACGTCCCATAGAATTGCCAAGAAGACTTTGATGGATCCTGCAGTTGCAACGTTTCCATGATGGATGTACGATGTTGTGCTTCCTTTCAATTGTGTCAATTTTAAGGATATCTTTCAGTTTTTGTTGAGGTTGTAGGTCAACATGGTCCAGAAATGAAGCCTCACACCGAGTTAAAGTTTTGTTTCTCTAAGAAAGAGGTGCAAGGAGATGAACAAAATTGTTGAGGAACCAAAAGTACAATGGAACAAGTTTGGATGTTTCATATGACGGATAAGTGGATAGCAAGAATTAACAACATTGTGTTGATGAATTCTCCAAAAGTTAGAAGAAAATATCAACGAGAGGATAAAGAATTGAAAATTCTTAATGAAGTACAACTGCAACTTTGAGCACACATCAAACGGAACTGTTAACCATGATATGCATCATACAACTCCACAATGCAGTCCTTTAGAACTAAAGACTTGTCTAGGGGGAGATTATTCTCTTAATAGTTTCTTCACTTTCTTTTATATGGTTTTCTCATATGAAGCTCATTAAACAAATCATATTAAGTATTGTGGTCGGCCCTTCCCCGGACCCTGCGCATAGCGGAGCTTTGTGCACCGGGCTTGTCCTTTTTTTGGAGCTATCATCGTTTAAGGTTTACTATTGTTAGTTTCTGCCTGACACCTTGTTATTTCAATCCCAACAAATGATATCAAAGCAAATGGTTCAATAAGGCGAAGACTGGTTCAAAGCAGGTTAAGCTCAAGTTGGAACAAATTTGACGATAATAAAAATTGTCAAAAAAAAAAAGTCTAAAGTACTACATATGGAGACAATTTTCTACGATCATGCTGCTACATCTTTAAAAACAAAAATAATTTTTAAGCCATGCTTACTTTTAACACAGGCCCTAATTTAAATCTCATGCTTACTTTTAACACATGAGCTCCAACTTTCAGCACTTGGGCTCGAATGTTCAATCCATGTGTTCTTTTAATGCAGATGCTCCAATGCTCAACCTATACAGATATGGCATCGTGGCCTAACTCAATCCAAAAAGCTAACTCATTAGTAAAGAATTGCCCAATTTCATATAAACAGACCACCGTTCCATTCTTCAATCAAGACTCTAACCCACTCTAACATCATCTTCAGGTCCACGCCCAACTAGAGTGCGGACTACGAGCCCAATCAGAGATGATCCTGGCTCTGATACCATGTAAAGATATGACACCTTGGCCAACTAGAGTGCGGACTACGAGCCCAATCAGAGATGATCCTGGCTCTCATACCATGTAAAGATATGACACCTTGGCCAAACTCAACTTTAAAAGCTAGCTCATGAGAGAAGGATTGCTCAAGTCCATATACACAGACCACTAGTCCATTTAGTATAGGATATTTACTTACGTATGATAGAACCACTAGTAATTGTAATATACATGTATTTTCGACATAGTGAAATATAAGTTCTTCCATTTCGTATTTTAGTTACATGGTATCATAGTCAGATCTTTGGCTTCGCCAAAATTAGGCTTACTGCCTCAACACCGAACTCAGTCTCAGTCCAAAGTACTTCTCCTCTCCGACATCGCCTGCCATTTCCAGCCTATATATTTGTGGTGCTCTCAGTTAGATATAGTGTGATCATTCCTTTTGCTTCTGTTCTCTGGATCGTTTCTCAAATCTAATCTATAAGTGGTTATTTCTTTTGGAGGTCCTAGTCGTTTCTCTAATCTAATCTGTAAGTGGTAATTTCTTTTGGAGGTTCTACTATTTTTGATTTGGGTGAGTGGAACTTTAGTTGAGGGATGATATTAGTCCTCTATTTGTTTGAAAAGAACCTGATCAAGTACTCTGCTTTATTTGAGAAGATTTGTTCTCCGTTTTGCTTGAACCTATTAGAATAAAGTGTTGGAATTAATTTTTTAGTTTTCATCTTGTGTTTCGGGCTCTTATTTTGTGAAGTTCGGTTATTCTCTTGTATTAGTGGAAGTTCTTGATTGGAAAAAAAAAAGGAACAAATCTCCTTCCATGCTTCAAGCTCCTAGGTTGCCTGGGCATTAATGGTTGATTTTGTGTTAGTTCCCTATTAGAATGAAGTGTTGGAATTAATTTTTTAGTTTTCATCTTGTGTTTCGGGCTCTTATTTTGTGAAGTTTGGTTATTCTCTTGTATTGATGGAAGTTCTTGATTGGAAAAAAAAAAAAGAACAAATCTCTGTCCATGCTTCAAGCTCCAAGGTTGCCTGGACATTAATGGTTGATTTTGTGTTAGTTCCCTCGTCTATTTCAAGTGGTTTACTTGATTGGAGTTTTATTTGTGTCTAGAAAAGACCTGGTTTGGGTAATTTTTAGCTTTGAACAATTCTCAATGAATTTATTTTGACACTGGGAATATATTAGTTGGGAAAATGACTGCTTCAAGTCCATTATCTGATAAAATGGTTTTGGTTTCAGCTAGGAGTTCGCTAAATTCATTCAATATCAAAAATCATTAAAGGATCCACTACTTCAGTTATTGTCTTTACTGAGTCAGATAAAATATGTCTTATCACCTCTTCAAATAAGTTGGTGATTGATTTAGGTGCCACAAATCACATGACATGTAACTCTAATATTTTTATAACGTTATATCACACAAAGCACCCACTCCAGTAAGATAATGGATCAACTTGTAACAATGGCAGATTTGGGACTGTTAAACCAACCTCATTGATTACCCCATTATTTGTATTAAGTCTACTAAAGTTGCCTTTAATTTGATTTTTGTTAGCAAATTTACCAATGACCTTAAACTATTATAATCTCGTTCTTTCCCGATCACCATTTGTTTTGTGATCTTACCACGAATCAGGTTATTGGTAAAGGACATATGTTCTGATGAACTCGACATCCTTGGTGAATGGGAGTCTTGGTCTGTAATACCACACATGTTAAAAGGAAAGAATTTGGATAGGGAATGTAAGTATGGGTCCTGATGCAGTAAGGTATGAACATCATCTATAGCTGGTGGTTGGATTTACAGGTCATAGATAGGCCTCGTGGATGAGTTGGGGCAAAGGGCAAGCCCGGTGCACTAAAGCTCCCGCTATGCGCAGGGTCCGGGGAAGGGCCCGACCACAAGGGTCTATCGTGGATGAGTTGGGGGCTTATTGAAAATTTGAAAGTTGGGGTTTGATGTATGAAGGGTCTTTACAAACCGTAAATGTATCTAGGAGTCGTGGATTGAAGTCATGGTTGAGGTTCAAAGAAGGGTGCGACAAGGTTCAACAGGACAAGAACACTTAGGGGCCGTGGTATGGTTTGACAGGTCGTAAAGTGGGTTTGTGGTTTGAGTCCTAAGGATGTGAAATTTTACCAAGTTGAGGGCATACCGATGAGGGGTATCTACGACTCGTAAAAGGAACTACAGGCTGCAGATTAAGTTCGTAGTTTGGGGGTCCAATTTTCAAGTTTCTGAACCTTCGGGTGTAACCAGGACAAAACTACTACTACAAGTCATACATGGGTCTACAACCCGTAGACCTGTCTCGTGGTATCCCTCCGGCTAGTTTTAATGAAGGGCATTTTTTACTTTTCCTTCAACCCTAAGGCCTAAACTACGTCGTTTTGATTCCTAAACCTACCCTTTTCAACCCAATACTATCCATTTCACTCCCATTCCAAATTATTCTCCTAAAATTTTCTACGTCTCAAGTCTCTGAACTCTCAAGGGTCTCCATTAAAGTCAAGGCTAGGGGTTCAAGCTTCCCTCCTCTAAGTCTGAATTCCTTCCAAAATTCCCATCTAAGGTATGTGGGTTTCATCCATGGGTACCTTCCACCCATGGGCCCAAGTATTTTCAATCTATTACTTTTTATTCAAGCTATGGAATTTCATGGGCTTTTATGATATTACTCTAGATGCATATATTATGATTTATTTGATGTTAGTTAACCCACTTTGTTATGAATTGATATCCAACTTCATGAAATTGATGTTTTACAAGGTATTTCTACATCAAACTTTCTAGGATTTTGAGACACCATGGAGGGTTGCTTTGGTTGCTATTTAAATTGGTGAGTTTTATCGGGCTTTTGCGTAATCTCTTGAATTTGCATGTTTTAAAATTGATATGGTATTTAACCTACCTAGTGTACCCCTATGGTTCAATGACTCATGACTTGAATGACAAAGAGTCTATGTAAATTGAGGATCCTTCCGTCCGACATGAACACAATTGCATCTTCTATGTAATTCTTTAGAGTTAGAGTCTTGTTTAGGGAAAGATTTTTCTCTTGATAGTTTCAATGCTTTCTTTTGATATAGTAGGTTAGTAGGATTAGTCGTGTCTTTATATCTTGTGATGTCATTATCCATCTTATATTTGTTACTTTTATCGTATTTACATACTATCATTAGTTGTGTTCCTTTTCTCTCTTTTTTTTTCCTTTTTTCCATATCTAGTATCTTCTGCTTATGGGGCTTGATTTTTGAGACGAGGGTTTTCCGAAAACAGCCTCTCTATCTCTATGAGGTAGTGGTAAGGTCTGCGTACATTTCACCCTCCCCAGACCTCACATGTGGGGTTCCACTGGGTATGTTGTTGTTGTAGTTTCAATGCTTTCTTTTATATTATTATTTTTCTCATAATTAGGTCCATTGGTCAAATCATATTAAGCATTATGCACTCTTTTAATATACTTTGCTAATTATACAAGCAAAAAGATTGTCATTCCTCAAAATTGAGAATCACAGAGGAGTTGTATAACCATAGTTATGATTGATATGGAAGGAAGAACAAGGGCATTCCGCTAGCATCAATATAAATCACTAAACAACGAGGAAACTATCCTTTGCCCGGACAGCATTATGAGAGTCATCCTAACAGTAGAGAATGTGACAACACAAATTTACATCTCCTGATTGTTTTCATGCAAGAAAGGAAGAAGGAATGCCAATTATTAACAACTTATTTGTCCAATAGCACATAGGCTACATAATTTGAAATATGTGTCAAGTCAAATTGATTATTCATAAACCAGGAGAGAATATAGGCTATGGTGCATGATGTGGAATATGTTTAAAGTCGATTTTTTGGAGCATTTACGATATTCAGAAGACTTGATTCTCTTTCTAGAGAATCATATTTTTTCCAGCAAAATTTCATAATGTTGTGTGGATCTGATTTTTGTATGTATACATAAATAAATAGGCAATTTCATCAAAGTAACTTGTTTATCAATTGCCCTGCATGCTTACATGTTTCAGCATTCCTATATTTATACTACCTAAAGTCAACAACAAAAAAGAAATAGACCAAAAAAGGGGGAAAACAGAAAAGGTGACTCCAACATATACCCAGACTTCTGAGTACAAGATGTTTAACCAAAATGGATAATAAGACTGAAAACATGAAGCTGCCTCATATTGACCAAATTGAGTAGAACATTTTCAATATAATATAGCAGTAACTGGAAAGGAAATACCTTCTAGCAGTCCTCAGCTGCTTTCGGTACTCAGCAGAGCTTCCCAAAGCATAACAGCCCAAGAGAAATTCCCAAACTTCTGGCCTTATGGATGGATCCACACCCTACCATGCAAGAAAAAACTAGTTGTTATAGTGGAAATACACTCATAACTAGAAGTTTCACGCATATTAAAATTATCAAATATTACATACTTCTCTTTTTAACAAATTTAACTCTTTTAAAGCAACCACCTTAAAGAACCTCAAAGCAGTACTTGAGAAAAGTGTGTTTTGCAAGTTAAACTGAATGCCAACGGATGTTGTATTCTCTCAAATTCTTTCATCATCTCACTACTTCTCCAAGTATTCCAAAAGCTGCCCAAGAGGATATTTTCAGCTATGTTTTTCGGGAGGATGGTTATATGGTTTATGTCTCTCTGGTCTAGTATCAACACAGAGTTCAAATAGGCGTTTGGACATGAATAGAGTGATATTTGAAAACAAGTAGAATTTGAAGTTGAAGTTGTAAAATAGTATTTGAAAGTCGAAACTGTGTATCAAACATTTCGCTAGAAAATTGGTTAAAAGTTTTGTGAGTGGAAAAGAAGTTTCACTTGAAGAGCTGGTCAACTTGAAAAAACTCATCCTCAAAAACTAACAAAAAAATCATTCTAATGTATAACTAAACAATGTTTTGACATTATATTTCGGAAAAAAGGGGGAAAAAAGTTCATGTCCAATCTCCTTTCTTCTTTTCTTAAAGGTTTGTCCCTGAATTGCTCATTATTCTCAAGAAAGGGAGATATTTGGATGGAACTTTCACGTCTCAAATTTGTGATGGAACGTTAAACATATATATTGCTGGAGTCAAGATCAATTTGTGTGAACCTCAACTAATCCACCATGCAGTCTGTACAGCGCATAAACATATGTTACCAAGGTAACCAGCCCACCATAACTAGAACAGATGCACACTCAGACCAGATGCTGTAGTTGGGATTCAAATCTGGATCTCTAGGTTGTTACTCCCACGACTCCAACACTAGGTCATCCTCCGGGAGACAACTCAAAATTTTAAAAACAATGTGTTGGATTTAACATCCCTGGTATGTCTCTCCTCCCCAACCTTCAGCCCCAGGATATTTTTTAAGAGATCTTCGCTCAGTGTTTTGAAAGGCGAGCGCCTCTCGCCAAAGGCGACAAGGCGAGGCGAGGCGAGGCAGTGTCGCCTTTTCATACCAAGGCGAGGCGCTCCTTGCAAAGGCGACGAGAGGCGCCAAAAAGGCGAGAGGCAGTGGGGCGAGGCGAGGCGCCTATGGTGTCGCCTTTTCTGTTTTATTTAAAAAAAATGCTTATTTTAAAAATAAAAAAGATCTGTTAGGGTTTATTTGGGAAAAATACTTGCGCGCAAACTATTTTTCTTCTCCAGACGTCTTCCACTTGCGCGACTTCAAGTTCTAGTCGTCTTCTCCAGGACTCCCGGTAACGTTTCTTTCTGAGATTCTTCTTTTCTTCTTTCTTCTTTCTTCTTTCTTCTTTCTTCTTCACTTCTACTTCTCCAGTCTTGCGCGCAGTTTCTTTTTTTTTCTTCCTTCTTCAGTTCTTCTTCTATTCTTCAGTTCTTCTCTTGGAGTTGCTCTGTTTTTCTGCATGTTTTTGTTGGCAACTCTGTTGCAGTCTTTCAGAGACAGAGACAGAGACAGACTCAATTCACTACTTCACTTGGCAATAAGTTGTGCCTAATTTTTTTTAAAAAAAATTAATAATCCTTCTTTATTAATATAATATGTTGTATACTAATTTATATAATATTAATTTGTGCATGAATAGTGTGATTTCAATGGCGACTGATTATAGCAAAAGCAAGGATATTTGGATTGAAATATTTGCTAATATATGTTATTGATATTGAGGGAAACAAGACTTTGTGTTGTTTCTCTGGATGTTTCCATTGCCCCTTTAAAAGACCACAATAGTCCATAGACATAATGCATAAGTAGACACTTAAAGTTGGCCTCAACCGGCAAACAAGCACTCTAATTTGAGTGGTTTGGGCTTGAGACCGCCATGTTGGAGGTCTCAAGTCCTTGTTAGCGAAAGCAAGAGGTTTGCCCTCTAAGTCGAACTCGTCCCGGGCTTGCCTAGTGCAAATTACCTCTCTTGTATGATTTGTGAGCTATTGCATAGGAGATGGGATTTACCCTGTGCGCACCCAAAGGGTAGCGGCTGCGGGTTCCCCTTGTCATAAAAAAAAAAATTTGAGAGTGTGCACCTAGACAACTCAACATGGTATCAACTGGCAATTAAGCACTCAATCTCATCCCCATTGTGTCTTGTGGACACCCGACGCTAATGTGACATAAACTTCAGAGGAGTCAAGATTATCATTTTGTAAGTTGGAGTGTTCAACTGAGTAAAAGAGTTGAGATGTATAGATATGCTTACTCAAAGTTAGAGTGCTTGCTTGCCAGGCCAAGTTTGAGTGTCTATTTATATATTATCCCAGATATACGTTACATGGATTCATTTGTTGCTCCCTCTTTACAACTGACATTGCCACCTCCAGTTTCTCTGGTACCTTAAATGCTTTTGTTTCAATATTATCTACTTTGCAGCAATATTCCATGTGTTGAACTTTTCGGTTGGAATAATTATTCTTTTACTAATTTCTTCCACATCATATTTCTTTTTAAACGAAAAATGAAGCTGCAGCTTGCTACTATTGCATAAATTTGTGGAAAACGTACCTTTTACCAGATGCCAAAAGTGACTTTTTGAGTGGATGAGTATTACATATATTCTAGTTAAGCAGAAACTAGTCATATACACTTCTTCGTTCACCCTCATCAAGAAAATACCAAGCGACCATATGGGATTTATTCAACTTTTTAAGAGGTCAAAGCTCCAAACACAATTACACCATATTATCCATTCTATTTATGCAAGTGGATGAATATCTAGAGCATAGCAAGATGGTTTTCAAAGCTATTAAAACCATGCATCTAGAATGAGTGGTTTATGAAGAATTTGAGGAAGAAAAGGCTTCTTTGTATTCTCGTATGTCTTTACGTCCCATGAGAAGGAATATTTATACAATGAATCATTGAATCCTACAACTAATTAAAGGAAAATGATCAACAATAATAAAAGGAAATGCTCTATTCCTATAATTAGAAATAAAGTATTTTTATTAGAGAGGGTGAAATCATTTTTCGTCTTCAACTTTGCTTTAAAAATCAAACACTCTGTTTCTTGGCATCCTATTTTTATGCTTAGTGTTTCGTGAGTATTGTTACATGTCTGATTATTTAGTTTGCTATACTTCTTAGTTTACTTGACTATTCTTTGACCTGTTTATATAGGTGTAGAAGTTATTTGTTAGGGAGTTTTCCTGATTGTTTGTCTATATAGTTGGATATTCATGTCGTCGGTTGGGGTTAGGGGGAAGGGTAAGGGGTAGGGGTGGTGAGAGGGTCACAGGTTTATGGAAGTTAAGGATAGCGTCGTGGAATATAGGATCACTAACAGGGAAATCCATAGAGCTAGTAAAATGCCTTAAGAGGAAACATATTAATATAGCGTGTGTTCAGGAGACCAGATGGGTAGGTACCAAAGCTCGGGACGTGGATGGGTTTAAGTTGTGGTACTCGGGTTGTTCTAGGGATAGAAATGGTGTAGGCATCTTGGTAGACGAGGACCTTAGGGATTATGTGGTTGAGGTTAGGAGGGTTAATGATAGGATGATGTTCATCAAACTTGTGGTTGGTAGGCACGTGGTGAACGTAGTTAGTGTTTATGCACCCCAAGTAGGCCTAGATGACGAAGTCAAAAGGCTCTTTTGGGAAGACTTGGATGAGGTTGTGCGAGGCATACCGAAGACAGAAAAAATCTTCATTGGGGGCGACTTCAATGGGCATATCGGGGCAAACACTAGTGGGTTTGAAGATGTTCATGGAGGCTTTGGTTTTGGGGATAGGAATGGAGGCGGGACGTCTCTCTTGGATTTTGCTAAAGCCTTTGAGTTAGTTATTGTTAACTCCTGTTTCCCGAAAAGGGAAAACCACTTGATCACCTTCCGTAGTACGGTAGCTAAGACTTGCTTCTCCGGAAGGACGATAGAAGTCGATGTAAGGATTGCAAGGTTATTCCGAGTGAAAACATTTCCACTCAACATAGGTTTCTAGTGATGGATTTGGAGATTAAGAGAGGAAAGAAGAAGAAGGTTATTTATGCCCAACCGAGAATTAGGTGGGGATGCCTAAATCCTGCCCTCTCCCGAGAGATGGAAGAAAAGTTAAGAGACTTAGAGGCTTGGAGTAGTGGCGGAAATGTGAACAATATGTGGGACAATACTGCTGGTTGCATTAGAAAGGTAGCTACTGAGGTATTAGGGGTGTCGAGAGGGGCCTTTGATGGACGGCAGGGTGACTGGTGGTGGAACGAGGAAGTTCAGGCTAAAGTGAAAGATAAAAAAGTTGCTTACACAAAGTGGTTGGAGTGTAGGGATGAAGATGAAAAGCAAACACTGAAGGAGGCTTATAAGACAGCTAAGTCAGAAGCAAAGTTAGCGGTGACGAGTGCTAAGACAGCAGCATTTGAGCGTCTGTATGAGGAGTTAAGTGATAAAGGTGGGGACAAGAGATTGTATAGGCTCGCTAAAGCGAGAGAAAGGAAAGCTCGCGACTTGGACCAAGTGAAGTGCATCAAGGATGAGGAGGGTGAGGTGTTGGTGGATGACACCTCCATTAAATTAAGGTGGCAAACTTACTTTCATAAACTCTTAAATGAAAAAGGAGATAGAAATATTGAGTTGGGTCAGTTGGCACGCTCTGAAAATCATCGTGACTTTGGTTATTGCAGGCGGTTTAGAGTTGAGGAGGTTAGAAGGGCTATTAGTAGGATGAAAAGAGGGAGGGCGATCGGACCAGATGAGATTCCGGTAGATTTTTGGAAGTACATGGTCAAGGATGGCATATAGTGGTTGACTAGACTGTTCAATGCTATTATGAAGACTGCCAAGATGCCTGATGAATGGAGGAGGAGTACGATGGTGCCTTTGTATAAGAACAAAGGGGATATTCAACACTGTAACAATTACAGGGGTATCAAGTTGTTAAGTCACACTATGAAGGTTTGGGAGAGAGTGGTAGAGATGAGGGTGAGAAGAGTAGTGTCTATTTCTGAAAATCAGTTTGGATTCATGCCGGGGAGGTCGACTACTGAAGCAATTCATCTTGTTAGGAGATTAGTAGAAAAATATAGGGAAAGAAAAAAGGACCTTCATATGGTGTTCATCGATCTTGAAAAGGCCTATGACAAAGTTCCAAGGGATGTCTTATGGAGGTGTCTAGAGGTGAAAGGTGTCCCAATGGCATATATCAGGGCGATTAAGGATATGTACGACGGAGCCAAGACTCGGGTAAGAACGGTGGGAGGAGACTCAGATTATTTTCCTGTTGAGATGGGACTCCATCAAGGATCTGTGTTGAGTCCTTTCCCGTTTGCCCTAGTGATGGATGAGCTGACGCGATCCATTCAGGAGGAGGTTCCATGGTGTATGCTATTTGCAGATGACATAGTATTGATTGATGAGACTCGGACTAGAGTTAATGATAGGTTGGAGGCTTGGAGACACGCCTTGGAGTCCAAAGAATTCAAACTGAGCAGGACCAAAACAAAATACATGGAGTGTAAATTCAGTGTTGAGAGGGATGAAGCAGACATTGATTTGAAGCTGGACACTCAACCTATCTCCAAGAGGGAAAACTTTAAATATTTGGGGTCTATTATCCAGAGTAATGGTGATATCGATAATGATGTCACACATCGTATTGGGGCAGCTTGGACTAAATGGAGGCTTGCCTCGGGAGTATTGTGTGACAAGAAGATACCACCTAAACTCAAAGGTAAGTTTTACAGAATGGTAGTTAGACCATCTTTACTGTATGGTGTGGAGTATTGGCCAATAAAGAATGCACATGTTCAGAAGATGCATGTCGCAGAGATGAGGATGTTGAGATGGATGTGTGGTCACACAAGGAGGGATAAGATTAAGAATGAGATCATTCGGGAGGAGCTGGAGGTGGCACCGGTGGTTGATAAGATGAGGGAAGCGAGACTGCGATGGTTTGGACACGTGCAGAGACGGAGTACCGATGCGCCGGTTAGGAGGTGCGAGAGGCTGGTTTTGGGAGATACACGAAGAGGTAGAGGTAGACCGAAGAAGTATTGGGGGGAGGTGATTAGACATGATATGGCGGATCTGGATCTGACCGAGGACATGACCTTAGATAGGAAGAAGTGGAGGTCGCGAATTAGAGTAGTAGGATGATTGGTTGGTAGGGTTAGGTGGATGGGTGATCTAGAGGTTTAGTGAGGTAGCAAGGATGGGAGGGATCGATGTTTATCGATTGTGTGTGATTTACCGTATTTACATATTAACATGTGTTTTTCGAAGATAGTTGCCCTTTTTTTGATCTTTTTAAGTTTTATTTCCCCTTTTTGTTCCCTTCGCAATATCTAGTTATTCTACTTATGGGTTGTTGAGTCGAGGGTTCACGGGAAACAGCCTCTCTACTTCTTACGAGGTAGTGGGAAGGTCTGCGTACATTTCTACCCTCCCCAGACCCCACTTGTGGGATTCAACTGGGTATGTTGTTGTTGTTGTTGTTGTAGTAAATTTTGAACTAATCACCTATGCCATATATATTTTATATTGTATGTAGTATTTAATTTTGAACTAATTACCTACGCCATATATATTTTATATTGTATGTAGTATTTAATTTTTTCAGTGTTATTTGCTATGTTTTCTACGGTGTTTTCTTTAACGTTGTACTTGCATTTACTGCACTCAAGTTGAGGGTCTTGCAAAAACAGTCTCTCTACCTCAACGAGGTAGTGGTAGGGGGAGACTCCACTTGTGGGATTTCAATGAATATATTATTGTTGTAATATTAAATATTTCACATATCTCTTTTAAGTATAGTCTAAGTCAGGCTATGTCTCATTAAAGGGAAAAGGCATAGATTCCCCTATTAACTTGTCTCGAAAAGTCAAATACAGGCTTGAACTGTCATGGTGATCTATTACACACATTTACTACTTAAAAGTGAATGCAATAACACCCTGAGACGTGTAACACCGCTCTCACATTATGCGGTGTATTACACTTGCCACCACATCAGCACTATGTCAGAAATTATAATATTTTATATCCTTTTTGTTTTCTTTTCTTTATTCATTAACTTTTTGTTAGCTATATTTTACAATAATTAATCTCTAATTAATTATTAAAATTCTCTTATAACTTATATTCTCCTTCACTAAACCCCACCCGCTCCATCTCTCATCAAACCAAAAAAAATCATGTCCAGCCACATTCGCCATTGATTCTTTGCTCTTCACCACCACCAAATCACCTTCAATTCTTCTTCTTTTTCTTTGCCACCCACCACCACCAAATATCACCACCGCTTTTTTCAAATGACAAGGGGAACACGCAATCGCTACCCCTTGGATGCGCACACCGTAAACCCTCGCTCCTATACAATCACCACCACTATTATCAATATCGATTTCTTCCTCTTTACCACCTTAGTTCCCCTTCTTCGCCACCCACCACCAACAAACCAACCACTATATTTATTTTTTAAACCCAAATAATCAACTTCACTGGTCACTACCAAAGCTGCCATCACCATTGATTTCTTCAACCACTCTTCTTGCTTTCTTATTGAGTTTTTGGCGAGGTGAGATAACCCTTATTTAGAGTGAAGGAAGAGAGAAATCAGGTATGGTGGAGGTGGTGAAATTAGGTGATAGTATTGTGATTTTTTTAAGGTAATAGTGAAATTAATTTTCTTCATTGATGTTTCAGTTGGTACAGAGAAATCAATGGTGATTTTGGAGATTCTTCTCCACTACAATTTAGCAAAGATGCAAACATATGTAATGAAGAAGGTGAAGAAGTTGACTATTGATTTTTGTATCAACAATGGAGTAAGAATAAAAATAAGATTTATGAAGAAATTAATTTCTTGTTTGTAAGTCTGTCGTTTGATTGCTATTTCTTGGTTTTTTCGTTGCAATATTTCTTGCCCTCTTGTTACATTATTTTGAATATATTTTATTTCTTGTTATATTTCTTACTTGTTACATATTGTGATTGTTTATCATACTCTTTGCATCTTGGTGTTGTGGGTAGTTGCTAAAATTTATAGGATTATTGTTTTTCGTTGTAATCCTCTTGTATTTTATAGGATTATAAATTATAGTTTATTTTTTGCTGTAGTTCCCACGAAATAGTCTCTCTATTTCTATGAGGTAGTGGTAAGGTCTGCGTACATTCTACCCTCCCCAGACCCCACTTGTAGGATTCCACTGGGTATGTTGTTGTTGTTGTTGTTTGTCGTTCTTACTTATCACATATAGTTCTTACTTGTCTGGTGAAGCTTAGTGTTTATTGCTTTTCATTGTGATCCTATTGTTTGTTGCAAATTTGGTAAGTGTCTACTGAAATTTATTGTTGAAGTTACTCTCAAATTGAGTGACATACTTTACTTGAATTGGGTTGCGCTTTTTTTACGTGTTTATTGTTCGCTGTAAAATTTATTGTATTTATTGTATTCCTTGAAGATTGTATATTATCCCTAGCATATATTTCTTGATTTGTTACTTCTTGATCTTTGTAGCTTAGTGAGTTATTAGTTCTTAGTTTAGTGGCGTCAAGAGCTAATGGTGGATTAGGGTCATGTCGTCCGTTGGGGTCAGAGGTGAAGGGTAGGGGTGGTGAGAGGGGCACGGGAGTATCTAAGTTAAGGATAGGATCGTGGAATATAGGATCACTTACAGGGAAATCCACAGAGCTAGTGAAGTGTCTTAAGGAGAGACATTAACATAGCGTGTGTTCAAGAGACTAGATGGATAGGGACCAAAGCTCGGGACATAGACATATTCAAGTTATGTTACTTAGGTAGTTCTAGGGATAGAAATGGTTTAGGTATTCTAGTAGACAAGGACCTTAGGAAATATGTGGTAGAGGTTAGGAGATTTAACGATAGGATGATGTCTATTAAACTTGTAGTTGGTAGGCATGTAGCGAATGTGGTTAGTGCCTATGCGCCCCAAGTGGGCTTGGATGAGGAAGTCAAAAGGCTCCTTCGGGAAGATTTGGATGAGGTTGTGAGAGGCATACCAAAGATGGAAAAACTCTTCATTGGGAGAGACTTTACAATAACAACATACCTAGTTAAATCCCACAAATGGGGTCTGGGGAGGGTAGAAATGTACGCAGACCTTCCCCCTACCTCGTATAGAAGTAGAGAGGCTGTTTCCTGGGCATTGGGGGAGACTTTAATGGGCATATTTGGGCAACCACTAACGGGTTTGTAGATATCCATGGAGGCTTTGGTTTGGGGGAGAAGATTGGAGGTGGGACATCTCTCTTGGACTTTGCCAAAGCCTTTGAGTTAGTTATCGCTAACTTATGTTCCCCGAAGAGGGAGAATCACTTAATTACCTTTCGTAGTACGGTAGCTAAGACTCAGATTGATTACTTACTTCTTCGAAAGGGCGATAGACGCCTTTGTAAAAATGGCAAGGTTATTCCGAGTGATAATATCTCCACTCAACATAAGCTTCTAATGATGGATTTAGAGATTAAAAGAGAAAAAAAGAAGAAGGTTATTAATGCCCAACCGAGGATTAGATGGGGAGGCCTTACCCCTGCCCTTTCACGAGAAATAGAAGAAAAGTTGGGTAACCAAGAGGCTTGGAGTGGTGAAAATGTGAACAATATGTGGGACACTACTGTTGGTTACATTAGAAGAGTAGCTACCTAGGTACTAGGGGTTTCGAGAGGGGCCTTTGGTGGACGTTAGGGCAATTGGTGGTGGAATAACGAAGTTCAAGGCAAAGTGAAAGCCAAGAAGGCTGCTTAACGAAGTGGTCGGAGTGTAGGGATGAGGATGAAAAACAAAGGCTTAAGGAGATATATAAGACGGCTAAGACAGAGGCAAAGATGGCAGTGACGAGTGCTAAGACAGCAGCGTTTGAGTGCCTATATGAGGAGCTAAGTGATAAAGGCGGGGAAAAGAGATTGTATAGGCTCGCTAAGGAGAGTGAAAGGAAAGCTCGAGACTTAGACCAAGTAAAGTGCATCAAGGATGAGGAGGGTGTGTTGGTGAATGAGACTTCCATTAAGCTAAGGTGGCAAGCTTACTTTCATAAACTCCTAAACGAAAAAGGAGATAGAGGTATTGAGCTGGGTAAGTTGGCACACTCCGAAAGTCATCGAGATTTTGGCTATTGCAAGTGGTTTAGAGTTGAGGAGGTTAGACGTGCTATTAGTAGGATTAAGAGAGGGAGGGCCATCGGACTCGATGAGATCCCAATGGATTTTTGGAAGAACATGGTCAAGGATGGCATAGAATGGTTGACTAGACTATTCAATGTTATTATGAAGACTGCCAAGATGCCTGATGAATGGAGGAGTATAATGGTCCCATTGTACAAAAATAAGGGTGATATTCAAAACTGTAACAATTACAGGGGTATCAAGTTGTTAAGTCACACTATGAAGGTCTGGGAGAAAGTGGTGGAGATCAAGGTGAGAACAGTAGTGTCTATCTCAGAGAATCAATTCGGATTCATGCAAGGACAATCGACTACTGAAGCAATTCATCTTGTTCGGAGATTAGTGGAGAAATATAGGAAAAGAAAAAAGGACCTTCATATGGTGTTCATTGATCTCGAGAAGGCCTACGACAAAGTTCCGAGGGATGTCCTATGGAGGTGTCTAGAGGCGAAAGGTGTCCCAATGGCATATATTAGGGTGATAAAGGACATGTACGACGAAGTCAAAACTCGGGTAAGAACGGTGGGAGGAGACTTAGAGTATTTTCCTGTTGAGATGGGACTTCATCAAGGATCTGTGTTGAGCCCTTTTCTGTTTGCCCTGATGAAGGATGAGTTGACGCGGTCTATCCAGGACGAGATCCCTTCGTGTATGCTATTTGCATATGACATAGTACTGATTGATGAGAATCGGACTAATGTTAATGATAGATTAGAGGTTTGGAGACACGCTTTGGAATCCAAAGGGTTCAAATTGAGTAGAACCAGAACAGAATACATGGAGTGCAATTTTAGTGTTGCGAGGGATGAAGCAGACACTGATGTGAAGCTTGCCACTCAATCTATCCCCAAGAGAGATAACTTTAAGTATCTTGGGTCCATCATCCAGAGTAATGGCGATATCGACGATGATGGCAACATGGACGAAATGGAGGCTTGCCTCAGGAGTATTGTGTGATAAAAAGATACCACCTAATCTTAAAGGCAAGTTTTACAGAATAGTGGTTAGACCATCCTTGCTATATGGGGTGGAGTGTTGGGCTATTCAAAATTCACATGTTCAGAAGATGCAGGTTGCGGAGATGAGGATGTTGAGATGGATGTGTGGACATATCAGGAGTGATAGGATTAAGAATGAGATCATCCAAGAGAAGCTAAAGGTAGCTCCTGCGGCTGACAAGATGAGGGAAGCGAGATTGTGTTGGTTTGGACATGTGCAGAGAAAGAGTATCGTACTCTTGTTAGGAGGTGCAAGAGGTTGGATTTAGGGGATACACGGAGAGGTAAAGATAGGCCAAAGAAGTATTGGGGAGAGGTGATCAGATAAGATATGGCAAAACTTCACCTCACCAAGGACATGGCCTTAGATTGAAAAGAGTGGAGGTTGCGTATTGGCGTAGACGGCAAATAGGTTAGTAGGGGTAGGTCGATATATGACTTGGTGATAGTAGGATAGTAGTAGTAATGTCTTTTACATCGTATGTTGCCATTATATTTGTTTACTTTTAGCGTATTTACATTGCCTTTATATCTTGTGTTGTCATTTTCCGTTTTGTTATGTTAAATTTATCGTATTTGCATACTATCATGTGTTTTTCCTGTCCTTCCCTTTTTCTATATCTAGTTTATTTCGCTTTTGGGTTTTTTAGACGAGGGTTCCCAGGAAACAGTCTCTCTATCTCTATGAGGTAGTAGTGAGGTATGCATACATTCTACCCTCCCCAGACCCCACTTGTGGGATTCCACTGGGTATGTTGTTGTTGTTGTTGTTGTTTAAATAGTAAAGGTGTGTAATAGGTCGCTTTGATAGTTTAAGCATGTATTCGACTTTTCAAGATAAGTTCAGGGGGAATCTATGCCTTTACCTATTATAAAATGTAATTTGAACTCATGTAGAGTATAAGGAGAAATTTTATAGTGGGAGAGGTATAAGTATGACATGGTGTGAGAGGAACTATTTTTGAATCAAAAAGTATGTGGGTCCTACTCTTTTCATTCTACATTGTTATTCTCTCTCCTATCTTTAAATAAAACATTAGTATATCTCTCTCTATTACATTTACATTGTCTTCTCAATTTCTTTTCTTTCTCCTTTTTTTAAATTTTAGTTCTTTGGTCTATTTTTTTCGAATTAGTTTTTCCGTTATAAATTTTATTCATTTAATTTTTTCTATATCATTCATATTCACTGGGTATGTTGTTGTTTGCATTCATATTCGCATATATTTTAAATTTTCACTGATAATTGGTAAGTATATTATTTTTAATTTTTTAAATTATATCAAAAATATGAGAAGAAAAAAATGAGGGAGGAAATTATAAGATGAAGAATAGAACTTTCACATAAAAAAAATGAAAGCATAGGTCGTCAATCAACTAAACTATTAAGATCCCCCATTCGTATGTGTATACAAGTGTGATATATCAAATTTTTCACTTATCAAATTGAAGTATTTTATTATCTTTTTTAACCCTAAGGGGTTGGCCTTGTGGCAGTGGACTTGAGCCTTGGGGTTTGCTCCCTTTCAAGGTCTCAAGTTCGAAAACCACTGGAGCAAACAATTTTTGAGAGCCATCGGACTGGGTAAAACCTGAATTAACCGTGGTGCACTTGCAGGAAACTCCTTGCCGAGGGCCTGTGCATCCCCGGGATTAGTCAGGGCTCAAAGAGACTCGGACACCCGGTGCAAATAAAAAAAATGTATTTTGTCATCTTTTGATTAGTATTGCTTGCATTAATTATGAAGAGGTACTTCTTATGTATTGTTTGGTTTGGTTGCATTAATTATGAAGATGTACTTCTTATGTATTCAAAAGATCATAAAATACTTTTTTTTATTTGCACCGAGTGTCCGAGTCTCTTTGAGCCCCGACTAACCCCAGGGGTGCACAGGCCCTCAGCAAGGAGTTTCCTACAAGTGCACCACGGTTAATCAGGTTTTACCCAGTTCGATGGCGCTCAGAAATTGTTTGCACTCAGTTGGGTTCAAACTTGAGACCTTGAAAGGGAGCAAACCCCAAGGCTCAAGTCAATTGCCATGGCTTCTTCACTCTGTTATTTTCTTTTTTTGAAATGTGTTTCCTTGATTCGAGAATATCGAAAACAATCTCTCTACCTTTTGAGCTAGGCGTTAAAAACTACCTTGTGGGATTAAATTTGGTATGTTTTTCTTCTTCATAATAATAATGAGAATAAATAGAATTGATTTGATATTAAAATATCTCTATTCTATCTATTTCTTTCTGTCTAAACCTCTTTCTCTTGATTTCATTTGCCTTTACTCTCTCTATTTGTCTTTGTTGTCTTCTCTTTTTCAGATAATGGTGTTACATGTTCCCAGTACAAAAGCCTTGATTAATCCATCGCTCACACAAGCAAAATTAAGAACAAAGGCTTTAACAAAAATAGTAACTTTACAACAATAGAAGCCTTACCCCTAATATGATCAATTTCAGCACTCTCCTAAAACCATGTACCTTCCCATCCTTTTCGAAGATTGTCTGCCACCTGTCAGGCTTAAGCATTTTGCTCATCTATACCATCAAAAACACAAGTTAAATGTTCCCAGCATTAATGTTGAGTTTACCATCAAAAGTACAAAGACAAAGTCAACAGTGTAGAAGTTGAGTTTACCAAGCAAAAATTCCTATGTTGTTATCAACGAAAAAAAGGGGAAGAAAGTAGCACACCCACAAATAAACACTTTGTTCTATGATACTTTCTCTAAAGAAATCATACTCCCTCCATCTCAATTTCTGTGATATAGTTTGACTGAACACTAAGTTTAAGAAATATGGAAAGACTTTGCAATATTCCAAAACTACCCTTCAAATAAATGAATTTTTAAGCAGAAAAGTATAGTTTTTAAGATTTTTCTCAGATAAGTGGGACCCAACATGGGTAAAACATTGATAGTGTCACTAAATATTTGTCAAATAAGAAATATGTCATTCTTTTTTAGACTGACTAAAAAGGAAAATGTGTCATATAAATTGGGACAGAAAGAGTAATATTTTCTGAACTACTAATATTAGCATTCATAACATCATTAGCAAGGAAGAAATAAACATGATTTCTCCAATTCAAGTAAATGACTCGGGCAAAAGTGTCTCTTGAATTCGTCTAAATGCTAGATCATTACATTAAATGGGTGAACCACTAGAGACCAGCTTTATTCAGATATATATATTCAAAGGGCCCTTTAATGATGGCCAATTACTTTTTGGTTCTCTTTTAATGGCAAGCAAACAAATTAGTCTTGCAAGTGGTCGAACTGCCAAATTCAGGAAATTCTCCGGCTCATAAAAAATTTGTGGGTATTTATACTTTATTGAAGGTATATTAGCACTTGAAGATTGGTGGCTTCTCCAACTGAATCCTTTGAAAAGTGTCAGGA
Source organism: Solanum rostratum (assembly GCA_029948455.1). Lineage (NCBI taxonomy): Eukaryota > Viridiplantae > Streptophyta > Magnoliopsida > Solanales > Solanaceae > Solanum > Solanum rostratum. The sequence goes on from CM057046.1 coordinate 52,593,693, forward strand.
TGATAAATCTCTGCCAATTGATAAACCAATCAAGAGCAGAATATGATGGGCTCCTAGCAGACGTATGACCTCATATGGATAAGAGGTATGTCTCTTTCGTTTCAAATGCCCTCCACAAATAAAGCTAAATCACCTGATTCAATTTTATTTTATTTTATTTTATTTGAATCACCTGATTCAATTTTATTTTATTTTAAACACCTGATTCAATATTATGATGAGGATATAAGTTCCTGAGATTAAAAGGTTGTGCCTACGATGATAGACCTTATTTGCTTTGCTTAATGATATTTTGTCCTAGCACCCTCCATCCTTTTACTAGAGCATTTATTTTTGATCAGGTAAACAAACTATATTAATCAACATGCCAAAATTGTCCGTATACAAGAAGTATACCAAAACGTAAAGAACCAACAAAATGACATGGTTCTCTACAAAAGACACCAAATCCTCTATACATCTGGGGACTACATAGGTGCACCAAAAATAAATAGGGGAATGGTTTCTACTCCTTTAAATACCCTTCTTAATTCTCTCTATCCCCAAACAATCCACATCAAAGCCAAAGGGACCACACTCCATGCTGTGCACTTCCTCCCGTTTCCTCCAGCTTTGCAGCAAAACAAAAGTACTTTTACAGATCTAGGCGCTGTCCAAGACATAACAAACCGGCAAAACATATCCCACCAGAGTTGTGTAGCCAAACTACAATGTAGTAGAAGATGATTTCCATCCTCAATGTCCACACATAAATAACACCAGTTGATACACGGCCTTTTTTTCCTAAGTTTTCTGCCATCAAGATCACCCCCTTTAGTAGCAGCTAACCACGTGAGAACACACTTTCCTTGGCACATTAGGAATCCACACCAACTTAATAGGCAATACCTCCTCCTCCATGCCAAAAGCTTCTCATAGAAAAAGGAATTGACTGGAAATACACAATTGTTGTGCAAGAATTTTCCATGATGGGTCAAGGAAAGTGGTAAGTGAAATCCTTCTAGGCTCTAATCCTAAGATTTTGACCTAAAGATCCTTCTGACCTTTAGGAAACCATTTTCCGGTGGACTTAATCTGCCGGAATTCTGCCATCTCTCTTTCCACCTCTTTCTTTCCCACCTCTTATTTCTTCTACCCTCTTTATGGATAATAGGATTTATTTCAGATTAGGGGGGAAATCCTATGATCTAACTGAAACCAAATCTTCTTCTGATATCTAGTACGAATGGGTAAAGAGTGCAAAGTTTTATATGCGAAGAATGAAGATGAGTAGGGGGCTAGGGGCACACTCTTGTGGCTTTGTAACAGCTTTAAGGAAGCCTTAAGTCACTAAAGGGAAGTCTTTTAAGATTTAGAAATGCAAAGATATTTCCAGCAACATTTATTGCAGCTTAAAGTTCAATAAATTTGGTAGGTTTATCTCCGTTATCTCAGTTAATGGCAATGAGAATCAGTGATCATTTTACCAAAAGATTTCTTTAATGAGGGGTGGAGAGAGCTGGCCCTTAAAATATACGGTTTTATTTCTCAAAAATCCAATCTACAAGAGTCAAACACAGAGAAGGAGGTCTCAGTTCATTGAGACTTAGGGGAGAAGAAAGCTACAAAGAAATACTAAAAAGAAAGAAATGGTGCAACGGAGACCAAAGTCAGACATCGACATCGTCTCCCAAGAGGCGACAGGGGTCCTCTGAGTAGAAGTCTAGTTGGCAGATTGCCCGACTGCAACAAAATACCCACCAGAACTAAAGTACAAAGCTAGGCTCAACAGACCTGGAGGGGTATTCATGATCTGCAGATCTATGACGTGAACGGAACCCATTATCTTTTTGAGTTCCAATAGAGACGAGATACAAAGCACATTCTTCTAGGCAATTGGAGATGGAAGAATCACCCTCTACTCTTAGAATGGTGGAAGCTGACAGCCGGAGCCTTTCATGCGGATACCATCTTTGATTGGTTTTGGGTTCAAATTCTAGGACTCCCCCTACAACTATGGAATGAAAAGGTGATGAAGCAAATCGGAGACCTATGTAACGGGTGGCTTGAGAGGAAGGAAGAAACGCAACTAAGGAACCATCTAAGATGGGCTCAACTTCGAATTATGGGGCCAAGAGAGAAAATTCCTTCCAGCATCGAGATCTCGATGGTGACCTTATTTTTACTCTTCCAGATTGGATCGAAGCTTCGGCGAGGTACAAGAAGAAGAAGATGGATCTGGGATCAAGAAGTCAGTAGATGAAGGGAAAAGGGAAAGATACTGCAAACCCTAGACTGCAACTGATTGAGACAGAAGAGAGATTCAGGGATAAAATTTCAAATTTTAATCCAGGGAAAGATACTGCAAACCTAGACTGCAACTGATTGAGACAGAAGAGAGATTCAGGCATATATAGAAGACAGTTGTTCCAAGTACTTCATGCTTAGAAGTAACATGGATACTGCAAGGCATATGGTTCCACCACATGTGAAGGAGGTGGACCCAGGTGAAGCTGAGAGTTTAAAAGGTTTTTCGGTCTGCGGGAAATGTTTTGGGCCTCCTAAGGCCCAAACTTCTAAAAGCCCAAAGTGTGACTTCATTAAAGGAATAAACCAAGATCCCCTTCTAATATCTTTTCAAGAAGAACAAATCTATGTTTTGACTTCGCCAAATTCATTTTACAGAAAGAGAGCTGGAAAATATGATGAACAAATTTGTCAACGGCAAGCCAAATTAGCAGCAAAGATCTAATAAATATTGAGAGGCAATGCACTGAGGCAAGAGACGAAGCCTACTCAAATTCTTTTATGGGGAAGGATGATGATTCGACTAAGACGATGGAGAAGATCCGAATAGGGAAGAGGAGGCTGGGGAGGAGAATGAAGCATGACAGATAACGAATTATGACGAACCTCTTCCTCTTCAAATTAACGATTTCCTTTCGAAAAAAGAAATTGAAGACACGGCCTCTTTTTGGGTCCAATCAAATGTCCTCAAACTTAGCCAAATATTTTGGGCGGCCTTCGAAGGCTGTGACAAAGTGGCCTTGGATCTTTTTTCTGAGAATTGACCAAAAGAGTGGGGCAAATCAAAACAAAAGGAGACATTTGCTGGATCAAACAGTGGCAAAAGACCCATCCTAAAAGAGATCAGAATTTTGGAGTTTCACGTAAAATTTGAAGGAGAATCAAGAAACAGAGGGAGAATAACACCTGCCAATAATGAATGAAACTGAAATTTTCAACTGGAATGTGAGGGGGGTAAACAGTTAAAGAAAAAGGGAGCTGGTGCAAAAAGTAATACAACAGTGGGGAGCGAATATTTATGTATCGGTAGAAACTAAACTAATTGAGAATGAGACAGAGGTTTATAGACAAATATGGCAAAATAGTTGGATGGGGGTATGTCACTTGAATGCAAGTGGATGGGGGTATGTCACTTGAATGCAAGTGGTAGGAGTGGGGAGATAGTTGTTATGTGGGATAAGAGATACTGGAGAGGGGAAGTGATAGCAGCTGCAAACCAGAGCTTGATTGTTAAGTTTGTAGGCACCAACCAGATGCTTACTTGGTTTCTTAGTATAGTAAACGCTTCTTGCGACATTGTTGCTAGGAGAGATTTATGGCAAGAATTGATCACCATCAAGGATATTTGCAATGGACCGTGGGTGTCTTGTGGTGATTACAATGTCACAAGATATCCAAATAAAAGATCAGAAGGGACCAGAATAACAGGGGCCATGAATGAGTTCACAAAGTGGATAAATGAGATGGAATTCATCGATCCTCCACTCTTGGGGGGTCCCTACATTTGGAGAAGAGACACACACGCGTTTGTCCCCAGGATCGACAGATTTCTATGCTCTTCGCAATGGGATGAATCTTTCACCCATATCAACCAGAACTTGTTTCCCAGATTAGGATCCGATCATAACCCCATTATGCTTGATTGAGGAGAGCTAAATTTGAAAAATCATATTTTAAATTTGAACAATGGTGGATGAGGGTGGACGGTTTTGTTGATAAGGTCAAGGAATGGTGGATGTCTTTCAATGTAAATGGTACAGGATCTTTCATCCTAGCCTCTAAATTGAGGATGTTGAAACAAATGTTGACGAATGGAGAGCTACACATAAAACAATTGGAAGCAGCAGGAAGAGGAAATCCTTCAACAGTTAGCAGATCTAGAGAAGACCCAAAAACTGAGATGTGTCAGAGGATGAACTTCTTCAAAAGGTTCACCTAGCTATGGAGTTTGAAAAGGTGGCTAAAGAAGAGGAAATAGCTTGGAGACAAAGATCGAAGATACAATGGCTCAAGTAAGGTGACAAAAATACAAAAAAATTTCACAGGATTGCAACAGCTTATAAAAGGTCCAACTCTATTGATACTCTTCTGGTGGAGGGGAACTCAATTTCAAAGCCGGAGATTAAAAGAGAAATCATCAGTTTCTATCAAAAATTGTACACAGAGAACAGTGGAGACCTAGTTACAACTTGCAAGGTTTGAAAAATATTAGCGAAGAAGAAAGAGATTGGTTGCAGAGTCATTCTGAGAAGGCTGAAATGCTAAATTGCATCACATCATGTGCTAGTGACAAGGCCCCGAGAATTGATGGCTTCCTCACGAGCTTTTCTCAGAGCTTCAGGGAAATCTTGAAATCTAATGTTATGAAGACAATTAATCAATTTCATGAGAAACATGAGTTTAAGAGGAGTCTCAATGCCACCTATGTGTTCCTGATTCCAACGAAACCAAGGGCAGCGGAACTCAGAGACTTTAGACCAATAAGTCTCATTAGAGAAACTATTGAAGTGTTTGCCAAGCTATTGGCAGAAAGAATAAAAAAGGTGATTGGGAAGCTAATCAGAGGCATCAAACGGCCTTCATTCAGGGAAGACAGATACTAGATGCACCTCTAATAGCTCGTGAATGTGTGGGCTCAAGACTCAAAGGTGAAACCCCAGGGATCAGTGCAAGCTTGGTGATGGATGAGCTGACGCGGTCCATTCAGGAGGAAGTTCCATGGTGCATGCTATTTGTGGATGATATAGTACTGATGGATGAGCTATGGTACTCGGGGGGTTCTAGGACAGAAATGGTGTATGTATACTAGTAGACGAGCACCTTAGGGAATATGTGGTGGAGGTTAGGAGGTTTAACGATAGGATGATGTCTATTAAACTGGTGGTGGGTAAGAACGTAGTGACTGTAGTTAGTGCCTATGCGCCTCAAGTGGGTCTAGACGAGGAAGTCAAGAGGCTCTTTTGGGAAGATTTGGATGAGGTGGTAAGAGGCATACCAGTGACGGAAAAACTTTTCATTGGGGGAGACTTTAATGGACATATTAGGGCTACCAGTAGCGGGTTTGAAGATGTCCATGGAGGCTTTGATTTTGGGGAAAGGAATGGAGGTGGGACGTCTCTCTTGGATTTTGCCAAAGCCTTTGAGTTAGTTATTGCTAACTCATGTTTCCAGAAGAGGGAAAGTCACTTGATAACCTTTCAGAGTGTCGTAGCTAAAACTCAAATTGATTACCTACTTCTACGGAAGGGTGATAGAAGCCTTTGTAAGAATTGCAAAGTTATTCCGAGTGAAAGTATTTCCACTCAACATAGGCTTCTAGTGATGGACTTAGAGATTAAGAGAGAAAAGAAGAGGAAGATTGTCTATGCATAACTGAGGATTAGATGGGGGGCCAGACTCCTGCCCTCTCTCATGAGATGGAAGAAAAGCTGAGAAACTTAGAGGCTTGGAGTAGTGGCAGAGATGTGAATAATATGTGGGACAATACTGTTGGTTGCATTAGAAAGGCAGCTTCTGAGGTACTAAGGGTTTCGAGAGGAATATTCGGGGGACGTCAAGGTGATTGGTGGTGTTGGTGGTGGAATGAAGAAGTTCAAGACAAAGTAAAAGCTAAGAAGGTGGCTTAAGCGAAGTGGTTGGAGTGTAGGGATGAGGATGAAAAACAAAGGCTTAAGGAGATTTATAAGACGGCTAAGTCAGAAGCAAAGATGGCGGTGACGAGTGCTAAGACAGCAGTGTTTGAGCGCCCATATGAGGAGCTAAGTGATAAAGCCGCGGGCAAGCGAATGTACAGGCTTGCTAAAGAGAGAGAAAGGAAAGCTCGCGACTTGGATCAAGTGAAGTGCATCAAGGATGAGGGTGAGGTGATAGTGGATGTGACTTCCATTAAACAAAGGTGGCAAGCTTACTTTCATAAACTCTTAAGCGAAAAAGGAGATAGCGATATTGAGCTGGGCAAGTTGGCACATTCCGAAAGTCACCGAGATTTTGGTTATTGCAGGCGGTTCAGAGTTGAGGAGGTTAGAAGGGCTATTAGTAGGATGAAGAAAGGGAGGACGATCGGACCGGATGAGAGTCCGGTAGATTTTTGGAAGAGCATGGTCAAGGATGGCATAAACTGGCTGACTAAACTGTTCAATGCTATCATGAAGACGGCCAAGTGCCGGATGAATGGAGGAGTACAATAGTTCCACTGTATAAGAACAAGGGTGATATTCAAAACTGTAATAATTACAGGGGTATCAAGTTGTTGAGTCATACTATGAAGGCATGGGAGAGAGTGGTGGAGATGAGGGTGAGAACAGTAGTGTCTATTTAAGAAAACCAGTTTGGATTCATGTCAGGATGGTCGCCTACTGAAGTGATCCACCTTGTTCGGAGATTAGTGGAGAAATCTAGGGAAAGGAAGAAGGACCTTCATATGGTGTTCATTGATCTTGAGAAGGCCTATAACAAAGTCCCGAGGGATGTCTTATGGAGGTGTTTGGAGGTGAAAGGCGTCCCAATGGCATATATTAGAGTGATAAAGGACATGTACGACGGAGCCAAAACTCGGGTAAGAACGGTGGGAGGAGACTCAGAATATTTTCCTGTTCAAATGGGACTTCATCAAGGATCTGTGTTGGGCCCTTTTTTATTTGCGCTGATGATGGATGAGCTGACGCGATCTATCCAGGAGGAAGTCCCATGGTGTATGTTATTTGCAGATGACATAGTACTGATTGATGAGACCCGGACCAAAGTTAATGCTACGTTGGAGGTTTGGAGACACACTTAGGTTGGAGGTTTGGAGACACACTTTGGAATCCAAAGGATTCAAACTGAGCAGGACCAAAACAGAATACTTGGAGTGCAAATTCAGTGTTGTGAGGGATGAAGCAGACATTGATGTGAGACTTGCGGCTCACCCTATCCCCAAGAAGGAAAGCTTTAAGTATCTGAGGTCCATCATCCAGAGTAGTGGGGATATCGACGATGATATCACACATCGTATTGGGGCGGCTTGGACAAAATGGAGGTTGGCCTCTGGAGTATTGTGTGATAAGAAGATACCACCTAAACTCAAAGGTAAATTCTACAGAATGGTGGTTAGACCATCTTTGTTGTATGGGGTGGAGTGTTGCCCAATAAAAAATGTACATGTTCAGAAGATGCAGGTCGCAAAAACGAGGATGTTAAGATGGATGTGTGGTTACACCAGGAGTGATAAGATTAGGAACGAGGTCATTCGGGAGAAGCTAGAGGTGGCCCTTGTAGCTGACAAGATGAGGGAAGCGAGACTGCGATGGTTCGGACATGTACAGAGAAGGAGTACCGATGCCCCTGTTAGGAGGTGTGAGAGGCTAGATTTGGGAGCTACACGGAGGGGTAGAGGTAGACCAAAGAAGTATTGGAGGGAGGTGATTAGACATGATATGGTGAAACTTGATCTCACCAAGGACTTTGACCTTGGATAGGAAGGAGTGGAGGTCGAGAATTAGAGTAGCAGGCTAATAGGGTAGATAGGAAAGAGTGTTAATTGTTCGCCTTTTATATGTTATTTATCTGTCTTCATGTTAACTATCCTGTATTTACTTATTAACATATGTTTTTCGTTAGTAATTACTCTTCCCGTGCACTTTCTCCTTCTCTTTCTTGTCTGTTTATCATATCTAGCTTATTCTGCTGATGGGTTTTTGTGACGAGGGTTCTCAGGAAACAGCCTCTCTACCTCTATGTGGTAGTGGTAAAGTCTGCGTACATCTTACCCTCCCTAGACCCCACTTGTGGGATTTCACTGGGTATGTTGTTGTTGTATAGTACTGATGGATGAGACCCAAGATAAAATTAATGACAGGTTGGAGGTTTGAACACATACTCTGGAGTCCAAAGGGTTCATATTGAGCAGTACCAAAACAGAATATTTAGAGTGCACATTCAGTGTTGCGAGAGATGAAGCAAACATCGACGTGAAGCTTGCCACTCAATCTATTTCCAAGAGAGAAAGCTTTAAATATCTTCGGTCCATCATTCAATCGATGACAATTAAAATATTTCACAGAAGAAGCATCAAGATATGCAACCATACACATTCAAATTTTCTAGAATTCGATTTTCTTTTTTCTTTTTTACAATTTACAAATTAAAGTAACAAATAGGTAAAGGTAGAATAGTGCAAGGAACCAGTTCAGTGCAAGACTTCAAATACGAAACACTCAATAGACAATACACAAAAGGATCACATAATTTCCTTGCAAAACTAATTGAGAACTGATCAGGCTAGCACTAGAGTTCAGAGAGAAAAGCTATGACATTCTTCAGAACACCATAATTGTGAATAACAGATCTTAAAAGCTATTACCTTTATTGATGACTGATGAAGACAAGGTTCCCCAATGTCTCGAACAATGGAAGTCACTTTCTGTAAATTCACAGCCCCCCCTTTCCCACATTTCCATGGCCTTTCAGCTCCGTCAAAAGACATCACGTGTGCGTTTTCACTCTCTCTATCCAAGTTTTAGAAGTACCAAGCTTTACAACTTCTAGCTTCTCTGATAAACCAACCAGCATAACTTCACAAATTTAACCCTTACAGTAAAGAAAATAACTTGGTGCATCTACAAATAATTTATTTAATCAAGAAGCTTAATACAGTTTCTTCTTTTATTTGAATACTGCAACGCAAAGATCTCCAAAATACATATTATCACTTTCTGTAAACCCCAAAATCTCTCCAAGAGAGATAGTTCCAGATTTAAAGATTACAACTCCCAACTGCCATCAAGTTACAAATTAAGGGGGAAAAAAAGTTCTCCGATCAAGAATCCAGAAAAAGAAGAAAAACACCAGCTCCCCAAACACCGAATTCAATAAGAAGTTAAAAATAATTATACATTAAATGGTTACAAGCAAGATACGTAAAATTATTTTAACAAAAAGAAAAAAATATAGAAAATGAGAGCGATTACCTTAGTGAACAACGAACGAAAATAGAGAGCACTGAAGAACGGAGATCGGTGAAACAACAGATTGGCCATTAACAAAGAGATGCCTTTTATTGTGTTTACTCTTATCGTTCGCCTGTTGTTTGTTTTTGTTTTTCCTTTTCTTTCCACCAAGTTTGGGGGTTATGTTTCTTTTTCCAGTGACACGTCATATATACCAGTACTTGTAAAATTGTATTAGTATATTTATTACAACATAAAAATAAAATTCGACTAAAAAGGAATAGCTTAATGTTAAAGTTCCCGTATGCTGAGTTCAAAAAATAATAGGTACTAAATAATTATATATGAAAGAATAAAATATGAGTTTTGAAAATTAATGTTAAATCACAAAGAGCAATATAATTAAAAGCATTAGAAGAATTGTGGATCCAAACAAAAGTATATCGATAAGATTTAATGTTATTTTAGCATAAGTTACTTTATTTACATAAGGCTTTATTCGCAAATATAAGTTTATTTTTGTATATTTTATTTTAAATATATAAAAAATAATTATTTTTTTTGTTTAAAAAAATTAATTTTATTAATGATTGGACCATTGCCCTTCATAATATTTTTTCATCCTCTTCCTTTGTAACTTGAAATAATAATCAAACTTCAACACTTTCATCTTCTTCCTTAGTAATTTGAAGTAATAACTAAACTTCTTCTTGATTTTATCACAAAATATCAAAAAATATAATAAAAGTATGTTATTCTTTATTACAAACTTCAAGTCTCCAACCCATAATCAATATGTAAAACATTATTTATAAAAATAATTTTAACTCTTTTTTTTCATGAAATAAGAGAAGGTCATTTGAAGGATCGACTCATTTTTGTTTATAAGATAAGGTCTTAAATCTTCACATTATTGTACAATATGAATTCTATACTTTAAATTTTAATTTATAATTTTTTTTAATAGAAAGTTACTTGTACATCTAAAAGCAAGTCACTTATGATATTTGCTAACTTCACTTTATAAGTAAAATTTTTCTATTTACAAAGAAGTATACATTATCAATTTATGAGATATGTAAAAAAAATATACAATATTAATTTATGATGAGATTTGTAAAATAAAAATACATTGTCAGTCTTTCAGATTGATTTATGATTTGTTGAATTAAATGGTCGTCATACATAAATTCTCTAATTATGGATAAAATAAAGAACTTTCGAATATGATCAAAAAAAAAATTATGTACAAATACATGAAGTTGTTTGTAATACGTTTGTAAAATTAAGAGGTTTAGGAACATAACCCCTGTAACAAATATTTCCCCAAGAATCCCATGAAGTAACATACTCATGACTTTACGCTTTAATGTTTTTCACATTCTCAAATGTCATCTTCTTCTCCTTGTTGTTTTTCCTTTATTCCAAGTCCTAGGTCCTTCTTCTCATCTAACAAATCAAAAACTAAATTCTATTTGATTCAACAGTTCTATGAAATTTAAATTGAAATAAGTTTAGTACTTAATCTACATAAAACTTTAATCTTAGGAATATACATAATGAGCCTTAGTCAAGGACGAACATTGTTAAAGAAGAAATTCTACATATCAAGAGAAATAATAAAATTTAAAGACTTTAAAAATCAATCTCTTTTTAAATGAATTCACAAAATTCACTTATGTTTCATCTATAGTCCTTTTTAATCGATTGTTAATTGGGTCTAGATCTCAAATAGAACTCTCCAATATTTTTTTTCCGGTCATTTTATCCTAATTGAAGTTATGGCTTCCCTCTATGCTAAAAACTGAAGAGCAACTACTCATGTCATAGATTGATCTAAGAATGTCAACACCTATCATTAAAATAAGGTCAGTTGAAATTTGATATGAAAGTCCTTGAATCCGCTATACAAAGCTCATTGTACTACAACAATAAGACATTATAGTTAAAAAAAATAAAAAAGCATAACAAAAAGCACCATATATATAAGAATTAGGCTAGGAGCATGGTTAGTCCAAGGTTTGAGGGTTCTGAAAATTAGTTCAACCGAAAGCTAAAAAGTGATTTTCTATATATAAAAAAAAAAAAGCCTAGCTAAATATGCTCAGAATGGGAATCTGATGGCATGGTTGACTCCCGAATGTCAAATATATAATAAAAAGACCTTTCGTCGGATGGCGGTGGCTTCCGGGGGCATTTTGACCCCTCAATTCTTTTAGCTACAATCAGCTAAAAACAAGTAGAACTCTCATTTTTTCGTAGAATATTCTGTTGGAAATTCTTACCGCGTTATTTGATATGGAACATTGAAATCCATGTGGTTGCACAATTTTATTGCATAAAACGAACAACAGAAGGACCAAAAATGCCTCAAAAAAGTTTTGAGGATAGCTGGTGCCAACAGCAAAAGGCAAACTCTTCGCGTTTGCGGAGAGCATGGCATGTTCCTCAGGGCAGGCACGCCAAGGCGTGCGTTTGCAGTGCCTTGTCCACGATGGAGGCCTTCCATGAGCCAAGGCCCACACTCACGGAGGCCTCTTGTGAAGTGGTTGCCATCCCCTTTAAAAGGTTGTCGCAAAGCCATCGAGGAAAAAATTTTGCTCCTCCATAAATTTTGATCCATAACTCCATTTTTAGCGATCCAAAAGGCTATGTTATATTTATTTTCGTGAGTAACATGTTGGAATGTTGGATTACAGTTTTGGCACGTATAGAGGTAAAATTCCCATTTTTCACAGATTATGTGTTAGAAACGTGTGAAAAAATTACATTGTGATATCTTGGATGATTTTTATCGGAATTAAGTGAATTTTGAGTTTAAGTGTTATTCTATTTTTCCAAGAGGAACACTGTGGTATGTTTTGGTCATAATAATTTGACTGTATTTTTGCAGAATTGACCGAGAAAATCTATATAAAATTGTTTCCGATAAGAAATGTAATTTCGTTTTTGAGTCATTTTCTGTCTTTTGGGATCTGTTTCGGGCTCAATTTCTGGCTATAGATTCGGGGTGACATAGGGATTGTTTCATGGGGTTTGTTCAAAATTTTGGCGCGGGCCCTATATTTCCTTATTTTGGACGTAATTGATATAGATTTCTCCAATTATTGGGTTTTTACGGTCGAATCAATCGTAATGGCTTTTGTGACTTACATTATGATAGCTGAGTACCATCGGGAAGTGATTAGGAAAGAAAAACTCAAGTGGATTGATCCAAGACGCGAGGGACCAACTTCCAGGTAGGCTAGGCTTCTTTAACCTTTAGACTGAGTTGAAATGTGTGACTCTCTGAGCAGAGATATGTTGTATATGAGCTTATCTTGCTGAATATATAGTAGATGTGTATATATGTAACACCCAGTAAAATTATCAAAATACCTCTAGAGGAGAGGTGTGCGCAAAATGCGTCTTCCGATGCTCAAATTGAAAATCTGAGAACGGATTCGTGATCAACACAAAGAATTGAGTTGGAGAAGGGTCTCAGTCGATTTTTAGAGTGACCGAGTCGAAAGATAATTTTTCATTCTAAAACAAAAAATAGTGGATCTATCGCGGAGACACACTTATGTTTTCCTGTGATTTTTCGACGGAGTTGAATTTTTCTGAAATGCGCTGTCCGCGACAGGTCCGCATCGCGGACTGTGTTATTTCAAGTCAAAAAAAATCTTTAAAATTTCAAGGGACATTCTAGTCCATTCCTAATACCTTTCAAACTTCCTATACGACGAATATATGTCATTTTCTTAGAGAAAGGGTTCCAAAAATCCATTCAAAACCCTCTTCCTAGCAAAATCACTAAGTTAGGGCTTGAGGAGAGTTGAAAGTGAAGAATTCAAGAGGAGATTGTTCAAAGAATTGTTGTTAGCAAATCATCCCAGATATGTAAGGCTAACTTAAAACATGAGATTGTTCTCCTATGTGCCCTTTTGAGTAAATTGAGTCATTAATTGAAGATGATGAGTTTGATGTGAAATTTGTTGAGTATTATACTGAGTTTTACTTAATGCATATGCTTTACATGAATTGATGATCATCATAAAAGTAATTTATTGCATAATTCATTTTCATGAGTGGTTTTCAAAAAAACCTATGATTATCTTATTAAAAGTGCAAGAATGAAGGGGATGAGTCTAGAGCCTTAATGAGGATGATGTTTGTGATTGTGTTTCACATTTGATGAGAGTCTTGATGATGATGTTGATGAGAATCATATTTCATGATGTCTTAAAACCTGAAACTAAATTCTAAAAGAGTGTTCGAGTCCATGGTGTTGATGTTGATGTTGATGAGATGAGTTGATGTTGAGGTATTATGTCCCTATGGGATAGATGATGATGTATTATGTCCCTATGGGACTGATGATGATGTATTATGTCCCTATGGGACTGATGAGGTTGATGTTTTATGAGCATGTCGAGTTTTGGAAGGAGTATTGAGCACTAAAATGGGTGAGAGTGAGTCCCACTCGAACCCATTAACTATGTGGCCCGCGCAGGAAGAGAGGATTGAACCACAATGGGGATGATTCCTTTCTCGTCCCAATAGAGGACTGATGTTTTCTTATAGATCCACTAAGGTTGATGTCCTTTACCCCGGCCAAGGTACTGGATGGATGTGGCAACGACATCGCTTCGTTGTATCATCATTGGCTCATAGGTGATGGTTGTCAGTTAGAGAAACTCCAAGCAAGGTCTTACTTTGATAGTACTCTAAGGTTGATGTTGATGTGATGGTATGAGTCGAGTTTCCCTGCATTGAGTTGAGTCAAGTTTCCTTGAGTTGAGTTATGTCGAGTTTCCTTGAGTTGAGTTGAATCGAGGTTCCTTGAGGTGAGTCCGATGTATTGATGATGTGGAGATGAGATGTTGATGAGCTATTTGTCTACTCTAACTTCTTCCCATAGATAGACATTTGATATTCTGATGGAGTATGATGTTGCGTTGATGTATCCCTATACTGTTGTATTTGTACTGTGATATTCAACTATTTTACGTACCACTACATTCCACGTACTGACACCACTCGACGCTGCATCGTTTCATGATGTAGATACAGGAGTTAGAGGACTTCAGCAGACACATCGTTGAGGTCAGAGATTCCAAGTTCAGTCATTGGTGAGTCTCCTTGCTATCCGGAAGAGACCTTTTTATTGTTTGCTTTCATTATTTATTGAGTTGGGGTAGCCTTGGCCTGTTATGGTACCATCTTAGACAGTTGAGTCAAGTTAGAGGCTTCATAGACATGAGTCGAGGTTTGATGTTGAGGTTTTTCCCTTATGAATTGAGTATCATTTACACTTGCTTATTCTGATACTGAGACTGATGTTGGCCATTGGCCCTTCTTATTGAGGTAACTCACTGCACTACTTCCACGATTCCGCTATACTGATGTTGAGTGACTATCCTGAGCACGAGTGGTTCACTTGGAGACTAGCAATAGTCTTTGGGTGCCGACCACGCCTAGGGTACCTCCTGGGGCATGACAATATATGTGGCTGGGTTGGTTGAATGTGTGTTATATGTGGAAGTATAGGATAGTAACTGTTGTATTGATTGATATACTAGTTATAGCTATGGGTTGGTTGAATGTGTGTTATATGTGGAAGTATAGGATAGTAACTGTTGTATTGATTGATATACTAGTTATAGCTATTATATCAGTTGAGTTCTGGAACTTTTAGATTGTGAGATGGCCTGGTAAGGGCTGGGTTGGGCTGATGATATATGACAGGTATGTATATTGAGCTTGATTTTTATCTGTATGTGAGTGTAGGCTGAGGCTACTGAGATATGATAGTTGTGATGTTGTTAGTGGATTACAAGTTGCACTGTGAACTGGTTCTGGTATGTGTCTATGACTCTGATGGCTCTAGTTGTCCTGGGTATCTATGGTACGACTGTGACTATCTATATTCATTCTGAATACTAGTGGCTGCCTAGATTTGTGGTATAATCTCCTTATTAGACAAGATTTTATGTTTCTTTGTGACATATATGCTTCCGTATACAAGTGTTATCCATTGTATACTTGTCATACATACTAGTAACTGGGGAAACATGTTATATTCTGGAAATACTGTGATGGTGCCTCGGGTTGGGCCTTGTGACACTTGATATGAGATTTGATACTACTAAATCTTTGATAGGCTAGAAACGAGGATATGACCTTGACAGGGAAACATATGCCATATCCTATGCGATTCATTGGGGTTATCTATGGTTGAGATACTGCTATATGAGTGAGTCCTTCAAACCGGTACCTTGTTCTAGATTCTGACACATTACTAGTGGGCCGGAACATACTTGGCTAAGGCGGTATCATTTGTATCAGCTGGGCTGTTTATAATTCTTGATAGTGACACACTTTTGATTGTATGTTCTCTTCAGGCCTTAGCTTAGGGCCGATGCGACCCTAGAGTTGCTAAGCATAGAGCCACCTTGATACATTACTGGGTGGTGTCATGACCTGATACGACATACAATACAAGGATGAGGTACGAACGTGACATGATATATATTACAGGGTTGGGTGTTATGGCCTGACACGATTAGGAAGATTCTTTCTCCTGTAAGGGATTCATCCCACCATTATATATATATATTTGGCCGCCAGGGTTGGGTGTCAAATCATGACAAGATACGATACTTTGGGTTGGATGTCACATCTTGACATGATATGATACTTGGGATCTGGTGACAGTTCTGTCACTGGGGTTACGTTGTTGTACGCGGGTTCCAATAAAGCACCATTTGATATTCTAATTGTGTATAGGTGTACCCTCTAGGCTTATGGGGGCTCAAGGGGCATACACGCATATATATATATTAAGGCCTTACACGTACGTCCAGTCCAACACCTTGACTATGTAATATTGAGAGTTGGGTTCCGTTGTGCTTTGTTAGTTGGGTTGTAATACGTTACTTGGTTCTAGCCTTTGGATATGAGGATGTTTTTGATATACTTATCATTAGTTGGGTTTCGATTTGCTAGTTTTACTACAGTTCTCTATATTTGAGCATTCTATATATTTACAATATTTCACTCGAACAACTAATGATGCCTTCTGGGTGCTTGTTATCGATACTCACCCCTACATTTCTGCATCTTCCCATGATGCATGTCAAGGTACTAGCCATGGTCACTGAGTTAGGGATCACTGATGATACAAGAGACATTGGTGAGCATGGCAACTCTGGACATTCTGCAATCTCCTTCTATTTTGGTGGCCATCTTGAGTATTTAGACATTGGCCCTGTATCTTAGTTGGCTTGTATATGTAGGAGTTCCTCCTGATTATGTATATTATTATTATTACGCGTATATATATATATATATATATATATATATATATATATATATATATATATATATATATATATATATATATATATATATATATATATATATATATATATATATGAGTGTGTTCTTGTGTCTATAGTAGCCCCTGTGCAGATGACTTCCAGGTTCTAGGTAGGTTGTGATTGTGTTATTGGAACCTTGCTAGTATTGTTGTGTTTTTGATTCAGGGCAGGTACCCTGGGGTTGGGAATTGGCTTTTCTATATGTGGATATGGCGTGCAGAGAATAGACTTCGGGAAGGGGTAGGGCTACACCATCGGTCTCAAATAGGAAGGAACCTTCAGAGCCCATTGAGCAGGGATCCGATGCCCTAGCTCACCCACAACCGAAGGCACCAGTTCCCCTATCTACCTTTGTGGTCACACCTGAGGTGCAGGCGGTTGCTGGATAGTTTATAGCGACACTTGGAGCTATACCATAAGGTGTAGTACCAACCCTAGATCCTCCCGTTCAGGAACCAGCAGAGCCTGCCGCTCTAGAGGCTCCGACACAACTAAAAGGAGCCGTACCCTTTCGGGATCAGCGGATGCTGGGATATTTTCTAAGATTTACTCCACTGAGGTTTTCAGGAGTGGTAGGAGAGGATGCACATGAGATTCTAATAGTGTGCATGAAGCAGCTATAGGCATTGAGGCTATTGGATTCTTGAGGTATAGAGCTCACTGCGTATTAGCTAGATGGGACCACCAGATAGTGGTGGTAGACTTATAGAGACACCGGATCAGCGGATGCCGCACCAGTGACTTGAGCAGAGTTTATAGAGGCCTTCATGTGTAGGTTTGTGCCTAGGATTTTTAGGGATAGACGTCGGGACCAGTTTGTTTGGCTAAAGCAGAGGCAGATGAAAGTGACATAATACGAGGCTAGATTCCAGGAGCTCCCCCAATATGCTACAAATATTTCACCTACTGAGGGGGAGCAGATTCATTATTTTGTGGGGGGATTGAGGACAAAGTTGAGGATGGGTATGCATTCACTAATGACATCAGGCAGGTCTTATCTTGACATTATTGATCATGCGCGTTCTCTGGAGCAGTTTAGTCGTGGGGCCCAAGTGGACAACAAGTATGCTAGGCATTAGGATAGTTTAATGGGTCCAGATCAAGCTTCAGGGTGTCGAGTGATAGGCATCCGAGAAGGTTACAATAGGGTTAGACCAATCGCTCGTTCCAAGCATCATAACAAGCTTGAAAGGGTAGTTGTAAGGTCCCAATTACTTTTCAGACGGGGTGGTTCTTATTATCCTCCCAAGCGTAGATAGAGAGATAGTGACACCGCTACATGAGGGCCGTTTCAGTCATCTTTCATGAGTAGTCAGGCCTCCAGGGCTTCTAAATTAGGACAACTTGATTGTGACTATAGAGGCAGGGCCACTCATGGTTGTTTTGAGTGTGGGGCACTAGACCACTGGCTCAGAGATTGTCCAAAGTATAGTGTAGTGTGAGTAGCTTCACAGGCCGCCAGATCAACTTCCTTACCAGGTGGTAGTGATAGGGACCAGGACCGACTCGTAGAGTTGACTGGTAGTGAGACTGTGAGGACCAGCAAAGCTTCCACAAAGGTTTCAGGGCCCAGCCGGAGGTGGTAGAGCTAGACATAGAGGTGATGTTCGAGGTGGGGGTCGCTAGGGCCATTTTTATGCCGCACGAGCACAAGCAGACACCAAGGCTTGTGACGAGGCTATTATAGGTATCATTACTATGTGCCAATGATGAGTCCAAATCACACTCATTTTGGGCTAAGAATGTGAAGAAATGTTGTCCTCGGTGTGCTATCATGTTCCAAATACTAACTAATATGCATGTATCATGTCAGAAATGGAGCTAAAAGCACACAAGTGGAGAATACTTAATAAATCTTGGAAAAGGAGCAAAAGTGTGAAAAAGGCGAACAAAAGCAGCTTCGCTGACCTATTTGGCGTACTGCCGAATGCTCAGTGAGACCGCCTAATATTTCAGCAACTAAGTTTCAAGTTCATGCCAAAAAGGCAGTCAGAATCTACGTCGCAACATATTCAATGCATCATCGAATGACCAAGAAAATGCCCAATGTTGTAGTTCTTAGCACTCCAAATCCATGTCAAAAGGGTGACATAAAAGCAAGTTCGGTGAAGCGTCAAACAAGATCGGCGGAGAACAGAGCCATCTTCTAATCTTGCATAGACTCAACCCTACAAGGAGAAGCAAAGAAAAGTGTCAAGTGAACATTTGGCACATTGCCGAAGTGCTCGACAATAGCCGGTCTTGGCCGCAGAGTGGCAACTTGGTGCACAAACTTTCATGATTTTGCGTGGACTATTTAAAATTTTTGGAAAGGACATTGTACATATCATTTACTTCTGGTTTTACAAATAGATAGAGAGTGAGATTAGGGTACTTAAAACATTCTTGCTCAATAGTACAAGGATTAGAGGGTTTCAAGCTTGTGGAGGCACAAATTATGGAGATTTGCTAGTTTAAATCAACTTTTCTCTTATAATCCTTGTTACCCATGTACTCAACCACTGAATTTGGTATTGAATCCTTACTTTTAAGCATGAGTGGATAAAACCCCCATGTTGGGGGTGAGTAAATAATATGGGTCTCTGATTTCTATGTTGGGTCTTTGATATTTTGACTTTATCGTTGACAATTTGAGTGAATTTACATCCATTGATAAGTTTCATCTATTATCCTAAGGTTGCAGGCTTGAGGTTTACGTTAGATCTCTAATTATTGCTTTAATCGGAGTAGTTAGAATGTGGAATAGATGTATTAGCTAGAAACCTTTTGGGGTTGTAGTTAAATGCCATAACTATGGATTAAATTGCTAAGGTATTAGGTGATTTGCTGTGATTTCTCAGGCCAGATGTGTCCTCGAGCGATCCGTATATGATGTTGTAATAGAATCAGGTTAAACAAATTCATTGTCGTAATTGAAGCCTAGGCTACCAGCATCCTAGCCCATTCACTTATCTTTAACACAATTAGTCAAATATTTGGACCCGACTTGATAGATCTAGTCACATATTTTCATATCCCCAACAATTTTCTAAATCTGGTTATTAGTTGCTAATTTAGTTGTTGTTTGCTGAATCTCAATTTTAATTATTGTAACCCCCCAATTTGAACCTAGAATCCTAATTCAATAATTTACTTCACCTCTTGAACCACCATTCCCTGTAGGATTCGACCCCGACTCTATTATTGGGTAATATGCTAATAACAATAGTCCCTACTTCCTTTGAGTATTAGGATTAAAAATTCATCAAAATGGTGTCGTTGCTGGGGAATTGTGCTAGTTCTTGATTGAAGTGTTTGTTGAAGTAGTTGTTGTT
Source organism: Solanum rostratum (assembly GCA_029948455.1). Lineage (NCBI taxonomy): Eukaryota > Viridiplantae > Streptophyta > Magnoliopsida > Solanales > Solanaceae > Solanum > Solanum rostratum. The sequence continues at coordinate 52,613,583 of CM057046.1, forward strand.
CTGGAAACTTTTGGTTCAATGCCTGAACTATGGAGTCCCAGACCAACTATTGTTGCAATACTTCTATGTAAGTCTTAATACAGTCAACAAAGGTGTGTTTGACTAATTAGTATGAGGTGGAATCATGCAATAAACTTTTGTTGCTGCTTGTAAACTTATGTATGACATGACCAAGACTAATTGGGAAGAAACCGGAAGAGTGTTAATGTTGTAGTTGCCGCTGGTGATGTGGTGTATGATAATGTACTATATGAAGGAGGATATAGTGAGGAGGTACATTATATGGGTAATCAGGTGATGGCTTCTCGATTGGCTTTTCCAAGGCAACCCAGGAGTTAAGGTTGGAACAATGGTGCTAGATGGCGTGATAGAGCTTGGCCATATCAACCTCAAGTTGGAGGTTGGAGAGATCCTGATGGAGCAAGAGATAGGTATGTTCCACCCCATGATAGGGTGAAGGCTGCTTACCCTGTGGTGAACGCAAAAAACTTCTAGACGACGGACATGTTAACTCTAATCTTGTAGAAGGTTAAGGCCTCCGACAAAGTTATAGAGGAGATAAAGTTTGCTTTTTCATAACTGAGTCAAACTGTGACATCACATTGAGCTTCTATTAAGCACTTGGAGACTCAACTTAGTAATGTGTCAGCCCATCTCAACCAAAGGCCCAAAGAAGGATTGCTAGTGACACGGTGGCCAACCCAAAGAGTGCGGACCAGTAATGTTTGGCGATCATGACTCGTAACAGAAAAGTTGTAGAAGGTAGTCAGCCCACACCTGTGGTTGAAGAAGGTGAGAAAGAAGTAAAAGAAAAAGAACGTACTGTGAGTGCCAATGATGATGACGATTTAGTTGTGAATGAAAGTGAACAGACTGTTGACAGTCCCAAGCATAGTGAAATAGAGAAAAATAGGGGTGAAGTTGAGAATGCAAAAAAAAAGCATCCCCCCGAGAATGCAAGTTCAGCTGTGAAGTTGGAAGCTCCTCAAGTTAAGATCGTTCCTCCATTCCCTCAAAAATTGAAGAAGAAAGAAGAGGATACCAAGTTTCAAAAATTCCTTTCTATATTCAATTCTCTGCCCATAAATGTCCCAATAGTTGAGGTAATAACTGAAATGTCAGGGTATACAAAACTCATGAAGGAGTTGCTAACCAAAAAAAGAACCTTGGAGTGTGAGACAATCGAGATGTCTCAGAATTAAAGTGCTATCTTAATGAAAAACTTGGTTTCTAAGAAAGAGGACCCTGGTGCATTCACAATTCCATGCACTATTGGATCTTGCAAATTTAGCAAGGCGCTATGTGATTTAGGCGCAAGCATAAATATCATGCCCTTAGCCATATTTGAAGAATTGGGGCTGTACACACCTTCACCAACGACGATGCTGTTACTTATGGTCGACTGGTTCATCAAAAGACCGATTGGAATTCTACATGACGTTTTGCGAGGGTAGACAAGTTTAAACTATAAACCAATTTTGTGATCTTATATTGTGAGGTAGATGTGGATGGGCCCATTATCTTAAGTATACCATTCTTAGCTACTAAAATGGCCCTGGTGGATGTTGAGAGAGGGGACTTGAGGTTTGAAGTGAATGAATATAAGGCCTTATTTAATATTTATGGAGTTTTGAAGCTGGAAAAAAACTTCCAGGTGGCATTGATGATAAATCGATCATGGGTGACTTGAGGAATGGAGGAACTACATCATGTCACGACCTTAACTACAATGCTTCTTGGGAGGTAACTCAAGGTGATTAGTAAGTCTTACTTTTTGAATTATGGGTGTTGTCTTGTGTAGGTACATGAAAATGGAGAAATTGATGTGAATTTCTGAAAGGGCAACATAATGGGTCTGATCGGCGGATTGCCGAGTTGAGACGATGACCATTAATTTGATCGCTTTTTGGGTCAGTTGATGACTCCCAAGATGTTGTCAAATTAGGCAGTCTACGTATCAATTCGGCGGATTGTGAAGTGATAAGTGATGGTTAAGTTCACCGCCCTTTGAGCTGATGAAAAGGTTTGGGTTTTTATTGGAAACAACGGTCAATAACACAATCGGCGCATCGTCGAATGTGTTTGGTGGGGTGACTCGGTATTGCTGATTCCTCGTGCCTAACCAACCTAATAAAGTCTTTTCAGATGCCTTGCCTTTTCACTCTTCATATCCCCTCCTTGTCACTTCCCTTACAAACCAACTTTCCCTTTAGTCTTTTCTTTGTAATTTTTCTTTGTTGTGAAGAAGTCTCATCAACAAAATTTCTTATAGAATTCTCACTGTTATTGCATGATTGTAGATGTATGTTCTTGGCCCTTTACCTTTCTATATTGTGGAAATTTGATGTTGATATGAGGGATTGATCAGGGGTTTTGTGAGCTTATTAATCATACTTAGTGATTGAAATGTTGTTGAAAATCATGTGAGTGATATGTTTTTGTGACTTTAGGACCCTATGCTTCATGTATGCTTAGTTATTTGAGACTTTGATTCCTAGAGAAAAATCATGAAATTGAAGTCGCATGTGATGTGGGCTAGGGCTAGATTTGATAAACATATTGGCAGAAGGTTGAATGCTATTGTATATTGTCTCAATTTTAACCTGAATCTCTTGATGGATAGCCTTAAGTTGAGATAGTGTCATGAACATATGAATGCTTTGAATGATTGAGCATGCTTGTTATGTTTCTTGTTATTGTGGACTATTGGTGAAGTCTGAGTAAACCCCAAATTCTTTTGAGTGAAGTGAACTTGTCTTATGATTGATTGTGTGATGTCATTCTTAAGGGTAAGTCATCGTTTGATTGAGTTTGTAGCCATGGTAATGATGTGAATGTAGCAATAGATAAATGAGCATATGTTGATGTTGATAGTGTGTTAGTGTGTGGTTTTCCCGTTGTTCATGTTCAAAGTGATCAAATTTTGAATACATGGGAGTTGGCCTTGCTAGTCAATTTCGGTGATGGCCATTTTGACCACCGAAGTGGACTCAGCGATGCATCAAAGTATCACGCATACCACTTTATCTAACGTATGATTGATGTTGAGTTCTACAACTTTCAGCGATGGTCATCAGTTGCACCACCATCGTTGAAAGTTGTGGTGATTGAAACTTTGAAAAATTGTGTAAAAGGGTACAATTATTTCACCATTAAATCAGTTCGGCGGATCACAACATGTTTGGTAGTCTAATAGACCTGTCCACCAAGACTGATTTTCTTGTGAATAAATTTTTCGGTTTATTTATCCTATGATTGATGCACACACCATGTCTTAAGCTTGTTTTTACAGAAATGGGCAAGTCAAAGGAACTTGCCACTCGAGGTAGATCCTCAGTAGCTCGGGGAATCACTATAGCCCCTAGATAAATTAATGACCACAGAGACCTCGTAGGGAGGTGCGAGGTCAAGGCAAAGGAAGGTGACTGAACGCCGGAAGTCTGGGAGTGACGAGGAAGGAACCTTACATGTGACTTGGACCAGTTTAGAGGATGAGGAAGAGGGGTCCAAAACCCCTACAGGTAGGCCAATTTCGGAGCCAAGTCCCAAAGGGCATCGAAGTGAGGCTAGATCTAAGGTCCTTCATGATCCTCTCCTTTAAACATCTCAGAGGATAAGGAGGAAATATCCCCACGACATTTAAACAGACTCAGGGCAGAGAGGCACAAAACAATCTTGGAGAAAGGGAGATTATCAATGGATAGAGTCATTGATAGGTACCCCTGGGTTTTGGATACTCTTAAGTTCTATAATTTCCAAATATTCACTAAACCTCTAGACCCATATGTTCCAAGCATAGTTCGATAATTTTTTGAGGCCTATGGTAAGGCCATTCCAAGATGCAAAAGCAAGGTGAAGGTTGTGCTCAAATCTCTTGATGCAATGGAAGTTTGTGGTATGTAAGTCCCATGTAGCGAAATGATGTGCTGCCAAAATATCACACTTTTGATGCTTAAAACTTGGAATTTCATGTGTTCTCAATGTAATCTTAGTTGGTTTTATGTGTGTTTTGTGTTTATATTTGCATGATTAAAAGTTGGCCTTGATTTTGGGAAAAAAGTGCAGAAGCTGCTAATTTTTGTTGTTATACGAGACTCTTTACGGGCCGTAGATAGTTCTACGGGCCGTAGGGTGGTTTCGTGAACAATTCCATCGAGGGGCTATTTTCAGATGAGCCGCAGAAGGTTTTACGAGTCCTAGATGATGGTTCGTGCCTTGAGGTTCAGAGATTGGGACTGTCTAAAGTTCATCAGACAAAACCCCCTTTACGGCTCGTGAATCACTTTATGACTAAAGTTGAAGTCCAAATTTCCAGCAGTTGAGTACGAGACTCCGATTACGGGTCGTGGAATGGAATACGACCCGTAAACCCCTTTCATATGGTGTGCCAACTAGTTATCCTTGTTCAGTTAGGACTTGTATTTTACTTATTATAAATAGTTTTTTAGGTTATTTTTTAAGAGAGTCGATAGTTTTTGCTAAATTTTCATCTAGTACTGTAGAAAAAGAGAGAAAATTGTGAGATCAATTTGGAGAGTCTTTGAGAAACACTTGTGTTTGAATTTCATCTTTAAGCTTGTGGTTCTTATTGAAGTTGGATTTGCTTGTTCTTAGTTCTATTGTGTAAGTGTTGAATTATGTTTTCTCAATCTATAATTCTTGCATCTACACAAAGCATAAGTAGTTAAATCCACAACTAGGGTTGTGGGAACCATGAAAAACTAACAAAGTAAAACCGGATAATTCATAATTCATGAAAGGTGTATATGCATATATTAATTAACTCTCTTCATTTTTCATGTTTTTTTATGGTAACCAACATTAGAACCCACTGGTGTTACTGACTGGACCAAGGTAGTAATGAATAGGAAAAGAGATTAATTAATAAGATTCAATTGATGTGTTCTCATCTAAGCAACCAAACTAGTCCAAGGGGAGGTTGTACTGCGATTAACAGGTGAGGGTTAGTTATGCAAACATTGGAGATAGGCCAAGTCGCATAGTGAAATTCACCTACCACCTTTGAACAAAGGGCTTGATTATCATAACTTACCGTCGTGCATGCAATACACTAGAAAATAATTAGGTTATTTGGTGATACTGAGTTAGGGAATCATGGGAAACATAATACCTTAGTTTCTCTCCATATTGGCTTCTCTCTTGTGTTAGTTAGTTTATTTATAGTTTTCATCGATTATTGCACGACCCCCCCTTCAAGGAAGTAAGTCAGTTAACTATTCGAATTGTGATCAGTAAATTCTCTAAAGTCTACATATTCTCTGTAGGTTTGACCCTAACCTTTGTTAGGTTCTATTTCTTGACAACTACCGCTTTATCCTCTAAAATAGAGGTGTAACTTGGGCTACATCAAGGTTTTGGTGCCGTTGCCGGGGAATATGGCTAGACTTAGTGAATTCATAAGTAATTCGGGTGTTAATCCTTAGTTCCCCTATTTTACTTTTGTTTGTTATTTTTATTCTTTTTCAGGGTATGAGAATAGTGTATGCCCAACACCCGGAGTCAAGGTAATCCCTTAACTCCGTTTGACCTAAAGATTCACAAAACATTGAGGAGAGTGGCAGAAGACAATGCCAATAATGTGGCCAATGCAGCTCTGAACAGGACCAACAATGATGACGCATAGAATGAGAACCCACCTCCTTTGGAGGACATTGCTCCACAACCTCAGGATTTCAATGCTATTGTTTACCAGTGGAATCAATACAGGTTGAATCCCATGGCTATGGTGGTGACTGGAGATATTGTGTTGCCACCACTACCAGCAGACACAAAGTTCACAGTCGTAAATGGGTTGCTTTCAATGCTGCAGAACCCTGGATAATTTGCGGGCTTACCATCGGAGGATCCTCATATCCACCTACACAATGTGGCATTCACCTTCAAGACTATAATGACAACACATTATCTGTCTATGGATGCTATGGGACTTCGTGTATTCCCATTGTCTCTTATAGGCAATGCAACATTATGGCTATCTGAGCTTCCGCAGAGTTCGATCACTATTTGGACAGACTTGCAGAAGGCCTTTTTGGTAAGGTACTTCCCTAGATTTAAGAAGCTCAAGTTGAAGGACTAGATTAACAATTTTGAGCAGCTTCCAAGTGATTAAATCAGTACCACATGGGAATGATTCACTAAATGTTTGAGGAGTGTCCCGGATTACAAGATAGTTGACGATGCCTTAGTGGAGATCTTCTACCGTTCCCTCGATGAGAACAGTCAGGCTTGTGCTGACACTATCACGGGGGCATGTTCTTAGATCATCCATTTGCAAGGATCGCAGAGCAAATGGAAAGAGTGGTCAAGACTAATAATGCATAGGGGCAGAGAGATAGAGCATCCACTAAAAGTTCATGCACTATAAGTGTGGGTCTGGAGCAAGCCAGAATCAATGAAGAAATCATACAATAGCTTGCCCAGATTTGCACAGGTATGGAGGTGATAATAGAGAACCAAGAGCGAGTGAATGTAGTGGTTCATCAACCTCCATATGCACCTATGTATGATAAGCTATATTATGATAAGGACACATCTTTTGTTGCTGATCAGACGGGGGGGGGGGGGGGGGGAGGGGGTTTCGGACCAACGCTTAAGGGTCAAATCAAGACTATTGGCGCTAAGGTCAAGGAAACCAAGGTCAAAACTTTAACAAAGATGGAGCTTACAGGTACAACCACGAAGGTTACTATGACAGAAACATGGGTCCAAAGAGAGATGCAGATTGGGGCCGCAAAGAAAGCTTCAGAAATTGTCCTTTTGTGCCACCACATAACCGCAACGTAGGTGCAAGCAGTTCCAGAATTGTGGAGATGTTTGATTTCCTGTTGAAGAAAGTTGAGATGCAGGATGAGACTCTCCGGGGCATGAAATCGGAGATTTCTAGTATAAAATTAGAAGATTGAGTCTCACTCTTTGGCTGTTAAACAACATTCGATGTTCATGCTACTCGGGTTGAGTCATCTGTGCCCAAGTTGATTGAGGCATCCATTGCCAAGGCATCGAGCCAACATATTGAGGCTGCAACCAAGCAATGATAGTTGATGGAGGAACATAAGCTAAGGATGGATAGGCATGAGGTGATGATTGAGGATCATGGGAAAGAGTTGACCAGCTTGAAAGAGAGGATAATTATTGTACAGAAAAAAATGGTGGCAGTGAAGGCATGTCAGCTATAAAAGTCGACATTGACTCTTTGAAAAAGGAGATGGCATCCCTAAAGTACAAGGACTTGAGTTCTTTTTGGGATGGACTGAAGGAGCCATCTAGAGTCGGCATAAATAAAGCTCCCGATGATATGATGGACATAGATGTTTCAAGTGAAGTCGATGAGGAATTCAATGTAATAGGCACCTTATAGATCAGTGAAGAAGAATTAGGAGTTGAGCCTAGCTAGGAGGAGCGCGAAGAGTTTGCATGGTTAGAAGGACAAATCGTGGACACAGTGAAAAAAACATCTCTCAAAGACACGTCCATGATAGACACATCCAGTGTACATGAGCCCGAGCTCGATCCCAATCCCGAGAGGCTATTGATTAATATAGTGAGTGCACCACAGGATGAGGGCATTGAAGCCCCCATGACCATTTCTTTAGTTCCATCGCCACCACCACAACAAACTAACTTGGATCAAGGGGATTCTAACACTCATTCCTTCCTTTTATGTTTGATTGTTGTTGTTCCTTGCATATTGAGAACATTGCTTTTTATTTAGGAGGGGATGATCATTTGGAAGTTTCTTATTTCTATTGATGATAATTTGTTCATTGGTGCTTGATGAGACATTATTTATTTTTGTTGATGGATACTTCAGACAATTTTAAATTTTTGGTTTGTAAATTATTTTAATTTGATTTGTAATAGAATAGTATTTGTTTCTTTCATTTTTATTTTCTTCTTTTTGAGTTGAATGAATGATTGTAAATGATGTCTTTAATTGTGACAAACCCCGTGCATATGTGAAAAGCCATTCAGATGTGAATATCATGTCTCTAGTCCTTAGTAATCGAGTATCGATAATTTATATCTTTGATTCGGATGGTGCCATGAAAGAGGAGCATGTACTAACTCACCGTGTAGTCCTTCTTGTGAAAATCAATCCATGAATGTATTTTATGCATCTCGAGTTTACTATGTGAGTATTGAGCTTAGATATGCGATAATTGTAGGTTGTGAGTCTATGTTGCCACTGTTTGATTTCAAATCCATTTTGCCATTGTGAGATTAGGAATTCTGTTGAAAGGTATGTTTTGCAACATCTAGAACTTGCCTGGTTTGTTTGAAAGAGTGATTTCGTTATTCCGGATTAGGAAAGGACCTCAGACCTTCTTTGGTTCCTCTTTAGTCCACTTTGACCATATTGACCTCCAATGACAATAAATTAATTACTTAGTGAAACCCCTTTGAGTCTTGATCCCTTATTTGTAAACCATGTAGTTTTGACTTGTATTTGTGAAAGACAATTCCTTCTTGTTCCTTAACAATCCTTTCTTGAACTTAAAATGATCAAAGTGATTGCCAAAGGCCAAAGTTGGAGATGTTGGTAAAAAGAGGGGGTGTCTCCCATGTAAGAGTTGAGGAAAGAAAAGGAAAAGAAAGAAAGGTAATGATTCCTTGAAATTATGAAAACGAGAAAAACATTTGAAAAAGATGAACTAAAAAAGAATTGCTGAAAAATGAGGACCCTCCCAAAATTGGTGAAAGATAGTGCAAAAAAGGGAGACACCTATGATGAACAGAGTAAAAGCAATAGAGGTGTCAATAGGAGAGGAAGCAAAATACTGACAAAAAGATCCATGAGCATGAAAAGAATGTGTAGAGTTCAAGGATAGATTAGCCACTAATAGTCATATGCTTTCCTACCCAAGCTTAACCCTACATTACAGCCTGGAAAAGTCCTTTGGGATCTTAGTTCGGAATGGAATCAAATAAACTCCAATTGAGGATAAGAGCAAGCATATGGGTTGAAGCTTTCATTCCATTTCTCAATTGAAAGAGTGGAAAGAGTGAGTATTGAAGAGATCCTTTGAAATTATTGTTCTAACCTTGTTTGTGCAAGATCTTCTTTGGTGTGACGGAAAATGGTGATGCTTTTAGGTAGTGGCCAATAGCTGCATGAACAACTGTGAGTGTAGTCATGTTTTGATTACTCTTTAGTCACCTCTTGAGGCTTCAGAATCACGTAAGTGGTTTGCGGAAGTTCGAGGGTGGATGACAAATTTGGAAGTGTATGTGTTTCTCCTTGTGGCCCTATTTGCAAGCTCTGAAATTAGATTGATTGATGTTTGATTTCATGAGGACAAGCAAAGGCTTAAGTTGATGGTGTTCATAAGTCCATATCTAAGACTCATTTTGGGCTTAGAATGTGAAGAAATATTGTCCTTAGTGTGCTATTATGTTCCAAATACTAACTAATATGCATGTGTTATATTAGGAACGGAGCTAAAAGCACACAAGTGGACAATACTCAACAAATCTTAGAAAAGAAACAAAAATGTGAAAAAGGAAGACGAAGGCGGCTTCGTCGACTTATTCGGCGTATCGCATAATACTCAGTGAGGCCCCCTAATATTTTAGCAACAAGTTTCAAGTTCATGCCAAAAATGCAGTCAGAATCGACATCGCCAACATATTCGGCACATTGCCGAATGGCCAAGAAGACTGCCTAATATTAAAGTGCTTAGGACCCCAAATCTATGCCAAAAGGGTGACACAAAGGGAAGTTTGGCGTAGTTCTGGACATGACCAGTGAAGAACAAAGACATCTCCTCATTTTGCAGAGACTCAAGCCTATATGGGGAAGCAAAGAAAAGTTGTCAATTGCACATTTGGTGCATCGCCGAAGTGCTCGGCGATAGCCGGCCTTGACAGCCGAGTGGCAACTTGGTGCACAAATGTTCATGATTTTGCAGGGACTATTTAAACATTTTGAAAAAGGACATTGTACATATCATTTACTTCAGGCTTAACCAATAGAGAGAGGGAGAGAGAGTGGGATTAGGGTAATTAGAACATTCATTCTCAATAATACAAGCGTTAGAGGGTTTCAAGCTTGTGGAGGCACAAATCATGGAGATTTCCTGGTTTAGATCAGCTTTTTTTTATAATTCTTGTTACTCAAGTACTTAGATGCTGAATTTGGTATTGAATCTTTACTTTTAAGCATGAGTGGCTAAAACCCTCATGTTGGGGTGTGTAACTAATATGCTGAGCCTTTTATATTTTGACTTTATTGTTTTTAATTTTAGTTAATTTACATCCATTGCTAAGTTTCATCTATAATCCTAAGGTTGCAAACTTGGAGTTTACTTTAGATCTCTAATTATTGCTTTAATCGAAGTAGTTAGAGTGTGGAATGGATGTGTTAGATGGAAACCTATCGGGGTTTCAGTTGAATTCCACAACCATGGATTCAATGGCTAAGGTATTAGGTGGTTTGCTATGATTTCTCAGGCCAAGCATGTTCTTGAGTGATCCGCATATAATGTCGTAATATTATCATGTGAAACACCTTTGTTGTCATAATTGAAGCTTAGGTTACCATCATCATAGCCTATTCACTCATCTTTAACACAATTAGTCAAATATTTGGACCTAGCTTAGTAGATCTACTCCCATATTTGCACATCCCCAACATCTCTCTAAATCTGTTGATTAGTTGCTAATTTAGTTATTGTTTGCTGAATCTCAATTTTAATTATTGTAACATCCCCTAATTTGAACTTATAATTGTCTGATTTAATGAATTACTTTGCTTTTCGAACCATCATGTCTTGTGGGATCCAACCCCGACTCTAATGTTGGGTAATATGCTTATAACGATCGTCCTTGCTTCCTTTGAGTAGTAAGATAGAGCGTTCATCTGCCAACAACTAGTTTTAGCACTATTTGATCCTAGTTCCACTTTCTCATAGGTAACTGTGTATTATGCTTCTCGTCAGGTGTGAGTCCTAAGGTGCTTTCATCCTAGGTTTGTTTATTGACCCCAGGAGGGGATTCACTAGTAGTAGATAAAGGTTTACAAAGCGTGTATGGTTACTCTTCAGGGATTTGATGCTTGGGATAATTTGGTACTGCTTGATATGTTGGATTTTGATATTATTTTAGGTATGGATTGGTTGGCCCCCACATGGATTGCTATCCCAAGAATGTCACCTTGGTGGTACCGGGATGTCCCAGGTTTTATGGCATGGTTCTATGAGTTAGGTATCTACTAGGATTATATTACATAATCAGGCTCAAAGGTTGATCTCTTTAGGGTGTTCAGCTTATCTTACCCATATTCGTGATGTGACTGCTGAGACTCCTACTGTGGAGTCAGTGCTCGTAGTTTGTGATTTTCCTGATGTATTTCTTGTAGATTTTCCCGGGTTGCCACCTAAGCGAGATGTTGACTTTGCTATAGAGGTTGAGCTGGGCACTAAGCCAATATCTATTGCACTGTATCGTATGGCTTCTGCAAAGCTTAAGGAACTCAGTACTTAGCTTTAGGGTTTGGTCAATTTGGAAGTCATATGACCGAATATTTCTCCTTAGGGAGCCTCTATCTTGTTTGTGAAAAAAGACGGGACTCTCTAGATGTGTATTAATTATCAATAGCTTAATAGGGTGATGGTAAAGAACCATTATCCTCTGTCATATGTCGCTAACTTGTTTGTTCAATTACAAGGGGCATTAGTGTTTTCTAAGATTGATATAAGATTAGGGTACCACTAGTTGAGGATTCAGGCAAAGGATATATAGAAGACTACCTTCTAGACCCATTATGGGTATTGTGAGTGTCTAGTTATGCCATTTGGGCTGACTAATACCCTCGCAACATTTATGGACTTAATGACTCGTGCATTCCGATCGTATCTAGACTCTTTTGTTGTGGTTTTTATTATTTACGTTTTGGTATTTTCATAGAGCCAAGAGCAACATGCCCAGAACCTTCAAATTGTGCTGCAGACACTCAGAGATCACAAGTTATATCCAAAATTTTCTAAGTGTGAGTTTTGGATTGAGTCCGTGACTTTCCTGGGGTACGTGGTGCCCAAAGAGGGTATTATGGTGGATCCAGCTAAGATTGAGGTAATTTGTAGCTTGCTTAGGCCTACTTTCATGTCAGTGGTTTGGAGTTTTATCAGGTTGGCGAGTATTACAGATGATTTATCGAGGGTTTCTCCACTATTGCTACTCCAATGACTAGATTGACTCGTTAGGGCGTGTCGTTTGTATGCCCCAATGAGTGTGTGGCTATATTTCTAAGACTAACGAAGTTAATGACTATTGCTCCTATTTTGACCCTTCCTATCAAGAGAAAGAGCTTTGTTGTGCATTGTCATGCCTCATGTATTAGGTTAAGTTGTGTATTGATGCAGTGAGGATAGGTTATTTTTTATGCTTCTCGTCAGTTATGGGGCCATGAGCTTAACTACCTCATGCACAACTTACAGCTAGCGGCGGTAGCATTTCCACTCAAGATTTGGAGGCACTATTTATATGGCATTCATTGTGATACCTATAAAGACCACCAGAGCTTGCGATATATTATGACTTTGCGGGATTTGAATTCCAATAGAGGTGGTGATTGAGCTCTTGGCTGACTATGATCTTTCCTTTTTATATCATCTAGGCAGGCGAACATGGTAGTAGATGCCTTGAGTTGGAAGGTAGTTGTAACGACCTGGCCCAACACTATGAAGTATTGTCCGCTCTTGGGCCTAGCCCATCACGGATTTGTCCCTTTGGGCTCACCCCAAAAGTGCCTCACAGTATATAGACCAGTCCTTTACTTAAATAGCCCAAGACTCTCCCTCTCTCTTCCGATGTGGGATTTGCCTAAGTGAGCCAGGCGTTACGTATCGCCGTCCCTGCACTCACCCCCCATTGGGACTCAGCGTCCTCGCTGAGGTTTGCCCCACCACCGTACTAGTCGAGAGTCGGCTCTGATACCACCTGTAACGACCTGGCCCAACACTGTGAAGTGTTGTCCGTTCTTGGGCCTAGCCCATCACGGATTTGTCCCTTTGGGCTCACCCCAAAAGGCGCCTCACAGTATATAGACCAGTCCTTTACTTAAATAGCCTAGGACTCTCCCTCTCTCTTCCGATGTGGGATTTGCCTAAGTGAGCCAGGCGTTACGTATCGCCGTCCCTGCACTTATGATGTGACGCCCGGTAAAATTACCAAAGTGCCCCTATAGCGAGGGTACGCGCATAACGCATCTTCCGGGGCTTGTATGGCAAATCCGAGACCGGATTCGTGATCAACATAAAAAATGGAGTGGGAAAATGGTCGGGGTAGAATTTTAGGACGACCCGATCGAAAGATAAATTTTCGATCCAAGTCCCAAAACAGTGACTGTCTGCGACAGAGGCGAGACGCGCACCAGCTGCGGAGGGACACTTATATATTTTCCCAGATTTTCGATGGGATGGAGAAAACTCGTTTAAAAATACTTTTTCCACACAGTGCGCGATAGGTCCGCGTCGCGGACCGTGTAAATTCCGAACTGGAAATTTCTAATTTATTTCGAGGGGCTTTCCGGTCAATCCCTAACCCCTCCTAAACACTAATACACGGCTAGTAAGGTCGTTTCTACACGAAAAGAGCCTAACAAAACCTATTCTAAGTCCTATTCCAAAATCTAACAAGGCTAGGGCTTGAGAAGAGGAGAGAAAGACTTGGGGTGAGAAATACGAGAAGAGAATCCTCGACATCACCCGGTTGAACAGTTGCATCACAGGTATGTAAGGATAAACTAACACATAGGATTGTTCTCTCATGTGCCCCATAGAGGTCATAGTTGAATTGATGATTGAAGAGTCCACATGCATGATTTCTTTGATGGATTTTCTTGAAAATTATATTTGAAATTACATGTTTTCTATGTTGATGATCATCATACTATTTGTTCTCTTAAATTGAATACTTTCATGGAATTGGCATAACCCTACATGACTATTTTGAAGAGCATGCATAATGAACTTGAGACTTGAGTCTAGAGCCTTGCATTGGGATTGTTGACTGTGATGATGAGTTGATGAAACCTTGATTGTTGTATGAGTCTCTATAAATGAACTCTATCGATATGTTTATTCACTTGTTTCCTAATGACTGTTATATAATCTTGAGTGTCATTGAGGAGGTGTTGATGATAGGGTTAAAATCCCTATGAGATGTTGATGATAGGGTGGAAGTCCCTATGAGATAATTGATGAAAGGGCCAAAGTCCCTGTAAAATATCAGTCGTGGATGGGGAGTGGGTCCCTATAAGACTGGCAGTCATTGATGGGGAGTGAATCCTTATGAGACTGGTTGAGGTTGATTTTATGAGCATTGAGTCGGGAGGAGTATCGAGCACCGAAATGAGTAGGAGTGAGTCCCACTCGAACTCATTAACTACGTCGCCAAACGTAGGAGAGGCTTAAACCATCACATACATATGGTTTCCCTCGAGGTTTAACAGTCCCCGAAAGCAATAGAGGATCAGTTCGGTTTGATTCCATGTTGGGTAAATTGATATGGGATCCAGTGTTCCTTACCTGGCAAGTTTGGGACCACTGTGGCAACATCAGGGTGATTGTTGTACATTCACTGGCTCATAAGTGAGTGTTGTCGGATAAGAGAAACTCCCGAGAAGATTCGTACCTTACTCTGAGTCTAGATGAGATGTGATGAGAGGGGGGGGGGGTGAACTCCTCTGAGATGATTCATGTGATGAGTTGAGACTTTTGATGAGTCTGAGATAATGATGTGTCATTTTTCCACTCGGTACTCTTTCGTAGATGGGCAAGCTGGCGGTTAATGTGATTATGATGTTTATTTTGCCTTGATGTTACCTTCCATATTTTCTACCGCTTTCTGTTTCATTAAGCTATTTTACATACCAGTACATTCCAAGTACTGACGTCCACTTTGGACTGCATCGTTTTATGATGTAGAGGCAGGTACTAGAGATCATCAACAGGCGCTCGGTTGAAGATCAGAGATCCGAAGTTGATTTGGTGAGCCTCCCCTACTCCGGAGGAACCATTATTTTATTTCATCATGCTTTAGAGTTAGGATTAGACTATCTTCTTATTTTGCTTTGGGTAGCCATGGGTCTGTCATTGGCACCACATGATTTAGTGATAGAGGCTTCATAGACAGGTGTCGAATATTGATGTTGAGATTTTTAAGCTAGTTCATTCTACTAGCCTTCGTTATATTACCTTTATTATATTGAGAACTTTAGATGAATTATGTCCACTGCTTGTATATAATTTCTGCTAATCAGTAGAGCTATATGATTGGATGATGTGAAGAGACTAGGTGGTTCGCTTGGGGGCTAGCAATAGTCTCCGAGTGCCGGCCACGCCGAGGGTACCCTCCCGGTGCGTGACAAACTTGGTATCAGAGCACAGAGTTCAAGTGTCCTAGGGAGTCTATGAAGCCGTGTCTAGTAGAGTCTTGTTTATGGGTGTGTTGTCGACCACATTTCATAAGCAGGAGGCTATGGGACATTAGGAATGGTTACACTTCTTTCTTATTCTAAATCGTGCGATAGAGTTGAACTCTATGAAAACTATCCTCTAATTCGTGCGTTACACGTGCAGAATCGATAACATGCCTCCCAGAAGAGCTGTCAGAGGAAGGGGACGTTCTGCCAGGCAAGCTGCTAACCCACCCGAGCCTCAAATACCCGAGGGGCCCGTAGATCCAGCTGTCCCTGTTGGGAAACCTCCTCAAGCTGAGATCTCGAATGCTGAGCTACGCCAAGCCATTCAAACTTTGGCCCAAGCTATCGCAGCACCTGCTGTGAGGCAAGGTGCAGGGGGGACAGACTCTCATGGCACCTCTAGAGTCCGAGAATTTCTAAGGATGAACCCGCCTGAGTTCACGGAGTCGGCGTCTACTGAAGACCCTGAGAGCTATATAGAGGAACTTGAGAAGGTGTTCCAAGTGATGCACGTGGCCGATGCTGATAGGGTTGAATTGGCTGCCTATCAACTCAAAGGGGTGGCCAGGCTGTGGTTCGACCAATGGAAGAAGGGCCAAGGGGACGATGAATCATATGTAACTTGGGCGGTGTTTGAGGAGGCTTTCTTGGGACGTTTTTTCCCAAGGGAGAAAAGAGAGGCTAAGGTGAGGGAGTTCCTGAATCTGAAGCAGGGCTCCATGACCGTGAAGGAGTATGGATTGAAATTCACGCAACTATCCCGCTATGCTCCAGACATGGTTGCTAACAGGCGGGGAAGGATGGGGATGTATGTAGATGGGTTGAACAGAGGACCCAAGGGAGATGGAAGAGGAGCTATGCTTGTGAGTGACATGGACATCGGGCGACTGATGACATTCGTGCAGCAAGCTGACGAAGAAAGACAATAGGACAGGGAAGAGTTCAAGCGCAAGAGAGCTAAGACATCCAGCCACGAAGGTGGAAGGAGAGGTAATGGGAATCGATTTCCAGCACCCTCAGCTGCTAGCGCACCTGTGCCAAAAGGCACGTATGATCAAAAGTTCCAGAATATAGGGAACCACGGACCCCAATCCCAATCTAGTGTGGCTCAAGGTTCTCAGAGTAGGCCACAGTGTGATAACTGTGGAAAGGCGCATTGGGGGAGATGTCGTGATAAGAATGACACATGCTTCGGGTGTGGCCAAGTAGGCCACTACAAGAAGGATTGTCCAAAACGGGCTAGCAAGGCCCAGTCTGCGGCATCAGCCCCACCGGTTAGGGGGAACCCAAGGGCCACTACGTCAGGTGCAGGCGGGGCCACAAACCGCTTGTATGCTATGGGGAGTCGCCAAGATCAGGAAAATTCTCCAGACATCGTGACGGGTATGATCCGAGTCTTTACTTTTGATTGTTATGTTTTGATGGACCCTGGTGCCACATTGTCGTTTGTAACTCCTTATGTGGCTAGTAAATTTGATAAAACCCCCGAGAGTCTTCTTGAACCCTTTGATGTTTCTACTCCGGTGGGTGAGTCTATTCGAGCTGAAAGAGTCTATAGAGCTTGTGTAGTGTCCATCCATCATAGGGACACCATTATTGATTTGATCGAGTTAGAGATGGTTGACTTTGATTTGATCCTCGGCATGGATTGGCTTCACGCCTGTTATGCCTATGTGGATTGTAGGTCCCGAACGGTTAAGTTCCAATTTCCAAATGAATCAGCTCTAGAGTGGAAGGGTGACTTAGTGACACCTAGGGGGAGGTTTATCTCATATCTTAAGGCCCGGAAGTTAATTTCCAAAGGCCGTATTTATCACTTGGTGAGAGTGAAATCTGATAATGTTGAGTCCCCAACTCTTGAGTCAGTTCCGGTTGTCAACGCGTTTCCAGAAGTCTTTCCTGATGATCTGCCCAGAGTCCCTCCCGATAGGGAGATTGACTTTGGGATTGATGTTCTTCCAGATACCAGCCTATTTTGATCCTGCCTTACAGAATGGCCCCCGCTGAGTTAAAAGAATTGAAAGAGCAATTAAAAGATTTGCTGGAAAGGGGCTTCATTAGGCCAAGTGTTTCACCATGGGGTGCCCCTGTTTTATTCGTGCGGAAGAAAGATGGGTCTCTCAGAATGTGTATCGATTATAGGCAACTGAAGAAGGTCACGATAAAGAACAAATATCCCCTCCCAAGGATAGATGATTTGTTTGACCAACTTCAGGGCGCCTTTTGCTTCTCTAAGATAGACCTTAGATGTGGCTACCATCAGTTGAAGGTGAGGGAGCGTGACGTTCCAAAGACAGCCTTCAGGACTAGATATGGCCATTTTGAGTTCCTGGTCATGTCTTTCGAACTGACGAATGCACCTGCCGCCTTTATGGACTTGATGAATAGAGTGTTCAAGCCATATCTTAATTTGTTTGTGATTGTGTTCATCGACGACATCCTGGTGTATTCAAGGAGTGAGGAGGAGCATGCTAACCACCTCGGAGTGGTCTTTTAAACTCTTAAGGACCATGATTTGTATGCAAAGTTCTCCAAATGTGAATTCTGGCGTGAGTCAGCGGCCTTCCTAGGCCATGTTGTTTCCGGTGACGGTATTCGAGTGGATGCCCAAAAGATTGAGGCGGTTAAGAACTGGCCCCGACCGACCACTCCGACTGATATCAAAAGTTTCTTGGGGCTGGCAGGCTACTATCGCAGGTTTATGGAGGGATTTTCTTCCCTATCCGCGCCACTGACCAAATTGACTCAGAAAAAGGTCAAATTCCAGTGGTCCGAAAAATGTGAGAAGAGTTTCCAGGAATTGAAAACAAGGTTAACTACTGCACCGGTCCTAACTTTACCCGACGGGACCGAAGACTTTGTAATCTATTGTGATGCCTCGATGTTTGGATTGGGATGTGTATTAATGCAAAAGGGGAAAGTGATAGCTTATGCTTTCAGGCAGCTCAAGGTTCATGAGAGAAACTACCCAACCCATGACCTCGAGTTGGCAGCAGTGGTGTTTGCACTTAAAATTTGGCGGCACTACTTGTATGGAGTGCATGTGGATGTGTTCACTGACCACAAGAGCTTATAGTATGTTTTTAGCCAAAAAGAACTCAACTTGAGACAAAAGAGATAGTTAGAATTGCTCAAGGATTACGAAATGAGCATACACTACTACCCAGGTAAAGCTAATGTCGTGGCTGATGCCCTTAGCAGGTTATCAATGGGTAGCACAGCCCATGTGGAGGAAGGAAAGAAGGAGTTAGCCAAGGACGTGCACCGGTTGTCTCGATTGGGAGTCCGACTCGAGGAGAACAACGAGGGAGGAAGTGATATCCAGGACGGGTCTGCTTCCTCGTTAGTTGTGGAGGTAAAGGAAAAGCAAGACCAAGACCCTGTCCTACTCCAATTGAAGGAGGATTTCCAAAATCAGAGGGTGATGGTCTTCTCCAAAGGGGGAGATGGAGTGTTAAGATATCAAAGTCGATTGTGTGTCCCAGATGTTTATGGCATACGAGAAAGAATCATGGTAGAAGCTCATAACACTAGATATTCCATTCATCCTGGCTCCACCAAAATGTACCATGACTTAAGGGAGGTCTATTGGTGGAACGGAATGAAGAGGGACATCGCGGAGTTCATTTCGAAGTGCCCAAATTGCCAACAAGTGAAGGTTAAGCATCAAAGGCCATGTGGATTGGCTCAGAACTTTGAAATTCCGGAGTGGAAATGGGAGATGATTAATATGGACTTTATCACTGGTCTGCCAAGGTCTCGAAAGCAACATGATTCGATATGGGTGATAGTGGACAGAATGACTAAATCAGCTCACTTCTTGGCAGTCAAGACAACGAACACTGCAGAAGAGTATGCCAAGTTGTACATCCAGGAGATTGTGAAGTTGCATGGAGTCCCCTTGTCCATCATCTCGGACAGAGGAGCTCAATTTACCTCCCAGTTCTGGAGATCATTTCAGAAAAGCTTGGGTACCATGGTGAACCTGAGCACGGCTTTCCATCCACAGACGGATGGTTAGGCGGAGCATACAATTCAAACACTGGAGGATATGTTGAGGGCTTGCGTCCTTGATTTCAAAGGGAATTGGGATGATCATTTGCCTCTGGCTGAATTTGCATATAACAATAGTTATCATGCGATCATCCAAATGGCTCCTTATGAAGCCTTGTACGGAAGGAGGTGTAGATCGCCCATTGGGTGGTTTGAGGTTGGAGAAGCGGAGCTCATTGGACCTGATCTTGTTCACCAGTCGATGGAGAAGGTCAAGGTCATTAGAGAGAGGTTAAAGACTGCCCATAGTGGCCAAAAATCTTACACTGACGTGAGGAGAAGAGATCTGGAGTTCGAAGTAGATGATTGGGTGTACTTGAAGGTGTCACCTATGAAGGGTGTCCTAAGGTTTGGGAAGAAGGGAAAGTTGAGTCCACGTTATGTTGGACCCTATCAAATCGTAAGGAGAATTGGGAAGGTGACCTACGAGTTAGAGTTGCCTTTCGAGCTAGATGGGGTACACCCGGTGTTCCATGTGTCTATGCTAAAGAAATGCTTGGGAAATCCGGCCTTGGTGATCCCTATTGATGGCATTGGGGTGAAGGATAACCTATCTTACGAAGAGGTTCCAGTTCAAATTCTTGATCGTCAAATTCGTAAACTAAGGAACAAATATGGAGGAATCAATTCGTTGAAGAGGCCACATGGGAAGCTGAGGAGGAGATGAAGGCAAGTATCCGCACCTGTTCGTGCCAACTAATGGTGAAAGCACTGAAGGTAAAAATCCTTACTCTTCACTAAGCTAAGTGCTGTATTCCCTTACTTGACTTGCTATCATTGAGTCGAGGGTTGATTTTTTTTTTAAAAAAATTGAGTGTGGGAATGAGTCTTGAGTCTATTCGTGCTTTAATCCTCACCTCCACTCATCATTCGAGGACAAATGATCCCAAGGGGGAGATGATGTGACGCCCAGTAAAATTACCAAAGTGCCCCTAGAGCGAGGGTACGCACGTAACACATCTTCCGGGGCTCCTATGGCGAATCCGAGACCGGATTCGTGATCAGCATGAAAAATGGAGTGGGAAAATGGTCCGGGTCGAATTTTAGGACGACCCAATCGAAAGATAAATTTTCGATCCAAGTCCCAAAACAGTGACTATTCGCGACAGAGGCGCTACGCGCACCTGCCGCGGAAGGACACTTATATATTTTCCCAGATTTTCGACGGGATGGAGAAAACTCGTTTAAAAATACTTTTTCCAAAAATACACAGTGCGCGATAGGTCCGCGTCATGGACCGTGTAAATTCCGAACTGGAGATTTCTAATTTATTTCGAGGGGCTTTCCGGTCAATCCCTAACCCCTCCCAAACACTAATACACGGCTAGTAAGGTCGTTTCTACACGAAAAGAGCCTAACAAAACCTATTCTAAGTCCTATTCCAAAATCTAACAAGGCTAGGGCTTGAGGAGATGAGAGAAAGGCTTGGGGTGAGAAATACGAGAAGAGAATCCTCGACATCACCCGGTTGAACAGTTGCATCACAGGTATGTAAGGCTAAACTAAAACATGGGATTGTTCTTCATGTGCCCCATAGAGGTCATAGTTGAATTGATGATTGAAGAGTCCACATGCATGATTTCTTTGATGGATTTTCTTGAAAATTATATTTGAAATTACATGTTTTCTATGTTGATGATCATCATACTATTTGTTCTCTTAAATTGAATACTTTCATGGAATTGGCATAACCCTACATGACTATTTTGAAGAGCATGCATAATGAACTTGAGACTTGAGTCTAGAGCCTTGCATTGGGATTGTTGACTGTGATGATGAGTTGATGAAACCTTGATTGTTGTATGAGTCTCTATAAATGAACTCTATCGATGTGTTTATTCACTTGTTTCCTAATGACTGTTATATAATCTTGAGTGTCATTGAGGAGGTGTTGATGATAGGGTTAAAATCCCTATGAGATGTTGATGATAGGGTGGAAGTCCCTATGAGATAATTGATGAAAGGGCCAAAGTCCCTATGAAATATCAGTCGTGGACGGGGAGTGGGTCCCTATAAGACTGACAGTCGTTGACGGGGAGTGAATCCCTATGAGACTGGTTGAGGTTGATTTTATGAGCATTGAGTCGGGAGGAGTATCGAGCACCGAAATGAGTAGGAGTGAGTCCCACTCGAACTCATTAACTACGTCGCCAAACGTAGGAGAGGCTTAAACCATCACATACATATGGTTTCCCTCGAGGTTTAACAGTCCCTGAAAGCAATAGAGGATCAGTTCGGTTTGATTCCATGTCGGGTAAATTGATATGGGATCCAGTGTTCCTTACCTGGCAAGTTTGGGACCACTGTGGCAACATCAGGGTGATTGTTGTACATTCACTGGCTCATAAGTGAGTGTTGTTGGATAAGAGAAACTCCCGAGAAGATTCGTACCTTACTCTGAGTCAAAATGAGATGTGATGAGGGGGAGGGAGGGTGAACTCCTCTGAGATGATTCATGTGATGAGTTGAGACTTTCGATGAGTCTGAGATAATGATGTGTCACTTGTCCACTCGGTACTCTTTCGTAGATGGGCAAGCTGGCGGTTAATGTGATTATGATGTTTATTTTGCCTTGATATTACCTTCCATATTTTCTACCGGTTTCTGTTTCATTCAGCTATTTTACATACCAGTACATTCCAAGTACTGACGTCCACTTTGGACTGCATCATTTTATGATGTAGAGGCAGGTCATAGACAGGTGTCGAGTATTGATGTTGAGATTTTTGAGCTAGTTCATTCTACTAGCCTTCGTTATATTACCTTTATTATATTGAGAACTTTAGATGAATTGTGTCCACTGCTTGTATATAATTTCCGCTGATCAGTAGAGGTATATGATTGGATGATGTGAAGAGACTAGGTGGTTCGCTTGGGGGATAGCAATAGTCTCCGAGTGCCGGCCACGCCGAGGGTACCCTCCCGGGGCGTGACAGTAATGGGTATGGGCAGTCTAACACATTTGACTATAGAGGAGCGACCCTTAGGTTTGGATATTCTGTGCCTAGATAATAGGTTAGTTCGATTGGATGTTTTAAATCCCAGCCGATTATGGCCTTCATTGGGTCTCAGTGTTCATTGATTGATACAACTCGGGTCCAATAGTTTGAGGATGAGCTGCTAGTAGGTCTCAGAGATAAAGTTTTACAAGGGGTTGGTGGTCAGGCTACAGTTGATTCAGACTGGGTGCTCAAATTTGATAGCCAGTTTTGTGTTCAAATGAGTAGGGGATTTGATATAGTATATTCTGTGTGAGGCACAAGACTCCATATACTCTATCTACCTAGGTACATCGGATGTACCAAGATCTAAGATGGCATTACTGGTAGGATGGTATTAAGAGAGATATTATTGGCTATGTATTGCGTTGTCTTGGTTGCCAGTAGTTAAAGGCTGAGCACCATCGATCCAGCAAGACACTTCAACGATTACCCATTCCTGAGTGAAAGTGAGAACGTGTGACTATTGATTTGTTATGGGGCTCCCCCGTACTTTCATAGGTTATGATAGTATTTGGGTTACAGTTGATCGGCTGACTAAGTTTTCACATTTCTTTCCTGTTCGATCAACCTTCAGTGATGAGCTATTAACTCGAATTTATATTTAGGAGATAATCCAGTTGCATGGGGTGCCAATATCTATTATATCTGACCGAGGGTCACAGTTTGCCTCCAGCTTTTGGAAGGCTTTTCAGCAAGAGTTGGGCACCAGGTTGATCTAAGAACAACATTTCATCCCAGGCTAATGGCCAATATGAGTGCACTATATAGGTTTTGGAGAATATGCTACAAGCTCGTGTATTGGAGTTTGGGGGTCAGTAGGACCAATTTTTGCCGTTAGCTGAGTTTGTTTATAATAACCGCTATCATACTAGCATTCAGATGGAGCTGTTTGAGGTACTGTATGGTCGACAATGCCATACTCGTATAAAGTGATTTAAGTTTATAGAGCCGGACCTGTATAGTACGAACTTATTACAGGATGCCTTAGCGACAGTCCAGGTTATTCAGGATTGATTGAGGACAGCTGAGAGTTGGCACCAAATATATGTCGACTACAGAGGCCAATTCTTATAGTTTGAGATAGGAGATGGAGTGTTCCTGAGGGTATTTCCCCTGAAAGGGTTCATTTGGTTTGGAAGATGGGGTAAGCTTAACCCTCGGTATGCCGAGCCTTTTAAGATTTTGAGACGGGTTGGGCCAGTTGCATATGAGTTAGCCTTACCTCCAGCTTATTCTGCTACATATTCCATTTTCCATGTGTCGATGTTGCACTTGTATGTTCCAGATGAGACACATGTGCTTCACTATGATTTAGTTGAGTTAGATGACCATATGCCATTTTTTTAGGAGCCGATAGCCATTTTAGCCAGGGATACCAAATAGTTATGGTCCAGGGTTATACCGATGGTTAAGGTTCAGTGGTGTCACCATCTAGTCTAAGAGCTACCTGGGAGTTAGAGGCAGAGATGCAAGAACAGTACCTCAACCTATTTGAGCCATCAGGTATGCCTTTATATTTACTTTCGCGGACGAAAGTCCTATTAATGAGGGATGTTGAAATGACCCTTTTGTCTATTACTGTGTTTATACTGTCATTTTTTTTAATTGAGCATGTGTATGGCAACCTCGGGCCATTTAGGGATTGTTGGGATGGTTATGGGTTGAGTTGGTTGTGATTTATATGAATTTTTGAGTTAATGAGAAGTTATAACTGCAAATATGAGAGTTCTGGTAAAGTCCTAGTAAATGGCCACAGAATGGAATTTTGACTATTCCATCAGTTTTGGAACGGCCGAATTAGGCTGGGAGCATGGTTGGTTCAATGTTTGAGGTCCTGGTGTGAGCTTAAGTCAGAAATTGAAAAACCAGTTCAACAAGAAGCTAAAAAGTGATTTTCAGTAAAAATCTTGCTAAACGTGGTCAGAATAGAAATCAAATGGCGCGGTTAGCTCCAGAACATCAAATATAGACTAAAACGACCTTTCATCGAATGGTGCGGGCTTTCAGGGGCATTTTGACCCTCTCAGTTCTTTTAGCTAAAGTTAGCCAAAAAAAAGTAGGACCTTCATTTTTCCATAGGATGCTCTGTTCTGAATTCCGACCCCACTGTTGGATTCGAAACGTTGAAATAAATGTGGTTGCATTATTTACTTGCATAAAATGGACACCGAAGGGGTCGAGAATGCCCCAGACAAGTTTTGACGATAGTTGGTGCCAACACCAGAAGGCCAACCTTCCGTGTTCGTGGAGGGCATAGCGCATTCGCGCAGGGCAAGCATGACAAGGCGCACATTTATAGGGCTTTCCTTGCATTCAAGAAGGTCTAGCATGTGCCAATGCCTACTTTTACGATAGGCAGCCGCTTTCGCGGAGGCCTTTGATGAGGCGACGACCATGCCTTTAAAAGCTGGTCTCAAAGTCAAAGGAGGGGCAAACTTCGCTTCTCCGTAAATTTTGATCCGTAACTCCATTTTAAGTGATCCAAAAGGCTACATTGTATGGATTTTCATGAGAAATGTCGTGGAGGTGCCAGATTCTTGTTTCAACCCATATTTCGAGGTAAAATTCCCATTTTCACTGATTATGTGTTTGAAACGTGTGAAAACTTGACATTGTGATATCTCAGTCGATTCTTATCAAAATTAAGTGAAATTTGAGTATAAGTTGTTTTATTTTCTAAGAGGAACACTGTGGTTTGTTTGGATCCTAATAATTTGACTGTATTTTTGCGAAATTTGATTGAGAAAGTTTATATACAAATATTTTCTAATAAGAAATGTAACAACATTTTTGAGACATTTCTCTGTCTTCTGAGATCTATTTTGGGCTCAACTTTTGTTATGGACTCGGGGTGATGTAGGGATCATTTTAGGGGAATTATTAAGGATTTCAAGCGTGGGCCCTATATTTCCCCATTTTGGACGTAGTTGATATAGTTTTCTCTAATTCTTAGGTTTTTATGATCGAATCTGTCGTAATGACTTTGTGACTTACATTTTGACAGCTGAGCAGCGTTAGGAAGCAATTAAGAAAGGAATATCTCGAGTGGATTGATCCAGGACGCGAGGGTCCGCCTTCAAAGTATGCTAGGCTTCTTTAACCTTTAGACTGAAGTGAAATGTGTGACTTTCTGAGCTGAGATATGTTGTATATGAGCTGATCTTACTAAATATGTAGTAGATATGTATATATGTTGTTGGGTTAGCTGAATGTGTGTAATATATGATGATATGGGATAGTAACTGTTGTATTGATAACTGTACTAGCTATAACTACTATATGAGATGAGTTCTGGCATTGTTAGACTGGGAGATGGCTTGGTAAGGGCTAGATTGGGATGATGATATGTGACAGGTGTGTATACCGAGCTTGATTCTTATTTGTATGTTGGTGTAGCTTGAGGCTACTGAGATATGATAGTTGTGAGGCTATTAGGGGATTACATTCTCTATTATGAACTAGTTCTAATATATTTATATGTATTTGATGGCTCTGGTTGTCCTGGGTATCTATGATACGACTGTGACTATCTTTATTGATTTTGAATACTTTTTGCTACCTAGATTATGGTATAATCTCCTGATTAGACATTATTCTATATTTCTTTATGACGTATATGCTTCTGCATACAATTGTTATCCATTGTAAACTTTTCATACATACTGGTAACTGGGGAAACATGCTATATTTGGGAAATACTATGTTGGTGCCTCGGGGTTGGGCCTTATGACTTTCTATATGAGATTTTATTCTACTAAATCTCTAATGGGCTTGAAAGAGGATATGGTCCCGACAGGGAAACGTATTCCATATCCTATGAGATTCATTCGGCTTATCTGTGGTTGAGATACTGGCTATATGAGTGAGTCCTGGGGACTGGTACGTTGTTCTAGAGAATGACACATTACCAGTGGGAAGGGATATAGTTGCCTTAGGTGGTATCATTTGTATTAGTTGGGTAATTGTATGATTCTGGATAGGTAACACACCTCTTATTATTTGTTCTCTTTGAACCTTATCTTAGGCTTAAGCCTAAACTGCCCTAGAGTTGCTAAGCATAAAGCCACCTTGATACATTACCGAGTGGGGTGTCATAGCCTGACACGATATACATTCCACAGATGGGTGTCACAACCTGACATTATATACATTCCAGGGCCGGGTGTTATGGTCTGACATGATTAAGGGGATTCTTGTTGACACCCAATTTTGACCGACCTATACCCTTTTAGATTGTCACTTTATTAAAATAGGTAGATTCGAAACTTTGTAAATAAACGCGTCTATTTTCAATCTTATTCAAATAATTGTGCTTTTTTTTTATTTTATTCTAGATTTTCAAAAATTGTTCGTAAATTATTTTGTCATTTTTTTAACTACCTTTATTATTATTATTATTATTATTATTATTATTATTCTCGAAAAACATATTTTAGTGGTAATAGTAGTAATACTATTTGATTATTTTTTATTATGTTACTTAGTATTATTTTAGTAGCCTGTTTAGTCTGAATTTGTTTGAAATAAGAATAATTTAACTGTCACTGCCTATGTTTAGGATAGAATTTACGTTTATGGTAAATTTTGATGTGATTGAGTTACCTTTTTTCTTTAACTGACTGCCTTTTTAATCTTTACGTATCTAAATTACCTAATTTAAAGATGCTGAATTATTAGATTATGGTATATTTTTTTTGTACATGGTAAGGATATTTCTTACTAAAACTAATCTTGGAAGGACTTTGATTGAGTCCCAAACTTATTGATTCATTTTCCTATTATGACGAATTTAAATATGTTAATTGATTTTATTATCTTTTCTTGATTGTACTCCCACTACTATATAAACAAACCCCCTTTCCCACAACTTACACAGACTGCTCCCCACAAGTCTCTGCAAAAGAAAAGAAAACTCTCCTCCTCACATTCTCCTATTTTTCTTTTGCTTATACTTTGTATTATTCCCCTCTCTTTTCTAAAAAATATAACAAGAAAAATAGAGGAAATTTTGGTTTATTTCTCAACATACAAGATCCTCTTGACTGGTAAGCAAACTTATATACATATTTTTGGATATATATTACTTTTTGTTGTTTGTATACAGCAGGATCGCGAAGAGTCGCCAGGACCGGTGGAGGATAGGTCAAGAAGAAATTTTTTCTTTTAATATGTTTATTGTATTTTATTTTATTTTTCCCGCAAAACTTGTAATAAAAGCAATGAAATGGGGGATGTAGTGAAAAGGGGGAGGGAATTACATGTTATTCTTCTTATATTTTGTCTCACCTAGGCAATTTTAACGTAGGGTTCAAAAAGGAATTATGTGAGCAACTTTCTTAACTAATAAAATTGAATTAGATAAAGTTGTAGATATCACGCGCGATAATATATTTTAGAAACCATGCTTCTAGGATATTATTTCACATTGCAAATTTATGCCTATTTTCATGATTTTTGATATCCTCACATGCTAGAAAACATGTTCATAGGACTTAATACATATATTTTGTAGAAACCATGCTTCTAGGATTTTATTTCACATTGCAAATTTATGTCTTTTTTCATGATTGTTGATACCCTAACATGCTAGAAAACATGTTCATAGGACTTAATACATATCTTTTGTAGAAGCCATGCTTCTAGGACATTATTTCCCATCTCAAATCTATGTCATTCTTCATGATTTTTGACGTCATCACATGCTAGAAAACATATATATATTTTGTAGACATCATGCTTTTAGGGTTGTTTTCACATTCTAAAATTAGGTTAGGAATCATGGTTTTGATTTTATCGCATATAGGGCCTTATCTAATTCTAGCATGTCATATTTGCCTTTAACAAAAACCTTTAGAAATTCTTTCCATTTTAAACTGGTTAAAAAGAAAAATACTAATGTTTTCTTAAGAATCAAATCTTTTCTAAAATAACTAATATTTTGAATTATCTCATATAATGGTGATAGGCGACTTATTTTGTTTAAGAGGCTATTTGAGACCTTTTTTGCTAAATTGTTGTCTTGTTTGTTTTGTTAGACGCGTGGTCCTATAGGAAACCTGAGTATTTAGAACCTTACCAAAATAAGAGTCCAATGCCTCTTGGACATTAGGAGGGACGCTAGGCGTTTTAAGGGAACGCTAGATTTTCTCATCTTCTTGATAGTTCGCCTTTAAGTTAAATAATAAAGTTAACTTAGGAGGGGTAGGGGTAAATAGGACCCTCGGAAAGGATGATTAAACTCGTGCTAAATAGGACAAACTCCGGTTTTGTCCTTTGGCTTACTTAAGCCATATGAAGCCTTCTCCGAAAAAGCCGAGTAACTGATCCGAGAATTTAAATAATCCAACTTGTTTAATTCATTTATTATTTGTGTTTGTTCAAACCTTTGTCACTTAGAATCAATTTAGAAATGTTAAAATATACGAGATCTTTACTTGTGTTTTCACCCCCACATAAATATGAGACACGGTCGGGACCCGCCTTTGCGGACCTTGAAGGGTGCTTAACACCTTCCCTTCGAGGTAATTTGAGCCCTTACCCTCTCTCTGGTTAGGTTAATTTTTGTTAGGCTTAGAATGGTGTCCTAATGCACCTTAATTCATTAGGTGGCGACTCTTTTTTTTTTAATCCCAAACGAGTCATTGCCACGACGTCGTCCATGTTCTCGTTTCTCCGCGAGGACAAAAATAGGGCGCGACAGAATGGCGACTCTGCTGGGGACATTAGGCTCTAACCATTACGTGTCTCTTTATGTGGGTGTTTATGCTTTCCTTATATTGCTTTTATTATCTTACTAACTTATTTTTCTTTGTCCTTTGTCCCTTAATTTCGCGCTAACTCCTTTTCCCTTTAACTCCCCCTCCCTTAATTTCCTGCTTCCCCCTAACTCCTTCCCTTTTTCCTTTTATTTATGTATCACTTTAAATTATTTGCTTAAGCATTGTTATATCTGCTAATTGTTACTGTTTTAATTAAACTGGCATTCCGTTCATAAACTCCCCACTTGGGAACCTCTTTATTTTCTTTTAAGGTGATGTTGTGCCTTTGCACTTCTCCCGACTTCTTTCAAACCCAAATTTTAGAGAGTAAGCGCTTGCGTGGTGAATGGCGGATAGTCTTACTACCGTTGGACCACGTGCTTCTCATATAGGAATACCCAGTCCGTGTCCAACCCACTCTTTAGAAACTTAGGATATAGCTATCCACCCCAAAATTAAGGTCATGCATGCATAAGCCCTAGGTAGTTTGGCCCCAATGGGGTCAATCAACATATTAGTAGCCACTTTTAAGTCTAAAGGGTCCAATCACCCTCTAGACGAAATATTGCACATCTACGTGACCACGATAATTTAATCCAAGCCAAGTTATATTAATTAGAGTTTAGAAAATCCTTTGTTATCTTTGCTTTGCCGGTTTATATGGTTCAATCAATGCTCTCGGAAAATTTAAAATTATAATTATCCCAATCCCCTTTTACGTCCCATTTATGTCATTCAAAATTGTAACGGTTATAATTATTATTAAATGAGTCTTTAAACTATTTGTTATTATTATTATTATTTAAAAAAAAACTCTAAACTCCAAATAATATCAATACGGCTTGGATTTATTATTGTGGTCTCTTTTTTGTCGTCTTAGGCTTACCTCTGGCTTGACGAGGCCATATGCATTTAGGACGCTTATTTGTTTATTTAATTATAAATATTTACTTTTGCTCTTCTTAATTTATTCGCATCATACCTTTCTATTAAATTTATTGTCATTTCCAGTTATTTACACAGGCTCAGATTCATTATCTTAGCGTTAATAATTTTTCTTTCCTCTTCAAATGTAATTTTTATAGTTGTTAGTGATGTTTTATTTAGTCATGTCATATGCTAACATTTGTATGTAATTTATGTTATTTTGTTAAAGGTTGTCTAATATTTGAACGTCGGCTTGATTGAGAAACTGCAACATGTCAAACATGCTTAATATCCGTAAAAATGCCACTCGTCCTTCTTCCCGCCTAATTCAAAGCACCTTTTCAACTCTCTCTCCTCACTCCATGCTTGCTCGCACACTTCCTCGTTCAATGCCTCCAACAGACATTCATTTTGATGCCTTGCAAAATGTACGCGACGAAATAGAAAGATCTGACTTGAATAATCTACGACAGAAATTTCATTACTTAGAAAAGGAGGTGAATAAGAAATTACTCTCCAAAAATGCTCATGACTTGAGGTACGAGAAGCTATGCTTGCATCCAAGAGTTGAATTACCATTAGGGTTCAAAGTCCCAAAACTCAACATGTTCGACGGACATGGAGATCCAATTGCACATCTTAAGGATTATTGTAGCAGATTAGTGGGTATTGAAAATAATGAAGCTCTTTTGATGAGATTATTCATTCAGAGTTTATCTGGGGTGGCTTTTGCTTGGTATGTAAAACAAAATTTTGACAAGTGGTTTGGGTGGGAAGATATGGCCCGAGATTTTGTAGAGCAATACAAATTCAACATAAAAAATGACCCTACAATATTGGATTTGCTCGAAGTCAGAAGAATGTCCCATGAATCTTTTGAGGAATATGTTACGCGGTGGAGATTTGAGGCTTCTAAGATACGTCATTTACCTCACGAAGAAGAGTTAGTCCAAACTTTCATCAGATCACTTGATGGCATATACTACAAAACCTTATATTTCACCAGCATTCAAAATTTTAATAGTCTAATTCGAATTGGAAAAGAACTAGAATATGGCATACAGACGGGAAGAATCACTGACGAACCAATTCATATTCAAGCATCGAATGATAAGAACAAGAATGCTTCAACAACCGCACCTCAAAAACAGTGCAATCGAAATACCGAATAGGTTCATGCCATTTTTGATGTGCACCCCAAGCCTCTCCACCCACAAGTCAATCCTGCACAGTTTAACTCTTACGAAAGTTTCTCAAAAGTTCATCAAACACAATTTGAGTCTTGCCAGCACAAGATAAGGAAGCCTCGTGCTTTTACTCCCTTAAGTGAGACATTGACGAGTATTTTTCAAAGACTATGGGCTCAAGGGCTTTTAAAACCAAGGAAAGGATGGATTCCTGCACACTCCTCTTCAACTCTTGATTTATCTAAGAAATGTTTGTATCACTCAAATATTCAAGGTCATGATATTGAGGAATGTCAAGAATTGAGGAACAAGATTCAAAATTTGATTGAAAAAGGAAAGGTGATAGTGCGACAAGGGCTACTAAACAACAATCACAACTCATCTATGATCAATGTTGTTATTGTTCAAGGTGATCCTTCCAGTCATGTATCAAAGAAGCGCAAATCACACCAAAGAAATTGATGAGGAGAAGACTATCATGAGCAAAATGCCTTTACTTTCTACCAAGAGTTTCCATTCATCCCGTTTCTTTTTCTTGTATTCCTGAACTACGTTTGACCTGATTTCCTTATTGGATACGTAGGCAGCCCATTATTGGGTCCGGTCTCAATTAATAAAATATTCCTTTCATTCCTCAATTCAATCAAATCCTTCAAATGAATCCAAAGCTAATCCATCCAACTTCTAGACATTAATGACATGCAGATTCAAAATCAAGCCTTAACGTTCAAATGTGAGACAATCACTTTCTTTTGATTGATAAGATTCTTTGAGTGATTCAGGAACGTAAAGATCTTACATGTCAAACTGGGGCAGAATTTTTGGGATCCCTAAAAATTCATGAGTACACAACATTTCAACACACGAGTGAAATTATTTTAAACTGGGGCAGAAATTTTTGAGGATCCTCAAAAATTTCATTATGGTGGAGTGCGACTTTGGGCTCCATGAAATCAAAGACAACAAAGGTATGATCCCACCTTGTCTTTCAAAACTCACAATTTTTCTTTAAATGCAGGAACCGACAATACCTGGGCCTACTGTTAGATTCGACTGAAATAGTTACTATCTGGATCAAATTACTATTTGGGCCTACTGCAAATAAGTAATCATTTTAATTAGCCAAATTCTGCTATCATTTGGGTCTACTATCAATCATGTTATTGCATTAAGGCTCGTCCGCCTTATAATAGGACACTTAGGCCCGTCCGCCTTACAATAGGACATTCAGGCTTGTTCGCCTTACAATAGGACATTCAGGCTTGTTCGCCTTACAATAAGACATTTAGGCTTGTCCGCCTTACAATAGGACGTTTAGGCTTGTCCGCCTTACAATAGGACATTTAGGTTCGTCCGCCTTACAATAGGACATTCAGGTTTGTTCCGCCTTACAATAGGATATTTCAGTTGTCAATTTATTTGTTAATATTTGCTTTCACATTATCATATTTCTGCCTGCTAACGAATCTATTCAAGGTCAAGCTATGTCTTTCGAAAGTCAGCTGGATCAGTATCCTCTCAAGAAAAGCCAAATGTTTATCGAGGCTAAGGGTTATTATTCTAAAAAAAAGTAATACAATTTCTCATCTACTTTTGTCATTTTCTTTATAGCATTAATCGCATTTGTTCACAATTTTTATATTTATAAACTAACCATTTCATTTAGTCATATCAGAAGCTGCAGGGATCGAAGTCTTCTCATTTCTTAAATGTGATTCTTTAATCCTACATAATTGTTGTGACACAAGCTATTGTCGTACTTTGTCTTGCCACATCATTTGTGCCGCCTCATGCTCTAATCCTTCCAAACTCAAGCTACTATCATTCCCACTTTGAGTCCCGCACGGTTATTTTCATTTTTAGGAATTTCAATCGTTCCTAATCCGGAACTACACACGGCCTGATTCTCGTATAACCAGAGATATATAGGCGACTTGAAAACCGAAGTCTTGGCCGTAATATTTTTTCTCAACCCCTTTTTGCTCTATTTGGTCCCTCCAATAATATTTCATCGGTCGGACAAAATCGGCTACTCCGTCAACTTTCTTTGCTCGACAATTCATCCTTTATTCCCGAGCAAAGAAGGGGCAGCTGTTGACACCCAATTTTGACCGACCTATACCCTTTTAGATTGTCACTTTATTAAAATAGGTAGATTCGAAACTTTGTAAATAAACGCGTCTATTTTCAATCTTATTCAAATAATTGTGCTTTTTTTTATTTTATTCTAGATTTTCAAAAATTGTTCGTAAATTATTTTGTCATTTTTTTTAACTACCTTTATTATTATTATTATTATTATTATTATTATTATTATTATTATTATTCTCGAAAAAAAATATTTTAGTGGTAATAGTAGTAATACTATTTGATTATTTTTTATTATGTTACTTAGTATTATTTTAGTAGCATGTTTAGTCTGAATTTGTTTGAAATAAGAATAATTTAACTGTCACTGCCTATGTTTAGGATAGAATTTACGTTTATGGTAAATTTTGATGTGATTGAGTTACCTTTTTTCTTTAACTGACTGCCTTTTTAATCTTTATGTATCTAAATTACCTAATTTAAAGATGCTGAATTACTAGATTATGGTATATTTTTTTGTACATGGTAAGGATATTTCTTACTAAAACTAATCTTGGAAGGACTTTGATTGAGTCCCAAACTTATTGATTCATTTTCCTAGTATGACGAATTTAAATATGTTAATTGATTTTATTACCTTTTCTTGATTGTACTCCCACTACTATATAAACAAACCCCCTTTCCCACAACTTACACAGACTGCTCCCCACAAGTCTCTGCAAAAGAAAAGAAAACTCTCCTCCTCACATTCTCCTATTTTTCTTTTGCTTATACTTTGTATTATTCCCCTCTCTTTTCTAAAAAATATAACAAGAAAAATAGAGGAAATTTTGGTTTATTTCTCAACATACAAGATCCTCTTGACTGGTAAGCAAACTTATATACATATTTTTGGATATATATTACTTTTTATTGTTTGTATACAGCAGGATCGCGAAGAGTCGCCAGGACCGGTGGAGGACAGGCCAAGAAGAAATTTTTTCTTTTAATATGTTTATTGTATTTTATTTTATTTTTCCCGCAAAACTTGTAATAAAAGCAATGAAATGGGGGATGTAGTGAAAAGGGGGAGGGGTTTACATGTTATTCTTCTTATATTTTGTCTCACCTAGGCAATTTTAACGTAGGGTTCAAAAAGAAATTATGTGAGCAACTTTCTTAACTGATAAAATTGAATTAGATAAAGTTGTAGATATCACGCACGATAATATATTTTAGAAACCATGCTTCTAGGATATTATTTCACATTGCAAATTTATGCCTTTTTTCATGATTTTTGATATCCTCACATGCTAGAAAACATGTTCATAGGACTTAATACATATATTTTGTAGAAACCATGCTTCTAGGATATTATTTCACATTGCAAATTTATGTCTTTTTTCATAATTGTTGATACCCTAACATGCTAGAAAACATGTTCATAGGACTTAATACATATCTTTTGTAGAAGCCATGCTTCTAGGACATTATTTCCCATCTCAAATCTATGTCATTCTTCATGATTTTTGACGTCATCACATGCTAGAAAACATATATATATTTTGTAGACATCATGCTTTTAGGGTTGTTTTCACATTCTAAAATTAGGTTAGGAATCATGGTTTTGATTTTATCGCATATAGAGCCTTATCTAATTCTAGCATGTCATATTTGCCTTTAACAAAAACCTTTAGAAATTCTTTCCATTTTAAACTGGTTTAAAAGAAAAATACTAATGTTTTCTTAAGAATCAAATCTTTTCTAAAATAACTAATATTTTGAATTATCTCATATAATGGTGATAGGCGACTTATTTTGTTTAAGAGGCTATTTGAGACCTTTTTTGCTAAATTGTTGTCTTGTTTGTTTTGTTAGACGCGTGGTCCTATAGGAAGCCTGAGTATTTAGAACCTTACCAAAATAAGAGTCCAATGCCTCTTGGACATTAGGAGGGACGCTAGGCGTTTTAAGGGAACGCTAGATTTTCTCATCTTCTTGATAGTTCGCCTTTAAGTTAAATAATAAAGTTAACTTAGGAGGGGTAGGGGTAAATAGGACCCTCGGAAAGGATGATTAAACTCGTGCTAAATAGGACAAACTCCGGTTTTGTCCTTTGGCTTACTTAAGCCATATGAAGCCTTCTCCGAAAAAGCCGAGTAACTGATCCGAGAATTTAAATAATCCAACTTGTTTAATTCATTTATTATTTGTGTTTGTTCAAACCTTTGTCACTTAGAATCAATTTAGAAATGTTAAAATATACGAGATCTTTACTTGTGTTTTCACCCTCACATAAATATGAGACACGGTCGGGACCCGCCTTTGCGGACCTTGAAGGGTGCTTAACACCTTCCCTTCGAGGTAATTTGAGCCCTTACCCTCTCTCTGGTTAGGTTAATTTTTGTTAGGCTTAGAATGGTGTCCTAATGCACCTTAATTCATTAGGTGGCGACTCTTTTTTTTTTAATCCCAAACGAGTCATTGCCACGACGTCGTCCATGTTCCCGTTTCTCCGCGAGGACAAAAATAGGGCGCGACAATTCTTTCTCCCGCGGGGGATTCGTCCCATCGTTATATACATATTTAGGCTCTAGGGTCAGGTTTCACGTCCTGACATGATACAATCCTTTGGGTGGGGTGTCACGTCTTGACATGATATGATACTTGGGATGACCGTTCTATCACAAGGGTTACATTGTTCTAAGCGACTTCCAATAGAGCACTATTTGACATCTTGATTGTGTGTGGGTGTACCCTTTGGGATTATGGGGGCTCAGTGGGCATAGATGCATAGATTTTAGGGCCTTACACCAACGTACTATCTGCCACCTTGACTATGTGATACTAAGAGTTGGGTTCCATTGTGCTTTGTTAGTGGGGTTGTGATACATTATCGGGTTCTAGTCATTGGGATACGAGGATGTTACTAATACACTTACTGTTAGCCGGGTTTTGATTCGCTAGTTTTACTACAGTTCTCTATATTTGAGAGTTCTAATATATTTACAGTATTCCACTCAGTTGGCCAATGATGCCTACTAGATGCCTTTTACTCATACTCACCCCTAAATTTCTGCATCTTCCCATGGTTCAGTTCTAGGTACTGGCCACAGTTGCTAATTTAGGGGTTGTAGATGATTCAAGACACATTGGTGAGCATTAGCAGCTCTGGACATTCTATAGTCACCTTCTATTTTGATGGCCATCTTTTGTATTTAAACATTAGCCTGTATCTTATAGTTGGCTTGTATTTGTAGGAATTCCTCCTGGTAATGTATATTATTATTACTGTTATGTATATATACGTGAGTGCATGCTTATATCTGTAGTAGCTTCATACAGATGACTTCCAGGTTTTGGTAGGTTGTGGTTGTGTTATTGGCACCTTGCTAGTATTGTTGTGTTTGTGATTTAAGACAAGTACCTAGGCATTGAGAATTGGATTGCCTTTAGGTGGGATCTAATAGGCACCATCATGGCCCAAAAGTTGGGTCATTACAGTTTGGCAATCTCACGACAATTCGGTGCATCACTGAATCGATTTGGTAACATAAGTTGGTGTCACCGAATCGCTTTCTTGCCGCCATAACTTAAGGAACACAAATGGTTCTTTTTTTTCGTTTCCTTCACTTAAATAGTCACACACTTATGTTTAAATTTTAGTCAACATGTTGTCACCTCACTTAAAATATTGGGGAAGATTCAGTTTGCGTCTATTTTCATTATCACCATCATCTTTACAAGCTAAACGGTATGCTCTTTGGCCCTTGAAATTTCATTCTTGAAGTATGTCCTAGCTATTGTGAAGTTGAGTCCTAAATCTTTATGGGTTCTACTTCTTGGGTGCTGAAAATACTTTTATATTTTGGGTCAAGCTTGCCATTGATAAAATTGTGAGTCTAGGTTTTGAAATTGTGTATGATATATAATAATGATATTGAACCCTAGTTTATGATGATTTTTTGTAGAACAACTCTCATTTTTTTTGATTGTGTGTTTCTTACTTGCATGGATGTTTAGTTGGGATTGTGAATAGAAATTTAGCACCCCTACCCATGTGTCCCGTCTTATAGTTGAATTTGACTTTTGGGAATTTCGTGGACATAATTATTGGCTTGTCATTTGAGTAACGATGTTGAGTCCATCTTATCCTTTGTTTTGGCATTGTTGTGAACTAGAATGTGGTTTCAATATGCATCCATGCTTGATTTTGAATGTTGTGCTTGAAATTTGGAAGCGTAGTTGAAATACTTTCGCTAATCAAGGTATGGGATTGATTTTTTTGGGGGGGAGGGGAGGGGGTAAAGTCTGTGTAATCCCCTTTTCTAATTAAATGACTTGAATTTGGCCAATCATGGAGTGGGTGACATCTTTCTTAATGGTAAAGTCACCGTTTGGATAGATTCTTGCACCTTCGGGGAAGTCTGAGTACCCCCTACGTCGATACCTCGTAGATGTGTTTGTTATGATTAGTGGGTGATTGAAAATTGTGGAAAATGCTTAAAAGAGTCGTAAAATTTTGAATTTGAGTTCGGTATTGCACCCGTCACATTTGGCAGTCTACCTTTAGACCACCAAATTGATTTGGCTTATCACCGAATTCTTCTTCAGACAACACTTTGTGCAAGTTTGCCTAAGGGAGTTGCGACAAAAATTGGCGATGGTCCATTCAACCACAAAAGTGGATTTGGTGATCCGCCAAATTCCATTTTTGACTGCCAAATTTGCCAAAACTTCTCCTATGATTTCGGGAACATTTGGCGATGGTCATTTAGTGTAACACTCCTCATATTTATAGGCTTGGGAAATTGGGAGTTAAGATTTTCGCCGACAGGTTAAACTTACGTGCCGCACTACAACCCATAGTTGCGCTCGTGGAAAATGCCCAGTGAAATTGGAAATTTGAAGAAATTCTAAAAGTTGACTAATCAGTTATCATACGGTCTATATAAAGAACCACAACCTATCATTAGGTCTCGTAGGTGGAGGCCTTGGGGAATCAAAAATTTGCCCAAGTCTGGAGTCTTACTACGAAGGATCTTATGCCCTGTAAGATTATCTATGAGTCGTGATGCATGTTCGTGAGTCAGAAGTTGCAAGTCGAGTAGCTCAACATTTTTGACACCCTGACCTATGAGGCAAAATACGAGCTGTAAGTTGATCCATGACCCGTAGAAGGGGTTTTGTGGATGACTCTGGCAGTTTTTAATGAAAAGTGTTTTTTTACTTTTCCAATCCATCTATGTCCTAAACTACATCATTTTTGCTACTCTAATTACCTTAACCGACTTAACCTTTATAAAGTCCTATTCGCAACTTAGTCAAAGCTTTTGATTCCCAAATTTCTCTTAAGGCTTCACAATAATTCTCTCTTTAAGTCAAGGGTTCCATTGAAGCTAAATCTTGAACGTTTGACTAAGGATTTCATGATCTTTTTCTTCAATTCTAAGGGTTCTTCTTGAGGTTTGTATGGCTTTATTCATGGATTAGTTTCATCCATGACGTCCAATCCAAAACTTAATTTTACCAAACTTCATGATGATTTCTTATGGGCTTTTAAGCTATGATTCCTAATGCATGGATTATGTTCCTATATGATGATTATAACTAATTATGCATGAATTATGATGAATGTAATGATGTATATAATTTCAAGCAAAAAATTTTGATTTCAAAGTAAGCATGATTAGGGCTTAATGATGTGATGTGGGTTTCCTTGTTAATGATCTAATTTTACTGTACCTGCATGTTTTCTCTACAAATCCAACTCAAAATTGCATGATTTTGACTCAATTGTCCATGAGCCCACACTCAAGCCTAATATCCTATGATAAAGCCACATATTTCTATGTTTATGATCTCAAGTATGAAAAATATATTTTAAATGATAATGATGATAGTATTATGACTATGATGATGTTATGAAAGCTATGATAATACTATGATAAAGAGGGTGATGAAAACCCTAATATTTATGATGATGTTAAGGTGAGAGTATCAACCCACACTATGATAAATGCAAGTACATGGACTATTCTTATGACATGATATTTCATGAAAGACTATGTTGATTATTTTGAAAGCTACAAAAGTATGATTTTAAATGAAGTATGAACTATGTTAAAAGCTATGTATATGCATGATTTATGTATTCCGTGGAATATGACTTAGCATCGAGAGCGCTTTGGTAGATACCATGGTCCCATAACTATATGCCACTATAGGAATGATGTTCATGTTTTATGCCTTAACGGTGTGCTATTGGATCTAATTAGATTAATGATGGACACTCTCCATGCTAAGATAGAGCTTAAAGGGTGGGGTCAAATGATGGTTCTCACGGTGCTAGGATAGAGCCTATAGGGTGAGGATCGAGTTTACCTTGGCAAAGTAAACTCCTCTTAGTTAGATGTAGAGTGAACATTGGGATTCCATGTAATACTTTGCATAGTCTTATCAATGTCGGTTATGGTCTTATTCACACATATGTATGCTAAGGTTAAGAATAGATTTATGATGCTTCTTCTCTTTATCTTTAACTTGCATGCTCATACGTATTGTGTCTTATCCTATTGATTATGATTATACATATTGATATTATTGTGATGACCTTTGATTCATGGAATATCTACATACTTGGTGCATTTTATGTGCTAACACATACTTTTTTCCCTGCATGATCTAAACATGTAGGGACAGAAAATGAGGAGATTGTTCCATTTCGAGGCTAGATTCAGATCTTGAGATTGAAGACTTAATGGCGAGTTCCCATGCTTCAGAAACAAGCCCTATGATGTATCCGTTATGTTGAGACTTTAGTACTTTTATACTTTTGATGTATGTCTTGAGGGTGAGTTAGTGAGCTATGTGCTAGTCCTTACTAAGATCTATGATGTACAGGCATGATTTGGACTTTAATGAATTGATGTGTATTCCCTTTTGGGAACTATGATTCTCTTACTTTTTATGTACTTCCGCTTGCTTATTCCTTTAAATGCTTATTTTACCTTATGAATGCTTATAATATGAATATGAGGCTTGCATGGGATGCCTTCGGGTGTCACATTCACCATTTTATGGCTAGGTCCTTGGTTCAGGTCATGACATTTAGACCGCCAATTTGGTTTGGCAATCTACCAACCTGTTTTGGTGGGCTAAAATGGCCTTCACCAAATATTACCCAATTTTAAGTATTTTCTTCATTCCTTCCCACTTCTCACGTGCTTACACTACTATTGCCATTTTCTTTTGTAGGAATATCAAGGACGAAGCACGTTCTTTCAAAATAGAACCCAAAGCGAAAAGGTGTGGTTATAAGTTAATGTTGTAGGGAACAACTAATACCTCTACGTAAGCGTAGGAAGGTCAAAGGCCACGATAAATAGGTTGTGACCTTAGAAGCTGGTGAAATTCAGTCGTCTTCTCTGGATCGGACTGGTTTGGAGGAGGAAGAGGAAGGGTCAAGGATACCTATCCATAATCCATCATCAAGGGACCAACCTTCCAAATGTCGCCGCATCGAAGGCCATTCCAAAGAAACTGAGGATCTCTTAGGACTTGAGCTAGGAAGAACTTAACATGAAATCCAACCCTCACACTTAAATAGATTAAAGGCGATGGGGTTGAGAATAATCTTGGAAGAGAAGAGGTTTTCATTGTATGGGGAGTTGGATCGTTATTCCGATGTTTGAGAAACGATCAAGTTCCATAATTAAGTTCCAACTCTTCACCAAAGTCCGGGAACCCTATATTCCATCTTGGGTTCTTGAATTCAATGAGGCATACTTCAGAGCCATTCCAAAGGGTAAGGGCAAGGTAAAGTTCATTCCAAAGTTGTTATGGGAAGTTTATGTTTGGGGTAAAATTGTGTAGTGTGGTGTGACTAATATTAATGAAGTTCTTGATTGCCCAAACCGAAAGGTGACAGATGTTGAGATTACTTCGATGACATCCACTGACATTCACCGGGTTAAAGTTGAGTAAACTCGGGATATGAAGGAGGGAGGAGGAAAGCACTAGTTGATACTATATCGGTGATTGATATTGAGGAGTTGGAGACAGGGTCCACTGAGGCGGTAACAACATCAGAGCTCCTGTCTATTTCTATTCCTCCTCTACTTGCTTAGGTTTAGAGTTCCCCCAAACTTACTCATAGATATCACCTAGTGTTTCCACACCGACTCCTCCGGCCAGATTTCCGCTGACCCAGACCACTATATTACATATGGGCAGACTTTCCCAAATCATAGTTATTCATTCAACCAAGCTCGAGGCCATTTTGCAGGATAAGTTTGATAAAGTTGCGCAACTTGCTTTGGCTCCTCTTGAGAGGAAATATGATGATCAACAAAAGGTGATTGAGGAGCACTAGTTAGCACTAGAGAAGAGGGGGGGTACTAGATAGGTTGGCATGCTAGGTTGAGGATTTAGAGAAAGGGGTACCAATGTTGATTTCACACCACTCTTCTCTAGCATCGCTGAGTTGAGGACTGATGTGAACGCCCCTAAATCCAAAAATATCTCTTGTTTATGGGGCACATACGAGGTTCCACCACTTAGGTAGGTACGCAATCAACAACCTCTTAGTGGCCATAGACTGATCCTTTAGGCATCACCTCAAAAGATAGTTGAGGAGGAGCTTAGGGTCATAGACGCTTTAGGTGGTGTTTAGGAGAAGTTCTACATGGAGGAGTCTATGATAGAAACAACATTAAGCAGTCAGTTAGGGAGACCTCGATGACAGGTCTGAGTGATTCTATACCATCTTTTGACCCCAATGCTATTGTCTTAGAGCCTGAATATCCCATTATAACCCTGGTATCTTCATCAGCTCAACTAGTATCAACTCTAACTCCTACACCTTTACAGTCGGAGTCGACTGTTGCTCTAGAGCATGTAGGCTAGCCACCTACTAAGGAGGGCACATGGAGTCGAGCACAAATGCTCCCGTTGACCCGACTGATCCTCCGGCCTTCACTTGCTATATAGGGAACCTTACACACTCTCTCTCTTTTCTATGCTTATTGTATTTTTGATGCATTGAGGACAATGCTTTTTCTTTAAGAGGAGGGTGCGTTTTATGTGGTGTTAGAGTTGGTTTGATGTTTTTATGAGTTAGTCTGATGTTTTTGTGACTTTAAGACACTTTTGGTTGTATATTTTGGACAAGGTTGACACATTTCCTTTTTTTTTTGTATATATTCATTTTGGTATTGTAATAATTAGCAATGTTTTTAATTTCAGTTGGTGATTGTTGATCTCTGATAATTGTGTTTTTATGCTAGTTTGATCAAGCCTCGAATTTGAAATTGGAGCATAAGTGATAAGCCCTCTTCATAAAATGCTCTCAATAATTTATGAATATTTCGAGTATTGATTGTCAATAATTTTGACTCGGATGGTGCCATGGATGAAAAGCGTGCAATGACTCACAATTTAGTCTAAATTCAAGAGGAAATGAGCAATGCATGGATAAGAAGAATCTTGTTGTGACTAAGTGAGTGTCAAGCTTAGATATGCCATGATAGTACATTGCGAACTCACATTATTTAGTCTCGGTTTAATACAACCCATTACACCATGTGTGGTGAGGTTATACCTAGAGTGCATGTGCGTGATCACCAGGAATTTGCCCAGCTAGTTTCTTATCTAAGGCCTTAGGAACCAACTGGGAAATGATCAAAGGTTGTCTTTGCGAAACCCACTTAAGCCAAAGAGACAACCAATGATGTGTTGATATCCCTTGTGTCCCCATTTGAGCTTTTGACTATTTCTTTGGTAGCCATAAAAAAGCCATCCTTTGTTTTGTTTCTATCTTGATCATGGAACTCTTAGTTGAACCATTCCCTCCAAAATTTGCTAGAGAATGGGTCTTGAACAAAAGTTGGAGGTGTTGATGAATATGAAAGGGCGAATTGATTGAGTGGTTACAAGTGTTGAACGATGCTCTCAAGAAAGAAAAGACAAGAAAGGGAAGAATTGTGCAAAAAGAAATGGTTCCTAATTTGGAAAAAATGGGTAGATAGATAAGTTGTAAATAATATGGTTAGAGCAAAAATGAGGTTATGAAATAAAAGAGTGCGAAAGAAATAAAGGTTTGAGTGGGAAAGTTCTTAGGAAGTGGAAAAAGTAGGGTAAACGATATAAAAAGAGTATATGGGATTGCGAACATACTACAAAATGGAGTAAAAGTGGTGCCTAGGAAAATCGTTGGAGGGGTCAAGTCACTTTTGCTAAAACACACTCCATACCTATCCCTAAAACTTCATTGAGAAACCTATATCAAATCCTTTGTGATCGTAGTAGGTGTCATTAGGCTTTTAGTTGAGTGAAAATAAGGGCAAGCTTATGTGCGAGATCATGTATGCTACTCTTCTCTTATGGTATGAGTGTTGTGCATTCCTTTTAATAGATGAATATACTGATGCATTGTGTGAATAAGGAATTCTTTGTTATGAGGGTTTGTGGATTGTGGTTAAGCATGAGCTTGCTACCTTGTGAGCAATTGAGAGCATGTCTTGGCATAGACACCCGCTAGTCATTTTGTGAGGCTTCAACATTGCATAAGTGGTTTGTGGAAGCTTTGTTGAAAGACAAGCTAAGTGTCATGTGCATATTTCTCTCTTGTAGCCCGTGCAAAGCAATGGTGTTGGAATTTTGATGCTTGATTAGCTTAAGGGCAAGCAATAAATTAAGTTGGGGGTGTTGATGAGTCTCAAGTTGGACTCATATTTGGGCATTAATTTGTGCAAACTCTTGTCCTCAGTGCATAGTTTTATCTTGGAAACTAACTAATTTGTGCTTGCAATGTTGGGTTTTGAGCCCAAGAAAGGTTTCAGGACAAAAGAAGGCAATTCGAGCAAACTGGGTAAAACAACAGTTAAAGGTGTCATCACCAAATGAAATTGGCACATCACCTAGTGGGGAAGGCATCACCAAAAGTCCCAGAACAAACTCCAGAGTGGTGGGCAATTCAGCGATTAAAATGGTAAATTAGTGTATCACCAAATGTAAAAGATGGTCTCAACCTAGACTGCCAAAGTTGCCCGAATGAAGATTTAAGGAGACTTGAGATGCAGGGAGATTTTTCAATAGCATGGTTAATTTGGGGAACCACTGAATCAATTTGGCAGTCTGCTGTTCACTGCCAAACTTTCATAAAAAAGCAAAAAATGTGGTCAAGTGAAAGATTCGCACATCTTTGAATGAATCGGCGATGCCTGACTTATGTCACTAAATGGTTTTGTGTGCTAAACATTGGGGACTTATTTAAGCTAAAATTTTAAGATTTTTGGGGAGTAGATGAAGTACCAACCGAGTTTAGCTTTATGCTCTTTTAATATACCTTTCCCCGGGAAGATTTGCAATTT
Organism: Solanum rostratum; assembly: GCA_029948455.1. Lineage (NCBI taxonomy): Eukaryota > Viridiplantae > Streptophyta > Magnoliopsida > Solanales > Solanaceae > Solanum > Solanum rostratum. The sequence goes on from CM057046.1 coordinate 52,658,391, forward strand.
GTACTTGGAGATTAGCATTGAGGTTGAGTATTTTGATTTTTATTTCTTCTTGGGAAGTTTAGATTGAAGCCATGAATAATGTTTATGGCAATTTCTTTACTTTTCTAGCTATATTAGGCTAAAACCCCTTATATTGGGGGTGTGCCATGATTTGGGTCTTTAAATATAAGTATGGGTCTTTGTTAATTTGAATGAATTTCTATTAATTGATATGCACTCATGTTTATTACCATGTTCAATTAAAGCTCCGAGGTTGCAAACTCAGGGTTTATATTTAGATCTTTGATTATTGCAAGTATCATTTGAAAAATTAACGTGGTTAATGAATATGATAGTTTGAGCTTTCGTAGATTTGGTTAAGGCCTAGTTGGGGGTTCAATTGACTAAGGTTTTAGAAGGTTTGCTATTTAATTGCATAGGTTCCAATGGGTTCCTAACTTGATTTGGCACATGAGACCTTTCAAGGTTCACATGGAAGGCCACTTTCGTCTAGTTGGAGATTATGGTTTCCAGTAATCTAGCCTACCCATGTCCAATTAATATGTTTATTCAATGTATGAGATCCAAACATGTACTTCTTGACCCAAGTGTGCACACCCCTGGCATGTCTCTTCTCTTATTGAGTTAAACCAACTTAAGAAATCGCATGTTTACTACATATAAATACAATCAGTCTGCAATCATTTTTACTCACTTTATAAGCCATTAGTTCAATTTATTACTTCAAATTATGAGTCATAAACCGTTCCCAACTCGTGTTAGGTATACTGATGATGACCGCCATATCTTTTATTTATTTTGGGGTATGCTTGAGAGATATCATATACCAATATATTTTTTATTTGTCCTGATGTCCTATTGCCTAGGGACTCTGTATTTTGTTTTGTTCGTGTAGGTTCAGGTAGGGATTCTGATCAACCCTTCTTGAAGACTCCAGTTTAGTTATGAGTTGGTAAGCTCTACCTCTTTCTAGAGCTTTCACAAGATGTCTACCTTTTATTGTATAGTTGGGTATAATCAGGGCCCTATCCTGTTAGTACCTGTGACACTCTTAGAGGCTATTCTGGGCTTGGTATTTTGGGTTGACTCTTTGCAACATTTAGTCTCCAACCATTGGCTAAGCATTTATATATATGTATATGTGCATGTACCATTCTGGTTGCAGCCTTATTGGCCAACTAGTACCTTATCATTTTGGCTTATCAACCTTGGTGTATATGGCTTATTATTGACCAGGTCATGATCTAAATGGTCTAGTCTTAGTTTTCTAGATGTTATTGATGACGTTCAAGCACATCTCACATTTGGAAGATATGGTCGATTGTTATCAACATAATAAACCTAACGAAGAGTTGGGGTCAAATCCTATAGGGAATGGGCATTCAAGAGATGAAGTAATAAGTTGAACTAGGCATTTGTACTATTAAAATGAGGGGTTGCAAGTAAATTAAAACTAGGGTTAAGCCAACAACAGTTCTAAAATGCGAATTAACAATCGATTGAGAGAAATGTCAGGGATGTGTGGATATGGGACGAAAGCTAATTAACCTAGTCTAAATAGTTGATTATTTGAGTTAATAATGTGTGAGTAAGCGAGGTTGTTGGTGACCACTACCTTATTTACGACAGCTATGGTGTTTAACATGAACCTATTACGACTTCACATGTAAAGCCTCAAGGATATGCATGACCTGAGAAATTATAAGCAAATCTCCTAATAATTTAACCATTGAACCCAATTTTGTGGCCTTCAATTGAAACCCCGAAAGATTTCCAGCTAGTACACTTATTGTCCACTCCATTCACTCAAATTAATGCAATAACCAGAGATCTAAAGTTAACCCAGAGTTTGCAACCTGAAGATTATATGTTAAACACGAAAACAAATGTAAACTTACTTAGATTAACAGCAAAACAATCAAAATATCATAGACCCAACTAATATTTCAAGAACACAAATCTTATACACACCCCCATCACTGGGGTTTAGCAACACATATTCAAAAGTAAGAAAGTAATACAAAAAATCTATAGCTATGAATGTGGGTAAGATGAATTACAAGAGAAAAGATGAAATCTTCAATTAATCTCTCAAATTTCTCCTGTTAAAGCTTGAAAACCACCAAACCCTTGTACTTGTTCATCAAGAAGCTTCTATGTACTCTTTTTATCTCTATCTCTATATGGTAAGCTATAGAATAATATGATATGCTATGTATTATATCCTTTTAAAAATCCTTTCATAGCCTGTGCAATATGCTTAGAGCTTGTGCACTATTTCACAAAGGACTCAGATCCCAAAGGACTTTATTCAGGCTATAATTATAAGGACCCAGACGTTTTATGACCTCATTGGAGCTTGAAAATTTGGTTTTGAAAAGTTTTGGACCAAGGTGATGCTCCATGGGAGCCCTTATGGTCCGTGTGAGGCTAACGGACCGTGTGGGGACTCCTTGGAGTGGCCCTTGCCCTTATGTGGGGTGTGAGGGTCATGTTTGGAGTTTTAGAGCAAGGCATACCATACTTGGACCCCACACAGGCTGTGTGAGACCATATGGACTGTGTGGTAGCCTTGGGATTGAGACTCCACAGTGTTGAGCCCAAGTAAACTAGTACCTCCAAGTATATGGTCCGTACAAGGTGGTATAGTCCGTAAGGCCTCCCGTATGGCTTCTAGAGTGAATTTCTTTTTAAGTATTGAATAACCATCTCGGAACTGTTCATGGAAGAACTTTTCTAAGGAAGGTGGGATGGAACGTGTCGCTTGGTACGGTCCATACCACCCTTCGTATGGATGCCTACGCCACAAAATTCTAAGTAAGGAATTACCGTTTCGGACCTTCGTCAAGTGAAATATTTCCAATTATTGGATCACGGACATGTAAATGGTTCGTATGAGTTGTCATGGACCATATGGTCCTCCTTGAGATGAAAATATTCAATTTTTTAACTTATTTCATTAATGAAATTTTTGTAATTATGGTTTATCCGAAGGGTCTTTTGTGACCTTTGATGCTTCCAAAGGACTTTCAAATGACCTATAACTTATTCCTTTATTCAAATTCATTCCTCACACATAGAATTATATTGCACCCTCTTTAGAACACTCTCTGAAAGGATTCTTGTGAATCTAAGCTTGGGAATCAAGGGAAGGCTCATTCTTCTTCAAATTTCTTCTTGAAACCTCTTCATTAGATAAGGTATATGAGATTGATTCTTCGTTCCTTTCAACCAAGAATACCCAAACTCTTTTACACTCAACTTTATGGAATTTTAGCTACTTTAATTATGAGTTTTTAATATTATTGTTTATCAAATTCAATTGATGTATGTGCTATGTTTATTTATTGATTTTTAAGTGATTTAAACCTTAATATGAAGAATTGCATTAAAGTTATGAAGTTATGAATGCGCATGTCCCCTTTTAAAGCTTGATTTGAGCATGGGTAATCTATATTATGATTTTACTTGAATTTCAGAATGTATTGTTGATTTAAGTTTGAACTTCAATTACCTATGCTATTCACATCTCATTCATAGCATATGCATTCGTGAGCATTGAGTTTTATGAAAATTATGAAGTAGGTTAAGCCCAATTATGTTCATGTATATAATTTTGATAATATATTGGTTATGACAAGAATGTGATCACATAAATGTCTATTGTTATTGGTACTTTGAGCGTATTGGGTGCTTTCACCATAGTGTTTAATGAATGAGCTATTCCTATTCATGAGAAACATGATATTGAGTTATAATTTGGCTTTTTAGCCCATGAATGAGTGATTATGAATAATGTTTGGCTTTTAAGCTTAATTGTGCATTGAAAGGATTTGAAATGACTACTTCCTCTTTTGAAAACATGTATATATATATATATATATAAGTATTCTCGTGGGATATTTTGACTTAGCACCAGCTATCTTCAAGGGCCCTCTCCCTTTTCTTGACCTATGTGCCAGCATAGGAATGGTAACCATTACCAAAGTGACCGGATTGTAAGGAATGATTACACATTGATATGATATGATATGAAATGGAAATACTTTTAAAATGAAGGGATCGTAAGGAAGGTGGCTATCCACCGAAATGACGATGTTCGTAAGGTGTGATGTAGATTATCCTTGGAAAGTAATCTTCTCTACCGATGGGAGGTTTTTATCAGACTACTTCATGTAATAGCTTGGATGAGTTTTATTGTTTGTTATAGTCCATCCCCACTATATATTAACATTAGTGCATTTCATGCATCATGGGTTTCATGGCATATTATATACTATAACTCTTGTTATATATCTCTTTCTATATTATGTGTCCTTGTCATCTAACATTAAATGCAGGTTTGATACATCATATGTATTGCATGCCCGCATACTTAATACATTCAAACATACTAACGTATACTTTTGCCTACATAATGTAACATTGTAGGGACTGAGGACTACATTCATCCACCGTACGACACCTAGTTTGGATCTTGAGATTTATCTACTGTGGTGAGTCCTATCTTTCACGGACAAACCACCATCCCTCTACCTATGGTGCGTTATTTATGTCATTTACTTTAAGGGTGAGCCTGGGGTATGACTTGGTACCTGTCCTATCTTACGACTAGAGACATTGTTGGACATCTTGTAAACTCCTTTACATTTATATGCTAAGTGTTGTAGTTGGAGATTACGCTTATGAATATGGCTACCTATTGGCTATCGTTATGCGGACTGATTGTGAGCTTTATGATATGGTTATATGTTATGATGTGGAAGATCCTAAGTGCCTAATTGCCTCCATAGAGTGAGTCATAACTACCCGCCCTCCCTAGTATTTATGTGCTATGTGTTATGTGGATCCATGTTGTTTCCTTTCCCTATGACATCCCCAAAGCGTGAGTCCTATTTTCCCATGCCTTAGAACCATGTGTTTACTATTTGTTTTCTCTTCTGAACCCATGATGTGAATATGGATACTGTGAGGCTTATTTCAAAACTCTCAGGTCCCCATTCGCCATTTCACTCTTAGGACCTAGGTCTGGGTCGTGACAAACTTGGTATCAAAGAACTAGGTTTGCAAATAATCCTCAGAGTCCAATCTGCTGCATCGAGTAGAGTCCTATTCATGGGTGCGAGGTGCACCATGCCTATGAGTGGGAGGCTATGATGACATTCTAGGAATTATCTCACTTCTTTTTATCTTATGTCGTGCTTTGGATCGTATGTTTTGTTCCTTATCCTAATGGTATTCTTGCTACATTACAGAAGATGCTTCGAGGAAGAGCTCCCCTACCAAGACCGGCCCTGGCTAATGAAGGTCAGCACCTCAAGGGCCTATGGAAGAGCCTATCTCTAATGGTGAATTCCATATGGCCTTTGCTATGCTTGCCCAAGTGGTGAATTCTCAGACTAGGCAGACTAATCTTCCTTGGGATCCCACCCTAACTTCTAAGGTGAAAGATTTCACCCGTATGAATCCTCTAGAGTTTTATGGGTCAAAGGCTGACGAGGATGTTCAAGAGTTCATTGATGAGCTCATAAGGTGTTGACTATTTTGGGGGTCGCTTCTGAGGAGAAAGCTGAGTTGGTTGCTTATCGGTTGAAGGATGTGGCTCAAGTGTGGTACACCCAATGGTCGATGGAGAGGGTTTGTGGTAATGCTGTTAATTTGGAAGAGTTCAAGTTTGCCTCTCTGGATTGTTTCTTTCCACTTGAGCTTAGGGAAGCCAAGATGACTGAGTTTATTAACCTCAAACATGGTGGTATGAGTGTGAGGGACTATGCCATCAAATTCACTAAGCTCTCCAAGTATGCTCCTATGCTTGTGGCTAACCCTCGTGCAAGAATGTACAAGTTCATTTCTAGTATATCTGACTTGGCTGTAAAGGAATGTTGTACAACTATGTTTATTCAGGATATGGACATCTCCAGGCTCATGGTATATGCTAGACAAATTGTAGGGGAAAACCTCAAGGAGAAGAGGGTACATGATCCTAAGAGAGCTCATTGTGATGGTGGGTTCTCCAACTCCAAGGGTTGTGGTTATGGTGGCTTCAAACAAGGCCAAGGTTCTAATGCTCGAGTTGCTAATGCTAGAGTGCCTCCTCTTAAGGCATTTGTTTGTGGTGGACCATGGCTTCCTTAGTGTGACAAGTGCGGGAAAAATCATTTGGGTGCTTGTAGGAAGGAGTTGGTGCGTGCTTTGGGTGTGGTGACAAGAACCACACGGTTGCTGATTGTCCTAAGAATGCTTAGAGAGGTCAAGGTCAGGTGGCTCAAGGTGGAAAAGGACAGAAAAGAGCTTCTCAAGGTGTTTCTCTAAGGAACAACAAGGTTTATGCCCTTCATGCTCGACTAGAAGTTGAGCAGGCTCCGGATGTTGTAACTGGTATGTTAAAAGTCTTTGATTTTGATGGTTATGCTTTGCTTGATCCGGGTGTAAATTTTTTCTTTTGTGAATCCTCTATTGGCTGTTAAGTTTGGTTTGAGTCATGAAATTTTAAGGGAGCCCTTTCCAGTCTATACTCCCTTGGGTGAATCATTTGTTGCTCATAGAGTTTATCAGGGGTGTCCTGTTTCGGTGTTGCATAAGGTCTTTCCGTTTGATCTTGTGGAACTTGAGATGTTTGATTTTGATGTGGTCCTCAGGATGGATTGGTTGCATGCTTCATATGCCTCTATAGATTGTAGAACCTGGAAAATCAAGTTTCAATTTCCAGATGAACCCATTCTTGAATGGGAGGGTAGTGATTCCGTTATTAAAGGTCGGTTTATTTCCTACCTTAAAGCCCAAAAGATGATCTCCAAGGGGCATATTTATCACATTGTGAGGGTCAAGGATGTGGAATTTGAGTCACCTACTCTTGAATCAGTCTCGATGGTGAATATATTTCTGGATGTGTTCCCCTGAATACTAGCCCGGTATTCCTCCCGAAAGGGAAGTATACTTTGGCATAGATCTTCTCCCGGATACTCAACCTATCTCTATCCCTCTAATCTGATGGCACCGACTGAGCTGTAGGAGTTGAAGGAATAGTTGAAGGATTTTTTGGGGAAGGGCTTCATTAGGCTAAATATATCTCCATGAGGGTGCTCCAGTGTTATTTGTAAGAAAGAAAGATGGATCTTTTCATATATGCATTGATTATAGGCAATTGAATAAGGTAACCATCAAGAATAGTATCCGTTGCCAAGGATTGATGACTAGCTTGATCAACTTCAAGGGACTACCTGATGTGCTGTCAAAATATATCATTTATGATGCTTAAAACTTGGAATTTTGTGTGTTGTCAATGCGATGTTAGTTAGTTTTATGTGTTTTTGTGTTATATTTGCAGGATTCCAGGGTTGGCCTTGATTTTTGGAAGAAACACTGAAGTTGTTGATTTTCGATGCAACGCGAGACCCTTTATGGGTTGTAGGTCATTCTACGGGTCATAGAGTGGTTTTGTAGACATTTCTAGTAAGGGGCTAATTTTTTGAAGTTGGTTTTATGAACATGCTTATGAGTCAGAGAATGATTTACGAGTCAGAGAACATGGTTCGTACCTTGAGGATCAGAGATTGGGATTCTCTGAAGATTCATCATATGAAACCTCCCTATGGGTCGTAAACCACATTATGGGTCATGAACGGTGTATCATAGACTTGAAGTTTAGAATTCCAGCAGCTTTGTACGAGGTCCCAATTAGGGGACGTGGTATGTAATACGGCCCGTAAATCGGTTCGTGTGGCGTGCAGACCTAGCTATCCTATTTTGTTTAGGATATGTATTTTAAATATTACAAATTAGTTTTTAGGTTATTTTTCAAAAGTTTTTGAATAGTACACAAAAAGCTCAGTAATTAGAGAGAGAAAATAGTGAGATTACATTGGAGAGTATTGAGAACACTTGTACTTTGATTTCATCTTTAATCTTGTGATTCTCTCTGAAGTTGGATTTGCTTGTTCTTAATTCAATTGTGTAAGTGCTCTATTATGTTGTTCCAATTCATAAGTCTTGCATCTACAAAAAGTATGAGTAGCTAAATCCACAACTAGGGTTGTGGGAACCATGAAGAACTAATAAGGTAAAACTCGATAATTAATAATTCTTGAAAAGTGTGTATGGATGTATTAATTAACTCTCTTCATTTTGCATGTTTTATAGTGGTGGCCAACATTAGAACCCACCTAGTCTTATGGACTGGCCCAAGATAGTAAAGAGTAGGAAAAGAGATTAATTAACAAGATTCGATTGATGTATTCTCGTCTAATCAACCAAACTGGGCCAAGAGAGGTTGTACTGGGACTAATAGGTAAGGTTTAGTAATGCATACTATGGAGATGGGCCAAGTCCATAGTGAAATTCGCCTCTCACCATTGACCAAAAGGCTTGGTGAACTTAACTTACCTTCCTGCATGCTACACACTAGAAGAGAATTATGGTTATCCTTTGAAACTAAGTTAGGGAATCATGGGGAACATAATACCCTAGTTTCTCTCCATATTGATTTCATTCTTGTGTTAATTCGTTTTATTTCTCCATCGGTTATTGTAAACCCTCTCCCCTTTGGGGAAGTAAGTCGGTTAACTACTCAAATTGCAGACATTGAATTCTCTTGAGTCTATGTATTCCCTTGGGTTCGACACTAACCTTGGTTAGGTTCTATTTCTTGACAACGACCACTTTATCCTTAAAAAGAAGGTGTAACTTGGGCGACATCAAAATTTTGACGCCGTTGCCAGGGAATACGACTAGACTTGGTTAATGGAAGTGATTTGGGTATTAATCTTTATTTCCCTCATAGTTTTTCTTTTTTCTTTTTCTCTTTTATATATGACACCTTCTGTTGAAGAAATATTGAATGATTGGGGTATTGGGATGAGAGGGGTTGTAGATAAGTTTTTGAATTGCATTATGTACTTCTTGAAAATATTAGAAAATCTCGACCTAGAAAACTATGTGCTTTTGTCCAATGTTCATCAATTTGGCTTGGATGTCCACAATTGAAGTGTTGCGTTAAGTGTAAAGGCTGATACCTCTGGCGCTCAACAAGCTAGTTATGAATTGTGTGAAGAAAAAATGCTTATAGGCCAACTTGAAGAGCTAAAATTGGAGGGTCAGCTGCTTGACCAGACGATATTGATGTTGTCACTTTTGTGAAAGTACACAAAAGCTGTGTGAAGAAGTAGATAATATTATCTTTAAAAATTCTAGGGTGTGTGAAGATGAGTATGTAAACAATAATATAATTCATGAATTAGGACGCATTTGACTTAATTCCAATATTTTTTCTACATTATGTATATATGATGAGATATTTATCGAAACATTTGATCACATAGAAGAATGTAAGGATGAAGAAAAATATGTTTATATTCTTGAATTTGGTTGGCTAAAAAGAAAAACTTACATTCCCCATTTAACGGCCAAAAATTAAAATATGCGAACTCTATTGTGTGTTCTTCATATTTTTATACACCATGCTGTGAGCATAATAAAAAATCAGAAAAGAAATTAGGGGTACAATTCATAAGTTCAAGGCTGAAGAAAGAGTGGAAGCATGGATACTTGGTGAAGTCTGAGTAACCAAGTTGTCCAAGTCATTCCGCGAATAAATCAGGCGCTGCTTAGGAGGCAACCCAAGGTGGAGACCGGCGCTTAGGTGCCCAAGTATGATTTTTGACCCCATTATACTTTGTTTTGCTTTGATTATGTGCATCGGAGTCAATGCACCTCTTTTTCGATGGGGGTGTTGGTAGTTATGGGCCTTAGTGAAGTCTGAGTTGCTTGGGTCCATAACTACCCAATTTTTTAATTCTGGGGTTTTCTTGCCTGTATTGTTTTTCCCCGTAGTTATTTACTTTCTATTGAACCGACACATTTAGGATGTTTAGGTAATATTTGTAGCATATAATACTAATACCTGTGGCATATAACATGCTTTTTTGTTTTGTTTGTAAGATAATACCCACTCAAAAGTTTGATTAGTAGTTTACCTAGTAACCATGCATGTTTAGGTGTGTTGACAATCTTTGTTCTGATAAGTGAGGAGAAACTGAGAAAAATAACATGATCTGAGAGTCTTTTGTTAATAATATAGTTAGTGCCATGTGAATGCGAGCTTTAAATTGCTAAATTCATGTTTTGTGTGCTAATTCAGAACTTGCCCTGTTACTCTAAGTTAGACTGTAGATTAATTAGATTAAAAAAGGATCTTAGGCCATTTTTCTTAAAAGCCAATGTAGCCTAAAATGACCAACCAGAATTGCAATATATATGTTGTTCCTAATGTTTGAGCCTAACATGTACTTATTCTATGCAAACACCAAATTCACCTCGCGTTGTTAGCTGTAAAATCCTGAAATTTGCTCCAATCTTTCCTTGAACATTATGAACCTTGACTGAGGCAAAAAGCCTAAGTTGAGGGTGTCTACTAAAATTGGCCTTGGTTCAGATGTTGGAAATTGTGCACCTCAACTCAGGCCTAAGTTGAGGGTGGCTGGTGCATGGATGAAACACAAAAATGAGGGGGAGAGTTAGTGATACAGAGAAAAAGGGAAAATTATGTACTTGGTGCAAGAAAAATAATTGATGCCTTAGTTGTGAGTTGAAAAGAAAAATGAATTGCAAAATCAAGGCAAAAGAGATGAAAGAATGAAATGAAAGCACCCAGAAAAGCTTGAAATAGGAAATGAAAGCACCCAGAAAAGCTTGAAATAGGAGAACGGGAGGATGAGATGAAAATAACAGAGTTGGTAGGGAGAAAGTGTTGGAAAACGCAGTGTTAAGGAGGGCCATTAGTCACTATGTTCCAAAAGTACCATACCAGAGCCCCTTGAGCCTACGTTACAAGCCTCGAAAGTCCTAAATTGATCCTAGTCTGAGTAGTTGAAGGTCTTATTCATGCGTATAGGGGCAAGCCTTTGGTATTAGGCATGATGCATGATGCATGAATATCTTTTTTAAGAGTGAGCAATTTTGCATAGTCTTAAATTTATATATGAAAACATCATTGAGTGACAAATATGAGACTTCTTTTTGTGAGGGCACTTGCATTGCATTTTAGCATTAGACTTATTCAGTGACTGTGGATTGTTGAAAGTACCTCATTTGTCATAGTTGTCCTTTTGTGAGCCCATTTTCAAGATCTTGAGGAAGAAGAAAAGGAGTAGAACGATGCTCTACACTAACTATGCAGAGTGCTTTCGGGAAAATGTATTGTCACATGCACTAGTTTGTACTGGTTTGCTAGATGGCTATATGATTCTATTTTGAAAAGTTGCACGGGTATCTAAGTTTGAGATTGATATGATGTATGCCATTGGGTTGAGGTCTGTGTGTTATTTTATTACCTATGTCGATTGAGTCTGTCGCTTGAGCACAAGAAATAATTTTAAGTGAGTGTTGATGTGCTGTCAAAATATAACACTTTTGATACTTAAAACTTGAAATTTTGTGTGTTCTCAATGCGAGGTTAGTTCATTTTATGTGTTTTTGTGTTATATTTTTAGGATTCCATGGTTGCTGATTTTTGATGCAGCACGAGACCCTTTACGGGCCCTAGGTCATTCAAAAGGTCCTAGAATGGTTTCGTGGGAATTCCAGTAATTAGAGAGAGAAAATAGTGAGATTACATTGGAGAATATTGAGAGCACTTGTACTTTGATTTTATCTTTAATCTTGTGATTCTCTTTGAAGTTGGATTTTCTTGTTCTTAATTTAATTGTGTAAGTGCTATATTATGCTGTTTCAATTCATAAGTGTTGCATCTACAGAAGGTATGAGTAGCTAAATCCACAACTAGGGTTGTGGGAACCATGAAGAACTAACAAGGTAAAACCAGATTATTCATAATTCTTGAAAAGTGTGCATGCATGTATTAATTAACTCTCTTTGTTTTGCATGTTTTCTAATTTTGGCGCACATTAGAACCTGCCTAGTGTTACTGACTAGACCAAAGTAATAATGAATTAGAATAAGAGATTAATTAATAGGATTCGATTGATGTATTGTCATCTGATCAACTACACTAGGCCAAGGGGAGGTTTTACTGGGAATAATAAGGAAGGGTTAGTAATGCACACTATGGAAATGGGCCAAGTCATAGAGTGAAATTCACCTATAACCTTTGACTAAAGGGCTTGGTGAACTTAACTTACCGCATGCTATACACAAAGAGAGAATTACGTTATTCAATGATACTAAGTTAGGGAATCATGGGAAACACAATACACTATCGATTATTGCAAACCCCCATTTGGGGAAGTAAGTCATTTAACTACTCAAATTGCAGTCATTGAATTTTCTTGAGTCTATTATTCCCTTGGGTTTGTCCCTAACCTTTGTTAGGTTCTATTTGTTGACAACGATCGCTTTATCCTAAAAAAGGAGTTGTACCTTAGGCGACATCACTACCCATTTCTCAAAGATTGACCTTCGCTCCGGTTATCATCAATTGAATGTTAGGGAGTTAATATTCCCAAGACGACTTTTCAAACTAGGTATGGGAACTTTGAATTTGTGGTGATGTCATTTGGTTTGACTAATGCTCCGGCCGTATTTATGGATCTTATGAATCAGGTGTTTAACCCATTTCTTGATAGTTTGTGGTGGTTGTCATTGATGATATTCTTATTTATTCCCGAAGTGAGCGGGAGCATATGGATCATCTGAGGTTGGTTCTTCAAACTTTGAAGGAGAAGAAGTTCTATGCTAAGTTTAGCAAATGTTAGTTTTTGTTGGGTGAGGTGGCTTTCCTTGGTCATGTGGTGTCTAGTGATGGTATTAAGGTTGACCCGAAGAAGACCGAGGCCGTGAAAAATTAGCCTAGACTATTGACCCCATTGGGTGTTCGAAGTTTTCTTGGGTTAATCGGTTATTATAAAAGGTTAATTGAAAGGTTCTCCTCTATTGCATTTCCGTTGACCAAGTTGACTCAAAGGAAGGCTAAGTTTGTGTGGTCAGATGAATATGAAAAGAGTTTTCAGACTTTGAAGGATCAGCTTATATCAGATCCTGTTTTGACTCTATCGGATGGTTTAGAGGGATTTGTGGTGTATTGCGATGCTTCTCGAATTGGGTTGGCTTGTGTACTTATGCAACATGGTAAGGTGATTGTATATGCATCAAGGCAATTGAGGTGCATGAGCGTAATCACCCAACTCATGAACCCAACTCATGATCTCGAGTTCGTAGTGGTGGTGTTTGCTTTGAAGATTTAGAGGAACTATTTGTATGGGGTGCGTGTCAACAATTTTATCGATCACAAGAGTTTGCAATATATGTTTATGCAAAGGGATCTTAAATTAAGGAAATGAAGATGGTTGGAACACCTAAAGGACTATGATATAAGTGTACAATATTATCCCGGTAAGGCAAATATTGTGGCCGATGCTCTTAGTAGGCTATCTTTGAGAAGTGTGGCTCATGTTGATGAAGGGAAGAAGGAGTTGGCCAGAGATGTTCACCATTTGGCTAGGTTGGGTGTTAGGTTGGCCGACTCTAATGACAGTGGTATTCATATTTAGTGTCAAATCTTTAGTGGTTGTTGATGTAAAGGCTAAACAATATCTAGATCCATCATTGGTTGAGTTGAAGAAATTGGTTGCCGAAAAGAATATAAAGGTGTTCTCCCAAGGGGGAGATGGTGTGCTTCATTATCAAGATTTGTTATATGTTCTAGATGTGGATGATCTTATTAGGGTGATTATGAGTGAAGCCCATAACTCTCATTATTCTATTCATCCAGGATCTACTAAGATGTATTGGGATTTGAAGGAGGTATATTGGTGGTATGAAGAAGGATATAGCCAAGTTTGTATATGAATGGCCCAATTGCCAACAAGTGAAGGTGGAGCACCAAAGGCCTAACGGTTTGACTCAAGATATTGAGATTCCTACATGAAAGTGGAAAGATGTGAACATGGATTTTGTGGTGGGTTTTCCTCGGACCCAAAGGAAATTTGACTCTATTTAGGTTATCATTGATCGGATAACTTAGTCGTCTTATTTCCGACCAATCAAGACTTCCTTTGGTGGCGAGGACAATGCGAGGTTGTACATCCAAGCATTGGTGAGGTTGCATGGTGTGCCTAGGTCTATCATATCAGATCATGGCACCTAATGTACTTCCCACTTTTGGAGGCCATTTCAAAGAGGACTTGGTACTAAGGTGAAGTTGAGTACCGCCTTTCATCCTCAAACTGATGGACAAGCTGAGAGGACAATTCAAACTTTGGCAGGCATGTTGAGGAATTGTGTGTTGGAGTTCGAAGGTTATTAGAGTGGCTATCTTCCACTCATTGAGTTTGCTTATAATAATAGCTTCCATGCTAGCATTGGTATGGCACCTTTTAGGCCTTGTAGGAAAGGAGGTGTAGATCTTCGGTAGGGTTTCTTGAGTTGGGAGAGATGGCTTTGATTGGCCTAGATTTAGCGTTGGATGAAGTTGATTAGGGAGAGGTTGAAGATGGCCCAAAGTCGCCAAAAGTCCTATTTGAATGTTAGGAAGATAGATCTTGAGTTTCATGTTTGTGATTGGGTGTATGTGAACATTTCACCTATGAAGGGTGTGATGTTTTGGCATGAAGGGAAAGCTAAGTCCCCGGTATGTAGGCCCATATGAGATTGTTGAGCAGATTGGAATATGGCTTATAGGTTGGAGTTGCCTCCGGATTTGAGCTCTATTCACCCAGTCTTCCAAGTGCTTATGTTAAGGGAGTTGGTTGGTGATCCTAGTACTATTGTGCCTTTGGAAGGTGTGGAGGTTGAGGAGAGCTTGTCTTAGGAGGAAGTTTCAGTTGAGATTTTAGATAGGCAAGTGAATTGGCTTCGTAACAGGGATGTGGCTTCAGTTAAGGTACTTTAGAGAAATCAACATGTGGAGAGTGCTACATGGGAGGTGGAGTTGGAGATAGTGAAACAACATCCCCATCTTCTCCAATTTACTAAAGCCTAAGGTATTAGGTTCTTCCTTTTCCAAGTGGTCCTAATTCTTTCACTCTTGAGTTTGATGACATGACATGCATATATGTGCACCAAAATGATCTTTATGATGTTTTGGATGATTTGAATACATTTTAAGATGCGTTTTAATGATTTTATGTTTTTCAAGTAATGAAAATGCATTGTATCATGTGGTTGAATGTTTCAGGTTCTAAGTCAAGCTTTTTTCTTGCACATTCGAGGACGAATGTTCCCAAGGGGGAAATGATGTAAGGACCCAGAAGTTGTACGATCTCATTGGAGCTTGAAAATTTTGGTTTTGAAAAGTTTTGGACAAAGGTAACGCTCCATGGGAGCCCTCACAGTCCGTGTGAGGCTATACAGATCATGTGTGGCTTCCTTGGAGTGAACCTTCACCTTATGTGGGGTGTGAGGGCCTTGGTTTGGTGTTTTAAACCAAGGCATACCACGCTTGGACCCCGCACGGTGTGTGAGACCATGTAGTGGACCGTATGGTAACCTTGGGCTTGAGACTCCACAGTTTTGAGCCCAAGTAAAGTGGTACGACCAAGTATACCGTCCATACAAGGTGGTACGGTCCCTATAGCCTCCCGTATGGATTTTAGAGTGAAATTTTTTCAAGTATTGAATCACCGTCTTGGAACTCGTCATGGAAGAATTTTTCTATGAAAGGTGGGACAAAGGGGGCTCACATTTAATGAATGAGCTTTTCTATGCATGCGAAACAAGATATTGAGTTATGATTTTGCTTTTTAGTCCTTGAATAAATGATTATAAGTAATGTTTGGCTTTTAAGTCTAATTATGCATTGAAAGGAATTTAAATGACTATTTCCTCTTTTGTAAAGCATATATATATATATATATATATAAGTATTCTTGTGGGATGTTTTGACTTATCACCGATAGATTGGCGGCGTTAGGGCTATCCCCATGGGCCCTCTCTCTTTCCTTGAACTATATGCCAGCTTAGGAATGGTAGCCATTAATGAAATGACCGGGTCGTAAGGAATGCTTACACATTGATATGACATGATATGAAATGAAATGGAAATCCTTTTGAAATGTCATAGTCGTAAGGAAGGTGACCATGCACCGAAATGACAAGGTTCGTAAGGTGTGATGTGGATTAACCTTGTCAAGTAATCTTCTCCTACCGATGGGAGGTCTTTCTCAGACTAATTTATGTAATAGCTTGCATGAGTTTGATTTATCGGTTATAGTCTATCCTTACTATATATGAGCATTAGTGCATTTCATGCATCATGAGTTTCATGGCATATTGTATACTATATCTCTTGTTATATATCTCATTCTATATTATGTGCCTTTGTCAGCTAACTTTAAATGCAGGTTTGATAAGTCATATGCATTGGATGCCCGCATACTTAGTACATTCAAACGTACTAACACATGCTTTTGCCCACATGATCTGACCATGCAGGGATTGAGGACTACATTTATCCACCATACGACGTCTAGCTTGGATCTTGAGATTCGTTTGTTGTGGTGAATCCTATCTTCCAAGGACAAACCGCCATCCTTCTACCTATGGTGCTTTATTTATGTTATTTAATTTGAGGATAAGCCCATGGTATGTCTTAGGCCCCATCCTGTCTTATGACTAGGGACATTGTTCTACATTTTATAAACTCCTTTACGTTTATATGCCAAGTATTGTATTTGGAGATTATGCTTATGGCTATGGCAACCTATTGGTTATCGTTATGTGGATTAGTTGTGAGGTTTATGATATGGTTATATGTTATGATGTTGAAGATCCTAAGTCCCGAATTGCCCCCATAGAGTGAGTCATACTTACCTGCCCCTTAGTATTTATGTGCTATGTGTTATGTGGATCCATGTTTTTCCCTTTCCCTATGACATCCCCATAACGCGAGTCTTATTTTTCCATCCCTTAGAACTATGTGTTTACTATTCATTTACGCTTCCAAACCGATGATGTGAATATGAATACTTTGAGGCTTGTTTGGGAACTCTCAGCTCCCCATTCATGTCACTCCTAGGCCCTAGGTACAGGTCGTGACAGTAATGTAGGCTTAAGGATGGGTAGGATAACATTTAAATAATAGTGGCTCAACCCTCCTTGAACTCTACGCACACTTCTCGCACTCATGATTCCTTTGATCCTCCTTCTTTTTCTTCTCCAATTGACATCTTTTTTCTTTTAATTTTTAATCTTAGGTATCCCCATTCCATTAAATATTCAACAATTTTGGAGGGTCCTCTTTCTCAAGAAAATTCTTTTTCTTTTCATCATTTTCTAATATTTTTCCTCTTTTTCATTTTCTCATTATGCAAGGACTCCTATCCTTTATTTCTTTTTCTCTTTTCTTTCCTCAACTTTTACATGGGAGGCAACCCTCTTCTACAAACACTCCTAACTTTGGCCTTTGGCCACTATTTTGCTCACTTAAGCTCAAGGAGGGACTGGTGAGGAACAAGAATGGATCATCTTTCAAAATAAAGGTCAAGGCTACATGGCTGCCAAAGAAAGGATCAACGATCAAAAGGGCGGTAATGCAAATAGACTTCTTCCGTACGCTGCTATCTAAGGGATAAATTCAATACCATTGGAGGCTTATATGGTCAAGGTGGATTTGTATTTTAGATATTATAAATAGGTTTTAGGTTATTTTTCATGAAGTACATAGATAGTTCGACCAGTAGAGAATAAAAACAGTAAGATAGAGTAGAGAAAACATTGGAGAGTTTTGAGAAACACTTGTACTTTGATTTGATCTTATAATCTTGTAATTCTCATTGAAGTTTGGATTTGCTTGTTATTAATTCAATTGTGTAAGTGCTCTATTATATTATTCCAATTTATATGTCTTGCATCTACACAAATCATGAGTAGCTAATTCCACAACTAGAGTTGTGGGAACCATGAAGAACTAACAAGGTAAAACAAGTTAAATCATAATTCTTGAAAATTGTGTGTGCATGTATTAATTAACTCTCTTCATTTTGTATGTTTTCTGATGGTGGCCGACATTAGAACCCACCTAGTGTTACCAACTTGACCAAGGTAGTAATGAATAGGAAAAGATATTAATTAATAGGATTCAATTGATGTGCTCTCATCTAATCAACCGAACCAGGCTAAGGAGAGGTTGTGCTGGGACTAATAGGTAAGGGTTAGTAATGCACACTGGGGAGATGGGCCAAGTCATGTAGTAAAATTCACCTCTCGGCTATACCAAAGGGTTTCATGAACCCCCCGGGGCGTAAGCTGGTTAATCACTTGAATTGCATTACTTGAGTTCTTTTAAGTCTACGTATTCCCTGTGGGTTCGACCCTAAACTTTTGTTAGGTTTTATTTCTTGACAACGACCGCTTTATCCTAAAAAGGAGGTGTAACTTGGGCGACATCAATGCACCAAGTCCATTCATGGATTGATACTACAAGAGAAAGACTAATCGGTGAGAGTACATACTCCGTAGACTAATAGATGAGAGTACATACTCCTCATCCATGGCACTATCCGAATTAAAGATATGGACTATCGATACTCGGATTGCTAAAGACTAGAGACACGATAAATGCATTTGAATGGCTTTTCATATATGTATGGGGTTTTGGACAAATATCAAGGACATCATTTACAACCATTCATCAATCAAAAATAAAAAGAATATTAGTAGAACTACTTATCTATCACAATTCAAGATAAATGAATATTTATAAACCAAAAGTAAATATTGTCTCAAACTTCCAACAACAAAAACTAAAATAAGTACTTTCTCATTCAAAATCAAAATCTAAATAAAAATAATTAGTCGTCATCATCATCAAGAAATAGTGAGACTCTAATTGATTACCCCCTTCTAAAAAGAGAACATACTACTCAATTTGTAAGAACAATACTAATCATGCTTAAAAATAAAGGAGTGAGAATTACAATCCCCCTGAACATAATCAATCCTACTGTGGAGATGAAGAAGAGGTCATGGGGACTTAATGCCCACATCTTGTGGTGCACTCTCCAAGTTAATCATCAGTCTCACGGGATCTTGCTCATGTACACCTGATGTGCCAATCATAGGAGTGTCCCTGAGGGACTCATTAGTCACAGTGGCTACAATCTCATCCTCAAACCACCTCAACTCATCAAGCTCCAGTTGGCATGGCTCATCTCTCCAGGCATTCTCATCGGTCTCCAGTGTGGATAGTATATCATCTTCGTTGTTGTCGTCTCCACCCAGAACATCAACCCTTATTTCCTTAGGAACAACATTCATGTCGACTCTAGGTGGCACGTCCAATGCAACCCAAAAAGAATTAATGTCCACGAACTTCAATGATGCTGACTCCCTTTTCAACCAATCAATGTCAACTTTCACTACCGATGAGCCATCACAACCACCATCCTTCTTTTCCACAGCACTTACCCTCTCAGACAAACTTGCCAACTCTTTCCCATGATCCTCAAGAATTACCTCCAGCCTATCCATCCTCAATATTTGGGCCTCAATCAATTCCATTTGCTTATTTTCAGCCCCAATATGTAGGGCTAATGCAGCCACCGTGGCCCTCTTGATTAACTTAGGCAAGGAAGACTTAATATGAGTTGCACGGATGTCAATCACTTTGGATAATCGGCCAACACTAACAATACTAGCTTTGGTGATTGGGGGTTGGTATTCTTTAGCCTGAGGCTCAGATTGTGCAACAATAGAAGAGAATGGAGTAGAAGAGGAAGGTAATAAGGCAGAGGAATGAGATATACCTGCCTTGGTTGCTGGCTCTGCAGCACCGGATGCAAGTTCTTCAACATCAACCACCCGTGCTTTATCCAGTGGCTTCTTCCTGGTCCGGTCCTCTTCGTCCCTTTGAAATTCAGCCTCTATTTGCTGGATATCAGTGGAGGCCAATGGAATGATCCCACATAGCTCTTGCTTTTTAAGGGAACTTTGGCTCGCGTACATAATACGGTGATGAGGCTAGGGAATGGAAGTGAGGTTTGCACCTACTTTGCTCTAGTGAGGATCTCTAGGGCAATGATAGAACCAAGATTGAGTTTCTGATATTCTATGATACACCCAATTAATGCTGCCTTTGGATGTCGAAGAATTAAATCATTTTACGATGGCATTAGGTTGCTATTGATAAATCTGAACTAGAACCTTACTGGAATATTCATTTCTTTCTTTTCGGTCATCCACTGAATTGATTCAGTAGCGGAAATTACTATCGCCAAAACTTATGGAACTAAATATTGAAAATAATTCAAAAAGGGTGTATGTGTGATAACTCGGCGCATCGCCGAGGAACTTCGACGGTCAAAATAACCATCGTCAAAATTGTGTAGCAAGGGGAACAATCCTCTTAGTCAAAATTTGATCGAACTGCACAAAAACAAGGGGAATGTCACACACTACTCCACCATAAAAATAAAAACACATGCTCAAAGGTCTATTACTACCCTAACACTATCACCATGGCTACAAATTCAATCAAATGATGACTTACACTTAAGAATGACCTCACCCAATCTATCATTGGGAAAGTTCAATTCGCTCAAATGAATTGGGGGTTACTAAGACTTCATCCATAGCCCACAAAAGCAATAAACTCAATAAGCATGCCTGTTCAATCAAAGCATTCAAAGATTCTTGGCAATATCCCAACAAAAAGTTATTCAACAAATCATAATGATCAAAATTAGAACAATATGCCATCTCATTCAATTTTTGGGCAACATATTCATGAAATTGAATCCTAACCCATAACACATACCTAAACAATTTCACAATTTCTCAATAGAATCAAGAACCCAAACAAATCAATTACAATAAAGGTATAGGCTTGTACAATCATAAAACACATCATCTACATGATTTCCAACATGATTCCAACAACACATTGTGATTATCAATCTTACAAAACCCACATCATGCTCTTATCAATCAATATCATCTCAAAAAGGTAAAAACAAAGGGCCAAAAACATACCCTAATGACGATGTACTAATAATAAGGGTATCCGAATGAAATTTTATTATTGAAGTCCACTAAATCCAAAGAAAAATGAAAAAAAAGAAAAACCATACGGAAGCCTGGCTTGCTTAGGAAGATAAAAAGGAGAGAAAATGAAGAGTGAGAGCTTAAGGAATTTGAAAAGCTCTTAAGTAGGTCGGTTAGGCATAAGATTTTGGCGATGCTAAATCACTTTGCTGAACACATTTGGCGATACACTGAATGCTTCCATGGCCACCTTTTTGATAGTATCCAAACCTTTCCTTCATCCTCAAAAGGTGGTGAAATTTGCCGTCACCCATCTAATTCGGTGGTCCACCATCTTTGATCGCCTAATTTAACAGTACCTCAAGAGTTATCAACTGACTTAAAGAAATGTCAAATTGGGGATCGTCGTCTCAACTTGGTGATCTGCCATTTTGTAATATCATGTCACCCTTTTTTCTTTCACTCCAATTTCTCCATTTCAACCACGTGTACAAGTAACATCCATTATTCAATAGAAGAACTTACCAAACATCCTTGGGTTGCGTCCCAAGCAACATTATAGTTAATATTGTGGCATGACATAGTCCCTCTTGGTTTAAGTAACCCAAGATCGATCAATCACTTACACCACTTGGAAGTCCTTCTCCAGCTTTGTAGTTTGTAAATATTGAACACAATTTCCTCTTCGTTCACCTAACATTTCTAATCCCCTCTCTCCACATCCACTAATTCTTTCCTGGTAGCCAAGGATGGTCTACCGAGAATTATGGGAACATAAACTTCCAGTTCTCAATCCAAAATAACAATCTTAGCTGGCAAGATAAATTTATCCATCTTCATGAAAGGATCATGTAAAATCTGGACTAGTCTTTTGACAGTTCGATTAGCAATGATTAACCTCATTATCATAGGTGAAGGAGCATCTAAATCCCAACTTCACGAAGATGGCCAAGGGCATGATATTAATGCTTGCTCCTAAATCGCACAATGCCTTGCCAAACTTACAGGCTCTGATAGTACACAGAATTGTGAACGCACTAGGGTCCTCCTTTTTAGACACCAAGTGGTTTGTAAAAATCTCACTATAATTGTGCGATACTTCAATTGGTTCATATTATAAGGTTCTCTTATTGGTCACCAATTTCTTCATAAACTTCACATACTAAGGAATTTTCGTTACTGCTTCAACCAGTGGGATATTGATTGATAGAGAATGGAACATAGATAGAAATTTCTGAAACTCGGTGTCCTCCTCCTTCTTTTCAAAGCTTTGAAAAAATGAAGGATCGATCTTGACCTAAGGAGCATTCAATTTCAAGGTTGAGTTTGAATTTTTGGGGGAGGGGGGGGTTACACTTTTAGCATTATTTGCCCCATCCCTAACTTTCTTATTTTAGTTACTCCCGGGATTACTGAGAGACTCACTTCCTTCATTCACAACCACATCATCATTTTTACTCACTATTATAACGCCTTCATCTACATCCGATTCCTTATCACCTACCTCAACATTAGGTGTAGGTACAGTGTAACAACCTGACTTAGGGGCCTAATCGTTACATGGTGAATGAGACACCTGAAGGCACCTCACTCAAGCCATCTAAGCATCTTAAGCATTCATAGGCACTAAATTGACACTTTTGCAGAAAACATAAGGGAAATGAACTATGGGCCATTTTTATGCAATGAAACAACATTAAAAGAGAGCAGTGAAAATGGAAAACATCATTTTCGTCCATAAGCATACCACTAATACATAACGGATGGAATCGGTATGGTCGGTTTCTATCAAATAGAAAGAAATCCATAAATAGATAACATAAAATGTAAAAGCTTCGGAAGGGACATAAATACATCATCTAAAAAAAGTACAGAATAAAGTGGAAACAGGGTAGAGTCCAAAACTAAGGGCTCACCACAACAATAAGCTAGTCTTGAGCGCCAACTACTAGCCTCGAACCTGTGGAGGAGTGCCTATCCCTACATGGTTAAATCATGCAAACAAAGTATGCATTAGTACTTTTGGAATGTACTAAGTATGTGAGATGCAATGAGCGGATCAAATTGTAATGCTATCATAATGAAACATAACATATGGGCATACATAAGATAAAGGAGTCATGAAAAAAGCTTAAACATGCACAAGGAATATGGCTCCGATCAAAATGAGATAGTGTGTAAGAAAACACATAAAGTGAAGACATATCATAAGATCATAAAACTTGTGGGAATGGACCAAAATCGATAGTAAGACCATGTGAGCTTCTACACGGAATCCAATGAACTTCATTAGGAAAAGGCCAATGCAATCCTTCCATTGAGAAAAGGCGAATATACTTGCCAATATAGATATCCAAAACTTAGTAATTTTGCAATTGCATCTTTTATAACTTTTGGGACTACACGGATACACTAGCCTACCCTACAAGGCTCCTTTGGTGGCACATAGTTAGGGACATTTAGATTTAGCTTCAAAGGATCATGCCTCGACTTCCATATTGAGTCTTAATTTGTAGTCCTCGCGGTGCTAACTTATCCCACAATATCTTTAAAACATACTCTTAGTATCATAAGTAGTAATTATAGGAGTAGTTCCACTTAAGAATCTTTCTTAAACATCTTTTAGGGCAATTAACATCAAACATATATCTTTGGTAAATTTAGCTTTGAAGATCTTCATAAATTCCCTAATCATAATCCTAAATCATGGGGAAATTTCATTGAAAACAAGGTGAGCTTAGCTTTTAGCATGAAACAATTATAAATCACATACATCTTACAGGCTTTCTTTTAAATGGAACATGGAAACCATCTAACCATGATTATATCAAAAATCATCGTGGAATCACTATCATACTTCATATATGCATATATTCACTTGGTAAAATTGTTTCTAAACTTCATAAATATCATATAATAACTTAAGGATCATAAAATCATCCTAAGCATGGACATTAAATTGAAGAACTTAAAGAAAAGGTAAAAATACTTAATAGGGGACGTTATGGGTGAAAGGATACCATAAATTAACTCACATACTGGGAGAACTAAAGAGAAAAGGAATTAAAGCCTTTGGGGAAGAAACCTTAGAAACCCTAGCCTTGTTCTTGCCTGGTCTTGAGAGGCTCTTTTTCTTTAATGAATTTAAGAGTGAAGAATGATAGAAATTAGGGCTTGAAGGCTGGAATAGGTCTCTTTTCATCCCCAAAACTACATAGTATAGGAATAGAATTATGGAAAATGACCAAATTGTCCCCCATTAAAAATTATCGAAAGCGACTTACAGAACCCAGATTATAGGCCGTAGATCGACTTACGAGCTATAAGTCTTCTTGTCTGATGATACATCTGAAAATCCTAAAAACTTACTTTGTTGAACTAAAAACCACAAACAATAATACAGGCTATGAAACTTCTTACAAGCCATGGTTGAACTCGTAGAGTCCTTCCACACTTAACCATTTTCCCTTACTCCCTTGTCCTTACCCACGAAAGGGTTCCACGGGCCATGTGATAACTCGTATACCACTTTCATAAAAAGTCTAAGTTTCTTTTATGTCTGGGGTCCTTCTCACAAAACTATCTATGGACCATAAGTTATCCTACAGGTTGTCACATGGTCCGTGGGTTACCGCACACTTGGAAACGTTTCCCCTCATGAAGTTCTATGTGTAAAAACCATACCTATGAGCCGTATATAATCTTATGGGCCATAAAGGATCTCATAAAACTAGACTTCATGTTACTTTTCAGGCCAACGTTTTTGTACTCAAGGTTCCTAAATTGGGGGTCATTACAATATCTCCCCCTGGAAACATTCGTCCAGGAATGTACTTAAAGGCAGACACTAAAGAGTAAACTAATAGCTAATAACTCAGTATGCATGCAAAATTGCAAGTCAAGCATCATTTCTCAAAAATTTTAGATTTCATACTTTAAACATGTCTTAAAACAGTTTATAAACATCTATATAAATGCATACATCATAAGAGACTAAAATGCATGGAATTGAGGTCTTGAAGGATTTCTTAATACCTTAGGCTTGAGTAGAATGGAATAGATGTGGATAGAGTTTCATCATATCCGCTTTTGCTTCCCATGTAGCACTTTCAACTTGTTGGTTTCTCCAAAGTACCTTGACAAATGTAACTTCCTTGTTCCTTAGCTTCTTCACTTGTCAATCTAGGATTTCACTCGGTACCTCTTCAATGTTCACATCATGCAGAGGAACTATAGAACTTGGGTCACCTATGAATTTCCTCAATATTCACACATGAAAGATTGGATGAATCAAGTGTAACTCGTTAGGTAGATCAAACTCATATCCTACCTTCCCCATTCTTCTCATCACCTTGTAGGGTCCCACATATCTAGAACTCAATTTTCATTTCTTACCAAATTGGAGAAATCTTAAAATAGACCCACTCACCAACTTGGAACTCAAGTTCCCTTCTCCTCACATTAGAGTTGGACTTCTGTCGACTTTGGGTTGTTTGTAACTTCTCCCTTATGCCTTTTATTTTCTCCATAGTATTCATCGCCTCTGATCCTATTAATGCCACCTCACTGACTTCGAACCACCCAAAGGGCAATCTATATCTTCTACCATACAACGCTTTGCATGGTGCCATCCCAATGCTTGCATGGAAGCTATTGTTGTTGGAACACTCAATAAGTGGAAAATGTTCATCCCAACTCCCCTTAAATTCCAACACACAAGCTCTTAATATATCTTCTAACGTTTTAATAGCCCTCTCAGGGTGCCCATCAGTTTAGGGATGAAAAGCCATACTCAACTTCACCTTAGTGCCAAGTCCTCTTTCGAAAGATTTCCAAAGGTGAGAAGTGAATCAAACTCTATGATCCAATATATTGGACAATGGAATCTCATGCAACCTCACCAACTCTCGGATATACAAGCGGGCATAGTCCTTAGCACTGAATGTAGTCTTGACGACAGGAAACGAGCTGACCTTATCATACGGTCAATTATCACCCATATGGAGTCAAAATGCTTTTTGGTCTCTGGTAACCCAACGACAAAATCCATGTTGACCTCTTCCTACTTCCAAATAGGAATGCCAATGTATTTTTCTAGGCCACCCGACCTTTGGTGTTCAAGTTTGACCTGTTGTCAATTGACACACTCGAACACAAATTGAGCAATGTCTTTCTTCATTTCATTCCACCAATAAATCTCTCTCAAGTCTCTTTATATCTTGGTAGTGCTACGGTGAATGAAATATAAAGAGTTATGGGTTTCTTGCATGATCAACTTCTTCAAATCGCTATCACTGTGCACACACAACCTCCCGTGATATCGGAGTGCACCATCTCTCCCTCGTGAGAAGACTTCTATCTTTCCATCTTTTACCAAAGCTTTCAACTCAATCAAGGCAGGATCAAGATCTAGCTTGGCCTTAACCTCATCAATCAAAGAAGATGTGGACCCATGAAAAGCCATTGCACCATCACTTCCGATCTCACTCAATCTTACTCCCAGTCTACTGAACCTATGAACATCTTTGGCCAACTCCCTTTTTCCACCATCTTCTATATGGGACACACTACCCATGGAAATTCTACTAAAGGCGTTGGCTACATATTGGCTTTTTAGGGGTGGTACTTCACACTTATATCATAATCCTTGAGTAGATCTATCTACCTCCGTTGCCTCAAGTTGAGATACTTCTGGGTGAACACGTGTTGGTGACTCTTGTGGTTGCTGAAAACATCCACATGAACTCCATATAAGTAATGTTGCCAAATATTTAAGGCAAATACTACTTCCACAAGCTCAAAGTTATGAGTCGGGTAATTCTTCCCATGCACTTTCAATCATCTTGAAGCATAGGGAATCACTTTACCATTTGCATTAGCACACAATACAACCCCATCCTTGATGTATCACAGTACAAGGCGAACCCATCATTCCCTTCTGGCAATGTCAATATGGGGGCTGAATTCAACCAGTCCTTTAAAGTCTGGAAACTCCTCTTACAGTCATCCTTCAACACAAACTTACCCTTCTTTTGAGTTAGCTTAGTGAGTGGAGACAAAATAGTGGAGAAGTTTGGCACAAACTGTCTATAGTAAACAACTAGACCCAAGAAGCTCTTTATGTCACTAGGAGTCAATAGCCTTGGCTAGTTTCTCACCATTTCTGTCTTCTTAGG
Source organism: Solanum rostratum (assembly GCA_029948455.1). NCBI lineage: Eukaryota > Viridiplantae > Streptophyta > Magnoliopsida > Solanales > Solanaceae > Solanum > Solanum rostratum. The sequence continues at coordinate 52,685,498 of CM057046.1, forward strand.
ATCAACTTTGATGCCTTCTCTATATACCACATACCTAAGGAAAGAAACCTCATCTAGCCAAAGCTCGCACTTGTCAAATTTCACATAGAGCTTCTGTTCTCTCAGAGTTTGCAATACTACCCTCAAGTGTCCCATATGCTCTTGCTCACTTCAGGAGGTGATACTTATTCTTGATGGTTACCTTATTGAGATTTCAGTAGTCAATGCACATGCAAAGCGACCCATCATTCTTCCTTACAAATAAACTGGAGTACCCCATGAAGATTGACTAGGTCAAATGAAACCCTTCTCCAAATAATCCTTTAGTTGCTCCTTCACCTCCTTCAATTCTATAGGAGCCATTCTATAAGGAGGGATTATAATTGGCTGAGTATTGGGTAGAAGGTCTATATCGAAATCTATCCCCCTTTTGAAAGGGACACCCGATAACTTATCTGGGATGACATTAGGGAACTCACTTACAAAGGGGGCTGAGTTATGAGAAAGAACTTTGGAAGAGACATCTTTGACCCTCACAAAGTGGTAGATGCACCCCTTGGAGATAATTTTTTGGGCCGTTACAAAAGAAAAGAATCGACCCCTACATAAATAGTTGCTACCTTTCCATTTAAGAACTGGCTCATTAGGGAATTAGAATTTAATCCTCTAGGTTCTACATTCAATGAAAGAATAAGAAGAATACAACCAATCCATCCCTAAGATCACATCAAAGTCTACCATGGAAAGCTCAACTAAGTCACATGAAATGATAATATGCAAAACAGAAATAGGGAAACCTCTATAGAATCTTCGGGCTAAGATAGACCCACTTATGGGGTTACTTATCTCATAGGGCTCATGGAGGACTTTAAGACATGTATGAAACTTATATGCGAAGAATGGGGTTACAAAAGACAAATTTGCTCCCGAATCTAAAAGTGCATATGCATTATAATAAAAAACTCTTGCCATACTAGTAACCACATCCGGAGCTTCTTCAACCTCTTGACGACCATGAAGAGCATAAAATCCATTGGTCCTTTGAGCGCCTTGAATTAGACCCTTTCGGCCTTGAGACCGTGTCGGCTCCTGCAATCCTTAGCATGGTGGCCAAGCTTATCACAAGTGAAGTAAGCATTTGGCCCAGCTAGGTATTCTCCTTTGTGAGGCCTCCTACACTTAGGGAAATTAGGACTTTGAGGCTTGGGAGCCACTCTTTTGTCTATCCTGGAAGGAGGAATGTTGGTGGATCCTTGCCCACTTTGCTTTTGGCCACCTCAGAACTTGTGACCACCGCCCCTTTGGTGAGAGTAGTCCCACCTTCAACTCGAGCCCTCTTGGACTCCCTTGCCCCTCCACAAAGCTTCTCTTCCTCAAGCTACTCCGCAAACATCATCAAGTAGGAAATGTCCATCTTCTTGACAAGCATAGCCATCTTGCATTCCTTGAAAACAACTCAGAGTCACCCAAAATAATTTGCTTATGCGAGCTCTCAGATGCACAACCATAAATGGAGCATACTTTGATAATTTGGTAAATTTGAGAGCATACTCCCTCACACTCATGCTCCCTTGCTTCAAGTTGTTGAACTATTGGACCTTTTCCTCCCTAAGCTCGATGGGGAAGAACCGACCCAAAAAGGAACATTTGAATTTCTCCAAAGTGATAGGACCTGCTCCTTGGCCTCTCTCATCGACCGATTGCTTGAACCAAATCTTAACTACTTCTTTAAGTTAGTGGGGCACCAACTCGGCTTTCTCTTTGGACAAAATTCCCATCACTGCCACAACCTGATAAGCTTCCTCAACAAACTTAATAAGGTCCTCGTTCATCTTTGACCTATGAAATTCTGGGCATTCATCCACGTAAAGTCATGTACTCTGATGGCCAGAGTGGGAACTTAAGGAGGAACAACCACCTCCGTATTGGCTTAGTTGGCCAATTCTTGGTCCAACAAAGTGAACGCGACTTGAAACATCGCATGAGACACCCCATTGTCCTTCTGGGGTAGAGGGACTTATTCCTCGGGAGTGCCTCACTGATGGGGAGCTCTTCATGGTGACATGATCTAGAAACAAGCAAAAGCCCATCATTAGTTAGCAGAAAAACTTATTCAATTCTAAGGCACGACATGAATAAAAAAGAAGGGAAGAATTTCCTAAACTGTCTCATAGCCTCTTATAGTGGCACACTTCCCAACCTTGAATGAGACTCTATGCTACGGGGCATGCATGGGTATCCGAGGAAGATTCTTAAACTTATTGCTCCGATACCAACTTTGTAATGATCTAACCTAGGGACCTAGTCATCACATAGCAAAATGAAACACCTGAAGGCACCTCACCCAAGCTATCTAAGAATCTTAAGCATTTATAGGCACTAAATTGAAACTTTTGCGGAAAAAATAAGGGGAAGGGACTATAGGCCATTTTATGCAATGAAGCAACATTAAAATTCATTTTCATCCATAAGAATACCACTAATACATAATGAATGAAATTAAGATGGTCAATTTTCATCAAAAAGAAATAAATCCATGAATAGTCAACATAGAATGTAAAAGCCTCGGAAGGGCCATAAATACATCATCTAAAACAAAAGTACAGAACAGAGTGGAAACTAGGTAGAGTTCCGAACTAAGGGCTCACCACAATAACAAGCTAGTCTTAAACGCCAAGAGGAGTGCCTATCACTACATGGTTAAATCATGCAGGCAAAATATACGTTAGTATTTTGGAATGTACTAAGTATGTGAGATGCAATGCATGGATGAAATTATAATGCCGTCATATTGAAACATAATATATGGGTATACATAAGATAAATGAGTCATGATATAAGCTTAAGCATGCATAAAAAATATATCTCAGATCAATATGAGACAATACGTGAGAAAACATATAATAAGTGAAGACATATCATAAGATCATGAAACTTGTGGGAATGGACCATAACTGAAAGTAAGACCATGTGAGCTACCATATGGAATCTAATGAACTCCTTCCAATGAGAAAAGGCCAATGAACGCCTTCCATTGGGAAAAGGGGAATCTACTTTCCAAGGTAGATATCCAAAACTGAGTAACTTTTGAATTACATCTTTTATAACATTAGGGTCCATGTGGATCCACTAGCCTAGCCTAAAAGCCTCTAACGATGGCATATAGTAAGAGACATTGAGATTGAGCTTCAAGGGATCATGCCTGAACTAATGGAATGTGTCTCTCGATGCTAAGTCATCCTAGAATATTTGAAACGTACTCTTAGAGTCATAAGTAGCAGTCATACGAGTAGCTCAAACTTAAGAATCTTTCTTAAATATCTTTTAGGGAAATTAACATCGAACATATATCTTTGGTAAACTTAGCTTTGAAGCTCTTCATAAATTCCCTGATCATAATCACAAATCATGGGGAGCTTCCTTTGAAAATAAAGCGGGCTTAGCTTTTAGCATGGAACAATCATAAATCGGACAAGTCTTCGGAAATTTCCTTTAAATGGAACATCGAAACCATCCAACGTTAATCATATCAAAAATCATCATGGAGTCAATATCATACTTTACATTTTCATATATTTACTTAGTAAAATAGTTGCTAAACTTTATAGGCATCATATAATGCCATAAGGATCATGAAATCATCGTATGCATGTACATTAAATTAAGGAACTTAAAGAAAAGGTAAAATTACTTTATAAGGGGCTTTATGGGTGAAAGGATACCAATAAATCAACTCACATACCTGGAGAACATAATAGAAACAGAATTGAAGTCTTTGGGGAAGAAACCTTGGAAACCCTAGCCTTGTTCTTGCCTAGTCTTTAGAGCCTCTTTTGCCTTAGAGCATTTGAGAATGAAGAATGATAGGAATCAGGGCTTGAAGGCTGAAATATATCCCCTTTCATCCCCAAAATGACATAGTATATGAATAGAATTGTGGAAAATGACAAAATTGTCCTTATTAAAAGCTGTTGGAAATGACTTACGAAACCCTAATTACAGGCCATAGATTGACTTACAAGCTATAAGTCTCCTCGTCTGATGATAAATTTGAAAATCGTGAAAACTAACTTCGCTGAACTAAAAACCACGAACAATAGTATTGGGCGTGAAACTTCTTACTGGCCGTGGTTGGACTCGTAGAGTCCTTTCACACTTAACCATTTTCCTCATTCCCTTGGCTCTACCCTTGAAAGGGATCCTCGAGCCGTAACCCATTCTATGGTCTATTTGATAACTCATATACCACTTTCCTAGAAACTCTTAATTTCATTCGTGTCTAGGGTCCCACTCACGAAACTATCTACGGGCCATCACTTGGTCCATGAGTTACCTCACACTTGGAAACTTTTCCCCTTTCTGAAGTTCTATGTTTAAGAACCAAACCTACGGGTCGTATATTATCTTACGAGCTGTAAGTGGTCCTGTAAACCAGACACCAGGTCACTTTTTAGGCCAACGTTTCTTTACTCAGGGGTCATTACAAAAAACCCCTTCAACAACTTTCCCATTACGATTCATGATTGCCAAGCACTACTAATCAACCCTCTATAGGTTAGCAACCGTATCACTAGGTAGACCTACCTTTGGCCATTGGTTGAGATGGGTTGATATATTGCCAATTTGGGTCCCACAATTCTTGACGAATGCTGAATGCGAATTCACGTTTTGGCTCAATTGTGAAAAATATAACTTCATTTCCTTCAATACCTTATCCAAAGCATCAAATTTGTTCAAGATTATAGTCAACATGTCTTTAGTCCGGAAGCTTTCAGGATTCACAACCGGCTGAGCAGGCTTCACTCTATCTTGGGGTGGAATGTACCTATCTCTTGCACCGTCCCTATCTCTCCAACCTTTGAGTTACTATTACCGGTTCTTATCTCTCCACCCAGCACCATTGTTCTAACCTTAAATTCTGGGTGACCTTGGAAAGGCCGATCGAGAACCCATGATTTGATGTCCAATATGATGTACCTCTTTACTATAACTACCTTCATAAGGAACATTATCATGATTCCCATCACCTGCAACACCAATAGCATTCACACTTTTCATCTCCCTCTTCATCTTTGGATAACTATTCCTTGGATGGTCCCCGTTGAGTAGAGAAACGAGGTTGTCTCTTATATACCAAGCTTTATTTATCTTGTTCATATCATCTAATAGCTCACGAGCAACAATAAATGTTTGTTTCATGATTCCTTCTCTTACCAACTGATTAGCTACACCTTTGTTGACAACATCCAAACCCACATAGAAGTATTGCAAAAGAAGGTGATCCGGAACTCCATGATTTGGGCCTTAGAGTAGGAGTTTCTGAAACCATAGCCATATTTTATGTAGTGGTTCACCATCAATCCTTTTAAAATTTTCCATACTTCTCCAGAGTTTAACCATCTTCGAGGAAGGAAAGAATCTCTCAAGGAATGCATCTTGTAATTCCTCCCAAGATGTAATTTAATCACAAGGAAGTTCAGCCAACCATCTTATGACCTCTCTTTTTATAGAAAAGGAAAGAGCCCAAGCTTATAGCCTCTTGTGTAACACCCTGAAAGTTGAATGGAAAACAAATGTCCACAAAGATACGAAGATTCTTGTGAGGTCTTCATGGGCTTGACCTCCGAATAGCCTCTCTAGCTGAAGCAGCTCAAAATTTGTGCTTGTGACATGAACAAAACATTTCCGGCTAATGGGGGCAATCAAACTGCTCCTGTGTTGCCACTTGATCCCAATCGATGACGTAAAAGTCATTTATATCTCCGACATTGTCTCTATGCACACTTCCAGTGTCGTACATCTTTTCACCTAAATAAAAGTAACACAAACAACAAGAAAAAGTAATAAGAAAGTTCTACTACAAGAGCTATGTTTATAAAAAACGTAAATCAAGAACAAGCACCACTCCCCAGCAACAATGCTATTTTTGATGAAGTTCAAGCGCACTTCACATTTGGAAGATGTGGATGATCGTTATTAGAATAATAACTGAAGAAAGAGTTGGGGTTGAATCCCATGGGGAATGGAAGTTCAAGAGATGAAGTAATGAATTGAACTAGGCATTTGTAGTATTAAAATGGGGTGTTGCAAGTAAATAAAACTAGAGTTCAGCTAACAATAGTTCTAAAATATGAATTAACCATCGATTGAGAGGAATGTCAGGGTGTGTGGATATGGGATGAGAGCTAATTAACCGGGTCTAAATACTTGATCATTTGAGTTAATAATATGTTAGTAAGCTAGGTTGCTGGTAGCCACTACCTCATTTATGACAGCAATGGTACTTCATATGAACATATTACAACTTCACATACAAATCACTCATAGACATGCATGGCCTGAGGAATTATAAGTAAATCTCCTAATACTTTAGCCATTGAACCCAATTTTGTGGCACTCAACTACAACTCTGAAAGTTTTCCAGCTAATACATTTAATGCTCACTCCAATCACTCAAATTAATGCAATAATCAGAAATCTAAAGTCAACCTAGAGTTTGCAACCTTAAGAATATAGGTTAAACATGGAACAAATGTAAACTCACTTAGATTAATATCAAAACAATCACAATATCATAGACCCAGCTAATAATTCAAGAACCCATATCATATACACATCCCAACATTGGGGTTTTAGCTATACATGTTCAAAGGTAAGATAATAATACAAAATATCTGTAGCCATAAATGTGGGTAAGATGAATTACAAGAGGAAAGACGATTTTCTTCTACTAAGTCATAAATTTCTCCTCACAAAGCTTAAAATCACCAAAACCTTGTGCTTGTTCAGCGAGAAGCTTCTATGTACTCTTTCAATCTTTATCTCTATATCATAAGCTGTAGAATGATCTAATATGCTATGGAAAATGTCATTTCAAAAATACTTTTACAGCCCATGCAATTTTCTTAGAGTTTGTGCACCATTTCACCGTTTAATGGTCAATGTTGGCTGTCTTCTAGCACTTTGGCGATGTACCACATGTGCACTTGGCCGCCTTCTCACGCATCGCCTGAAGGCTCAAGTCTCTACAACTATAGGTGATACCTTTGTTCATCGCTGATCATGCTTGGTGATCCGCCAAGATTTTACCTGCATCACCTTTTTGTCACAAACTTGGAGGTTTAAACACCTCAATGTTAGGCAATCTTAGTTGCACTTTGACGATCCATCAAATTTTTGAGCGACATCGCTTCTGACCAACTTTCTTTCATTTTTACTCTTTTTCCTTCTTCTTTTTGAGTATTGTTTATCTATGATACTTTAACCTCATTCCTAGCATAAAACATATATATTAGTCAACATGTGAAGCATAATGGCTCATCAAGGACAATATTTCTTTACGTTCTAAGCCCAAATGAGTCCAAGATATGGACTCATCAAAATGCTATTAGAATTCTGATGGCTTCTATTCTTGCAATTGGAGAAAATGTCTTATCATAATCAATGCCTTTTTCCTGGTGTAGCCTTTAATCACCAGCCTTGACTTGTTACGAACAATAACTCCCTGTCCATCTAGCTTTTTCCTAAAGACCCATTTGGTTCCGATAATTATTCTATCGGATGGCTTGGGGACAATGTGCAACACTTTGCTTTATTCAAAATGGAGCAACTCTTCTTGTATAGAGTTTACCACTCAGCATCTTTCAAAGCCTCCTTCACATTGTTAGGCTCAATAGTAGAGACAAAGGCTGAGAATGCAACTATGTTCCTTATCTTGGATCTAGTTTGAACTTCAGAATCCAAAGTTGAGATAACATTATCCTTTAGATGAGCATATCAGAATCTTCGTAGGGATTTCATAGGAACCTAATTTTCTTCCTCCTCTTCAATACTATCTTCTCCATCATGAACATTTTCAGGTTGTTCAGCAAAGCTTTGTTCATTATCAACAACTGGTATAGGACCAAGTCCCCCATCAGGCACACTTGCATCACCTGTAACATCAAAAATCAAGATTAGCCTACTCTAAGTTGCTATCTCCATATTGATCAACATTGACACCATCCCGTGGAACTATAACAATTCTTCATATTCAGCCTCATCTTGATCTTTCAATCTTTCAAGTTCACCAGACTTATCAAAAATCATATATATGCTTTCTTTAATTGCTAGAACTTGAGTAGCCAACAAATACACCTTCATCACTTCTTGCATCAAAATTGCCTAAGTTTTCCTTGCCATTGTTGAGAACAAAGCATTCACATCCAAAATCCCTCAAGTAACATACTTTAGGCTTTAGGTTGTTGAGCAACTTATAGGGTGTTTATTGAGAATTAATATGATCAAGCTCTTGTTTGTTACATAACATGCAATATTTACAACTTTAGCCCAGAATTTCTTTGGAAGTCCAGAATTAATTAGCATTGTCCTAGAAATATCCACCAATGTTCTTCCTCTCTACCACACTATTCTTTTGATGAGTTTTGGGAGCTGAGAAGTTGTGATGGATTCCATTTTCTGCACAGAAGGTATCCATCCTTGTATTTTCAAACTTAGATTCATGGTTGGACCTGATCCCTGCTATCTTACAGTTCAAGTTTGTCTGAATTTTCTTAGCAAAGATCACAAATTCATCATAGGTTTAATGCTTGGACCTCAAGAACATAGTCCAAGTAAACCTTGAACAATCATCCATGACCACCAAGATATACTTCTTTCCTCCTCTATTTTGAATCTTCAATTGCCTACATAAATCCGTATGAATTAGCTCAAATAGTCTGGTAGTACTGACCTACCTTTTTTTTTCTTGAATGAGGATCCGGTCTACATTCTCTTAACATATGAGTCACAAATTTTATCTTCAGTGAACTTCACTTTTGGTAGCCCATGGACCAGTTCCCTTGAAGCAAGTTTATTCAGCAATGAAGAACTAATATGACCAAGTCTTTTGTGCAAAAGTTCTGCATTCTCACATTGAGCCCTAAGACATGTAATCTCATTTCCCTGTATAGATTCCAGATCAGCCACATGTTCTTCACTGTTTTTGCCACAAGAATCACCTCTTGCGAAGTCAAATTGGTGACAATAGAATTTTCTGAGTAATATTTCACTTTATTTCCTTTGTCACAAATTTGGGATACACTCAACAAACTGAATATCAGTCCATTCATATAATAGATATTTTCTATTGTTGATCCAAAGACATTCCAATCCTGCCAATACCAAGAATATATGTCTTTTAAAGTGCTTTGAGTGAAAGGAAGCTTTTAACATCTCTAGTCATATGCTTTGAGTAGCCACTATCCATGTACCAGCTTTGGCTACTGCTCTCTTCACTTACCTGCAAGATATTACTTGATAGTCTTAGGAACCCCTTTTAACCTAAGTTCTCCATATAGATATGAGGGTAATTAACCCTTTTCCTGTCAAAACGTGTATCACCACTTTCTTCGGATTAGAGATATTCTGAGTATTCACCTTGGGAACCGGTCACACTCTTCTTCTCTTTTGGTCAAAATATCCTACTAAAAAATCTTCAGAGTTTTATAATGTATGACAATTGGCCCTTAGATGACCATCTCTTCGACAGTGAGTACTCATCAACAAATCTAACCTATTGATATTTTTGTTGTGAGTGGTACGAGATAAAACTTTCATCAAAAAGTGTAGAACCTTTCTATTGCTGGATCCCTAATAAGTCAGAGTATCTAACATTTAGAAGAAGTGGTCCATTTGAGAGATTTGGACAATTCTTCTTTTAACTCGGACCAGGTACCTCACTAATTGAACATTTCTTTCTAGTTCCATGGCTAGCTCAGTTTAAGCATCATTCAGAGTGGCTGCAATCTCAAGTTGCACGCCAACCTTTTCATTCCCTTTCAAATAACCTTTTGACTCTCAATTCAGCTCTTCAGAAAGAGTCATTGTCTCTAATTTCAATTTTAACACATTTTTCAACTTTAAATAATTGAGAAACAAGGGTAACCTTTTCATCTTAAACAAGATGTAATTGATTACTAAACACATCTTTTTAGTACTTAACTTAGTTACTGAACAATAAGAATAGAAGCTAACTTCCTTAGCTTCTAAATATAAGAAATATGCAAATTTTGATCAAAATCAGATAGAGTTACCTCTTCCTCAGATTCATCACCATCATTAGAATTTTCCATGAATACAAACATTTGATAGAAGATCTCCTCATCTTTCTTCATATCTATCAAGGACGCATCCTTTGTGCGCTCAAACAGTTTTTACTCACTTTAGGAATTTCCTCCAACAAGAAGGTCAGCTTTCACAACATAGTCTGCCGCATTCTTTCTACTTTTCGTGTCAAGGACCGGGTCCCTTAACTTATCTGATGTAACACCCCGCATCTTACATGTACTAGTCCAACGGATGTGAAACATGATATGGCGGGGTCAAAGCAGCACACATTTTTTAAAAGTGCTTGAATTTCAAATTAGAGGACTATATGTATATCTAACACTCAAGATGACTGAGTGTATCTAAGTTTTAAGTCAAGTTGAGGAGATCATGACCTTAAATGAAGTGAAAGAAGTGAGGTGCTTGTGAGACTTAAGAAGCTAACAGGTGAGTCACCTACGTGCTTATCTTAAAAAGGTTAGGTAGACGGAGACGAGACCCAACACCAAATTTGTTCAAGTCCGATAAAGAATAAACCCCGGGTTAAGGATGTCATTTGGGCCCATGGTTTAACATCATAAAAGGACAACATTTGCAGCCCAAGATGAATAGGAAAAGGGACAAATTACATTCACAACCCAATTCACAAGTAGGGCCCAAACTAAGTGGGTGTAAAAGGAAATATTTGCAGCAAAGCCCATCCAATTGAAGCCCAATACGGCCCAAGTATAAAGGCCAAGTTGCTGCATCATCACCTTAATAAAATAAGGTTTGAAGTACAAAAGAAAGTCGTCCAAAAGTGGCCCTATAAAAGGGACTAACAGCCAGCAATTTTAGTCATTTTCTCAAAGCCAAAAATCAGATTTCTTTCCAAGTTTCTCCTTGCTCTCTCTTCATTTTGTAAAGCCGCCAAGGATCACCTCTAGGGTTCTTGAAGAGCACCTAATCCTTGAGGGCTAAGGTAAGTAAACATACCTATGTTTTGGTGTAATTTTCCATGAAAAACATGAAGAGTATGCTGGTTGTACTTGTGCAGAAATTTGGGACAACATGTGTTCCAAAGATTGTTGTCCACTTTTCTTGTTAATTAAGAGGTTCTTCTCTTGTTGGTTGGCTGGATTATGAAGTAATATTTATGTTTTTAACAAGGTTTGGTTCTTTAGTGATTTAATAAGTCTGCTGCACCAATTTATCTTCCGCAAAAATGAGTTCTTGTATGATACTTTAATTCTGCTCTTAGTAAGAATTCGTGGACTAAATATTAGGAATTGTTGCCTCATGTTTTCCATCTAATTGGTGAATGTTTTAGGAATGTTTTAGGACTGTCTTTTTGCGTAAATATGTTGAGAACAGCTTGGTTGAGGTTGAAATGGATTTGAAATGGTTGATGTCAAAATGTAGCGAAAGGACACAATGTTGCGTTGCCTACTTGTGTGTTGTGTAGAGTTGTTATATGTTGTACTTTATGAGCTGTTGTAATGCTGTTATGGGACTAAAAATAGCTGGGTATGACATGTATATGGGAATGTGTATTAGAAGATACGACTAGGAGTGGAAATGTTGAAAGAATACTCCTTGGTTGCTAATTCCGAGTTGCTGCCCGGATATTATTTTTGAGTGAAATTGGACTACCAAGATGTGTCTATTAGCTGCTAATACTAGTTTTATCACCAGCTATGTTGTAGATAAGTATTTGGAGGAAGAGGATACTACTCCGAGGTAATAACAACGTAGTACAATGAGGTATGTAAGGCTACTTGATTTCCTATTACTTGGCATGAAATCTAGGTTCTTCCTTGGCACATAAAGGCACATATAAACTCCAACATGACTACTAACCGTGTCTCCACTCTATACTATTTTCATATGTTCCCATACATAGTCATTGTCAAATTTGCATACGTACTTGGATACCAAAGATACGTGAGTTCCTTTTTACCAAATAAAGTCCATGTCTTGTTTAATCTCCTATACTTTTCATTAGTTGTGTAACTCTCTTTTCATTGTGCTATTATCTTGTATAGTTGTTTATATGTCACATGTCATGTCTAGATTCCTATAGCTCTAAATGTTATGACTACTAAAAGAATCATCTCAAAAGTAAATAAAAGATAACTCAAAGTTGCTTATTGATGGGTGGTATCCAAGGGGTGGAAGAATCAACTAGCATGGGTCGATCCCATATTACGGGGGGTATCCCAGGGGTGAAAGGAAAGCCTAGCATGGGTCAATCCCGATATTGATTTACCACTGATCAGCTGGTCATTTACATGATATATTGTGCACAAATTATACAGTAAAGAAAGGTAATGTAATAAAAAAACATAAAGTACATGATTCTACAGTATGACTAAAGTGGTCTTTTTATCCTTACACACCATTGTTTTATTTCATTTGAGTTCTTATTTCACATACAATATTTCCTGCCTTACATAATCTGTACATTATCTCGTACTGACGTCCCTTATGGGGGACCTGCATGCCATGCTGCAGGTACAGGAGCTACTAGATCTCCCCAGTAAGAGTACAGGATTTCCAACTGCTATTACTAAGCTCCAGGTTGCTTCGGGGCTTGTGTGTCTAGAGCTTGTATTTTGTATTGTATAGTTGGTCATGAGACAAGCTCTATCCCAACCCATATGAATATTTTTCCTTACCTAGAGGCTTAGTAGACTATGTAAATTAAAGTGTGGTCATGTAATGTACTGTAGACATCGTGGCTCCAACGGCCTAGTGTTATGCATTTACTTTTGGCTCGTTAATACAATTTACTTTCTTTTGACAATATGTTGAATATGGAAACCTCTTAAATGTTCATAGGAGGTGCATAGTTACATGTTCGTTCTCCCGATCCTTGTCGGCAACGAGTGCCAGTCCGCCTTAATGAGACTTAGGATGTGACAAAAAGTGGTATCAGAGCAGGCCGTCCTAGGGAATCTACATAGCCGTATATATGTAGAGTCTTGTTTATGGATGTGTTGTGCACCACATTTATAAGCAGGAGGCTACGTGGCATTTAGGAGTTATCACTTTCTTTTCATTCTTTAGATCGTGCTATAGAGCCAAGTGCTGTAGGTTGACTGTTTCTAACCTCTAAATTGTTTTGTACAGCAAGTATGCCTGAAACAAGGAAAAGTAAATGAAAAGGGAAGGAAGTGGAAGTGGTAGTTGGTGCACCCAATCGGGTGAGACGATGAAATGAGGCCCAAGATGAGTCTTTGTTACAGATATCTCCAACTCCTCCAGCTCCTGATGAACCAGGTAGTAGTGAAACTCCCTTAGAACCACCTACCAATGCTACCGTGCAGGATCTGAGAGATGCGGTCCAATTATTGACTTGCATAGTTGCTTACAAAAGCCAAAGACAAGAAGGCCCAGTTATAGGTGCAGGTGGTGTGAATAGGGTAGCTAGCATGAGGATACATGACTTCCTTAATTTGGACCCTCCATCTTTTACCGGGTCAGATCCTAATGAAGATCCACAAGACTTCATCGACCATATCCAACGCACTTTGGATGTTATGCATGTAAGCGGTATAAAAGCTGTGGAGCTGGCAAAATATAGATTGAAGGGTGTGGCTATATTGTGGTATAAAGCTTAGATGCAATCTAAGGGTAACGATGCACCTCCAACTACCTGGAAAGAGTTTAAAGAGGCATTTCTTGACCATTACTTGCCATTGGAGATTCGAGTGGCCCGGGCAGATCAGATTCTGAATCTTCACCAAGGGAATATGAGCGTGAGGGAGTATAGCCTTCAATTTAATTCCCTGGCCGGTATGCTCCTAATGTAGTTGCTACTATGGCAGATACAGTTCATCGATATGTGGATAGGTTGGATTAATATCTGGTTAGAGACTGTACCATTGCTTCTCGGAATAAAGACATGGATATAGCGAGGATGCAAGCATTTGCGTAAAAACTGGAGGATCAGAGGCTAAGGAGAAGGACACAAGAGTTAGTAAGGGGCAGTCCAAGAGGGCCAGAGCTACAGGGCAGTTTGTACCGTCCCAAGGTGAGTTTAGGCCTTGATTTCCTAATAAAGCACCTAAGCCATCATCCTCCTATTTTGCAGTTAGTGCTCCACCGCAACTTCAAGGGCCTAGAGGTAATCAATTTAGTCAAAGAAGTGAGGGACAAGGTGCACGGATAATAGGATATTCGGCAAGCCAACAAATTCCTCCTAGGCAGCCTTGCAAACAATGTGGGAGGAGTCATTTAAGTATATGTTGTGTTGGGACAAATGCTTGTTGTTGGTGTAGCATACCAGGGCATATGATGAGAGATTGCCCAAGAAGATGTATGGGTGATATAGCACAACCTACGGGGTCAGCTGTTGCATCATCATCTATTCCTTCATTAGGTAGGGGTCAGCAAACACCTACAAGCCGTGGTAGAGGTGCAACTAGCTCCACCAGAGCCCAAAATTGCACTTATGCTCTGGGACGTCGACAAAATTTAGAAGATTCACCCGATGTGGTCACAGGTACATTGTTCATCATTTCACATAATGGGTATGCATTAATTGACCCTAGTTCTACATTATCATATATCACTCCACTAGTGACAGGGAAGCTTAAAAGAACACCTAAATTATTGAACAAGCCATTTGAAGTGTCTACACCAATCGGTGAATCTATTATAGCTAGAATGGTCTATTATAACTGTGTAGTAACTGTTTGTGACCATGACACGTTGGCCGACCTTGTTGAGTTAGATATGGTGGAATTTGATGTTATAGTGGGTATGGATTGGTTAGCTTCTTGCTATGCTACTGTGGATTGCCGAACTAAGAGAGTGTATTTCCACTTTCCAAATGAGGCGGTCCTTGAATGGGAAGGTAATATTGGGGCACCAAAGGGTAAGTTTGTTTCCTATTTTAAGGAGAGGAAGATGATGTCAAAGGGATATGTCATCTGGTTAGAGTAAGGGATATGGAGGCAGAATCACCAACTCTTCAATCTGTTTCTGTAATGAATGAATTTGTTAATGTGTTTCCCGAAGAGCTTCCAGGTTTACCTCCATAATGAGAAATAGATTTTGGCATTGACTTACTTCCAGGCACTCAACCTATTTCGATCCCTCCATGTAGAATGGCCCCGGTAGAGTTACGTGAATTAAAGGAGTAATTAAAAGATTTTCTAGAGAAGGGTTTTATAAGAACTAGTGTGTCCCCTAGGGGTGCACCAATGTTATTTGTACGTAAAAAGGATGACACCTTTAGAATGTGTATTGACTACCGACAATTGAATAGGGTGACAATTAAAAACAAATACGCCCTCCCAGGATTGATGATTTATTTGATCAGTTATAGGGGCCAAATGCTTTTCCAAAATTGATTTGAGGTCAAGTTATCACCAAGTGAGGGTGAATGGAGAAACATATACCCAAGACACCCTTTAGGACACGCTATGGTCACTTTGAATTTCTTGTTATGTCATTTGGGCTGACCAATGCACCAACAGTTTTTATGGACTTAATGAACAGGGTATTCAAGCCATTCTTGGATGTATTTGTGATAGTATTTATAGATGACATTTTGGTGTATTCAAAATCAGAAGAGGACTATGCAAATCACCTACAACAAGTATTACAAATTCTTCATGATCGGGAATTGTATGCCAAGTTTTCCAAATGTGAATTTTGGTTGAAATCAGTGGCATTCTTGGGTCATATTGTATCTGATGAAGGAATAAGGGTTGATTCACAAAAGATAGAGGTGGTGAAAGATTGGCCAAGTCCAACAACACCCATAGAAGTTCGAAGCTTCCTAGGGTTGGCAGGTTATTACAGCAGATTTTTTGAAGGTTTTTCTTCTATGTCTGCACCTCTAACAATGTTGACACATAAGGCGACCAAATTTCAATGGAATGATGGATGTGAAAGAAGCTTTCAAGAGTTGAAAAGCAGGCTAACTTCTGCACCAGTACTAGTGCTTCCAGAAGGCACAGAGGGGTATGTGGTGTATTATGATGCTTCAGGGGTTGGCTTAGGGTGTGTACTAACAAAACCTGGTAGGGTAATTGCTTATGCCTCGAGACAACTGCGGCCACATGAGAGAAACTACCCAACACATGACCTTGAGCTAGCAGCTGTTGTGTTTGCCTTGAAAATATGACACCACTATTTGTATGGAGTTCATGTTGACATAAATACTGATCATAAGAGCCTACAGTACATCTTTAGACAGAAAGGCCTAAATTTAAGGAAGCGGAGGTGGCTGGAGCTAATAAAGGATTATGATGTTGATATACTATATCATCCAGGGAAAGAAAATGTGGTAGCCGATGCTCTGAGTCGTAAGGCAATTATGAATATTAGTGAGCAGTCAATGGTATGTCAAGGAGTGGCTAAGGATCTACGTTAACTAGCCAATCTTGGGAGTTCGCCTCCTTGAAACTCCAAAGAAAGGGGTTGTTGTGCATAATGCTGCAGAGTCTTCATTGGTCATGGAGGTAAGAGAAAAGTAGTTTAAGGATCTTGTTCTACAATGACTTAAGGAGAAGGTAAGTCAAGGCACGATGAAGGGCTTTGAACTTGCACAAAATGGAGTACTTTATTGCCAAAATAGATTATGTGTTCCTAATATAAATGGACTAAGAAGGAGGATAATGGAAAAAACCCATCATTCAAGATATTCGATCCATCCAGGATCAACTAAGATGTATCATGACCTGAAGGGAATGTTTTGGTGCGAAGGCATGAAAAAGGACCTTGCAAAATTTATGGCTCAATGTTCGAATTGCCAACAAGTTAAAGTAGAGCACCAAAAGCCGGGAGGTTTTATGCAATGTATAGAGCTTCCAACGTGGAAGTGGGATATGATTAATATGGATTTTGTTACTGGGTTGCCTCGCTCATTTCAGAAGTTTGACTCCATATGGGTGATAGTTGATAGACTCACAAAGTCAGCACACTATTGCTAGTTAAGAGTGTATACAGCTGAAGAGTATGCAAGGCTATACCTCAAAGAGATAGTTAGGCTACATGGGGTCCCAATCTCCATTATATCTGATCATGGAGCTCAATTCACTGCAAACTTTTGGAAATCCTTTCAAAGGAGCTTAGGGACACAAGTGAATTTAAGTTTAGTTTTCCACCCGCAGACAGATGGTCAAGCAGAACGCACCATTTAAACACTTGAATATATGTTGCGGGCATGTGCATTGGACTTCAAAGGTAGTTGGGTGGACCATCTGCCACTTATTGAATTTGCCTATAATAATAGCTACCATTCAAGCATCAAGATGGCATCGTATGAAGCTTTGTATGGAAGGAAATGTAGATCACCTATAGGATGGTTTGAAGTGGGTGAAACCACCTTGCTTGGTCCAGATCTAGTCCAACAAGCCATGAAAAAAGTCAAGGTAATACGACAATGGCTAGAAATAGCCCAAAGTCGTCACAAATCATATGTGGATGCTAGAAGAAGAGAACTGGAATTCTCAGTAGGAGATTGGGTATTCTTAAAGGTGTCTCCAATGAAAGGTGCTATGAGATTTGGTAAGAAGGGGAACTAAGCCCACGTTACATAGGGCCATATAAGATTATTAAAAGGTTTGGATAGGTTGCATATGAATTAGAGCTACCCCAAGAGCTTTCAATGGTTCATCTACTTTTTCATGTCTCAATGCTTCGAAAATGCATAGGTGACCCATCTCGTATCATTCCTATTGAAGATATGCAGGATATGGAAGATCTCACCTATGAAGAGGTACCTATTGCTATCCTAAATCGTCAAGTTAGAAACCTAAGGAATAAGGAAATACCTTCAGTAAAGGTACTTTGGAGGAACTAGCAGATAGAAGAGATAACATGGGAAGATGAGGAAGCAATGAGGTCTAAATGCCCTTATTTATTTAAAGCTAAAGAGGAAGTCCAAGATGCAGAGTTGAGGGATTAGTAGGTATGTGAATTTGAATTCTTATTATATTGTCAAAAGTTTGTTAACATGAAAGTTTAAACATGTATGACCTTCCTATTTATGCTAACATTTGGGGACGAATGTTCCTAGGGGGGAGGATGTAATACCCCACATATTACATGTACTAGTCCAATGCATGTGAAAAATGATATGGCGGGGTCAAAGCATCACACATTTTTTAAAAGTGCTTGAATTTCAGATTAGAGGACTATATGTACGTCTAACACTCAAGATGACCGATTGTATATAAGTTTTAAGTCAAGTTGAGGAGATCATGACCTTAAATGAAGTGAAAGAAGTGAGGTGCTTGCGAGACTTGGGAAGCTAACAAGTGAGTCACCTATGTGCTTAGCTTAAATAGGCTAGGTAGACGGAGACGAAACACAACACTGAATTTGTTCAAGTCCGATAAAGAATAAACCGCGGGTTAAGGATGTCATTTGGGCCCATGGTTTAGCATCATAAAAGGACAACATTTGCAGCCCAAGATGAATAGGAAAAGGGCCAAATTACATTCACAACCCAATTCACAAATAGGGCCCAAACTTAGTTGGTGTAAAAGAGAAATATTTGCAGCAAAGCCCATCCAATTGAAGCCCAATAAGGCCCAAGTGAAAAGGACAAGTTGCTGCATCACCACCTTAATAAAATAAGGTTTGAAATACAAAATAAAGTCGGCCAAAAGTGGCCCCATAAAAGGGACTAACAACCAGCAATTTTAGTCATTTTCTCAAAGCCAAAAATCAGATTTCTTTCCAAGTTTCTCCTTGCTTTCTCTTCATTTTATAAAGCAGCCAAGGCTCACCTCTAGGGTTTTTGAAGAGCACCTAATCCTTGAGGGCTAAGGTAAGTAAAAATACCTATGTTGTGGTGTAATTATTCCATGAAAAAATGAAGAGTTTGCTGGTTGTACTTGTGCAGGAATTTGGGACAGCATGTGTTCCAAAGATTGTTGTCCACTTTTCTTGTTAATTAAGAGGTTTTTCTTTTTTTGGTTGGCTGGATTATGAAGTAATATTTATATTTTAACAAGGTTTGGTTCTTTAGTGATGTAATAAGGCTGCTGCACCATTTTTATCTTCCGCAAAAATGAGTTCTTATATGATACTTTAATTCCGCTCTTAGTAAGAATTCATGGGCTGAATATTGGGAATTGTTGTCTCATGTTTTCCATCTACTTGGTGAATGTTTTAGGACTGTTTTAGGACTGTCTTTGTGTGTAAATATGTTGAGAATAGTTTGGTTGAGGTTGAAATGGATTTGGAATGGTTGACGTCGAAATGTAGCGAAAGGACGCAATGTTGCGTTGCCTACTTGCATGTTGTGTAGAGTTGTTGTATGTTGTACTTTATGAACTAATGTAACACTGTTATGGGACTAAAAATAGCTGGGTATGACATGTATATGGGAATGTGTATTAGAAAATACGACTAGGAGGGGAAATGTTGAAAGAATACTCCTTGATTGCTAATTCCGAGCTTGCTGCCCGAATATTATTTTTAGGTGAAATTGGACTTCCAAGATGTGTTTGTTAGCTGCTAACACTAGTTTTATAACCTACTATGTTGTATATAAGTATTTGGAGGAAGAGGATACTACTCCGAGGTAATAACGACGTAGTACAACGAGGTATATAAGGCTACTTGATTTCCTATTACTTGGCATGAAATCTAGGTTCTTCCTTGGCACATAAAGGCACATACAAACTCCGACATGGCTACTAACTGTGTCTCCACTCTATACTATGTTCATATGATCCCATACATAGTCATTGTCAAATCTACCTACGTACTTCGATACCAAAGATACGTGAGTTCCTTTTTACCAAATAAAGTCCATGTGTTGTTTAATCTCCTATACGTTTCATTAGTTGTGTAACTCTCTTTTAATTGTGCTATTATCTTGTATAGTTATTTATATGTCACATGTCATGTCTAGATTCCTACAGCTCTAAATATTATGACCACCAAAAGAATCAACTCAAAAGTAAATAAAAGATAACTCAAAGCTGCTTATTGATGGGTGGTATCCCAGGGGTGGAAGAATAACATAGCATGGGTCGATCCCATATTACGGGGGGTATCCCAGGGGTGAAAGGAAAGCTTGGCATGGGTCAATCCCGATATTGATTTACCAATAAACAGCTGGTCATTTACATGTTTTATTGTGCACAAATTATATAGTAAAGAAAGGTAAAGTAAGAAAAAGACATAAAAATACATGATTCCATAGTATGACTAAAAGTGGTCTTTTTATCCTTACACACCAGTGTGTTATTTCATTTGAGTTCTTATTTCACATACAGTATTTCCTGCCTTACATATTCAGTACATTATCTCGTATTGACGCACCTTACTGGGACCTGCATTTCATGTTGTAGGTACAGGAGCTACTAGATCTCCCCAGTAAGAGTACAGGATTTCCAGCTGCTATTACTAAGCTCCAGGTTGCTTCGGGGCTTGTGTGTCTAGAGCTTGTATTTTGTATTGTATAGTTGGTCATGAGGCGGGGCCTGTCCCGACCCATATGGATATTGTTCCTTACCTAGAGGCTTAGTGGACTATGTAAATTAAAGTGTGGTCAAGTAGTGTACTGTAGACATCGTGGCTCCAACGGCCTAGTCTTATGCATTTTACTTTTGGCTCGTTAATACAGTTTACATTCTTTTGACAGCATGTTGAATATGGAAACCTCTTAAATGTTCATAGCAGGTGCATAGTTATATGTTGCTTCTCCCGAGCCTTGTCGGCAACGGGTGCCAGTCTGCCTTAATGGGACTTAGGGCGTGACATCTTTTTGCTTCTAGGCTTGGCATAGTCTTTTTACTCTACTTTATGCATTGGACAATCTCTAATGAACTGCCCTAGTTTTCCACACTTGTGACACCAATCATTAGCAGTAACAACTCTTCTAATATTTCTCTTCTTCTTGAAACTAACATGCTTCCTCACAATAATCTCCTTGTGAGGTATGCCATCTAATCTTCATTGTCATTAGATTCATCATATAGTGCCACCTTTAGAGCTAATGATTTGTCCTTCTTAGTAGCATCATTTGCTTTATTCACCTCATGAGTTAGGAGATAATCAATCAAGGCATCCATTGTCAATACCTTAAGATTTTAGGACTCAGTGATTGCATCATCTTTATTGGCGCATGACTTAGGAAGAATCCTTAGAATCTTCCTTCCTTCCTTGCTGAGGTGAATGGGTTTACCCAAACATCTAAGATCATTAATAATGGATGAGAATCTGTTATACACATCATGAATGGACTCACCTTCTGTAGCACCTCCCGACGTGGCTCAGGAAGACCTTATGATATATTCCTTGAATATCTTCAAATTTGTGCATTATTATGCAAATCTAACTTTGTATACATTTTTAGGAGGCAAAATTGTGTAGGAAAAGGGTCACTTTAGTTTTGTAGGTTACCCGTATAGAAAAATAAATTTTTGGATGAAATTGCGCAAACTGGTAAGGCCCGTGATAGAGGTGTGTCGCACCCCTGTTCCCCCATAGTTCAAAATCTTTTGAGTTTCATTTTAATTCAAAGTTAATTAGAACCTATTCCAACACCTTTATATATGTATATGCTCAAATATTCTCTTATTTTTTGTCATAATTCTCTCTAAACACCTCTAAATCCTCCCAAAACACTTTCTAAAATTGTCCATCAAGTTCTCTCAAGTTTCCTTGAGATCAAGCGTCCTCCGTTGAAGACAAAGATTGCAAAAAGGATTCTCAAACTTCTCCAATTCTTCTTCAAGTTCTAACGATCAAAGGTATGTGGGTTTCTTAATCATTAGTTTTTTCTATCCATGGAGTCCCAAAACCTAATTTACTAAATTCTTTAAGTTTTTATGTTGATTTATTATAGGTTCTTCCTAATTACCTTATTAAGCATGAATTATATTTAGATAGTGCATCTATTGATTGAAATTGCATAAGTTGATTTCAAGGGTTTTCAATTGGGAAGTGATATTGTTATTATTAAGGCTATGAAAGTTATGAACCATGAGTTATTATGAAATTGACGATTTTATAAGATGAATAGCATGATTCTATATGATTGCGGAGGGTTGTTTAAACATGATTTAAATTAATGATTTTCAGTACATTGATGCATTTTTCTCTTGAGTTACATGATTTAAAGCTTGCATGCATGAGCCCACCCAATTATCATAGCAAATTTTCAAATAGAGACATGATCTCCAAAATGAGGGTTCAATTACAAAGCTATGAAAGTTTATGAAAGTTAAAGTTATGATATTTTGAATCCCTCAAAGCTATGTTAACGATGGTGAATGGTAAGCCTCACCTATAGATTGATCCTTTTTAAAAGGGGCAAGCCCTACATGTGGATCTCAAGTTAAGATGGACTACTCCTATATATATGATGATGAAGCTATGCTTTTAATTTTATAATGATTATGATTATGCATATATTTTTAAATGTATTCCATGGTAATGACATAGAACTGAATGGGACATTGAGGTGGGATTTGGTAACAACCCTTTGCCTCTCAAACTATGTGACCACCATAGGAGTCCTTGTAGGCTAAGCTTAGGCTAGTGGGTCTATGTAAGCCAAAATGTTTATGAAAGATGCAATTGCTAAGTTAATAAGTTTATGGAGTTCTATTTTGGCAAGTAGATTGCTCTTCTCCCAATGAAAGGAGTTCATTAGCCATTTCAAAATGGAAGGAGGACATTGGACTTTTCACAATGGAAAGAATTCATTGGATTCTATGTAGTAGATCGCATGGTCTATATCGCTTACGCTCTTCTCCTACACATGTATGATATAAAGAAATGTTTCATGTAAGTTTTCATTAAAGTGTACTCATGCGTGTCATATTGATCTTATATTATATTGTATATGATTATGCATCTTATTTATGGTGCTTATTATCTATTTTTGTACTGCACCCCATATCTACTAGTACATTCTAAGTAGTAACGCATACTTTTGCCTACATAATCTGACCATGTAGGGACCATATCTCCTATCCTCCTTCACGTGGCTATCTTGGATTCGTGAAGATTGTTATTACGGTGAGTCTTCCATTTCGACGACAATACCCAATTTCTATCTTGCTTATGTTGAGACTATATTTCCTTTTTCTATGTACTTTGAGGGTGAGCCTAGGACTTGTCTTGGCCTCCATCTTACTTATATGTTAGAGGTGTTGTTGGATAATATGCTATGCTATGTACCTATTATGAGATGTTGAGCTTTTATAAAGACTTATCCCTTAGACCCTATCACCTATGTGATGTTATATGATGTTGTTGATGTTGATGGAAAGTGATGAGAGTCCTAAGTCCCTACTTCCCCATAGATTGAGTCATATCAACCCTCCCCTCAATTATTGCTTGTTATGTGATTCATGCAAATTCCTTATCATTATTTATCCCCATAGTGTGAATCCAAAGCTCTGATTACCTTAGATTTATTTGTTGATGCTTATTTTATCTTCCGCAACCAAGGATGTGCAAATGATATGTTAAGAGGCTTGTTTGGGTTGCCTTCGGGTTTCCCATTAACCATGTCACATCGAGGCCTTAGGCTTAGGTTATGACAAGCTTGGTATCATAGAACTAGATTTTTAAATGGTCCTAAAAAATCTAACATACTACGTCGAATGAAGTCTTTTTCATGGTTGTGAAGCGAGCCATAACTATGAATAGGAGGCTATGAGGATTTTTAGGAAATATTTCACTTCATTATGATTCATGTCGTGCCATTAGAAATACCTAAGGTTATTCCTCCTATTAATGACACCCTCTTTTCCATTTCTAGGAAAGGCCATCGAGAAGAGCACCTTTGCCTAGGGGTGAGGCCGAAGATCAAGACCCTCCCCACAACAAGAGGAAAATCTTTCTCATGTAAGATTTAGAAATGCTTTCATTATTTTAGCCCAAGATTTTTCTAATAAAGCTAATAGAGAGGTTTTCATTCCTTCTCAAGCACCTAACTTGGCACTGAAAGTTTATGATTTTATGAGGATGAGCCCGTAAGAGTTTCATGGATGTAAGGTTGAAGAGGACTCGGTTGAGTTTCTTGATGAGGATTATACAATTGTAGCCATCATGGGAGTGCCATCAAAGGAGAAGATCGAGCTTATGGCCTATCAATTGTAAAGGATGGAAAAGGTTTGGTATGACTAATGGGTTGAAGAAAGAGGTAAGGAAGCGGGACAAGTTGGACGGAAAGAGTTCAAAGCGACCTTTTTGGATAGGTACTTTCCAATAGAGTTGAGGGAGGCCAAAGTGCAAGAGTATATAAACCTCAAGTAAGGGAACATAAGTGTGAGAGAGTATTCTCTCAAGTTCAGAATGCTCTCTAATTATGTTCCATTCATGGTATCAGATCCAAGTGCTAGAATGAATAAATTCATATCGGGTGTTTCAGACATAGTCTCTAAGGATCGCAAAATGCCAATGCTCATCAAAGAAATATATATCTCCCACTTAATGACTTATTCAGAACAAATAAAGGATGAGAAAATTGAGGGAGAAGTCTAGGGAGTCCAAAAGAGCGACAATGGATGGTGGTGGATTATTCAACAAATAGAGTGGTGGCCATGGTAAATTCCAAGGTGGTCACAAGAAAGGAAATCAAGGGTCATCTAACACTCCTCCTAATTTCACAAAGGTAAAAGGTTCAACTCAAATCCCCAAGGAGGTATGGGTGCACAAACTTCTCCAAATTGTGCAAAGTGCGGAAAGTCTCAAAGAGGTGAATGCCTAGCCAACTTCAATGCTTATTTTAAATGTGGTAAGCCCCACCATCATACAAGGAATTTTAGGAGTGTTAATGCAAATCCTCAAGGCCAAGGTAGAAAAGAATAAGGAGCCCTAAAAGCTAATAGGTTCTATGCCCTTCATGGTCGTCAAGAGGTAGAAGAAACCCTAGATGTGGTTACCTGTATGTTAAAAGTTAGTGGTTCTGATGCTTATGCACTTTTAGATTCAGGGGAAAAATTTTCTTTTGTCACACCATTTCTTGCTATTAGATTTCATTTGTGTCTCGAAACTCTTGTTAGGCCTTTTAAATAGCACTCTTGTCGGTGAGTCCATTGTTGCACAAATAGTCTACAAAGGATGTCCGTGTCCATCATGCATAAAGTTATCCCTTGTGATTTTGTAGAGTTCTGTATGGTAGATTTTGATGTTCTACTTGGGGTAGATTGGTTACTTACATCTTATGCCTCCATAGATTGTCGAACCCATATTTCCAAGTTTCAATTTCCAAATAAAAATAATCTTGTGTGGAAATGTGGTAGTTCTTTACGTAAAGGTCAATTTAGTTTCCTATCTCAAAGCTAGAAAAATGATTTCCAAAGGGTCTATTTACCATTTCGTAAAGGTTAGAGAAGTTACCTCCGAAACCCCATTTCTTAAATCGGTTTCCATAATCAATGAGTTTCTAATGTGTTTTCTGAAAAGTTGCCCAGTATCCCTCCCAAAAGGGAAATAGATTATGGCATAGATATTTTGCCCCACACCCAATCTATATCAATCCGTCTATATGAAATTGCTCTAGCAGAGATAAAGAAACTAAAAGAGCAACTGAAGGATTTGCTAGAGAAGGGATTTATTAGACCTAGTAGGTCCTCATTGCGTTCCCCTATACTATTTGTAAGGACGAAAGATGGATAATTCAAAATATGTATAGGTTATCGCAAATTCAACAAGGTCACCAAAAAAAATAAGTATTCATTCCCAGGGATCGATGACCTATTTGATCAATTACAAGGGGCTAAGCACTTTTCCAAAATTGACTAGAGGTACGGCGATGTGCTGTCAAAATATAGTACTTTTGATGCTTAAAACTTGGAATTATCTGTGTTCTTAATGTGATGTTATTTGATTTTATGTGTTTTGTGTTATATTTGCAGGATTCCAGGGTTGACCTTGATTTTTGGAAGAAGTAAAAAAGTTGATGATTTTTGATGTAGCACGAGACCCTTTATGGGTCATAGGTCATTCTATGGGTCGTAGAGTGGTTTCGTGGACAAATCTTTTGAGGAGATGATTTTATGAAGTTGGTTCTACGAACATGCAGATGAGTCATGAAATGATTTACGAGTCATAGAATATGGTTCACACCATGAGGATTAGAGATTGGGACTTTCTGAAGATTCATCAGACCAAACCCCCTTATGGGTCGTGATCCTTTAAGGGTCGTAGTGGGTGTGTCTTAGACTTGAATTCTGGAATCCCAGTATCTTTGTACGAGACCTCGATTATGGGCCGTGGAATATAATACGACCCGTAAACCAATTCGTAAGGCCTACTAACTCAGCTATCTTATTTTGTTTATGGCGTGCATTTTAAATATTATAAGTAGGCTTTTAAGTTATTTTTCAGAAGTTTTTGCATAGTACACAGAAGACTTAGTAATTAGAGAGAGAAAATAGTGAGAGTACATTGGAGAGTATTGAGAACGCTTGTACTTTGATTTCATCTTTAATCTTGTGATTCTCTTTGAAGTTGGATTTGCTTGTTCTTAATTCAATTGTGTAAATGCTATATGATATTGTTCCAATTCATAAGTCTTGCATCTGCAAAAAGTATGAGCAGCTAAATCCACAACTAGGGTTGTGAAAACCATGACAAACTTACAAGGGAAAGTAGATAATTCATAATTCTTGAAAAGTGTGCATGCATGTACTAATTAACTCTCTTCGTATCACAGATTTTCTAGTGGTGGCCAACATTAGAAACCACCTAGTGTTACTAACTGGACCAAGATAGTAATAAATAGTAAACGAGATTAATTAACAGGATTCAATTGATGTGTTCTCGTCTAATCGACCAAACTTGGCTAAGGGGAGCCTGTACTTGGACAAATAGGCAAGGGTTAGTAATGCACACTATAGAGATGGGCCTAGTCATATAGTGAAATTCGCTTCTCACCTTTGACCAAAGGACTTGGTGAACTTAACTTACCGTCCTGTGTGCTACACACTAGAAGATAATTAGGTTATCCGATGATACTAAGTTGGGGAATCATGGGGAACACAATACCCTAGTTTCTCTCCATATTTATTTCATTCTTGTTTGTGTTAGTTTTATTTCTCCATTGATTATGGAAAACTCCCCCCTTTTGGGAAGTAAGTCGATAAACTACTAAAATTGAAGTCATTAAATTCTCTTGAGTCTACGTATTCCCTTGGGTTCTACCCTAACCTTGGTTAGGTTCAATTTCTTGACAATGTCCACTTTATCCTCAAAAAGAAGGTGTAACTTAAGTGACATCAAGATTTTGGCGCCATTGCTGGGGAATATAGCCAGACTTGTTTAATTCAAGTGATTTGGGTACTAATCCTTATTTCCCTCCTAGTTTTTCTTTTTTCTTTTTCTCTTTTTATATGACACTCGCTGTTGAAGAAAAATTGACTGATTTGAGTATTGATATGAGAGGGGTCGTAGATAAGTTTTTGAATCACAATGTGTACTACTTGAAAATATTAGAAAATCTCAACTTAGACAACTATGTGCTTTTATCAGATGATCATCAATTTGGCTTGGATGTCAACAATATAAGTGTTGAGTTGAGCATAAAGGTTGATATGTCTGATGCTCAACAAACTAGTTATGAATTGTGTGAAGAAGAAAAAATGCTTATAGGCCAACTTGAGGAGCTAAAATTGGAGGGTCAACTACTTGACCAGACTATTATTGATGGTGTCACTGTTGAGAAAAGTACACAAGAGTTATCTGAAAGTAGACAATATTATTTTTAAAAACTCTATTGTGTGTAAACATGAGGATGTAAATAATAATATAATTCATGAATTAGGATGGATCGGACCTCACTCCAATCATTTTTCCTCATTGTGTTTAAATGATGAGATATTAATCTAATCATATGGAAGAATGTACGGAGGAGGAAAGATATGTTAATATTCTTGAATTTGTTGGGCTCAAAAGAAAAAATTACATTCCTCATTTCACGATAAAAAAATTGCAACATGCGATCTCTATTGTTTGTTCTTCTTATTTTTATACCAGCACCTGTGAGCATAATAGAAAATTAGAAAAGAAATTAGGGGCACGATTCATAAGTTCAAGGTGGAAGAAAAAGTAGAAGCATATACACTTGGTGAAGTCTGAGTAACCAAGTTGTCCAAGTCGTGTCGCGACAATAAATAAAGTGCTGCTTGGGAGACAACCCAAGGTGGAGACTGGCGCTTAGGCGCTCAGGTATGCTTTTTACCCCTACACTTTATGTACTTTGATTTTGTGCATTGGGGACAATGCACATCTTTTTTTTGGGGTATGGGTATTTAGGGGCCTCATTGAAGTCTTAGTAGCTTGGGTCCATAACTACCCCAATTTTTAATCCCGGGATTTTCTTGCCTGTGTTCTTTTTCCCCGTGGATATTTACGTTTTGTTGAACCAACACGTTTAGATGTTTAGGTAATATTTATGGCATATAGTACTAATACCTGTGATATATAGTATGCTTTTATGTTTTGTTTATAAAATTATACCCACCAAACAATTTAATTAGTCGTTTAGTTAGTAATTATGCATGTGTAGGCGTATTGACGATGTTTGTTCTGACAAGTGAAGAGAAATTCAGAGATAAAACATAATTTGAGATTCTTTTGTTAATAATGTAGTCAGTGCCATGTGAGTGTGAGCTTTAAATTGTTAAATTCATGTGTTGTATGCTAATTCAGAACTTGCCCTGTTACTCTAAGTCAGATTGTAGATTAATTGGATTAGGAAAGGATCTTAGATCATTGTTTTTAAAAGCCCACTTAGCCTAAAATGACCAACCAAAATTGCAATATATTCCTTGTTATGTACCTATTCTTTCCAAACACCTAATTAACCTATCCTTGTTAGTTGTAAAATCTTGAAATGTGCATTTGTCCTTTCTTGAACATTGTGCACCTTGACTCGGGAAAAAAAGCCTAAGTTGAGGGTGGCTACTGAAAGTGGCCCTGGTTTGGAGGATGGATACTGTGCACCTCAACGCAGGCCAAACGCCTAAATTGAGGGTGGCTGGTGTAAGGATGAAAAACAAAAATGAGGAGTTAGTGACACAGAGGAAAAGGGAAAATTATGTACTAGATGCAAGAAAAATAAGTGATGCCTTCGTTGTGAGTTTAAAAGAAAAATGAATTGCAAAATCAAGACAAAGAGCTGAAAGAATGAAAAGAAAGCACCCAAAAAAGCTTGAAATAAGAGAAAGGGAGGATGAGATGAAAATAACAGAGTCGGTAGGGCAAAAATGTTGGAAAACACAGTGTCAAGCAGGGCCGTTAGTCAGTATGTTCCCAAAGTACCATACCAAAGCCCCCTAAGCCTACGTTACAAGCCTAGAAAGTTCCAAAATGATCCTAGTCCGAGTTGTTGAAGGTCTTACTCATGACTATAGGGGCAAGCTGATGGTATTAGGCATGATGCATGAATATCTTTTGTGAGAGTGAATGATTTTTCATAGTCCCAAGGTTATCTATGAAAACATTATTGAGTGAAAAATAAGGTACTTCTTTCTGTGAGGCCACTTGCATTTCATTGTTAGCATTAGACTTACCCAGTGACTATGGATTGTAGATAGTACCTCACTTGATAGTTGTGTTGTCACATGCTCTAGCCGGTACAAGTTTGCTAGATGGCTATTTGATCCTATTTTGAAAAAGTGGCATGGGTATCTAAGTTTGAGATTGGTATGATGTACTCCACTGGGTTGAGGTCTATGTGTTATTTTATTACCTATGTAGATTGAGTTCGTCGCTTCAGAACAAACAATAATTTTAAGTTGGGGGTGTTGATGTTCTATCAAATACAATATTTTTGATGCTTAAAACATGGAATATTTTGTGTTCTCAATGAGATGGTAGTTGGTTTTATGTTTTTTTGTGTTATATTTGCAGGATTCCAGGGTTGGCCTTAATTTATGGAAGAAATACAAAATTTGCTGATTTTTGATGAAGCACGAGACCCTTTACGGGCCGTAGGTCATTCTATGGGTCGTAGAGTAGTTTCGTGGACAGTTCCAGTGAGGGGCTGATTTTCTGAAGTGGTCCTATGAACATGCAGACGAGTTGTCAAATGATTTATGAGTCATAGATCATGGTTGGTACCCCGAGGATAAAAGATTGGGACTTTCTGAAGATTCATCATACAAAAACCCCTATGGATAATAAACCACTTTATGGGTTGTAGAGGGTGTGTCGTAGAATTGAAGTCCAGAACTCCAGCAGCATTGTACGAGACCCCGATTACGGGCCGTGGAATGCAATACGACCCATAAATCATTTCATAAGACGTGCTGACTCATCTATCCTATTTTGTTTAGGATATGTATTTTAAATATTATAAATAGGCTTTTAGGTTATTTTTCAGAAGTTTTCACATAGTACAGAGAAAACTCTATAATTAGAGAGAGAAAATAGTGAGATTACATTGGAGAGTATTGAGAACACTTGTACTTTGATTCATCTTAAATCTCATGATTCTCTTTGAAGTTGGATTTTTTGTTCTTAATTCAATTGTGTAAGTGCTCTATTATGATGTTCCAATTAATAAGTCTTGCATCTACACAAAGTATGAGTAGCTAAATCCACAACTAGGATTGTGGGAACCATAAAGAACTAACAAGGTAAAATTGGAGAATTTATAGTATGCATGTATGTATTAATTAACTCTCTTCATTTTGCATGGTTTCTAGTGATGTCCAACATTAGAACCCACCTAGTATTACTGAGTAGACCAAGGTTGTAATGAATAGGGAAAGAGATTAATTAATATGATATGATTGATGTGTTCTCATCTAATCAACTAAATTGGGCCAAGGGGAGGTTGTACTGGGACTAATAGGTAAGTGTTAGTAATGCACATTATGGAGATGGGCCAAGTTACATAGTGAACATGGCGTCTCACCTTTCACCAAAGGGCTTGGTGAAATTAACTTACCATCCTGCGTGCTACACACTAGAATATAATTAGGTTATCCGGTGATACTAAGTTAGGGAATCATGGAGAACACAATACCCTAGTTTCTCTCCATATTTATTTCACTATTGTGTTAGTAAGTTTTATTTCTCCATTGATTATTGCAAAACCCCCCAGGGAAGTAAGTGGTTAACTACTCAAATTTCAGTTATTGAATTCTCTTGAGTCTACGTATTCCCTTGAGTTCGACCCTAACCTTGATTAGGTTCTATTTCTTGACAACGACCGCTTTATCCTAAAAAATGAGGTGTAAATTTGGCAACATCATCTGGGTATCATCAATTGAGGTTAAGGGAGTGTGTTATCCCGAAAATGACATTTCAGTCAAGGTATGGACACTTTGAATTTGTGGTGATGTCAGTTGGGTTAACCAATGCACTGACTATCTTTATGGACCTTATGAATAGAGTGTTCAAGCCCTACTTTGACATATTTATGGTGGTATTCATTGATGACATTTTAGTCTATTCACGAGATGAATAAGATCACAAAGAGCATTGAGGGTGGTCTTAAAAACCTTGAGGGATAAGAAGTTATTTTCAGAGTTTAGCGAATGCGAGTTGTGGTTGAAGGAGGTTGTATTTCTTGGGCATATTGTGTTCAGTGATGGGGTAAAATTTTACCCCAAGAAGATAGAAGTGGTGAGAAATTTGCTAAGGCCATTGACTCCTATGGATATTAGGAGTTTCTTAGGGCAAGCAGGGTATTATAGAAGGTTTGTTTAGGGGTTCTCCTCCATTTCGTCCCAATTGACAAAGTTGGCAAAAAAAAAGAGAAAAGTTTATGTGGCAGGACGAGTGTGAGAAAAATTACCAAACTTTGATGGATAAGTTGACTTCAGCTCCAATCTTGACATTACCGGATAGTACCAATGGGTTTGTCATATATTGTAATTCCTCAAGAACTGCTTTGGGTTGTGCTTTGATGAAAATTTGTAAGGTAATTTCTTATGTTTCAAGGCAACTAAAGGTACACAAGAAGAACTATCCGACATATGATCTTGAACTAGTGGTCGTGGTGTTTGCATTGAAAATTTGACGTCATTATTTGTATAGGGTCCATGTTGATGTGTTCACCAGCCATAAGAGTCTCCAACATCTGTTTACAAAAAGAAATCTCAATCTAAGGAAAAGGAGATGGTTGGAACTTCTCAAAGATTATGAATGAGCGTGAAGTATCACCTGGGTAATGCTAATGTTGTAGCGATGCACTTCGTAGAAGGTCTATAGGGAGTGTTTCATAACTTAGAGATGATGGGAAGATGGAATTGCAAAGGAAGTACATAGATTTGCTTGAAAAGAGTAAAGTTGAGGCTGAGAATAGTGGTGTCATGGTGATAAATGGCTCCAAATCATCATTGATTGATAATGCAAGTCTAAACAAGATCTTGATCCCTCCTTGATTGAATTTAAGGCCTTGGAAAGGGAAGGAAAGATAGAGGTCTTCTCACAAGGGGGAGATGGGGTGCATCGTTATCACGGGATATTATGTGTACCAGATGTTGAGGGTTTGAGAAATTGGATATTGCAAGAGGCCCACAATGTTTCCTATTTCATTCACCTTGGTTCCACTAAGATGTATAGAGATTTGAAGGAAGTGTATTGATGGAACGGAATGAAGAGGAACATTGCTAAATTTTTGGTCGATGCTCCAATAGTCAACAAGTTAAAGTGGAACACCAAAAATCGGGTGGCTTGGCTTAAAACATTAAAATTCCTACTTGGAAGTGAGAAGAGATTAATATGGATTTGTAGTTGGGTTGCCTAATACCAAGATGCACTTTGACTCCATATGGGTGATTATGGATTGAATGACAAAGTCAGCTTATTTCTTTCCGATTAAGATAACTTTTAGTGCCGTGGTTATATATCTAGGAGTTGGTTAGGTTACATGGGATTCCATTGTCCATTATTTTGGATCATCGTACCAAATTTACCTCCTACTTTTGGAAGTCATTTTAAGGAGGTCTTGGTACGAAAGTGAAGTTAAGTACTATATTCCATCCTCAAATCGATGGGCAAGCTGAAAAAACAATTTAAACGTTAGAAGATATGTTAAGAGCTTGTGTCTTGGAATTCAAAGGAAGTTGGGATGATAATCTACCTCTCATCATGTTTGCCTATAATAATAGTTATCTTTCAAGTATTGAGATGGTGCTATTTGAGGCTCCATATGGTAGACAATGAAGGCCACCAGTGGGATGATTTGATGTTGGGAAATTACCTTGATTGGACCAGATTTGGTTATCGATCTTATGGAGAAAGTATCACTTATAAGAGAAATATTGAAGACCACCCAAAGTAGATAAAGGTCCTTCTCCAATGTGAAGAGGAGGGACCTTGAGTTCAATGTCAATGATTTGGTTTATTTGGAGGTGTCACCTATGAAAGGTGTGGTATGATTTGGTGAGAAAGGGAAGTTGAGTCCTAGGTATATTGGGCCTTGTAAGATTGTGAGAAGGGTTGGTAAGGTGGCATATCAGTTAGAGTTTCCATTGGAGATGAACACAATTCATCAGGTGTTCCATATGTCAATGTTGAGAAAGTTCATAGGAGATCCAAGTTCTATAATTCCATTGGAAAATGTTAAAGTTTTGGAGAATTCGACATATGAAGAAGTTCCTCTAGAAATATTAGATAGACAAGAAAAGAGATCGAGGAAAAAAGATGTACCGTCTATTAAAGTTCTTTGAAGGAACCAACAAGTTGAAAGTGCGATTTGGGAAGCAAAAGCGGGCATGATGAAATGATATCCCTATCCTTTCCACTCTACTCAAGCCTAAGGTTATAAGACAATCATGTCTAAGATGTCAAGTCATGTAATTCAGTCCTTAGAGTCAAGTTGCATTCATACATACTCATAGTATCATGTTTTAATGGCATTTTGATGCATAAGTTTGAGTTTTTTTGAAAATGATATTTATGTTGCATTGATACATTTACATTAGGGCCGAAAAGTATCATATCATTTCTCCCAAGCATAGTTTTATAACATTTAAGGATGAATGTTCCCATGAGGGAGATATTGTAACACCTCGCGATGTGGCTAAAACAAACCCTATGATCTATTCCTTGAATATCTTATCATTTTCGCGTGTTATTTCACAAGTTCGACTTTTCATTCTTTTTCAAGAGGCAAAATTGTGTAGGAAAAGAGTTACCTTCAAATTTTAGGTCACCTATATCGAAAAATAATTTTTCTAATGAATATGTGCAAACTAGTAGGGTCCGCGATAGAGGCCCATCGTGCCCCGATTCCCTTACGGTTCAAAATATTTGAGTTTCATTTTAAGTTAGGAAAGTTAGTTGGGACCAATCCAAACACCTTTATATACGTAAATTCTTGAAACGTTTTTGTTATTTTAGGTCCTAATTCTCTCTCTAAACACCCCTATATCCTCCCAAAACTCTCTCTAAAATCCTCCATAAAGTTCTCCGAAATTTCTTGGAGATCAAGCTTCATCCATTGAAGACAAAGCTATCAAAAAGAATTGTCAAACTTCTTCAAGTTTTCTTCTTGAAGTTTAAAGGATCAAAGATATATGGATTTCTTCATCCATGAGTTCTTCCACCCATGGAGTCCCAAAATCTAATTTTCACGACCCAAGCTTAGGGCTAGGTGCATCGCGATCAAAGGAGAACCCAGAGTAACCCCAAATAAGCCTCTTAAGCATACATGACACATCATTGGTTGTGGAAGAAACATTAAGCAAATAACAAATAATTCTAGGGGAAGCGGAACTTTGGACTCAAGCTATGAGGATGTTGTAGGGAAGAGAATTAACATGGATCACATAGCAAATTAAGTCTAAGGGGCGGGTAAGTATGTCTCACACTATGGGGCAATTAGGGACTTAATACTTCCATCTCATCAATACAACAAGCATTCAACACATAAGAGGGAATAAGGGACTTGGGGAGTCTTTCATATTACGTAGCATAATAAGGGTCGAGCTCATAGTATACATATCCAAACATCCAACAACTCCTCTAATACGAATGGGATGGGGACGAGACAACACCTGGGCTCACCCTCAAAAGATAAATATTCATAATTAGGCTAGTCATAATTAAACATGAAAGTATGTGGCTATTGTCCCCGAACTAGAGGACTCACCAAAAGTGATCTTCAACCGAATTGACTTTCCACATGGAGGAGGATGATGAATAGGAGCTTCGGTCCCTATTCATGTAGGCAAAAAGTATGCGTTAGTACTTGGAATGTACCAAGTATGCCGAGTGCAATTTAATGGAGGATATAAGCCATAACGAAATAATATGCATGATTATAATCAATGGATATAAGATCAATATGCCATGGATGCTCAATGCCTTAGTTAGAAAATGCTTGAGGGATCATCAAGTCATGTAACATATCAAACATAGATGGGAAGGGACATAACCGACATATAAGACCAAGCGAGCCACTACTTGGAATTCCGATGTTCACTCCACACCATACTAGGAGTGGTCTACTTTGCCAAGGTAACCCAAATACTCACCGTACGGGAACTCCCCCATTTTAAAAAGTGCTTCATAAAAACCTTACGGGAACACCACCCTTTCGGGTTAACATATGATAACAACCTTATGGGAACACAACCCTTTGGTAAATCATGCAACTCAAGCTATATGGATCCGTTAGCTAATTCACAAACCTATAGTTGTAACATAGTTATGGGACAATGGTTATCTACCAAGGTCATCTCGATGCTAGGTCACAATCCCAAGGAATGTTCAAATCATACTTATAGCCATAATATGCAAAGCATCATAATATATTCATAGAGTAGCTCATCCAAACCAAAGCATATAATATCAAAGATAGGGCTTCATGACTTTCATGAATTTCACAATATTCTCATATCTTATAGCATGCCCTTAAAATTTCATATCATTCATAGTTTGCATAACTTGTCATAAGGCGCTCAACATCATAAAAGTTTGGCATACATCTTTAATCAAATCATGGTGGGTACATGTATATAATCTTAAAACCATGAAATCAAGAGTAAATGGCATGAAAGGAGTAGAATAAAACCACTTGAGCATTATTCAAAATAACACACCAAAAACATCAAAAGACTTAGCTAGGGTATCATCGAACCCTCATAAAAATCTATAAATTTCACATGGCTTTTCAATGTATAATCATGTACAAAGTTAAAACATCATAAATCTCTTCATAATATTATCATATAAAAGAGTCCATAAAAACATCCATAAATATCTATAACTTGAAAGTAGATGATGGTGAGGAAAAGTTGAACTTGTGGAGGAAAGGTTTCCACATTCAAAACCCACATACCTTGGTGATTTAATAGATGAAAATTTGACTTTGAAAGTGAAGAACCCAAAACCCTAGCTTGGATTCTTCTCTTGGAAACTTTGATAGACTTGGGAGTATTTTCAGAGGGCTTTAAACTTACAAATATTTTGAATGAATGAAAATTGGGTACATTAGGGTTGTATATGGATGAAAAGGTGTCTTTTGAGGGGTTTAAACAACGTAGCATTGTATATAATAATGGGAAAGGTTAAAATTTCCCCTTTTAAAAATTCACCAGACAGGACCATGAGACCTCGATTACTGGCTATGGTCTAGTCTACGGGTCATAGGAAAGGGGTTTCATCTGGTAACATTTTGAATTCTCAAAAGTTGTCTCTAATCCTCAACCAATGACATGACTTACAGCTTCTAAGTCAATCTACGGGCTCTCTGGTATCTCTTATACCCACCCTCAGAAATAAACATTTTTACCAAGTCTAGCCATCATTCCACAAGAAGAAGATACGGATCGTACGATCACTTACGATCCATAGGCCCTTCCGTAAAACCTACTGACACTTGGAAAATTTTCAAATTTCATTTCTTAGGCCCTTTTACAGCTCCCATATGTGGGTCCTTACAATATTTTCCTGTTGAGAACATTTGTTCCCAAATGTGCTAAACGCAAGCTCTAATGAATAGAATACATGCATCTTATGTAAAAATACAACATGCACATCATAAAAATTTTCAAACCATGCTTCAAATAATATTTACAATGCCACTTCAAAATCACATACTTATACATAGATGGTATGAAAATGACATGAAAGAATAGACAGATTCTCAAGTAGAAAAAATCATGGTACCTCATGATTGATTAGAATGGAAGAGATAGAGGTATCGCTCCTTGATATCATTTTTGGCTTCCCAAGTAGCACTCTCCAATTGTTTGTTCCTCCAAAGGACCTTGATAGATGTAACATCTTTACTTCCCAACCTTTTCACTTGCCCATCCAAGATTTCCACTTGAACTTCCACATAAGTTCGATTCTCTTCAACATTCACCATCTCTAAGGGCATAATTAAATTAGGATCTCCAACACACTTCCTCAACATAGAGGCATGGAAAATCGGATGAATCATGCTCATCTCCATTGTCAACTCTAATTCGTATGCAACTTTACCAACACGTCTCAAGATTTGATAAGACCTTAAATACC
This sequence comes from Solanum rostratum, assembly GCA_029948455.1. Taxonomy (NCBI): domain Eukaryota; kingdom Viridiplantae; phylum Streptophyta; class Magnoliopsida; order Solanales; family Solanaceae; genus Solanum; species Solanum rostratum. The sequence continues at coordinate 52,722,962 of CM057046.1, forward strand.
TAGGGCTTAAGTTTCCTTTGTTGCCAAACAATACATCACCTTTAATGGGAGAAACCTTCAAGTACACCAAATCATTAACTTTAAATTCAAGGTCTCTTCTTCTTGTGTTAGCATAGATCTTTTGCTGACTTTGAGCCATCTTCAATCGTACCCTTATCCTCTTAACCTTCTCCAAAGCTTCCATAACTAAATCCAAACCTAATAAAGCCATGTCCCCACTTCAAATCACCTAACTGGGGATCTACAATTTCTACCATATAGAGCTTCAAAAGGAGCCATTCCGATGCTAGAGTGATAACTATTGTTATCAGCAGACTACATGAGTGGAAGATGTTCATCCCAACTTCCCTCAAATTATAAGACACATGACCTAAGAATATCCTCAAGAGTTTTGATGGTTCTCTCGGTTTGACCATCCATTTGTGGGTGAAATGTCGTGCTAAGTTTGACGTTAGTACCAAGGCTTCTTTGAGAGGACTTTCAAAAGTGCGAAATGAATTGAGCACCATAATATGAGAAAATAGCCAATGGGACCCTGTATAATCTAACTGACTCATAAATGTACAACTTATAATAATTGTCGGCCTCATAGGTAGTTTTAACCAGTAGGAAGTGAGCCAATTTTGTCATTCCATCAAAAATAACCCAAATGGAATGAAAGTGCTTCCTAGTCTTTGCTAAGCCAATCACAAAGTCCATGTTTATTTTTTCCCACTTCCGAGTAGGAATCTCAATATCTTGGGCTAGGCCACTCGACCATTGATGTTCGACTTTGACTTGTTGTTAATTATGGCAACCAGCTATGAACTTGGCAATATCTCTTTTCATACCACCCCACTAATACACTTCCCTCATATCTCTATACATCTTTATAGAACTAGGGTGAATGGAATAAGATGAATTATGAGCCTTATTCAAGCTCAAGTCTCTCAAGCCATTGACATTGGGAATGCATAACCTACCTTGGTATATAAGGACAACATCTCCCCAATGGGAGAAAACCTCCACCTTGCCATCCTTCACCAAAGCTTTCAGTTCTAACAATACGAAGTCAAGATCTGATTTGGATTTGACCTCTTCCACTAAGGAAGACTTAGAACCATCGACAACTGCCACACCTCCATTTTCAGCCTCATCCAACTGAACTCCCAATCTAGCCAACTAGTGAACTTCCTTTTCCATTTCCTTGTTGTCATCATTAATATGTGCCATACTCTCCATGGACACTATACTTAGAGCATCGGCCACAACATTAACCTTGCTCGGATGATAATGCACACTCATATCATAATCTTTAAGGAATTCCAACCACCTCCTTTTCTCTAATTTAAGATCTCTTCGTATTAGAGACTCTTATGGTTGGTGAACTCATCCACATGAACCTCATATAAATAATGATGTCATATCTTCAAGGAAAGTATCACAACCACTAACTCAAGATCATGGGCAGAGTAGTTATGCTTATGTACCTTTAGTTGCCTAGAAGCATATGCAATGGCTTTTCCATTTTTTATCAATACACACCCCAAGCCAACTCTCAAAGTATCACAGTATACCAAAAATCCTTCTAACCGTTCCCATATAGCCAAAATAGGAGCGGATGTAAGATTATCTTTCAATGCTTGAAAAATTCTTTCATATTCATCGGTCTATACAAATTTGGTCTTCTTTTGCATCAACTTCATCATAGGAGAGGTAATCGAAGAAAACCCTCAATAAATCTCTTGTAGTACCCCTCCAAACCCAAGAAACTCCTAATATCCATGGGAGTTAAGGGTCTAGGACAATTTCTTACAACCTCTGTCTTTTTCAGATCAAGTTTAATCCCTTCACTCGACACCACATGTCCTAGAAATGCAACTTTCTTTAGCAAAAATTCACATTTGTCAAAGTTAGCGAACAACCTTTCTTCTTCATTGTTTGCAACACTATCTCCAAATATTTCACATGTTCTTCTTTACTTTAGGAATAAATCAAAATATTGTCTATAAATACCACCACAAACATGTTGAGGTAGGGTTTAAAGACCCTATTCATAAGATCCATAAATATTTCTAGAGAATCAATTAAGCCGAAGGACACCACCACAAACTCAAAATGTACATATCTTGTTTAGAAGGCCATTTTGGGAATATAATACTTCCTTACCCTCAATTGACAATCCCCCGACCGAAGGTCAATCTTTCAGAAGTGATTAGCCCTTTATAGTTGATCGAATGGGCCCTCTATCGTTTGTAACAGATACTTGTTCTTCATGATGACCTTATTGAGTTTCTATTACTCGATGCACATTCTAAATGGTCCATATTTCTTTCTTACAAACAACACCGGCGTACCCTAAGGTGAATTGCTAAGCCTTATAAAACCCTTTTTCAACAAATCATTTAATTAGTCCTTTAACACCTTTAACTCTGGTGGGGCCATGCAATAAGGGGGAACGGAAATGGGATGCGTATCAGGGAAGAGGTCTATACCAAAATCTATCTCCCTTTCAAGAGGGACACTAGGAATCTCATCAAGAAAAACATCAAGAAACTCATTAACCACCAAAACCGACTCAATAGGAGGGACTTTAAGACTCAACATCACTAACCCTTACAAGATGATATATGCAGCCCTAAGATACCAACTCCCGAGCCTTAAGACAAGAGATGAACCTACCCTAATCACCGAATCAAGACCTACCCACTCAAGGACGGGCTCATTATGAAATTGGAACCTCACTTTGCAGGTACTACAATCAATGGAGACATGATATGTATGTAACCAATCTATCCCAAGAATAATATCAAAGTCTACTATATCAAGTTCAACAAAACCACAACACAAGAATTTATGCATTATAGAAATGAGACAACTCCTATAGACCTTTTTAGAAACAATAGACTCACTGATGGGGGTAGACACTTAAAAGGGTTCACACAATAACTCAGGATTCACATGAAGTCTACTAGCAACAAAAGGATTAATGAACGAGAGAGTGGCACCTGGATCCAATAAAGCATATACATCAAGATTGTAGATCTTTAACATATCGGTAATAACATCGGGTGCCTCATCCACCCCTTGCCTCCCTTAAAGAGCATGAAAGTGATTGTGACATATAGCACCTCCTTGTTGGCCACCTTGTGCCTGTTGGCCACCATGAGCACCTTGTCCTTGAGGATGACCATCTCTACCCTTCTTTGCACAATCCACAATCTTGTGGCCCATTTTTCCAGACCGAAAACAAGCACACATGTCCTTGTAGCACCTACTACCATGAGTTTTACAACACCTTTCACTCCTAGGAATGATTTGACCACCATTACCACCTCGAGTTCTAGTGTTGGGCATCTGTCATTAGCAAATCTTTCACCTTGATCATTGGTGGACCCTCAGCCTTGGAACTTATGGCCTTGTTGGAACAACCACCCTTCATACCACGAAACCCACCATCATAACGAGCCCTTTTGGTCTTTCCACTCCTCCTCTTTCTATGCCTTTCTCCTTCAAGTTCCTAAGCATAAGTCATGAGCCTAGACAATTCCATATCTCCTATGAGCATGGTGGTGCAACATTCTTCATTGATCAAGTCGGACATTCCTGATACAAACTTGTGCATCCTTGTCCTAGTGTCAGCGACCAAGTGAGGAGCTTACTTTGAGAGGTTGTTGAATTTTAGAAAATACTCCCTAACACTCATAGAACCTTGCTTGAGATTCATGAACTTCATCATCTTTTCGTGTTTAATTCCATTGCAAAAGAAGTGGTTGCGGAAGGCGGCCTTCAATTCTTCCTAAGAGATAGGCTCTCTATATCCTTTTTCACCCTTCCATTAGAAAAACCATAATTGAGCAAGGCCATTTAGTTGATAGGCCGTAAGTTTTGCTTTCTCCTCTAAGTTTACCCCCATGATGTCACGGACTTTGTATACATCATTGATGAATTCTTGCGGGTTTTCTTCATTTTTGGAGACATAGAACTCTGAAAGATTCATCCTTGTGAAATGCCTCACCCTTGAGGTGGGGGTAACAACATGAGGAGATTGAGCTCCTTAGTTAGCGACGGCCCTTGCTAATAACATGACCATATTCCAATACTTGGCATAAGTGACCCCTTCTTCTCCTTGGGGGACTTGTGGAGTTGGAGAGGCTGATTCACCCTCAGGAGTAGGAGATCTTGATGGCACTCATCATTAAGGCATGATCCAAAAGAGCAATAGAACATCCATTATTATAAAGGAAAACATTACTCAAGTCTAAAGCACGACATAGAATATGAATAAGTGAATCATTCCTAAAATGCCTCAAAGGCTCTCATTCATAGTTGTAGCACACTTCACAACCATGAACAAGACTCTACTCGACGTTGTGTGTTTGATTTTTGAGAACCATTTAAAAACCTAGTGCTTTGACACCAAGCTTTGTAACAACCCAAGCCTAGGGCCAAGGTGCAACATGGTGGTGGAGAACCCAGAGGAACCCCAAACAAACCTCTTAAGCATACATGACATAACCTTGGTTGCAGAAGCAAAATTAAACAAATCACAAATAATTTTAGGGGAAGCGGGACTTTGGTATCACACTACGGGAATATTATAAGGATGAGGACTAACATGGATCATATAGAAAATTAAGTCCAAGGGGCGGGTAACTATGACTCACACTATGGGGGAAATTAGGGACTTGGGACTTCCATCTCATCGATACAAAAAATATTCAACACATAAGAGGGAATAAGGGACTAAGGGAGTCTTTCATAATACATAGCATAATAAAAGTCGAGCTTACAACATGCATATCATTACATCTAACAACACCTCTAATACGAATGGAGTGGGGGCTAAGACATTTCCCTGGCTGGCCCTCAAAAAATAAATCTTCATAATTAGGCAAGTCTTAAATAAACATGAAGGTAAGCGGCTATTGTCCCCACAGTGGAGGACTCACTAAATGTGATCTTCAAACGAATCATCTAGTCACATGGAGCTGGGGATGAATAGGAGCGCTGGTCGCTACATGGTTATATCATGTAGGCAAAAAGTATGAGTTAGCACTTGGAATGTACTAAGTATGGTGGGTGCAATGTAACAAAGGGCATACACCATAACTAAACAATATACATAACTATAATTAGTGGATATAAGCTCAATATGTCATAGATGTTCAATGCCTTAGTCAAAGTATGCATAAGGGATCATCAAGTCACAAAACATATCATACATAGATGAGAATGGACCATAATCGACATATAAGACCAAGCGAGCTACTACTTGAAATTCTGATCTTAACTCTACACTGAACTAGGAGTGGTCTACACTGCCAGGGTAAGTCAAATACTCACGGGAGCTCTCCCATTTTGAAAAGTGATTCATAAACACTTGATGGAAATACAACTATTTTGGGTTAACTTATAATAACAACCTTATGGGAACAACACCCTTTTCGATTTTTAATTAACATTTGTCACATGGGAACACCCTTTTTTGGCCAATAATGCAACTCAAGCTATATGGATCTATTAGCTAATTCACAAACCTATGGTGGAAGCATTGTAATAGGACAATGATACCACGTTCCTCTCGGTTCTAGGTCACAATCCCAAAGAATATTCAAATCATACTTATAGCCACAATACGCTAAGCATCATAATATCATAATATTCTCATAGAGTAGCTCATCAAAACCAAAGATTCATAATATCAAACATAGGGTTTCCTAACTTTCATAAATTTCAAAATGTTTTCATATCTTATAGCATGCATAATAACCCTTAAAAATTCATATCATTCAGAGTTTCATAACTTTCCATAAGACCCTCAACATCATAGAAGCTTTGTATACATCTCTAATCAAATCATGGTAAGTGCATGTACATAAGTTCAAAACAATGCAATTCAAGAGTAAATAACTTGAAAGGAGTGGCATAAAATCACTTGAGCATTATTTAAAATAACCCACCAAAAGCATCATAAGAATTAGCTAGGATATCATCAAACCCTCATAAAAATCCATAAATTTCACGTGGTTTGTCGACGCATAATTATGACAAAGGTAAAACATCATAAATCTCTTCATAATATTATCATATAAAAGAGTTCATAAAAACATCCATAAATATACATAACTTGTAAATGATGACGGAGAGGAAAGGTTGAACTTATGGAGGAAAGGTTTCTACAATCAAAACCCATATATCTTGGTGATTTAATGGAGGAAAATTTGACTTTAAAAGTTAAGAACCCAAAACCCTAGCTTGGCCTCTTCTCTTGGAAGCTTTGAAAGACTTGTGAGTATTTTGGGATGGGTTTAGACATAGAAATATTTTGAATGAATGGAAATGGGGTAGATTAGGTTGTTATATGGCTGAAAAGGGTTTTTTTCACAGGGGGAGGGGGGCGGCAGCTTAAATGGTATATCATAGGCATACAATAATAGGAAAGGTGGAAATTGTCTATTTTAAAAATTCATCGGACAGGTCCACAAGACCCCGATTACGAGCCGTAGATTAGTCTATGGGTCGAATGAAAGAACTTTCACTTGGTAATATTTTTAATCCTCAGAAATATTATTTGGTTCTCAACCAACGATAGGACTTATGGCTCATAATTCAATTTGCGAGCCGTCTGAACTCGTATACCAAATTCAAAAATTAACATATTTACCAGTCTTGCCATTTATTCACGAGCACAAGATATGGTTCGTAAGACCACTTACGGCTTGTAGGTCCTTCTGTAAAACCTATTGATACTTGGAAATTTCTAGATTTCATTTCTTAGGCCCTTTTACACCTTCCACCATGTGGTACCTTACACTAATTTACTAAATCTATCAAGTTTTAAAGTTTATTTCTTATGGGTTCTTCCTAATTACCCTTTTAAGCATGAATTATGTTGAGATTCCATATCTATTGCATGCAATTACATAAGTTGATTTCAAGGGTTTTCAATTGTGAAGTCATATTATGATTATTACGGCTATGAAAGGTATGTTACCATGAGTTTTTATGAAATTTATGATTTTATGAGATGAATTACATTATTCATTTTATGAGATCATTTATATGATCTATTTCTAAAGTTCAAAAAGGATATATATTATTATGGTGGGCTTTTTAAGAATGATTTAAATTGATAATTTTCATTACATTGATGCATTTTCCTCTTGAGTTACATGATTCAAAGCTTGCATGCATGAGCCCACCCAATTATCATATCAAACTTTCAAAGTGAGACATGATCTCCAATGATGAGGGTTCAATTAGAAAGCCATGAATGTTTATGGAAGTTAAAGTTATGATGTTTTGCATCGCTTAAAGTTATGTTAAAGATGGTGAAGGGCAAGCCTCAACTAATGCTAGATCCATTTTAAAATGGGCAAGCCCTACATATGGATCTTAAGCTAAGATGAGCAACTTCTATGTATATGATGATGGGGCTATGCTTTTACGTTTATAATGATTATGATTACACATATGTTTTCAAATGTATTCCGTGGTAATAACTTAGCACTGAATAGAGTATTGAGGTGGGATTCAGTAAGGGAATCCTAGTAGAAACCCTTTCTCTCTGAAACTATGTACCACAATAGGAGCCCTTGTAGGCTAAGCTTAAGCTAGTGGATCCACGTAAGCCATAATGTTGATGAAAGATGCAACTGCGATGTTAATAAGTTTATGGAGTTCTACCTTGGCAAGTAGATTGCACTTATCCCAATAGAAGGAGTTCATTGGACTTTTCCCAATGGAAGGAGTGCATTGGCCTTTTTCTAATGGAAGGAGTTCATTGGATTCCATGTAGTAGCTCAGATGGTCTATGTCAGTATGGTCTTCTCCCACTTATGTATGATATTAAATAGTTGTGTTTCATGCAAGCTTTCATTAAAGCATACATAAGCATGTCATATTGAGCTTATATTATGTTATATATGATAACACATCTTATTTATGAAGCTTATTATCTATTGTTGAATCGCACCCCATATGCTAGTTCATTCAAAGTACTAACACATATTTTATACGTACATGAGCTAACCATGCATGGAAAAGAGCTCCTATTCATCTTCCTCTGTGTTTCTAGCTTGGATTCGTGAAGATTGTTATTATGGCGAGTCCTCCATTTCAGGGACAATATCAAATTTCTATTTTGCTTATGTTAAGATTTTATTTTATTTTTCTATGTACTTTGAGGGTGAGCTTGGTACTTGTCTTGGCCCCCGTCTTACTCATGTTTTAGAGGTGTCGTTGGATACAATGCTATGCTATGTACCTATTATGATATATTGAGCTTTTATGAAGACTTATCCTTTTAGACCTTATCACCTATGTGATACTATATGATGTTGTTGATGTTGATGGAAATTGATGAAAGTCCTAAGTCGCTACTTCTACATATCTTGAGTTATACTTATCCTTCCTTTACTTATTTCTTGTTGTTTGATTCATGCAAATCCCTTTCCCTTATCTATCCCCACAGCATGAGTCTAAAGCCCCTATTCCCTTAGATTTATTTTTTGAAGCTTGTTTTATCTTCCGTTACCAAGGATGTGCAAATGATATGTTAAGAGGCTTGTTTGGGTTGCCTTCGAGTTTTCATTCACCATGTTGCACTTAGGCCATAGGCTCGAGTCGTGGCACCTTCTTACATGGTAAAATTTTCATACTCAATTGTGAGTATATCAACTTTACACACCTTCACTTGCTCAGTGCCTGCATGAGCTATGCGTAAGCAATCCCAGATTTCCTTAGCCGACTCAAAAAAAGAGATCCGGTTGTACTCCTCAGCTAGAATACTACAGACCAATAACTTCTTTTCCTTTCAATATTTCTCAATATTCTTTCGATCTATATCATTATATTGTTGTTTAGTCTTAGGGACTATTCGAGGTGATTTAACCATCTTTCACCTCCAGGGTAGGAATATAAGGACCATCAAACACAATATTCCATAGCTCACTATCTTCAGCCATGAGAAAATCATGCATACGAGTCATCTAATAACTATAAAATTGCCCATTAAAGCTAGGAGGTATTATAGCTAACTGACCCTCTTCTAGATTTAGTGGAGCTACCATTTTTATTCAATATCCTCTCTAGATGTGAACCTTTTAGAGAGTCCAAGCTCTGATACCAATTGGTGGAATATAGGCTTCCAGTGAGTGCAAGGAACCAAGTCCCTAATTAGAGCAACAACGAACAAAAATAACAAAAATAGTAAAAGCAACAAAGTAAAATGAGACAAGCTGTTTTACGTGGAAATCCCCTTGCTCAAGGAAGGAAAAAACCACAATCTGCACTCACAATATTTTAACCCAACACAATTAATCTTCAAGGGAACAAAGCTTTGGATTAAAATCTTTTGCAACTAAGGAAACTAAGTATATGTTCCATCCCCCTCACTGTGATAACTCTACCACAGGTATGAGCCAACTAAGTAGCTACTCCGCTACCCACAAAATTGACTAACTCTAGCCAACTGAGACTTCAATACTCATCATAGCTAACTCTAGCAATGAAGAGCAAAAATATTTCTTAAATATCAAATCTTTTTATAGATTAAGAATCAATTAACAAGATGCAAGCACCATTTAAGTACAATGAAGTACATAAAGTAATACCAACTCTAATTTTCTAAGTGTACTACTCAAGAGCCTCACAAAGAAGACTCACTCAATGTCTGCAAAATTTCTCAAGATTTCTCTTCGAGAAAGGTTGGGTATATATGCCAAACATCAACAACATTTGGAGCAATTAATTAGCTAGACAATTCTACAGAGAAGGCTGACATGCACCAACAAATAACAAACTTGCAGGTGCATAGAGTATTGTTTGTCAGGTGTTGTTTTCAGGTCCACAACACACATTAGATCAGGTTCCTCATATGTCCCCTATTCCCATAGTTTGTTAAATCATCAAAGCATCATAGCATCAAAATCCTTTTGCAAATAAGGGATTTTACATAACATTTCTTAAATGGCAATAGTGATCCTTACAAGCATCACATAGGCATAATCTCTCTTTTCCTTTAGAACCTCGTTCAAATGCCCTATCAAGAAAATCCTTCACTCTGTTCATGAACTCATCACCATGTCTTCTTGGATGCATCCAACTTCTACCTAAGTTATTGATGTCTATAACACCTTGTATGTTTTTAGCCTGGAAAATGGAAAGTCAAGAAATTTTTGGACTGACTTGGTCGTATGAGTCAGTCTACGGCTCATGGAAACAAACATTCTAGGTGAGTTTGTGGAGTTGAGTCAAGAAAGATGGAAAATTTGAGAATTTTTTAATTTGATTCATGATTAAAAAGATGGATCATATATGGAACCACATCCCATCAAAGGTGTCGTAGAAAAGGGTCCTGAAGGGCCTGAATTTTTCCAAGTGTAGAACCACTCTACGAGGTGACTTACATAGATGGATTGATGAGTTTTCCTGCATGCTCATGGTTTGAAAGATGCAAATTCTAGTAGCTCAACTTTTGTGATAAAAATTTTTATGAGCCAAAGTATAATGCATAGCTTGAACCATGGCCCATGGACTGGGTTATGTCGTTGGCTTTGACAATATTAATGAAGGGTATTTTCGATATCTTCAAGTTGTTTGAGTTCTAAACTATGCCGTCTTTGCCCTCATACCTACCTTAACCAACCTACCCACTATAAGTTTTATATCTAACTCATTATATGTCATTCATCCTCATAATTCTCTCAAGGGTACTCAAATAATTCTCTCTCTAAAAGAAGGATTTCATTGAAGCTAGGGTTTTAAAGTTGGCCTGAGGATTTCCTGAATTTCCTCTTCAATTCTACGGAGTCTCACTTGACGTATGTAGGGTTTAATTCATGAATTAGTTTCATCCATGAAGCCATATCCAAAATATGCTTTTTTATCAAACTTTCATGATGATTTCTTATGGACTTTTATGCTATGATTCTAAATGCATGGATTACGATTGCTACATGATGGTCATACCTAATTATGCATGAATTATGAAGAATTATATGATCTTCAAGGGATTAATGATTTGATATGAGTTTTTCTAACTAATGATCTAAATTGATTTTAATTGCATGTTTTCCTCTATGAACCTCACCAAATTGCATGATATTGACTCAAATGAACATGAACCTATACTAGCCCTAGTCTCCTATGATGAAGTTATGGATTTTCATGATTATGATCTCATGTATCTAAAAGCATGTTTTATGACAATGAAGATATTATGACAATAATAATGTCACGACCCAAGCCTAGGGCCTAGACGTGACATAACGAATGAGGAACTAGAAGGAACCCCAAACAAGCCTCTTAAGCATGTATAAAAACTCCTTTGTTGCAGAAGCATAAATAATCAAGAAATGAGTAGCAAATAATTCTAGGGCAAGCAAGACTTTGGACTCACACTATGGGCATATTATCAGGAAGATGAACAATATGTATCATCATATACTGAATAAAGTCTAAATGACAGGTAAATATGACTCACGTTATGGGGGCAATAAGGACTTGGGACATCTACCATAACAACACAATAGACAATTAACACATAGATGGAACATGAGGCTATCACAGCCCGAACCAAGGGTCTAGCATTGATATGGAGAATAGGAACTCGAGAGTCCCCAAACAAGCCTCAAAGTATTCATATTTACATCATCGGTTCGGAAGCGCATAAAAATAGTAAAGACATAGTTGTAAGGGACGGAAAAATAAGACTCACGCTATGGGGATGTCATAGAGAAAGGGATTAACATGGATTCACATTACATGTAGCACATAAAGACTAAGAGACGGGTAAGTATGACTCACTCTGCGGGGGAAATTTAGGACTTAGGATCTTTTACATCATAACATATAAGCACATCATTATACTCATTATCAATCCATATAACGATATCTAATAGATAGCCATATCTATAATCATAATCTCCTAATACAACACATAGCATATAATCCGTAAAAGAGTCTATAAAATGTCCAACAATGCCTCCAATCATACGATAGGTTTGGGGCCAAGACATGTCCTACCTCTCCCTCAAAGTAAATAACATAAAAAACTTCACAAGTAAAGAAATGGTAGATTGTCCTTGGAAGATAGGACTCACCAACAACAGGTATCTTAATATACAAAGCTAGACGTCGTATGGTAGATGAAGGAAATCTCTGGTCCCTATAAGATTAGATCATGTAGGCAAAAGTATTTGTAAGTACATTTTCATGTACTAAGTATGCGGGCATGCATTGCATATGAGTTATCAAACCTGCATTCAATGTTATATGGCAAGGTCACATAAAATAGAAAGAAATATATATCTAAAGAAGAGTAATATAACAATATTCTATGAAATCAATGATACATGAAGCGTAAAATGCTCATATAATAGGGGATGAGACCTCAACCGACATATAAGACCAAGCGAGCTATTACTTGGGATCCTGATGTTATCCCCACACCAAAAAAGAGGTGGTCTACTTGCCCTAGGTAAACCATACTTCTCCTAACGGGCCTCTTATTTTTAAGAAGTGACCTTCCTTATGGGCCTCCCGTTTCGAATAGGATTTTCACAATTTTATCATATCATATCAATGTTGTAATGGGCCTCCCATTTCGGTGAGGGTTACCATATACATATACCTATGCTGGCACATAGTTTAAGGAAGAGGAGAGGGCCTTTGGGGATATCCCTAACACCCCAAATCCACTGGTGCTAATTCATCATCCCATAAGAATACATATATGTATACATGCTTTCAAAAGAGATGCAAGTCATTTCAAATTATTTCAATGCATACTTGGGCTTAAAAACCAAATATCATTCGAAATAACTCATACTTAGGCTAAAATGCAAAATCATAATCCATATCATACTTTTCATGCGTAGGAATAGCCCATTTTCAATTTTCAACGGAGGTGTAAACACCTAATTTGCTCAAAGAGTCAATATTATAGACATTTATGCGGTCAAATTCCTGTCATGACCATACAAGTGAGCTTAACTTGCCAATTCATTAAACATATGAGGGCTTAACCCACTTCATAATTTTCATAAAATCTAATGTTCATGAATGCATATGCAATGAATGATATGTGAATAGCAATGGGAATGTAGATTCAATCTTAAATCAACAATTCAGTATGAAATTTTAGTAATACATAAGTAAAATCCATATTCAAATCATAATATTGATTACCCATGCTTAGATCAAACTTTACAGAGACAATGCATATTCAAATATTCATAATAAACTTGTAATTCAACACATTAGGGCTTAAAGATACTTAAAATCAACAATAAAGTGAAGCCCACATTTCAATTAAATTTAACCCATATTTAAAGTAAGCAAAATTCTCATAAATCAAGTGTAAAAAGATTTTGGTTCTTCTTGGTTGAAAGGGTCCAAGAATTAATCCCACATACCTTAGCTAATGGAGAAGATTCAAGAGGAAATTTGATGAAGAAAAGAGTCTTCCCTTGATTCCCAAGCTTATTCTTCACAAGAGTTCTTTAGAGAGAGTTCAATATAATTCTAAGTGCAATAGTGAATTTGAATGAAGGAAATAGAGTATAGGTAATTTAAATATATTTAGATAGCATAGAAAGTCAAAAAGACCCTTAGGAGAAACCATAATTACAAAAATGCCATTAATAGAACGAATAGAAAAAAATGTTACCAGAGGTCTCAAGGAAGGGTATACGGTTCGTGTAAGGGTATACATACCGTATACTTGATCTGTGATCCAACCCTTAGAAAAATTCTAGTTTATAAAGGTCCAAGACAGTAATTCTATACTTCGAAAAATTCAATGTAGGCACCCATACGAATGGCTTCGTAGTCCGTACCAAGGCATACAGACAGTATGCCTCCTTCCTGAAGCATCACTTAGAAAAATTCTTCATCGACCAAGTTCCGAGATAGTGATCCAATACTTATAAAATCTTCACCTGGCACCTATGCGGAAGGCATCACAGACCATAAAGGACTATATGGTCCGTGAAAGGGTCTATGTTAAATGCCTTGGCTCACAAATGTGGATTTTCATGGCTAAGGCTATCATACTGTCCACCACAAATACTGTGAAGCCTCACACAGACCGTGTGGGGTCCATGTGTGGCATGCCTTGGTCTCAAACTTCTATATTAAGGCCAACACTCCGCACACAAGGCCAAGGGCCATTTCAAGGAGCCTCCACAAGGTCTGTATATCCTCACACGAACCGTGAAGGCTTCCCTGAAGCGTCACTGTGGACCAAAACATTCTGGAGCAAAAATTCTAAGCTCTATTAAGGTCATACAAAGTCCGAGTCCTTACATCATCTCCCCCTTGGGAACATTCGTCCTTGAATGTGCTAGAACAAGGCTTGAATAGCTTGAAATCGAACATAAAATATCAAAACATAAGATACAATGCATATTTCATCACTTGAAAATCATATAGATTAAAATTCATATCAAAACATATTCAAATCATTCAAAACATCATAAAAATCTTTTTTGTGCACATGCATGCATATCATGCCATGAACTCAAAAGCGAAAGAATTAGGACCACCTGGAAGAGAAACAACCTAATACCTTAGGCTTGAGTAGATTAGAAAAGATGGGGATATTATTTCATCATGTCTAACTCCTCCTCCCATGTAGCACTCTCCACTTGTTGATTTCTACAAAGTACCTTAACCAAAGCTACATCCTTGTTACGAAGCCGCTTCACATGCGTATCCATAATCTCAACCAAAACATCCTCATAGGACAAGTTCTCCTTGACCTCAACACCTTCCAAAGGTAAAATGGTACTAGGATAACCAACCAACTTTCTCAGCATAGACATATGGAAAACCGAGTGAATAGAACCCAAATCCAGAGAAAAATCCAATCTAAAGCCACACTCCCAATCTGCTCAATAATCTCATAAGGACTTACATATTGGGGACTCAACTTTCTCTTCTTACCAAAACACATTACACCCTTCATAGGTTAGACTTTCACATACACCCATTCACCAACGTGAAACTCATGATCCCTCTTCCTAACATCCGATTACTCTTCCCAACATTTGAATCAGACTTTTGGTGACTTTGGGCCATCTTCAACCTCTCCCTAATCAACTTCACCTTCTCCCTACCCTCCAATGCAAAATATGGGCCAATCAAATCCATCCCTCCCAACTCAAACTACCCCACCAAAGATCTATATCTCCTATCATACAAAGCCTCAAACGGTGCCATACCAATTCTTGCGTGAAAGCTATTATTATAAGCAAACCCAATGAGTGGAAGATGATCATCCCAATTACCCTTGAGTTCGAACACACAAGCCCTCAACATGTCCTCCAAAGTTTGAATTGTCCTCTCAACTTGTCCATCGATTTGGGGATGAAAGATGGTACTCAACTTCACCTTCATACCAAGTCCTCTTTGAAACAACCTCCAAAAGAGAGAAGTAAAATAGAAGCCACAATCCGATATGATAGACGTAGGGACACCATGCAACCTCACCAACCCCTGGATTACAACCTTGCATAATCTTTGGCACTAAAGGTAGTGTTGAATGATAGGAAATGAGCCTACATAGTCATCTGGTCAATAATAATCCAAATTGAGTCAAACGGCCCTTGGGTACGAGGCTAACCAATCACATAATCCATGTTCACATCCTTCCACATCTAAGTGGGAATCTCAATATCTTGAGTTAAACCACCGGTCCTTTGGTGCTCTACCTTCACTTGTTGATAATTAGGGTATTCGGATACAAACTTGGCTATATCCATCTTCATACAATGCAACCAATACACTTCCCTCAAATCCCAATACATCTTAGTAGATCTCGGGTGAATAGAATAATAAGAGTTATGGGCTTCACTCATGATCACCCTGCAAGATCATCCACACCCAGAACACACAACTGATCTTGATACCGCAGCACACCATCTCCCCCTTGGGAGAACCTCTATCTTCTTTTCGGCAACCAACTTCTTTAACTCGACTAATGACGAGTCTTGATCTTGCTTAGTCTTAACATCAACAGCCATAGAAGACTCGACCCTATTCGGAATATGAATAGCACCATCATTAGAGTTGTCTAACCTAACACCCAATCTAGCCAAGTGGTGAACCTCTTTTGCCAACTCTTTCTTCATTTCATCAACATGAGCCACACTTCTCATAGATATCTTACTAAGAGTGTCCTCCATAACATTTGCCTTGCTAAGATGATATTGAACACTCATGTCATAGTCCTTAAGAAGTTCCAATCATCTCATTTGCGTCAAGTTAAGATTCCTTTGAGTGAATACATATTGCAAACTCTTGTGATCGGTGAAAACATCAACATGAACTCCATATATGTATCCAAATCTTCAAGGCAAACACCACCGCCCCTTTCTTAAGATCATGAGTCAGTTTATTACACTCATGCACCTTCAATTGCCTTAATGCATAAGCTATGACTTTACCATGTTGCATAACTACACAACCCAACAAAATCCGAGAAGTATCTCAATACACCACAAACCTATCCAAGCCATCTAGTAGAGTCAAAACTGGAGCTGAGGTAAGCCGTTCCTTCAAAGTCTAAAAACTCTTCTCACATTCATCTGACCATACAAACTTGGCCTTCTTTTGGGTCAACTTAGTCAAAGGAGATGCAATAGATGAAAACCTTCTAAAAATCTTCTAGAATACCCATCCAACCCAAGAAAACTTCGAATATCTTAAAGAGTCAATGGTCTAGGACAACTCTCACGACCTTAGTCTTCTTTGGGTCAACCTTAATACCATCACTGAACACCATGACCAAGAAATGATACCTCACCCAAGAAAACCTCACACTTGCTGAATTTAGCGTATAATTTCTTTCCCCTCAAAGTTTGAAGAACCAACCTCGAATGATCCATATGCTTGCACTCACTTCAGGAATAAATAAAGATATCATCGATGAAGACAACCAAAAAATTATCAAGGAATAGATTGAACACATGATTCATAAAATCCATAAACACGGCCAGAGCATTAGTCAACCCAAATGACACAACAAATTCAAAATGCCTATACTGTAACACTTCTCATGTGCCTTAGAAAAATATCCTATAGTGTATTTCTTGGATATCTCAAAATTCGTGCATGATTTTCAAAATCTAACATCATATTGAGGTTTCACAGAGCAAAATTGTGTAGGAAAGGGGTGGTCTTTGATTTTTAGATGACTCGTAGTGAAAAATAATTTTTTGAGTGATTCGAGGCTTAACCAGAAAAGTATGCAACCAGTCCGTGTCGCGGACTTGTCTCCCACTAGTGTAAAAGTAGCCTAAACCCATTCCTGGGCTAAAACAGGAGAAAAATTAAACGTCACACAAAAATGTACTACTCAGTAACAAGTCCGCCTTGCAGACTTATCGCATACTAGTTCAAAAAGGTCCTTAATTTCCTTTTTTCACTTAGTGCGATTGGGTAATAAGCCAATGCCTATATATATGGGATATATTTCCTTTTAAAACACTCATAAAAGTCCTTTTATTTCCTATCAATTCCCTCATCTAAACTCAAGATATCTCAAGAACTTGCTTTAGATTTCAAAAACCCAATTGAAGCCTCAAGTCTTCCTCAAGTTTTTCTTCAAGAAAGCCTCACGTTAAAGGTATGTGGGCTTCATTCATGGAGATTATTCCACCCATGAAGCCAATACTTGTCCTTTATCAATTTTCATGATTTTTAAGGTTGAATACTTTATGGGTAAACTATGCATTATAAATATGATTTGAGTTTTGAGACTTCAAGTATTGATTGATTAAGCATGAATATCTATTAAAGGCTTATTGCATGAGTTGATTTATATATATTGAAGTTATTCATGATGTGAACTATATAAACTATGAAACATTGTGAACTTTTAAGATGGATTTCATGACGCCCAAATTGGGGTTTCTACTACAATGTCGGTAGGTTGAATTGAATGATTTCCAAATGAATTGATTTTACTTCTCTATTGTCTTATACTCTTTAATTGCATTATTTTAAGCATATGTACATATAGTCACCATGTTAGACTAAATTTACATAACAAGAATTCTTATATTGATGAAAGACTATTGCAAGATAAATATGTTATGATAAATTACGGGCTCTTAAGCATGTATTGAATTCATGAAAGGTTCCTCAGATTTATAAGTATGATTTTTGGACTTTATATTCAAGTTCCACCCTCTTGTGAATGAATAATCTTCACTAGAAGAGGTCAAGCATATTATAAGTCCTACCCTTATTTGTAATGCAACGCCTACTAGAAGGGGTCAAGTCCATGAAATGTTTTACCATTTAGTAAAAGGTATATGCTCACTTGTAGGGGTCAAGTATATAAATGAGCTACTCCTATCATGTTATCATATTTTTACAAGTCATTCAAGTTATAATTTAATTTATGATTATGTCAAGTATTCCGTGGGACTAGACTTAGCGCCAAAAGAGACTTAAGGTGGGTGCTCAACCCAAAGGGGTCCTTATATAAAGTCTTGGTATCTTAACTCTGTACCACCATAGGTTCATATTATTTTCCCTAAATGGGATTTTACTAGTGGATCCAACTAGGTCAAGTTACCTACTATATGGGTCAAGTTTGGTTTACCTTGGCAAGTAGACCATTCCTTTCAGGATTCCAAGATGTAGCTCGCTTGGTCTTATATGTCAGTTAGGGTTTCCTCCAACATATGCATTTTATGTTCTGCAAGTTTGACTATCTACATGCATGTTTTAGCTTAAGCATTGATCATGCATGTCATCTTAGTCTTATATCCATTGATTATAACTACGCATCTTGTTAATTATTGATTATTTTGTTGTTGCATTGTACCTTGCATAATTAGTACCTTCCACGCACTAACGCGTACTTCTTTCGCCTACATGATCTAACCATGTAGGGACCAGAACTTCTAATCTTCCTCCTACCACTCCATGTAGCTATCCAGATCCTTTGAAGACTACTATTGGTGAGTCTCCACTTCGGAGACAATATCCACTTTACTCTCATGCTTTTGTTAAGACATGTCTATTTTGGATTTTTATATTTTTAGGATGAGCCCGGGAGATGTCTTGTCCCCCATTCCATTCATATTAGAGGTGTTATTGGATATGGATATTTATGTATTGAGCTTGAATCCTACTATGTGTATGCAATTATAAAGGACTTGCCTTTTCTTTTTTCCCTTCTATGCTTGTTGTATGTTGATGATGAGATGGAAGTTCCAAGTCCCTAAAACATCCCAATAGCGTGAGTCATACTTACCCACCCCTTAGACTTTATTTGTTATGTGATTAATGCAAGTACTCTTCCCTATAACACGCCCATAGCTTGAGTCTAAAGTTTCGCTTCCCTTAGAATTATTTGTTTTCTTCTTGTTTAACTATGCTTCCGCAACAAGGATGTGCAAACGATATGATAAGAGGCTTGTTTGGGTTTCCTATTTGCTGTGTTACATCTTATCTCTAGGATTGGGCGGTTAAAAAATTGGAATCAGAGCACTAGGTTTTTCTATGGTCCTCAAAAATCCAATACACCGCGTCAAGTAGAGTCTTGTTCACAGTTGTGAAGCATGCCATAACAATGAATAAGAGGCTATGAGGCGTGTTAGGAAATGGTTCACTTCTTCATGATCTATGTCGTGCTTTAGATCTAAATTAAGGTTTCCTTTCCCTAACTGATGGTCTTTTGATCTTTTAGATTATGCAGCCAAGGAGAATGGCATAAAGAGTTCCCATGCCCGAGGAGGTTCCGACCCCTTTGGCTCCTCAAGATCCCTAAGAAGAAGGGGTCACACATTCCGAATATGGAAATGTCATATTGATGTTGGCACAAGTCATGACCAACCAATTGAACCAAAGAGCCCAAGCTCCTCATACACCCACCCCGACTTCAAGAATGAGGGATTTTACAAGAATGGACCCTCTGGAGTGTTATGGCTCTAAAATTGAAGAGGAACCCCAAGAATTCATTGATGAAATATATAAAATTCTTGTCATTATAGGGGTGAGCTCGGATGAAAGGAAGAACTTGTGGCCTATCAACTCAAGGGTGTTGCACAAATTTGGCTAACATAATGGAGGCTAGAGGGTGAGCAATGATCCCATCCCATGATAGAATTTAAGGCCACCTTCCTCAATTAATTCTTCCCTATTGAATTGAGAGAGGAAAAGTTAATGGAGTTCATGAATATCAAACAAGGCTCCATGAGTGTGAGGGAGTATTTAATTAAGTTCAACAACCTATCAAAATATGCTCCTCACTTGGTTGCCGATTCTAGGGCAAGGATGAACAAGTTTGTATCCGGGTATCCGAATTGGTGAATGAAGAATGCTGCACCGCTATGCTTGTTGGTGATATGGACATGTCTCAACTCATGAATTATGCTGAGCAACTTGAAGGGGAGAAACTTAGGAAGAGAGGGAGTGGGGACTCCAAGAGAGCTTGGTATGATGTTGGTTTTCAAGGTGCTAAGGGTGGCTGTTTCCAACAAGGTCACAAATTCCAAGGCCAAGGATCCTCCAATTCTTAAAACAAAAGATTTGCTAATGATAGGGTGCCTAACCCTAAGGCTCAAGGTGGCAATGGTGGGATGCCTCTTCCAAGGTGCCCAAAACATGGAAGAAATCAAGGTGGCAAATGCTTGAGGGATTCAAATGCTTGTTCTGGGTGTGGAAAAGTAGGCCACAAGATTGTTAATTATTCCTATGCTAAAAACAAGGGCAAAGATGGTCGTCCTCAAGGACAAGGTGCTCATGTTGATCAAAGGGCACAAGGAGGCCAACAAGGGAGTGCTCCACGTCACAATCAATTTTATGCTCTTTAAGGGAGGTAAGAAGTGGATGAGGTGTCCGATGTTTTTACCAGTATGTTAAAGGTTTGTGATTATGGTTTGTATGTTTTATTGGATCCGGGTGCCACTCTTTCTTTCGTTACTCCTTTTGTTGCTAATAAGCTTCATGTATATGCTGAATCGTTATATGAACCCTTTGAGGTTTCTACCCCCGTTGGTGAGTCCATTATTGCTATAAGAGTCTATAGGGGGTTTCCCATCCCTATATTGCATAAATTATTGCCTTGTGATTTTATTGAGCTTGACATGGTGAATTTTGATATTATTCTTGGGATGGATTGGTTACATGCATATCATGCTTCCATTGATTGTAGAACTCGTAAGGTTAAGTTCTGATTTCCTAATGAGCCTATTTTTAAGTGGAAAGATAATAATTCAACAGTTAAAGGTAGGTTTATTTCTTGTCTTAAAGGCTGAAAATTGATTTCTAAAGGTTGCATTTACCATTTTATAAGGGTCCGAGATATTAAGTTTAAAGTCCTTCCTATCGGGTCGGTTCTAGCTATGAATGAGTTTTTTGATGTCTTTCCTGATGAGCTTCCCGATGTCCCTCCTTAAAGGGTGATAAATTTTGGTTTCAACCTCTTCCCTGATATACAACCCACTTCGATTCCCCCTTAATGTATGACTCCAGTGGTGTTAAAGGAGTTGAAGGACCAATTAAATGATTTATTAGAGAACGGTTTTATAAGGCATAATAAGTAAATTTAGGGTGCACTAGTGTTGTTAGTAAGGAAGAAACATGGTTCACTTAGAATGTTCATCGACTACTGGAAACTCAATAAGGTCACCATAAATAACAAGTATCCCCTGCCAAGGATAGATGACCTATTTGATCAACTACAAGGGGCTAGTCATTTTTCTAAGATTGATCTTCCATTTGGATACCACCAAATGAAGGTGAGGGAGTGTGATATTCCCAAGATGGCTTTTCAGACTAGATATGGGCATTTTTAATTTGTAGTGATGTTATTTGGCTTAACTAATGCACCCACAATATTTACGAATCTCATGAATAGGGTCTTTAAACTCTACCTTGACATGTTTGTGTGGACTTCATAGATAAAATATTAATATACTCCCGAAGTGAAAAAGAGCATATGAAGCATTTGAGGGTAGTCTTGCAAATTTTGAGAGATGAGAGGTTGTTTGCTAAATTTGATAAATGTGAATTTTTGTTGAAGGAAGTTGCATTCCTAAGGCATGCAGTGTCAGGTGATGGAATTAAAGTGGATCCTAAAAAGACTAAAGTGATAAGAAATTGGCCTAGGCCGTTGACTCCAATGAATATTAGGAGTTTCTTGGACTTAGTAGTGTACTACCAAAGATTTGTGAATGGTTTCTCTTCAATTTCTTCCCTTTTTATAAAATTGACACTAAGGAAATTTGTTTGGACCGATGAATTTGAAAGGCATTTTCAAACATTGAAAGACAAGCTTACATTCACTCCTATTTTTGCTCTACCGAAATGGTTAGAAGGGTTTGTGGTTTATTCTGATGCTTCAAGGGTTGGTGTGGGGTGTGTATTGATGTAAAGTGACAAAGTCATAGCATATGCTTCTCTGCAACTAAAGCTGCATGAATGTAAATATTCCACCTATGATCTTGAATTGGCGGCCTTGCTATTTGCTTTGAAAATATGGCATCATTATTTGTATGTGGTTTATGTAGATGTATTCACTGACCACAGGTCTCCAATATGTGTGCACACAAAGGGATCTTAATTTGAGGAAAAGAAGGTGGTTAGAACTCCTTAAGGATTATGTAATATATATGCATTATCATCATAACAAAGCTAATGTTATGGACGATGCTCTAAGTAAAGTGTCCATGGAGAGTGTAGCTCATATTGATGATGGTAATAAGGAATTGGCTAGAGAAGTTCACTAGTTAGGTAGATTGAGAGTTAGGTTGAATGAATTTGAAAATTGAGGTGTGGTAGTTACTGATGGTTCCAAATATTCTTTGATTGAAAAGGTCAAATCCAAACAAGACCTTGACCCCGCCTTGCTAGAATTGAATGTTTCGGTGAAGGATGGTAAAGTGGAGGCTTTCTCCCAAGGGGCAGATGGTGTCCTTAGATACTAAGGTAGGTTGTATGTGCCTAATGTTGATGGGTTAAGAGATTTGGTTTTGAAAGAGGCACATAATTCATCCTTCTCTATTCA
Organism: Solanum rostratum; assembly: GCA_029948455.1. Classification (NCBI taxonomy): domain Eukaryota; kingdom Viridiplantae; phylum Streptophyta; class Magnoliopsida; order Solanales; family Solanaceae; genus Solanum; species Solanum rostratum. Next base: position 52,745,973 of record CM057046.1, read on the forward strand.
CCTTAGATCTACGAAAATGTATAGAGATGAGGGAAATATATTGGTCGGGTGGTATGAAGAGAGATATTACTATCTTTGTAGCCGATTGCCATAATTGCCAACAAGTCAAAGAAGAACATCAAAGGTCGGGTGGCCTAGCCCAAGACATAGAAATTCCTACTTGGAAATTGGAAGAAATCATCATGGATTTTGTGATTGGTTTGCCAGAGACTAGAAAACAGTTTGATTCTATTTCGGTTATTGTTGATAGAATGACAAAATCAGCTAACTTCCTACCAGGTAAAACAACTTTTGGTGCCAAAGATTATGCCAAGTTATATATCCATGAGTTGGTTTGGTTTCGTGGGGTACCACTATCTATTATTTTGAAATTGTGGTGCTTTATTTGCTTCTCACTTTTGGAGATCCTTCCAAAAGGGTCTTGGTACCAAAGTCAAGCTTAGCACGTCCTTTCATCCTCAAATGGATGGTCAAGCCGAAAGGAAAATTCAAACTCTTGAGGATATGCTTAGAGCTTCTGTTTAGAATTCAAGGATAGTTGGGATGAACATCTTCTACTCATTGAGTTTGCTTACAACAATAGTTATCACTCTAGCATTGGAATGGCTCCCTTTGAAACTCTATATGGTAGGCGATGTAGATCCCTGGTTTGGTGGTTTGATGTGAGAGAAAATGCCTAATTAGGCCCGAATTTTATCAAGAAGGCTTTGGAAAAGGTGAGTTTGATAAGGGAGAGATTGAAGAAAACTCAAAGTAGACAAAAGTCCTACGCAGATGTGAGGAAGAGAGATCTTGAGTTTGATGTTCATGATTGAGTGTATTTGAAGGTCTCACCCATGAAGGGCATGGTCTGGTTCGGTAGTAGAGAAAGTTGAGCCTAAGGTTTGTAGGGCCTTGTAGAATTTTTAGGCGAATTGGTAAGGTTTGCTATGAATTGGAGTTGCCTACGGAGATGAGTATGGTCCATCCGGTCTTTCCTGTATCTATGTTGAGGAAATGTGTCAGTGACCCAAGTTCTATAGTTTCTTTAGAAGTTGTGGGTATTGTAGAAGATAACTTGACCTATGAGGAGGTCTAGGTGGAAATATTAGATAGGAAAGTGAAGAGGTAGAGAAACAAAGTTATGTCATCCGTCAAAGTCCTTCGGTGGAATCAACAAGTCAAAAGCCACTTGGGAAGCTGAAGAGGACATGAAGAAGCGATATCCATACCTCTTTAACTCTATTCAAGTCCAAGTCAACAAATTAAGTCCTATCTATGATGCCAACTCTTGAATTTCAGCCCTCATGTCATTGTTCCATGCATACATGTTCATGCTAACAAGGTTATGCAATTTTTGAGGTATAAGTTTTAAACTTTTGAGAATGATGTTTAAGTGCATTGATTGTATTCATGTTGAGCTAAAAGTTTCATAATCACTCCTCTTACATATAATTCCTTTACATTCGGGGACGAATATTCCCAAAGGAGAGACAATGTAACACCTCTGACGCATCTCAGAAAAAATCCCTATAGTGTATTTCTTGGATATCTAAAATCTGTGCATGATTTCATAAATCTGACTTTATATTCAGTTTCAGGGGGTAAAGTTGTATAAGAAGGGGGTTGTCTTTGATGTATAGATAACCCATAGTAGAGAATAATTATTTGGGTGATTCGGGACTTAACAAGAAAAGTATGCGACTAGTCCGTGTCGCCGACTTGTCCCCCACTAGTGCAAAAGTAGCCTAAACCTATTCCTGGGGCCGAAATAGGAGAAAAATTAATCTTTGCGTGAAAATGTACTACTCTTAACAAGTCCACGTTGTAGACTTATCGCGCACTAGTTCAAAAAGTTCCTTAATTTCCTATTTTCAATTATAGGCAATTAGGTAATAACTCATTGCCTATATATATGGGAATACCTTATTGTTAAGACATTTCATGCCCTAAAACACTCAAAAACCCTCCCAGGAGTTCTCCTAATTCCTCACAATTCCCTCATCTAAATTTCAGATATCTCAAGAACTTTCTTTGAATTTCAAGAACCAAATTGAAACCTCAAGTCTTTCTCAAATTTTTCTTCAAGAAAGTCTCAATTTAAAGGTTTTTGGGCTTCATTCTTGGGGATTCTTCCACCCAAGAATCCAATCCTTCTCCTTTATCAAATTTGATGATTTTTAAGGTTAAATAATTTATGAAACTCTATTATGCATTCTAAACATGATTTGAGTTTGAATTCTTCAAGTATTGATTGATTAAGCATGAATATCTATTGAAGGCTTATTCCATGAGTTGATTTATATATATTGAAGCTACACATGATGTGAAGTATGTAAACTATGAAACATTGTGAACATTTAAGATGGATTTCATGGCACCCTAATTGGGGTTTCTGCTACAATGTTGTTGGGTTGAATTGAATGGTTTCCAAATGAATTGATCTTCTCCTCTATTGTCTTATACTCTTGAATTGCATGATATTTTGCATATGTACGTATATCCACCATGTTGTACTAAATTTATATGAGAAGGATTTTTATGTCGATGAAAGACTATTGCATGTTTTGCAAGATAAGCATATTATGATAAATTATGGTCTCCCAAACGTGTATTAAATTCATTAAAGGTTCCTCAGATTTATATGTAAGATTTTGAGCCTTTATATTCAAGTTCCACCTTCTTGTGAATGCATAGTGTTCCCTAGAAAGGGTCAAGCAAATAATAAGACCTACCCTCATGTGTAATGCAATGCCTACTAGAAGGGTTCAAGTCCATGAAATGTTTTACCCTCTAGTACAAGGTATATGCTTATTTGTGGGGATCAAGTATATGAATGAGATACTCTTACCATGTTATCACATTTTTACAAGTTTTTCAAGTTATGATTAAATTTATGATTATGTCAAATATTCCATGGGACTAGACTTAGCACCGAAAGAGACTTGGGGTAGGGGCTCGACCCAAGGGGTCCTTTTATAAAGTCTTGGTATCTTAACTATGTGCCAACATAGGTTCATATTATTTTCCCTAAATGAGCTTTTACTAGTAGATATGTGATGATCCGCGTATAGGGCCTAAAAGCAACACGACAAATGGGAACTCGAGAGTCCCCAAAAAAGCCTCACGTATCCAAATCCACATCATCGGTTGGGAGGTGCATTCAAATAGTAAACACATAATTCTATGGCTATAACTCGCGTAAGACCAAGAGTGTGAAGTAACTTACGGAAAGGATTTTTCATATCAAGTCATCATAATGCTTGAACTTATGGGAATCCATCCCATTTCGTGTGAAGCAACCTTCCTTACGGGAACCCATCCCATTTTGGATAGGATTCTTATAACCCATGCTAGGCACATAGTTCGAGGTAAGGGAGAGGGACCTTGGGGATACCCCTGATGCCCCCAATCCATCGGTGCTAAGTCAGAATCCCACAAGAATACTTAAACATATATGTGTTTTCAAGAGATACAATATTTCTTTCAAACTGTAATTCACTTCGAAACTGTTCAATGTAAATTTAGGCTCAAATGCCAAATCATAAGTTATAATCATGATACTCATGCAAGGAATAGCTCATTCACATATATAAGATGGTGTAATCACCCGAGATGCTCAAAGAGCCATAACATAAGACATGTCCGTAATCACATTCTTGTCATAACCAACATCTTATCAAAATCATATTGAAATCCTTTCCTTATACATAATTGGGCTTAACCCACTTCATAATTTCCACATAACCAATGTTCATGAATGCAAATGCAATGCATGATGTGAGAATAACATGGTTTATATAGATTCAATATAAAATCAGCAATATAATATTATATTGAAATAATCCATAGTTAAATTCACACTTAAATCATAATATAGATCACCCATGCATAAATAAAGCTTTAAAGGGGACATGCATATTCATAACTTCATAACCTCAATATAAATAATCATCATAGGGCTTAAAATAACTTAAAATCATAGATAAAGTATCGCCCATACATCAATTAAGTTTAATAAAATCAAATAATGAAAACCCACATTTAAAATAAGCTTAATTTCATGAAAATAAATTAAAAAGAGTTTTGGTCTTCTTGGTTGAAAGGGACCAAGAATCTATCCCACATACCTTGATTGAGGAGCTGAAATTTGGAGAAGAACCTAGCTTAATGTTGAACTCAAACTAAGCGCTAGCTTTGAGTCTTGAGAAGGGAGGGTAAAGAGTCTTTGTGAGTGATCTTATGAGGGGAAGAAGTTTCAAAGAGAACGAATTAAAAGGAGAGGGATATCAGTTAATTTTAGGGGTTTTGGAGATATAAAAGGTCGCAAATCATAATTAAATGTACAGTAATTACATAAACACCATTCATGAAACAGGTAGGAAATGAACCGTCAGAACCACACGGGCTCCTACGCGGTCCTTGAGCCGTCACACAGACTATGAACATTGCCCGTGAGACGGCACTTAGACAGATTTTGCGGTGTCAACAGTTAGAATTTTTCCAAGGTTAAGGGGTTCTATATAGGCAAGCACAAGGCCCGTGTAATGCCACACGGGTCGTTCCAAGAGCCGTAAAACATCACTTAGAAAATTTCTGCACAAAATATTTACGAGACAGTGATTTCATACTTAGAAAAATTTTCAAGTCGTGAGTCCCACGGTGGGCCACACGACCCGTGACATGCCATACGGCCTGTGTGGGTGGCCGTGTGCCCACACTTTGCTTGAAACTTCCCGTCGAGTCCACGACATTGAAAACTTGGCCAAGAATCCTCCACTGGAGGCCACAGAGTCCGTGTGGCTTTACATGGGCTGTGTGGGCCTTCCAAGGAGTAACACTTGGTAAAGTTTCATTTGGGACAACATTAAGAGGTCCGATAAAGCCGTTCGCGAATCCAGGTCCTTATAGGATCCAACTAGGTCAAGTTACCCACTATGTGGGGTCAAGTTTGGTTTACCTTGGCAAATAGACCACTCCTTTTCAAGTGAGGAGTTAAACATCACACTTTCAAGTAGTAGCTCGCTTGGTTTTATATGTCGATTAGGGTCTCCTCCCACTTATGTATGTGATGTAATGAAAGTTTGACTATCTTCATGCATGTTTTAGCTTAACCATCGATCATACATGTCATCTTTGTCTTATATCCATTTATGATAAATACGCATCTTGTTAGTTATGGATTATGCCGTTTTTGCATTGCTGCATGCATACTTAGTACATTAAAAGTACTAACACATACTATTTTTGCCTACGTGAAGCTCTTATTCATCCCCCTCCTCCTCCAGGTGGCTAGTCGGATCCTTTGAAAACTACTATTGGTGAGTCCTCCACTCCGAGTACAATATCCACTTTACTCTCATGCTTTTGTTTAGATATTATATTTTAGATTTTTATCTTTTCGAGGTGAGCCCGGGATATGTCTTGATTCTTGTCCCATTCGTACTAGAGGTGTTGTTAAATATGGATATTTATGTATTGAGTTTAAATCCTACTATGTTTATGTAATTATGAATGATTTACCTTTGTCCCTTTTTGCCTTCTATGCTTGTTGTATGTTGATGATGATATGGAAGTCCCAAGTACCTAAAATATCCCATAGCGTGAGTCATAGACTTTATTTGATATGTGATTCATACAAATACTCTTCCCTATAACATCCCCATAGCTTGAGTACAAAGTCCCATTTCCCTTTGAATTATTTGTTACTTCCTTATTGTTTATCTATGCTTCCGCAACCAAGGATGTGCAAACAATATGCTAAGATGCATGTTTAGGTTTCCTTCGATTTTGCCTTTCGTCGTGTCACATCTAGGCCCTAGGATTCGGTCGTGATACATACCTAGCCTGAAAAGCCATTTTGGGAATGTCACTCTCCCTAACCTTCAATTGATGATATGTCACGCCCTAAGTCCCATTAAGGCAGACCGACACTCGTTGCCGACAAGGCTTGGGAGAACAAACATATAACTATGCACCTGCTATGAACATTTAAGAGGTTTCCATATTCAATATGCTGTCAGAAGAAAGTAAACTGTATTAACCAGCCAAAAGTAAATGCATAAGACTATGTCGTTAGAGCCACGATGTCTATAGTATGCTACTTGACCATATTTTAATTTACATAGACTACAAAGCCTCTAGGTAAGGAGCAATATCCATATAGGTCGGGACAGGCCCCGCCTCATGACCAACTATACAATATAAAATACAAGTTCTAAACACACAAGCCCCGAAGCAACCTGGACCTTAGTAACAACAACTGAAAGTCCTGTACTCTTACTAGGGAGGTCCAGTAACTCCTGTACCTGTAGCATGAAATGCAGGTCCCCTGTAAGGGATGTTAGTACGAGATAATATACTGAATATGTAAGGTAAGAAATATTGTATATGAAATAAGAGCTCAAATGAGATCACCACTGGTGTGTAAGGATGAAAAAACCACCTTTAGTCATACAGTGGAATTATGTACTTTATGTGTTTTTTTATTACTTTACCATTCTTTGCTGTATAATATGTGCATAATATATCATGTAAATGACCAGCTGATCAGTGGTAAATCAATATCGGGATCGACCCATGCTAGGCATTCTTTTCACCCCTGGGATACCCCCGTAATATGGGATCGACCCATGCTAGGTGATTCTTCCACCCCTGGGATACCACCCATTAATAAGTAACTGTGAGTTATCTTTTATTTACTTTCTAGATGATCCTTTTGGTGGTCATAACCTTTAGAACTGTAGGAATATAGACATGTGATATATAAACAACCATACAAGATAATACCACAATGAAAATAGAGTTACACAACTAATGAACCGTATAGGAGATTAAACAACACATGGACTTTGTCTGGTAAAAAGGAACTCATGTATATTTGGTATCCAAGTACGTATGTAGGTTTGACAATGGCTATGCATGGGAACATATGAACATTGTAAAGAGTGGAGACACAATTATTAGTGATGTCATGGTTGGTAAGTGCCCTCTATTTACCAAGGACGGACATAGAATTCATGCCAAGTAATAAGAAATCAAGTAGCCTTACATACCTCGATGTACTATGTCGTTATTACCATAGAATAGTATCCTTTTCCTCCAAACACTTATCTACAATATAGTAGGTGATAAAACTAGTATTAGCAGCTAATAAACACATCTTGGTAATCTAATTTCACCCAAAAATAATATCCAGGCAGCAAGCTCGGAATTAGCAACTAAAGAGTATTCTTTCAACATTTCCACCCCCAATCATATTTTCTAATACATATTCCCATATACATGTCATTTCCAGCTATTTTTACTCTCATAAAAATGTTACAACAGCTCATAAAGTACAACAGACAACAAATCTACATAACACGCAAGTAGGCAACACAACATTACGTCCTTTCGCTACATTTCAGCGTCAACAATTCCAAATCCGTTTAACCCTCAACCAAACGGTTCTCAACACATTTACACACAAATAAAGTCCTAAAACAGTACAAAAACAGTCCCCTTAGTGTATGGAAAACATGAGATAACCATTCCCAATATTCAGTCCACAAATTCCTACTAAGAGCGCAATTTAGGTATAATATAAGAACTCATTTTCGCGGAAGGTAAAAATGGTGCAGCAACCTTCTTACACCACTACAGAACCAAACCTTGTTAAAAAAATACATGTTAGTTCATAATCCAACCAACTAATAAGAGAAAATTCTCTTAATTAACAAGAAAGGTGGACAACAATCTTTGGAACATATGCTGTCCCAAATTCTTGCACAAGTACAACCAGCATACTCTTCATGTTTTTCATGGAAAAATTACACCAAACCATAGGTATTTTTACTTGCCTTAGCCCTCAAAGATTAGGTTCTCTTCAATAATCCTAGAGGTGAGCCTTGGCTGCTTTACAAAGCGAAGAAAGAGCAAGGAGAAACTTGGAGACAAATCTGATTTTTGGCCTTAAGAAAATGATTATACGTTGTTGGATTTTTCTCCCTTTTAGAAGGCCACTTTTGGCCGACTTTTTTTGGATTTCCAGCCTTACTTTATTAAGGTTATGATGCAGCAACTTGGCCTTTTCACTTGGGCCTTATTGGGCTTCAATTGGATGGGCTTTGCTGCAAATATTTCTCCTTTATACCCACTTAATTTAGGCCCTAGTTGTGATTTGGGTACTGAATACAATTTGGCCCTTTTCCTATTCATCTTGGGCTGCAAATGTTGTCCTTTTATGATGCTAAACCATGGGTCCAAATGACATCCTTAACTCGGGGTTTATTCTTTATCGGACTTGAACAAATTCGGTGTTGGGCCTTGTCTCCGTTTACCTAGCCTATTTAAGCTAAGCACGTAGGTGACTCACCTGCTAGCTTCCTAAGTCTCACAAACACCTCACTTATTTTATTTCATTTAAGGTCACAATCTCCTAAACTTGACTTAAAAATTATATACACTCGGTCATCTTAAGCGTTAGACGTACATATACCCCTTTAATTTAAAATTCACGTACTTTTAAAATGTGTGCGGATTTGACCCCGCCATATCATGTTTCATCTTGTGTTGGACTAGTGCATGTAAGATGTGGGGTGTTACAGGATAACTGGAATGGAGGTGAACCTATGAGAAATGGGTGGCCCCTTGAAGTTGATCAAAAAAGTTATTGATCCTTGGAAACAAATATTTGTTCTTGATTGTTACCTTATTCAATTGCCTATAATCAATGCACATCCGAAGAGATATACTTTCTTTCTTACAAATAACACCGGAGCACTCAATGAAGATATACATGGCCAAATAAAGCCTTTCTCCAACAAAACGTTCAATTGATCTTGCAACTCCTTCAACTCAGCTACTGCCATATTGTAAGGAGGAATAGAGATAGGTTAAGTATCCAGGAGAAGATATATGCCAAAGTTTACTTCCCTTTCGGGAGCAATACTAGGCAAGTCTTTGGGAAACACATCTAGAACCATATTCGCTATGGGAACCGATTCAATATTAGGTGACTCAGACTCCACATCCTTAACCCTCACAATATGATAAATGTACCCTTTAGGAATCATATTTCGGGCCTTAAGGTAGGATATAAACAAACCCTTAATAGCCGAGTCACTACCTTTCCTGTCAATAACAAGCTCATCAAGAAATTAGAACTTGACTTTCCGGGTTCTAAAATCTATAGAGGCATATGAAGCATGCAACCAATCAATCCTGAGAATCATATCAAAATCAAACATCTCATGTTCCACAAGATCGCACAGGAAGACCTTATACAAAACAGAAATAGGATAACCCCAATAAAATCAATGAGCAGTAATACATTCACCCACGAGAGTATAAACCAAAAAGGGCCCCCTTAGAATTTCGAGACTCAAACTAAACATAAAAGCCAACAGAGGAGTCACATAAGATAAATTAGAACCTGGATCAAGCAAAGCATAAGCATCAAAATTAAAGACTTTAACATACCAGTCATAACATCCAGAGTCTCCTCAACTTCCTGACGATCATGAAGAGCATAGAACTTGTTGTTGCCTAGGGAATCACCTTATATAACACTTTTTGGGACTTGAGCCACTTGACCCTGACCTTTCCGTGAAGACTTAGGACAATCAGAAATCTTGTGGTCCTTATCACCACACCCAAAGCATGCTCCCAAATTTCTCCAACAAGTACCCGAATGATTCTTCCCACAAGTAGAACACAAGGGATTCATTTTCCAACCCTCAATCTGTGCCTTAGGAGGAGGCACCCTAGTATTAGAAACCCGAGGATTAGAACCTTTTCCCTGTTAGAAGCGACCATAACCACCACCCTTGGAGTGGGATAACGCACCATCATAATGGGACCTCTTAAAATCATGCACCCTCTTTTCCTTAAGCTTTTCGCCTTCAATCTGTTTAGCATATGTCATGAGCCTAGAGATTTCCATATCTTAAATAAGTATAGTCGTACGACATTCTTTCACAACCAAGTCATAGATCCCAAAAATAAACTTGTGCACTCTTGCATGGCAGCTAGCCATAAGCATAAGAGCATACTTTGAGAGCTTAGTGAACTTGAGGGCATAGTCCCTCACACTCATACCACCCTAAGGTTGATAAACTCTGTCATCTTGGCTTCCCTAAGTTAAAGAGGGAAGAACGGTCCAGAAATGCAAACTTGAACTCTTTCAAATTAGCAAATACCACAAACTCTCTCCATCAACCATTGAGTGTACCACACTTGAGCCATATCTTTTAACTAATATGCAGCCAACTTAGCCTTCTCCTTAGAAGTCACTCCCATAAAAGTCAACACCTTAGTGGGCTCTTCATAAACTCTTGAGTATCCTCATCAGCCTTTGAGCCATAGAACTCTAGAGGATTCATCTGAGTGAAATCTCTCACCCTAGAAGCCGGAGTGGGATCTCGCGGAGAAAGATTGACCAACCTAGTCTGAGTAGTCACTAATTATGCAAGAATAGCAAAGGCCCTATGGAATTTACCATTAGAGATAAACTCCTCTATAGGCTCTAGAGGAAGTTGGTCTTTACAAGCCAGGGCTGGTCTTGGTAGGGGATCTCTTCGTAGAGGCATCTTCTGTAATATAGCAAGGACATCATCAGGATTAGAAAACCTTAATATACGGTCCAAGCATGACATAAGATTTGAAGAAGTAAGATAATTCCCAGAACGCCATCATAGCCTTCCACACATTGGCATGATGTACTTCACACTCATGAATAGGACCCTACTCGACGCGGCATGTTGGACTTCGAAGGTCATTTACAAACCTAGAACTATGATACAAAGCTTGTCAGGACCCAAACTTATGGTCTAGGAGGGACATGGAGAATGGAAACCCGAGAGTCCCTAAACAAGCCTCAAAGTATCCATATGTACATCATCGGTTTAGAAGAACATAAGAACAGTAAACACATAGTTGTAAGGGACGGAAAAATATGACTCACGCTATGGGGATGTCATAGGGAAAGGCATTAACATGGATCCACATAACATGTAACATGTAAAGGCTAAGGGACGACTAAGTATGACTCACTCTATGGGGGCATTTCGGGACTTAGAATCTTTCACATCATAATACAAAATCACATAATAATACTCATTATCAATCTATATAACGATATGTAGTATAGAGTCATATCCATAATCATAATCTCTGAATACAATAGCACATAATTCGTAAAGGACTCTACAAGATGTCCGACAATGCCTCTAATCATAAGACATGACAGGGACTAAGACATGTCTTGGGCTCGCTCTCAAGGAAAATAACATTTCATAGGTAGAGGAATGGTGGCTTGTCCTTGGAAGATAGGACTCACAACAACAAGTATCTCAAAATCCAAATCTAGTCGTCGTACGGTAGATGAAGGAGATCTCTAGTCCCTACATGCTTAAATCATGTAGCCAAAAATATGCATTAGTACGTTTAAATGTACTAAGTATGCAGGTATACATTACGACGTGCTGCCTAACTAATACAATACTTTTGGTTCTTAAGACATAGGATTATGTGTGTTCTCAATGCAATTTTTGTGGGTTTTATGTGTTTTTGTGTTTAGATTTGCAAGATTGGTTGGCCATGATTTGGGGAAAAAGTGCAAAAGTTGCTAATTTTTGCTGTTGTACGAGACAGTCTATGGGTCGTAGAGCATTCTACAAGTCGTAGATAGGTTTCTTGAGGATTTCTAGTAAGGGGATATTTGCTGAAGTTGAAGTCTATTAACATGCAGACTAGTCGTGGAGAAGTTTACTAGTCATGGAATACCTTTCGTGTCTAAAGGATCAGAGAAGTGGACTTGCAGGAAAGTCATAAAATTAAACCCCCATTATGGGTCGTAAACAACCTTATGCGTCATAAAGGGGTGTCGTAGAAGTGAAGTCCAAAATCTAGCAGCTGATTACGAGACCCGACTACGAGCCGTAGAAGACAATATGAGCCGTAAAGTGCTTTCATGGAGTTTGCCAACCCGTTTACCTAATTTGTTTAGGAATTATTTTTAATTATTATAAATAGATTTTTCAGGTTATTTTTCACCAATTTTTGTCAGTTCGCATCGATTTTGACTAGTTTTAAGTTAAGTGCTCAGAGAACTCAATATTGTCAGAGAGAAAATAGTGAGAGAGTCTTTGAAAATACTTGTGGTTTAATTCAATCTTCAAGCTTGTGATTTTCATTGATATTGGATTTGCTTGTTCTTAATTCAATTGTGTCAGTGTTTAATTATGTCTTCTAAATTCATAATTTCTTCATCTTCTGCCTGACTCTTTGGTCTTAAGAATGCTGGTTTTAAGAATGAGTCATTGCCCTTCTCCAACCTTGACTGCCCAACCTGAGAGAGGACACATGAGTAGCTAAATTTAAAACTAGAGTTGTGGGAACCATGAAGAACTAACAAAGTAAAATTAGATAATTCACGATTCTTGAAAGGTGTATATGCATGTATTAATTAACTTTCTTCATTTTGCATGTTTCTAGTGGTGGCCAACATTGGAACCCACCTAATGTTACTGACTGAACCAAGGTAGTAATGAATAGTAAAAAAGATTAAGTAACAGGATTCAATCGATGTTTTCTCATCTAATCAACCAACATGGGCCAAGGGGAGGTCGTATTGGGACATATATGTAATGGTTAGTAATGGACATTATGGAGTGGGCCAAGTTGCATAGTGAAATTTGTCTCTCACCTTTGACCAAAGGGCTTGGTGAACTAAATTACCATCCTGCATGCTATATACCAAGCAATAATTAAGTTATCTGTTGATATTAAGTTGGGACTCATGGGAAATACAATACCCTATTGCTCTCTATCTATTAATTTTTCTCTCGTGACAGTTAGTTTATTTTTCTCATTGATTTGGCAAACTCCTACTCCCCGCCCCCCGCCCCCGCCCCCTCGGGGAAGTGAGTAACTTAACTACTTGGATTGCATGTTGGTGAATTTGTCTTGAGTTTATGTATTCCCTGTGGGTTCGACCCTAACCTTGGTTTGATTTTATTGCTTGACATCGACCTCTTTATCCTCTAAAAGGAGGTGTAACTTGGGTGACGTCAAGATGTTGGCGCGGTTGCTGGGGAATACAGCTAGACTTAGTAAATTAATTAGTAATTTGAGTGTTAATCCTTATTTCCCATATTTTATGTTTTGTTTTTGTTTTTTTTCTATTTTTTTGTCTTATTAATATGTCACCTTCTGTTGAAGAAATATTGAATGATTGTAATATTGGGATGAGAGGAGTTGTACATAATATTTTGAATCACAATGTGTACTTCTTGAAAATATCAGAAAATCTCAACTTAGACAACTATGTTCCTTTGTGAGATGTTCATCAATTTGGCTTGAATATCCACATTTTAAGTACTGAGTTGAGTGTAAAACGTTGATATGTTTGATGTTCAACAAGCTAGTTATGAATTGTGTGAGGAAAAAAAATGCTTACAAGCCAACTTGAAGAGCTAAAATTGGAGGGTCAACTTCTTGATCATACTATTATTGATGTTGTCACTGTTGAGAAAAGTACACGAGAGTATGTAAAAAAGTTGATAATATTATCTTTAAAAACTCTAATGTGTGTAAACATGAGGATGTAAATACTAATATAGTTCATGAATTAGGACGCATTGGACCTCATTCTAATCATTTTTCTATATTATGTTTTGATGATGAGGTATTAATCGAATCATCTAAGCATATAGACAAATGTAAGAAGGAGGAGAAATATAGCTATAATCTTGAATTTATTGTGCAAAAAATAAAAAAATACATTCCTCATTTGATGTCCAAGAAGTACAACATGTGATCTCTATTATTTGCTTCCCTTATTTTTATACCACCACCCTTTGAGCATAATATAAAACAGGAAAAGGAATTAGGGGTACAATTTATAAGTTCAAGGTGGAAGAAGCAGTGGAGGGTCTCCACTTAGTAGTGTAACTTTTTATTTTCTTTTTTTTATAGTCCTTTTGTTTTTTATTTTGTGTCAATTTTATTTTTGAAGATTTAGGTGATGTTTGAGTACCCAAATTTGAAAGTTTGGAGCCAACCCAAGGAACATTGGTGCTTAGGTGCCCATCTAAGTTATTTGACCCCTTATGATCTATTTTGTTTTGATTTTGTGCATTGGGGACAATGCACATCTTTTTCGTTGGGGTGTGGGTTGTTATGGGCCTCAGTGAAATCTGAATAGATTATGGTCCATCACTACCCCAATTTTTTATCTTAAGGTTTTCTTGCGTGTGTTCTTTTTCGCTATGGATATTTATTTTCCTTTGAATCGACACGTTTAGAATGTTTAGATAATATTTGTAACATATAGTACCAATACTTGTGGCATATAACATGTTTTTGTATTTTTTTGAAAAAATGGTACCCAAAATTTTTTTATCAGTAGTTAGATAGTAACCATGGATGTTTAGGTGTTTAACAAAACTTTTTCTGATAAGTAAGGATAAGTTGAGATAAGAAGCATGATGTGAGAGTCCTTTGTTGATGATGTATGTAGTGCCATGTGAGTGGGAGCTTTATTTAATAAATTCATGTATTTTGTGCTAATTCAGAACTTGCCCTGTTACTCTATATTAAATTGTCGATTAGTTGGATCAGGAAAGGATCTTACGCCATTGTTCTTAAATAGTCTAGTTTAGCCTCAAAATAACCAACCGAATCGATGATATATCCCTTGTTCCTAATATTTGAGCCTAACATGTACCTATTCTTTCAAAACACCCGATTAACCCAATCTTATCTGAAAAATCCTAAATTTGGCCTTGTTCTTTCCTTGGACATCGTGTACCTTGACTGAGGCAAGAAGCCTAAGTTGAGGGTGGGTACCAAAAGTGGCCTTGGTTCTGAGGATGGATAGTGTGCTCATCAACACAGGCCAAATGCCTATGTTGAGGGTGGCTAAGATAAGGGTAAAGCACAAAAGTAACGAAGGTGAGTTAGGAATACAAATAAAAAGGAGAAAAAACATATACTAGGTGAAAAAAAATGAAAGATGCCTTAATTGAAGATTAAAAATCAAAATGTAATATGATAAGGGAAAACAAATTAAAAGATGATAAAAAAGCACCCTAAAAGGCTTGAAAGAGGAAAAAGGGAGAATGAGGTGAAAATAACAAAGTTGGTGGGGAAAAAGTGTAGAAAAATGCAGTTTCAACGAGGGACTTTAGTTAGTATTTTTCAAAAATATCATACCAAAGCCCCCTGAGTCTAGCTACAGGCCAAGGATGTCCTAATGTTATCCTAGTCCAATTAGTTGAAGGTCTGAGTCATGAGTATAGGGGCAAGCCTGTGGTATTAGTCATCATGCATGAATATCTTTTGTGAGAGTCAACATTATTGCATAGTCCCAAAGTCAAATATGAAATGTCATTCAGCATCATATATGAGACTTCTTTCTGTAAGGGCACTTGCATTTCATTGTTAGCATTTGACTTATTCAATGATTGTGTCTTGTTGATAAACCCTTGCTTGTCATAGTTGTGTTGTCACATGCACCAGTTTGCCTTGGTTTGCTCAATAGCTATCTAATCCTTTCTTGAAAGGTTGGTATGGGTATCCGAGTATGAGATGTATCTGATGTATGCCATTGAGTTGAGGTTTGTGTGTTATAGTATTGCGTATATATATTGAGTCCATCGCTTGAGGACAAGCAACGATAGTAAGTTGAGGGTGCTGATGTGCTGCAAAAATAGAACACTTTTGATGCACATATATTTTGTGTGTTCTCAATGTGATATTTGGTGTGTTTTATGTGTTTTTGTGTTTAGATTTGCAGGATTACATGTTCACTATGATTTGGGGAAAAATTAGAGAAGTTGCTGGTTTTTATAATTGTATAAGACAGTCTACGGGTCATAGAGCATTATACGAGTCGTAGATAGGTTTTGCAAGGATTTTCAGTGAGGGGCTATTTGCTGAAGTTGAAGTCTACGAACATGAAATGGAGTTGTGGAAAAGTTTATGAGTCGTATAATTCCTTTCGTGCCCTGAGGATTAGAGAGGTGGACTTGCAGGGAAGTTATCAGAGGAAACCCCTTTTACGGCTCATAAACAACCTTATGAGTCATAAAGAGGTTCCATAGAAGTGAAGTCCAAAATTCTAGCAGCTGATTACGAGACCCTGACTACGAGCCGTAGAAGACAATATGGGTCATAAAGGGCTTTCGTGGAGTTTGCTGACCAGTTTTCCTAATTTGTTTAGGAGTCGTTTTTAACTATTATAAATAGATATTTTAGGTTATTGTTAACCAGTTCTCATCAGTTCACATCAGTTTTGAATTGTTTTAGATTAAATGCTTAGAGAACTCAATATTCTTAGAGAGAAAATTCTGAGAGTCTTTGAAAACACTTGTAGTTGAATTCAATCTTCAAGCTTGTGATTTTCATTGATATTGGATTAGTTTAGTTGTGTAAGTGTTTAGTTATGTCTTCTAAATTCATAATCTCTTCATCTACACAAAGCAAGAGTAGCTAAATCCACGACTAGAGTTGTGCAAACCATGAAGAACCAACAAAGTAAAACTGGATAATTCACGATTCTTGGAAGGTGTATATGCATGTACTAATTGACTCTCTTCGTTTTGCATGTTTTAGTGGTGGAAAAAATTAGAAACCTCCTAGTGTTACTGACTAGACCAAGGTAGTAATGAATAGGAAAAGAGATTAATTAACAAGATTCGATTGATGTCTTCTCGTCTAATCAACCAAATTGGGCCAAGGGGAAGTTGTACTGGGACTTATAGGTAATGGTTAGTAGTGCACATTGTGGAGATAGGCCAAGTCGCATAGTGAGATTCGCCTCTCACTTTTGACCCAAGGGCTTGGTGAACTTAAATTAACGGCCTTCATGTTGTACACTAGAAAAAAATTAGGTTATCCAATGATACTGAGTTGGGTACTGATGGGGAACACAATACCCTAGTTGCTCTCCTTTATTGATCTTTCTCTCGTGATAGTTTATTTATCTCATTGATTTTTGCAAACCCTCCCCCCCCCCTTTTGGGAAGTGAATTCATTAACTGCTGAAATTATATGCTGGTGAATTTTTCTTGAGTCTACGTATTCCCTTTATGTTCGACCCTAACCTTGGTTAGGTTTTGTTTCTTGACAATGACTGCTTTATCCTCTAAAAAGGTGGTGTAACTTAGGGGACATCACATTGCATATGACTTATTAAACGTGCATTCAATGTTAGATGGAAATGACACATAATATAGAAAGAAGTATATATCCAAAGTAGAGTAATATAACAATATGCCATGCAATCCATGATGCATGAAGTGCAAATGCTCATATAAGAGGGGATGAGACCTCAACTAACATATAAGACCAAGCGAGCTATTACTTGGAATCCCGATGTTATCCCCACACCAAAAAAGAGGTGGTCTACTAAGCTAAGGTAAACCACACTTCTCCTTACGGGCCTCCCATTTCGGAGAGATGACCTTCTTTAAGGGCCTCCCATTTTGGATAGGATTTTCATAATTTTATCATATCATATCAATGTTGTAACCGCATCTTACGAGCCTCCCGTTTCAGTGAGGGTCTCCATATACATATACCTATGCTGGGAAATAGTCAAAGAAAGGGAGAGGGCTTTTGTAGATAGTCCTAAGACCCCCAAACCATCAGTTCTAATTCATCATCCCACAAGAATACACATATGTGTACATGCTTTCCAAAGAGATGCAAGCCATTTCAAATAATTTCAATACATACTTGGGCTTAAAAGTCAAACATCATTCATAATAATTCATACTTAGGCTCAAATGCCAAATCATAATCCATATCATACTTTTCATTCATAGGAATAACCCATTCACAATTTCCAAATGAGGTGTAAACATCCAATATGGTCAAAGAGCCAATATCATAGACATTTATGTGATCACATTCTTGTCATAACAATATGAGTGAGCTTAACTCACCAATTCATTTCATAAACTATATGAGGGCTTAACCCGTATCATAATTTCCATAAAATCTAATCTTCATGAATGCATATGCCACGAATGATATGTGAATAACAATTGGCAATAAAGATTCAATCTTAAATCAACAATTCAACATGAAATTAAAGTAAATCCATATTCAAATCATAATATTGATTACCCATGCTTAGATAAAACTTTAAAAGGATAATGCATATTCAAATATTCATAATAAACATATAATTCAACATATTAGTACTTAAATAACCTTAAAATCAACAATAAAGCAAAGCCCACACTTCAATTGAATTTATTAAACCATAATCTTCAAAACTCATATTTAAAGTATGCAAAATTCTCATAAATCAAGTGTAAAAAGAGTTTGGGTCTTCTTGGTTGAAAGGGACCAAGAATCAATCCCAAATACCTTAGCTAATGGAGAAGATTCAATAAGTAATTTGATGAAGAAAAAAGTTTTCCCTTGATTCCCAGGTTTAATCTTCATAAGAGTTCTTTGAGAGAGTTCTTAAGAGAGAGTTCAATATAATTCGAAGTGCAAGAGTGAATTTGAATGAGGGAACTAGGGACTAGGTCAATGTCGTTAGAAAGCATAGAAAGTCACAAAAGACCCTTAGAAAAAACCATAATTACAAAAATGCCATTAATGAAACGAGTACAAAAAATGTTACTAGGGGTATCAGGGAAGGGTATATGGTCCATGTAAGGGTATACGGACTGTATACTTGCTCCGTAATCCAACACTTTGAAAAATTCTTGTTGACAAAGGTCCGAGATGGTAATTCTATACTTAGAAATATTCAACATAGGCACCTATATGGACAACTTCATGGTCCATACCAAGGCATATAGATCGTATGCCTCCTCCGTGAAGCATCACTTAGAAAAATTCTTCAACGACCAAGTTCTGAGATGGTGATCTAATACTTGGAAAATTTTCACTTCGCCACCTATACGGAAGGCCTCATGAACCGTGATGGACTATACGGTCTGTGAGAGGGTCCGTGTGAAATGCATTGGCTAAAAAATATGGATTTTCATGACATCGGCTACCATATGGTCTACTACACGGACTGTGAAGCCTCATACGGACCATGTGAGGTCCATGTGTGGCATGCCTTGTTCTCAAACTTCAACATTAAGACCAAAACTCCTAACACAAGGCCAAGGGCTACTTCAAGGAGCCTCCACACGGTCCGTGTACCCTCACAAAAACAAAGAAGTCTTACCTAAAGCGTCACCTTGGTCTAAAATATTCTGGAACAAAATTTCCAAGCTCCATTAAGGTTGTACAAAGTCTGGGTCCTGAAAGGGGATAAGGTAACTTTTACATAATTACGTAAACATAAAGAGTCAAGCTCATGCCTATATAGCATAACATCCAATCATGAATAGAACGGTGGCCAAGACATCTCCTGGGTTCACCCTCAAAAGAGAGTATCCAAAAATAGATTAGCCTAAATAAAAGCTTGAAAGTAAATGGATATTGTCCCCGAAAGTGGAGGACTCACCAATACCTAATCTTTACTTGAACCGCCTAGCCACATGGAGGAGAAGGATGGAAAGGAGCTCCGATCCATACAGGTCCAATCATGTAGGGAAACAATATGTGTTAGTACTTAAAATGTACTAAGTATGCGGGGTACAATGCAACAATGAACATAAAACTTGATTAAACAATATGCGTAATCATAAATCATCCACTCAATATGCCATGTATGCTCAATACCATAATCAAAGTATGTATGAGGAATCATTATGCCACATAACATATTGTACATATATGGGAAGGGAGCATGACCGGCATATAAGACCAAGTAAGCTACTACTTGGAATTCCGATGTTCATTCCACACCAGACAAGAAGTGGTATGGTTTGCCAAGGTAAACCAAGCACTTACCTTAAGGGAACCTCCCCATTTTTGATAAATGCTCCATAAACAACTTATGGGAACTCCACCTTTTTTTGTTAATCTTATTTTATTATCCTTATGGAACACCACCATTTTTGATATTCAATTAGTAAGTGTCATACAGGATCTTCATCCATTTTGGTCAGTCATGTAATCCTAGATATATGGATCCATTAGCTAAATTAACAAACCTATGGTGGCAACATAGTTATACGCCCATGGTTATCAACCAAGGTCCTCTTGGTGCTTGGTTACAATCCCAAGGAATATCCTATTCACACTTATACCCATAATAGGCAAAGCATCATAATATCATTATATTTTTATTAAGTAGCTCATCAAAATCAAAGCTTCATGTATCAAAGAGAGGGCCTTACAACTTTCATAACTTTCATGACCCTTACAATACTTTCATGTTTCACAAAATGCATAATAGCCCTTCAATTCATATCTGTCACGACCCAATCCTAGGGCCTAGACGCGACACAAGCAATGAGAACCCGAGTGGGATCCCAAACAAGCCTCATAAGCATGTAAGAACATCCTTGGTTTGTGAAAGCATGAAAAGTAACAAACACATAACACATAATATCTAGGGGAAATGGGACTTTGAACTCTCGCTATAGGGATGAAAGGGGA
This sequence comes from Solanum rostratum, assembly GCA_029948455.1. Lineage (NCBI taxonomy): Eukaryota > Viridiplantae > Streptophyta > Magnoliopsida > Solanales > Solanaceae > Solanum > Solanum rostratum. Next base: position 52,766,457 of record CM057046.1, read on the forward strand.
AGAGTATGTACATGAATCATATAGCAAATAATTTCTAAGGGGTGTGTAGTTATGACTCACGCTACGAGGTGATTAGGGACTTAGGAATTTCATCTCAACACCATCAACAAGCATATAACACAAAAGGGGAACATGGGACTAAAGGATGTTCTTCGTAACAAAAAATATAAAGAGTCACACTAAATTTAATATAATTATCACAATGTCCAACAACACCTCTAAATTCCAAATAGGTCGGGGGCCAAGACATCTCCCGAGATCACCCTCAAAGATAGTATCCAAAAATAACTGAGTCTAAACAAGGCAAGAAAGTAAGGGGAATTTTGTCTGCGAATGTGGAGGACTCACCAAGAAAAACTTTGATCGAGACGTCTAGCCGCGTGGAGGAGGAGGATGATAAGGGGCTCCAATTTCTACATGGTGATATCATGCAAGCAAAAATATGTATTACTTCTTAAAATATATTAAGTATGTGGGGTGCAAAGTATTAAAAACGTAAGCCCTAATTAAGCAATATGCATTATCATAGTTAATGAATAGAAGCTCTATATGAGATAAATGGTCAATGCCTTGGTAAAAACATGCATAAGAATTACCATACCATAAAACGTATAATACATTGATAAGAAAACCCATAACCAATGAATAAGACCATGCAAGCTACTACTTGGAATCCTGGTGTTCACCCACACCAAATAAAGGGGTGGTCAACCTGGACAGGGTAAACCGAACACTCACGTTATAGGAACATCACCCATTTTGGATAGTGCCTCACAGTTACCTTACGGGAACATCTCCTATTTCGGCACCCATGTTTTATCAACCTTATGGGAACATCTCCTATTTCGATATACGTATTTTATGAACCATACGGGAATATCTCCCATTTCGTTATATCAGTCACATGTGTCGTACGGAAACATCACTCATTTTCATCAATCATGCAACTTAAGCTATATGGATCCATTAGCTAGTTTACAATTTTATGGTGGCAACATAGTTATGGGACAATGGTCTTCTACAAAGGTCCGCTCAGTTCTAGGTCACAATCCCAAGGAATACTTAAATTATCCTTATTATCATAATATGCAAGGCATTCAGTTTATGGAGTAGCTCATAAAAATCAAGGCTTCATCATATCAAAGATAGGGCTTCGTAACTTTCCATAGCTTTCACAACATTTCATAATTCATTATATACATAATAGCCCATCACATTTTATATCATTCATAAATAACATATCTTGCCATAAAGCCTTTGTCAGCATAAGAAAGCTTGATTCGTGATTTAGTAAAACATGGTTGGTATGAATTTATGCTCAAAACCATGCTAGAACATCCTCTTTAGACTTGAGGAGAGTAGAAAACCCCTTTTTGAAATCATGCGAAATAACTGGCTTTATCATAGAAAAACATAGTTAGGGTATTATACACCCTCATCGTAAATCACATATTTCTCATGATTTGTCATTTCATAATATGATCCAAAGAAAAATAACATAATACTCATCATAATATCATCATAGATTTCTTCATAGTCATGTCATGAAAATAATTCATGAAATCTTCATAAAACACATAACTTGGAAAAGAGTCTTAGAGAGAAAATGGTTGAGCTTGTGAGAGAAAGGTTCCCACAATTCAAAACCACTTACCTTATCAACTTAATGGAGAAAATACCCAACTTAGAGGAGAAAACCAAAACCCTAGCTTGTTCCTTCTTCTTTAGAGCTTGAGCACATGAGAAAGAGGTTTGGGACTTAGAAAATAAGAGTGAGGAGGAAAATGGATGAGATTATGGCTTTAGGATAGATAAAGGGCTCCCTTGAAAGTCAAAACAACGAAGCATAGGATTCAACAAGTAAGAAATGTCGAATATCTCCCTTTTAAAAACTGGTCGAAAAAGTCTTGAAGACCCTGTTTACGGGCCATAAACCATTCTATGGGTCGTAGATGTGGTTTCGTCTGACAGTCCCTTTCTAAACATTAGAGCCCCCTTTTTCTTTGGTCCTCCCTCTATGGCACGATCTATAACTCCTAGATCATTCTACGGGCCATAGATGGTGTTTCGTCTGATAGACTCTCAGAGACCACTTTTCTGATTCTCATTCTATGATATGGTCTACGACTCGTAGAGCTTTTTACCAGTCATTTGATTAGTTGTTGATTGAACATTAGAGGATCCTCAAATTTCACCAAGTCTGCCAGGTTCCACAAACTTACTTTATGACCCGTACTTCATCTTACGAGACGTAAACCCCTTCATAAAATCTCACAGTTCCAATTTTTTCGAGGCTTACTTTCCTAAACCTTTCATAATCCCCATTGGAGGGGTCATACAATGTCTACCCCTTGGGGACGTTCATACCCAAATGCTTAAAGGCAATTTCTAAGGAATGGATTTATGCACCACATGTCAATGTACCATACACAAAATACCACACATGCATTATTTAAAAATCTTTAAACGATGTTCCAAATAGTACTTACAATGTGAACCTTAAAATCACATAAACATGCATAAATGTCATTTGAATGGTATGCAGGGAAAGGGAATTCTAAGATAGAAAAATCATATTACCTCAAGCTTGATCCAAATGAAATAGATAATGATATCATTTCTTCATATCGGCTTCGGCTTCCTATGTGGCACTTTCTACATGTTGGTTCCTCTAAAGGACTTTGATGGAGGGTATCTCCTAGTTTCTCAACTGCTTAACTTGCCATATCTTTAAGGCAAATACCACAGACTCTAGTTCAAGATCATGGGTGGGATAATTACGCTCATGCACCTTAAGTTACCTAGAAGCATAGGCAATAAATTTGCCATTTTGCATTAGTACACACCCCAATCCGACTATTGAAGCATCACAATACACCACAAACCCCTCTAACCCTTCTTGTAGAGAAAATATAGGAGCAGACATAAGCTTGACTTTCAAGGCCTGGAAACTTCTTTCACACTCAGCGGTCCATACGAATTTTGCCTTCTTTTGTGTTAGGTTTTTCAAAGGAGAAGCAAATAAGGAGAACACAATCACAAATATTTTGGTAGTACACAGCTAAACCCAAGAAACTCTTAATATCCATTGGAATAAAGGGTCGACGCCACCTTATTATTACCTATGTCTTTTTTGGATCCACCTTAATCCTATCACCCGACACCACGTTACCCAAGAGTGCAACTTTCTTTAGCCAAAACTCACATTTGTGGAACATAGCAAAGTGGTTTTCTTCCCTCAATGTTTGCATTACTATCCTCAAATGATTTGCATGCTCCTCTTCATTCCGAGGAAAGGTCAATATGTCATCAATAAATACCACAACAAACATATCAAGGTAGGGTGTAAAGACCTTATTCATTAGGTCCATAAATATTGTCGGAGCATTAGTTAGGCAAAAAGATATCACCATGAATTAAAATGCCTATTCCTAGTCCAGAGAGCCATTTTGGGAGTATCACACTCCCTTACCCTTAATTGATGATACCCAGACCTAAGGTCAATCTTTGAGAAGTGACTAGCCCCTTGAAATCGATCAAATAGGTCATAGATCCTTAGCAAAGGATACTCGTTTTTTATGGTGGCCTTGTTAAGTTATTGGTAGTCGATTCACATTCTAAGCGAACCATCCTTCTTTCTCACCAACAACACCTGTGCACCCCAAGGTGACTTCCTTAGCCTTATGAACCCCTTTTCCAAAAAAACTTTTAATTGATCCTTTAATTCCTTCAACTCCGTCGGGGCCATTCAAAAGGGAGGGATAGAGATAAGTTGGGTATCAGGGAGAAGATCTACACCAAAATATATCTCCCTTTCAGGAAGGACACCAGGGACTTCATGAGGAAAGACATCAAGAAACGCATTGGCAATCAGGACCGACTCATTAGGAGGGACCCTAGACTCGACATGCCTAAACCCGCACAAGATGATAGACATAGCCTTTGGAAATCAACTTTTGTGCCTAAAGATAAGAGATGAATCTACCCTTTGACCATCAAATCACAACCTTCCTATTAAAAGATGGGTTCATTTGGGATTTGAAATTTAACCTTACGAGTCCTACAATCAATAGTAGCATGATATGCATGTAACTAATCCATCCCCAGAATGATGTTTAAATCTACCATATCAAGTTCAACAAAATCACAAGGAAAATATCTATGTCATATAGAAATATGACAACCTTTATAGACTCTTTTATCAAGAATGGACACACGGATGGGGGTGGACACCTCAAAGGGTTCACATAACAATTTGGGACACATATAGAGCCAGTTAGTGAGTTATGAAATATAGAGTGGCACCGGGGTCCAATAAAGCATAAACATCAAGATTGCAAATCTTTAACATACCGGTAACAATAGTAGGCGCCTCATCAACCCCTTGTCTCCCTTGAAGATCATAGAACCAGTTGTTTCGAGAAGAACCTCCTTGTTGTCCAACTTATGACCTTCGATTACCATTAGAACCTTGTCCTTGGAGATGACCATCCCTACCTTTGTTTGGACAATCTGTAACCTTGTGGCCTATTTTGCCACACATGAAGCAAACACCAATATCCCTGTAGTATCTACCTCCATGGGTCTTGCCACACTTTCCATATCTAGGAGCAATTAAACCACCATTACAACCTAGATCCTTTGGGTTGGGAACTTATCATTTGCAAACCTTTGGACTTTGGCATTGGAGGACCCTTGGCCGTGAAATTTATGGCCTTGTTGGAAATGACCACCTTTAGAACCTTGGAACCCACCATGAGGTTGAGCCCTCTTGGACTCCCCCATTCTTCTCTTTCTAAGATTTACTCCCCTAAAGTTCTTTGGCATATGTTATAAGCCACGATATATCAATGTACCTAATGAACATGGCTGCTTGGCATTCTTCATTGATCAAGTCAGATACACCCGACATAAACTTTTCGATCCTTGCAAGAGAGTCGGCAACCAAATGAGGAGCAAACTTGGAGAGGTTGTTGAACTTAAGGGTACACTCCCTCATGCTCCTAGAACCATGCAAATGATGCATGAACTCCGTCAACTTTTCTTCCCTTAGCTCAATTGGGAAGAAGAAATCAAGGAAAATATCTTTGAATTCTTCCCATGCAATAGGTTCATCATCCGCTCTCTCCATCTTCGATTGATATTACCATATTTGAGCAAGGCCCTTGAGTTGGTAGGCCGCTAGTTCCGTTTTCTCCTATGAATTTACCCCCATGATAGACAAAACATTATACACTTCATCAAAAGATTCTTGGGGGACTTCCTCCACCTTTGAGCCATGGAACTCCGTGGGATTAATTCGTTTGATATCCCTTACCCCCCAGGCCGGTCTAGGGGCATGAGGAGCCTATGCCCCCTGATTAGCCATGACCCCTTGCCAAGAGGGTGACCACAATTTGGTACTCGGCATGGGTGACCTCTTCTCCTTCCACTTGAGAAATATGTGGGGAAAGAGGGGTCATTTTGTCCTCGGGGTAGGAGCTCTTTGTGCCATGCGTCTCGGCGGCATAATCTAAAAGAGCAAAAATGACGCTCATTAGAGGTTGGAAACCTTATGTTAAATCTAGAGTACGAAGTGGAGCATGAAGAAGTGAACCATTTCCTGTCAAGACCCGGACCTAGGGCCTAGATGTCACATGGCGAATGGGAACTCGAGAGTTCCCAAAACAAGCCTCAAAGTATCAAAATCCACATCATCGGTTCGGAAGAGCATACAAATAGTAAACATATAGTTCTAAGGGATGGGAAAGTAGGACTCACGCTATGGGGATATCGAAGGGAAAGGGATTTACATAGATTCACATAGCACATAAGAACTAAGGGGCGGGTAAGTATGACTTACTCTATGGGGGCAATATGGGGCTTAGGATCTTCCACATTTCCACGTCAACCATACATACATATCATAATTTCCACAATTATTCCATGGTAGCCATATCCAATATATAACTAAATCATAAGCTTCAAATACAATACATAACATATAGAATCTACGAAAAACTACAAGATGTCCAACATTGCCTCTAGTCATAAGATGGGACGAGGGCTAAGACATGTCCCGTGCTCACCCTCAATTAAGAATATAAACCGAAAACAAAATAGGTAGAAGGAAGGTGGCTTGTCCCTGCAAGATAGGACTCACAACAATATCAACTCTCCGAATTCGAGCTATCCGTCAAACGGTAGATGGTCGTAACACACGTTCCCTACAGGGTAAAATCATGTAGGCATAGAGTATTCATTAGTACGTTTGAATGTACTAAGTATGCGGACATGCAATGCATATGACTTATCAACCTGCATTTCAATGTTAAATGACAAGGGAACATAATATAGAAATAATCATATATCCAATGGAAGGGCAGTATACAAGATGCCATGAAATTCATGATGCATGAAATGCGACAATGCTCCCATAAAGTGGGGATTGACTATAACCGACAAATCAAACTTATGCATGCTATAACATGAATTAGACCGATTGGGACCTCCCACCGGTAGGGAGAAGATTACTTGCCAAAGGTAATCTACATAACACCTTACAACTATGCTTTTTAGTGGATGGTCACGTTCCTTACGACCACGCTTTTCAGAAGGATTTTCATAATCATAGCATATCATAGCATAAACATAATAGACGAATATCCATTCCTTCTGACCCGGTCTTTTCGATAATAGAGATCGTTCCTATGTTGGCACATAGTTCAAGGAAAGGGAGAGGGCCCTTAGGGATAGCCCTGATGCCCCCAATCCATCGGTGCTAAGTCGACAACATCCCATATGAATACTTATACATATACGTGCTTTCAAGAGATTCAATAGTCTTTTCAAGACGTTCAATGCATGTATAGGCTCAAATGCCAAACCATAAATCATAATCATAATGCTCATGTAAGGAATATTTCATCTACATATTCAAGATGGTGCAAACACCCATAATGTTCAAAGAGCCATAATCATAGACATACCCGTGATCACCTTTTTGTCATAACTGATGCCTTACAAAAATCATATCATAATCATTTCATAAAACATAATTAGGCTTAACCCACTTCATAATTTCCGTAAACCAATGCTCATGAATGCAATGTAATGCATGATGTGAGGATAGCATGGATAGCATAGTTTCAAAACATCATAATATGAAATTGAATAAATCTGTAATTAAATTAACATCTAAATCATAGTAATAGTCACCCATTCACAAACAAATTTTAAAGGGGATATGCATGTTCATAATTTCATAACTCAATGTAAATCACCATAATAGTGTTCAAAGTAATATAAAATCATAGGTAGAATACAACCCATACCTCAATTAGATTTAAGTAAATCAAGGAATGAAATTTATATTTAAAGTAGATTAAATTCATGAAATCAATTGAAAGATTTTTGGGTCTTCTTAGTAGAAAGGGGCCAAGAATCAATCCCACATACCTTGATTAGGAAGATGAATTTGAGAAGTATTTAGCTTGAATTTGAAACCCTAATTGAATCCTAGCTTGAATCTTGAAGATGAGACTTGGAGAGAATTTTGAGAGCCTAATTTTAGAAACTAGGAGTTTGTCTTGAATGAGGGTTTAGAATTGGTGTAGGAGAAGTTTAGGAATATAAAGGGGGGGGGGGAGGGTTAAAAAGGTCATGAAAGCCTTGGGGGTGCGTCAAGATATCAAAAAGAATTGAATAAAATGCCCCTTTAAATTTTAAACTGAAGTTCACATGGTTGGCTTCACAGCCCGTGAAGCTCTTCACGGTCTGTGAAGGCCTCCCATCTAACCTAGACAAATTTTACAGAAAAGAGCATAACTTCTAGTTTAGTACTTGGAATGAGTAAGACCAGATGTGTTGGAAAGATAATTCAAAGAGCTTCAATTGGATAGGTCGCGGGCCACCTAGTTACCTTTGTGCTAAGAGATATGCCCATTTAAAGTCGACCCTTCATTCGGTACTTGTGAAAAATTTAGCCAATGGAATTCCTTTGAACTTGACTTGATGTAGGAGACCCATGATGGCCTTAAACAACATAAATAAACTTTAATTGAAGCCTTGAAAGTGAAGTTAGCTTGAGCATGAAGATTCCATACTTAGAATTTTTCAACAAAGTCACCTTCACGTGAGGTTACACAGACCGTGTAGTGTCACACGGGCCATGACATTGCCCGTACCCCTCTGCTTAGAAAAAATCAATGATCAAGTTACGAGATGGTGATTCCATACATAGAAAAATTTCACTCCAGGAGCTTTATGGATGGCCTCACGGACCGTTCCACTCCACATGGGTCATGAACTTGGTCGTGTAACCATACTTGGTCCTAAAGCTATGGGATTTCAAGCCAAGGTCATCATACGACCCACCACATGGTCCGTGAAGTGTAACATGAATCGTGAGGGGTCCAAGTGTGGTGTGCCTTAGTTTAAAACACCACATTTAAGGGCTAAACATCCTCTATGGGCCAAGGGCCACTTCTTTGAGGCTCCACACAGGCCGTGTGATGTCACACGGACTGTGATGGCTCCCATGAAGTGTCAGCTTAGTCCAAAACATTTCCAACACCAAATTTCATGCTTTATTGAGGTTGTATAAAATTCCAGGTCCTTACATTTCTTAAAACGCCTCATAGTCTCTCACTCATAGTTATGGCGCGCTTCACAACCATGAGCAAGACTCTAGTCAACGCGGTGTATTGGATTTCTGAGGACCATTTACAAACCTAGTACTTTGATACCAAGCTTATAACAACCTAAGCCTAGGGCCTAGATGAGACACAACTAATGGGAACCTAAGTGGGATCCCAAACAAGCCTCATAAGCATGTAAGAACATCCTTGGTTTGGGGAAGCATGAAAAGCAACAAAACTATAGCACATAATATCTAAGGAAAATTGAACTTTGCACTCACGCTATGGGGATGACAAGTGGAAGAGGATTTACATAAACCACATAACAAATAATTTCTAAAAGGCGGGTAAGTATGACTCATGCTACGGGGTGATTAGGGACTTAGGACTTTAATATCATCACCATCCATAAGCATTTGAGACAAAAGGAAAACACGGGACTAAGGGATATTCTTCCTAACAAAAAATATAAGGAGTCATGCTCAATTTTATATACCTTCACAATATCCAACAATCCTCTAAACTTCGAATAGGTCAAGGGTCAAGACATCTTTCAGGCTCACCCTCAAAGATAGTATCCAAAAATAACTGAGTCTAAACAAGGAAAGAAAGTAAGTGAAATTTTGTCTCCGAATATGGAAGTCCCACAAAGCAAAACTCCGATCGGGACGTCTAGCCGCATGGAGGAGGAGGATGGTAAGGGGCTCCAGTTCATGCATGGTTAGATCATACTAGCAATAGTATACATTAGTACTTGCAATGTACTAAGCATGCCGGGTGTCAATGCATCAAATAACGTAAGCCATAATTAAGCAATATGTGTAATCATAATCAATGGATATAAGCTCTATATAAGATAAATGCTCAATGCGTTAGTCGAAACATGCATGATGATCATATCGTAAAATATATCATATATAGATGGGAAAAAGTCATAACCAACAAATTAGACCAAGAAAGTTACTACTTGGAACCCCTGTGTTCACCCCACACCGAATAAAAGATTGGCCTACCTTTCTGGGGTAAACTAAACACTCACCTTACAGGAATATCACCATTTCGTAAAGTGCCTCATAGTTACCTTAGGGGAGCATCTCCCATTTCGACATCCATGTTTTGTAAACCTTACGGGATCATCTCCGATTTTGGTATATGTAGCTTATTAGCCTTATGGGAACATCTTCTATTTTTGTATATCAGTCACATATGTCGTACGAGAATATCACCCATTTCGGTCAATCATGCAACTTAAGCTACATGGATCCATTAGCTAGTTTACAATCATATAATGCCAACATAGTTATGGGACAATGGTCATTTACCAAGGTCCGTTCGGTCCTAGGTCAAAATCCCAAGGAATTTTCAAATTATCCTTATTATCATAATATGCAAAGCATTTTAGTATCTTCATATATCAAAGATAGGGCTTCATAAAATTTCATAGTTTTCACAACATTTCATGATTCATAGCATACATAATAGACCTTCACAATTTATAGTATTCGTAAATCACATTTCTTGCCATAAAGCCTTTGTCAACATAAGAAGCTTGATTCATAACTTAGAAAAACATGGTGGGAATGCATTTATGCTCAAAACAATGCAAGAATATCATCTTTAAACATGAGGAGAGTAGCAAAAACCTTTCCAATTCGTGCAAAATAACACACTTTATCATAGCAAAACATAGTTAGGTCATCATAAACCCTCATCTTAAATCATATATTTCTCATCACTTGTCATTTTATGATATTATACGAAGACAAATAACATAATACACATCATAATATCATCATAGTTTTCTTCATAGTCATGTCATGCAGATAGTTCATGAAATCATCAAAAAACCCATAACTTGGAAAAAAGTCTTAGAGAGAAAATGCTTGAGCTTTTGAGAGAAAGGTTCCCATAATAAAACCCACATACCTTATTAACTTAATGGAGAAAATACCCAACTTGGAGGAGAAAACCAAAACCCTAGCTTGTTCCTTCTTCTTGAGAGCGTGAGAACTTGAGAACTTGAGAGAGGTTTTTGACTTAGAAAATAAGAGTGAGGAGGAAAATGGATGAGATTACGGCTTGTGGATTGATAAAGGGCTCCCTTAAAGGTTAAAACAATGTAGCTTAGGATTTAACAAATAAGAAATGTCAAATTTGACCTTTTTAAAAACTTGTCGACAAGTCTACGAGACCTCGTTTACGGGTCGTAGATCATTCTATGGGCTGTAGATGGGGTATCGTCGGATGGCCCTTTTCCAAATATCAGAGACCTTTTTTTCTCTGATCCTCCCTCTACAACACAAACTATTACTGTAGATCATTCTACGGGCCATTGATGGTGTTTGGTCCGATAGACTCTTAGAGACCCCTTCATTGATTCTCATTCTATGATACGGTCTACGTCTCATAGAGGGCTTTGTAGGTCATCTGATGAGTCGTAGATTGACCTTTAGAAGATCATCAAATTTTACTAAGTCTGCCATGTTCTATGAACCCACTTTATGGGGTGTACTTCATCTTACGGGTCGTAAACCCCTTTGTAAAATCTCAGTTTCAAATTTTCCAAGGCTTACTTTCTGAACATTTCATACTCCGCATATTTGGGGTCCTACAATATCATTCATAATTCGCATATGTTGCCAGAAGGCCCTCAACATCAAAGAATATTTGCACAGATCGTATTTCAAAACCATGGTAGATACATATTAATAGCTTAAAACCATGCAAATCATGAGTAGATGCCATGAGAGTTACAAAATAGAAGCACTTATTCATTATTCAAAGAACCAACACTAATATAGACTTGGTTAGGTCATCATCAAACCCTATTATAAATCATAGATTCACATGATATTTCACTTCATAATGATGCGTAAGGATAAACATTCGTAAAATACTTGATATTATCTTCATGTAAAAGAGTTCATATAATCATCATGTACTACCATAACTTGAAGAAAGCATAAATGATAAGAGGAATAGTTAAGCTTGTGGAGGAAAGGTCTCCACAATCAAAACCCATATACCTTGTGTAATTGGAGATGCAAATCTTGTGGAAAATGAAAAGGAACTCAAAACCCTAGCTTGGACACTTCTTCGTGAAGCCTTGGAGAACTTGAGGGAATTTGGGAGAGTTTTAGACATAGATTTTGGTGAGAATGAATTAGAATGGAAGTGTTGAGGGTGTAAAAGGCTGAAAGGTAAAGTTTTAAGGGCCTAAATGATATGGTATAACACTAGAATAATAAGAAATATCGAATCTTCCCTCCTTCAAATTTTGTTGAACAGTAACACGAGATATCATATATAGGCCTGGTCCATTCTACCGGCCATAGGTTAGGGGTTCGTCTGAATAACATTTTAGAATCCTCAGAAACCTTCTCTGATCCTCAGTCTATGAAAGGAGTTATAACTCGTAAGTCTATCTATGGTCCATCTGATAAGTTGCATACCCATCTTAATCACCAAGTCTGATCTTCAACCCATGAGCACTAGTTACGATGGAACCACTTATGGACCATAACACCTATCATAACATCTGGCACTTGAAAAATTTCTAGAACTTATTTCATGGACTTTTCATGCTTCTTACAGGCGGGGCCGTACAATATCTCCCCCTGGGAACATTCATCCTTTAATGTTGCTAAGGCAAGCTCTAAAGAACAGAATACACACATCATATGCCAAATGCAACACATGCACCTTGAAAATCTTTAAATCATGCTTTAAATAACATTTACCATGCAAATTCAAAATCACATAACTATTGATAGATGACATGAAAAATATGCAAGGAAAGGAGGATCTGTATTGGGAAAAGTCATAGTACCTCAAGCTTGAGAAGAATGGAAGAGATAAGGGTATCACTTTTTCATACTTGCTTCAGCTTCCCAAGTGGCACTTTTGACTTGTTGGTTTCTCCAGAGGACCTTGACAGAGGGTACATCTTTGTTCCTCAACCACTTGACTTGCCTATAAAATATTTCTACTGGGAGTTCTTCATAAGTCATGTTCTCTTCAGCATTCACCACTTCCAAGGGCACAATGGAATTAGGGTCTCCATATACACTTTCTCAATATAGAGACATGGAAAACCAGATGAACCATACTCATTTCCATGAGAAACTCTAATTCTTATGTAACTTTACTAACGCATATCAAAAACCAGTAAGGCCTTACCTACTTAGGGCTTAATTACCTTTCTTGCCAAGGCGAACAATGCCCTCCATTAGTGAAACCTTTAAGTACACCCAATCATCAACTTCAAACACAAGTTCTCTATTTCAATTGTTGGCATAGGACTTTTGCCGATTTTGAGCCACCTCTTGTCTCTCCCTTATGATTCTCACCTTTTTTGAAGCTTCCATAACAAAATACAAATCCAACAATGCCATTTCCCCTAGTTCAAACAAACTAACGGGATCAATAATGCCTACTATAAAGAGATTCAACGGAAGCCATTCCAATGCTATAGTGATAGCTATTGTTATAAGTGCATTCTATAAGTGGAATTGTTCATCCCAACTACCCTTAAACTCCAAGACATAAGCCCTAAGCATGTCCTCAAGAGTTTTGATAGTTCTCTCAGCTAGGCCATCCATTTGAGGGTTAAATGTCGTTCTAAGCTTGACTTTAGTACCAAGTCCCCTTTCATAATACCTTTAAAAGTGTGATGTGAATGGAGCGCCACGATCTGAAATAATAGCTAATGGGACCCTATGTGGTCTTATCAACTCATTAATATACCACTTAGCATAGTATTCAATACCATAAGTCATCTTAACTGATAAGAAGTGAGCCTATTGTGTCATTCTATCGACAATGACCCAAATGGAATCAAAATGCCCTCTAGTGTTTGGCAATCCGATCACAAAATCCATGTTGATCTCTTCTCATATCCAAATAGGAATCTCAATATCTTGGGCTAGGCCACCCGACCTTTGATGTTCAGCCTTGACTTATTGATAATTATGTCAACTGGCTACAAATTTGGCAATATCCCTCTTCCTACCACCCCACCAATACACTTACCTCAAATCTTATACATTTTGATAGAATCGGGGCGAATAGAATAGGATAAGTTATGGGACTCTTTCAAAATTAATTCTCTCCGCTCATTGATATTGGACACACATAACATACCTTGGTAAAAAAGAACGCCATATCCTCTTTGGGAAAAAACCTCTACTTTGCTATCCTCACCAATGACTACAATTCCACCAAAGATTGACAAGATCTTGTTTGGATTTGACTTCTTCAATACTTCTTCAATCAAAGAAGACTTAGAACCATCTACTACCACCGCACCTCCATTTTTTGCTTTATACAATCTAACCCCCAACCTAGCCAATCAATGGGACTCTCTTGCCAATTTTTTCTTACTATCCTCCACATGAGCCACACATTCCATGGACACTCTATTTAGGGTGTCAGCCACAACATTAACTTTGCCCGTATGGTAATGCATGCTCATGTCATAATCCTTAAGGAATTACAACAACCTTCTTTGCCTCAAATTAAGATCTTTTTAGGTGAAAACATATTGGAGACTCTTGTGGTCAATGAACACATCTACATGAATTCCATATAAATAGTGACACTATATCCTCAAAATAAATACCACATCCACTAATTGAAGATCATATGGGGGGAGGGGATAATTGTGCTCATGCACCTTTAGTTTCTTAGAAGCATAGGAAATGTCCTTGCTACCTTGCATCAAAACACACCCTAAACCAATCCTCGAAGCATCACAATACACCACAAACCATTCCAACCCTTTCGGTAGAGCCAAAAATAGGAGCAGATGTAAGCTTATATTTCAAAGTTTAGAAACTTCTTTCACATTCACTGATCCATACAAATTTAGCTTTCTTTTGTGTCAACTTTTTCAAAGGAGAAGCAATTGAAAATAAGCCATTTATGAGTCTCCAATAGTAACCTGCCATACCCCAAAAACTCCTAATATCCATTAGTGTCAAGGGTATAGGCAAATTTCGTATTACCTATGTTATCCTTGGGTCCACTTGAATCCCTTCGCCCAACACCACATGCCCTATAAAGGCGAATTCCTTTAACCAAAAATCACACTTGTTGAACTTGGAAAATAGCCTTTCTTCCTTCAATGTTTGCAATACTATCCTTAGATGCTTAGTATGCTCCTCTTTACTCTGAGAATAAATTAAAGTATTATCAATGAACACCACCACAAACATGTCAAGGTAGGGTTTAAAATCCCTATTCAAGAGATCTATAAATATTGTCATAGTATTAGTTAGGCCGAAGGACATCATAAAAAAATTAAAAATGCCTATAACTTGTCGGGAAAGACATTTTTGGAATGTCACACTCCCTTACCCTCAATTGATGATACCCAGACCGATGGTCAATCTTTGAGAAGTGGCTAGCCCTTGTAGTTGATCGAATAGGTTATCTATTCTTGGCAGAAGATACTTGTTCTTCATGGTGACCTATTGAGTTACTAGTAGTTGATGCACATTCTAAGTGAGTCATCTTTCTTTCTCAAGAACAACACCAGTGCACCCCATGGTCACCTGCTAGGACTTATGAAACCCTTCTCCAACAAATTCCTGATTGGTCCTTCAACTCCTTAAACTCTATTAGGGCCATTTAGTAGGGAGAAATGAAAAAGGGCTAAGTGTCGGGGAGGAGGTCTATACCAAAGTCTATCTCTCTTTAGGAGGAATACCGAGAATTCATCGTGAAAGACATCGAGGAACTCATTCACCACTAGAACCAACTCTATAGAAGGGACTTTATACTCAACATCCCTAACCCACATAAGATGATAAATGCAATATTTGGAGATCAACTTCAAAGCCTTAAGACAAGAGATAATCCTACCCATAACCACCGAATCATGATCTTCCCACTCAAGGACGGCTTTATTAGCGAATTCGAAGATAAACTTATGAGTCCAATAATCAATCATATCTTGATTTTCATGTAACCAATGCATCCCTAGAATGGATATCAAAATACACCATATCAAGTTCAACAAAATCACATGGCAAAACTTTAGATAATATAGACTCTTTTACTAAGAACACTCACTGATGGGGGTAGAGATACACACATGAATCCTATTAGCAATAAATGGTGTAATGAAAACAATACTAGCACTCAAATCCAACAAAGCATATACATCATAATTATAAACCTTTAACATACCGATAACAAACATCGGGCGCCTTATCAACCCCTTGTCTACATTGAAGTACATAAAACTAGTTGTGATGTGGAGAACCTCCTTGTTTTTCACCTTATGTCCTTTGATAACCATGGGACCCTTGTACTTGAGGACCACCATTTGTACCTATCTTTGGACACTCCACAATCTCTTGGCCCATTTCGCCAGATCTTAAGCAAGCACCCACATCTCTATAGCACCTACTATAATGATTTTTACCACACCTAGGAGTAATTTGACAACCATTTCCACCTTGAGATTTAGGGTTGGGATCCCTATCATTAGAAAATTTTTGGTATTGGCCATTAGAGAACCGTTAGCCTTGAAATTTGTGGCCTTGTTGTAAATGACCATCCTTAGTACCTTAGAATCAACCTTCATAGGAAGCCCTCTTGGACTCCCCACTTATTTTCTTTTTAAGATTTTCTCCTTCTAGTTATTCCGCATATTTAATGAGCCAAGAGATATCCATATTCCTAGTGAGCATCGCAGTATACTACTCTCTATTAATCAAGTCAGACACACGCAAAACAAACTTGTGTATCCTTACCTTATCAGTGACAACCAAATGAGGAGAATATTTTGAGAGATCATTGAATTTAAGGGAATACTACTTAACACTCATTGAACCTTTCTTGAGGTTTATGAACTCTGTCATCTTTGCTTCCCTTAGCTCGATCTGAAAGAAGTGGTCAAGAAAAGCAACTTTGAATTCTTCCCAAGGAATAGGGTCATCATCCTCCATCTCCAGCTTCAATTGGTTGTACCATGTTTGAGCAAGGTCCTTGAGTTTGTACGCCACTATGTCACTACCCGAACCTATGGTCTAGGAGTGACATGGTAAATAGGAACCCACGAATTCCCAAGCAAGCCTCATAGCATCCACATACACATCATTGGTTCGAAAGTGCATAATTAAGCAATAAATCACATAGCTCTAAGAAACTGGAATTTATGGCTCATGCTATGGGGATGTCATAGGAATATGAATTTGCATGGATTCATAGAGAACACAAGGACTAAAGGGTGGATAAGTATGCCCCATGCTGTGAGAATAGAAGAGACTTAGGACTTTCCACATTTTCCATCTCATCGTGAACATATCTTCATATCATCAACATCAAGAGATTGTCATAAATATAGTCTCCACACTACAACATTTTAGGCCTATGCCCACACTAAATCTGGACAACACTTGAAAAATATTGCCTAGAATAATTTATGCTACACTTTAAAACACAGCTTAAGTTTTCTAGTTTTTGGCTAACTAATATTGGTAACACTTGTTAAGCATTCTCTTTAATAGCTCATGCTAAACTTTATAAATGTTGTTAAGTTGTGATATTATTGGCAACACTTATTTCTGCATATGACCACATTTTAAAGTGTGCTATTTTTATAATTGTAAAACAACACATTACAACTGTCCCCTTAAAGCTTTCACTAAAAATTTGTATTTCCTCAAATATATTTATCTCTCCCTCTAATTTATAATTGGACAAAATTAAACTCTTAAAACATAAAAAAGCTCAAAGTCGCTTGAATCATAAGGTACATCACTCACACTTTCTCTTCATAAAAAATTCTTTTCTTCCTTCTATTAAAGTTCTCAACAATTGCACCAAAGACAGGCTGAGAAAAAATCCATTGAGGAGAAGAAGGCCTAGGAAGTTCCAAAAGCGAAGAAGCCAAAGGCCAGCAAGAAGCTACCGAAGGATGCTGAAGCCGACAAAAAGATGAAAGTGTCAGAAAAGAGCATTAAAACTTACAAAATCTACATCTTCAAGGTGTTGAAGCAGGTGATTTTATCTACGTATCTCCTTCATCTTAACTCTTATGCTTAGTGCTTTTGGTTCTTCATTTAGTTGAACTTATTACTTTATGTTGTATCTTCAGATGTGTATATATGTAGATGTTTTTATATATGAATTTGTTAATTTATCGTTTTAAATATTTCAACTTCAGTGTAGCAGTTGACTCGATAAGTGCTTATACTGTTTTGGAATTTAAGCTCTATTGATGTATAAAGTTGAAATCTTGAAAATTCCCCAATTTGGATTCTTGCGATTTGATTCGGAAAAGAATTAGTTTTTATAGTTTTTGGGTTTTTGTGCTTTAGATTTTCTTTATTTCTTAGGTTTTTTTGGTGAATTAGTATACTTCTCTTTTAGATCTATTTTTTGATGATATGAATGATAAGTTATTTTTCCTTCAACTGAAAGTTTTTTGTTTGGGGTAGTTTGAGCTTGAGTTTATGATTTTTACATAAGATTTATTTCTTTTGTTGTTGTTGCTTTTTCACCCATGGAAAATCAGGGTTCGAAGATTTTTTGTCTATTTGGTCTGATTCATTTAGAAGAGATATATTTGGTTTTAATATTATGGACGGAAAAAGCATTTTGCAAGGAGATTATTTAAGGAGGGATTTGGTGAGTCACTAAGTGGGATTTGTTGACTTTGGGCTAGTTAAATGTTTTTTCTTTAATGGTTTCTTCTAATATTAAACTTATCTAAATTTCACTTACCTGATTCTCAGAAATGGGAAGTTTGGTATTAGTATTCTTGTTTACTGTCGAGTTTTCTTCATTGTGTATCTTGTTTGCTTGGTCGTGTCAATTGTAACATTGGGTGACACATTGGCTGTCTATATATATATATATATATATATATATATATATATATATATATATATATATATATATATATATATATATATATATATATGTATGTATATATGTATTATGCAATTTCTTCAACTGGAGATCAAGTCTTAATTTTCTATTAACCTATTCATACAGTAAAAGCTTGTACAAGGAAGAAGAGTTTGACCAAAGACAACTAGCTGAATTTGTTGTTCACCGGTTACATCTTTGTTTTCCTATCAATTCCTTTCCATCTCACGTGGGGGACAGTTTATTATGGCAGTAAGTGATTTTGATATTGGTTCAAACTTTTTGTTTCTTTTCTCAGGTTTTCTATCATTTGGGTGAACATAAAGTCTCATTATCCTATGTCGTTGGAGTTGGTTCTCTTTTTGGCATTTATGAGGATTCTAACTATGTTCGTACAATTCTTTGTATAAATTTCATATTTGATCATATGATTGCTTTTGATGAAGTTACATCTTTTAACACTTCTTCCGCAATATCCACAGTTGCAAATGCTCTTGCCAATGATTCTTGTCGCTTTCTACTTCTAGTCTAATTATTTTGAATTCATTCTGTATAGTTGGGTTCATAAATGTTAATTATTGTGTCATATCGTCGAGAATTGGGGATAAATCATGTGAAACTTTAGAATTAATGCTTCATTTGGGAGAAAGAAATAAGATAAGCTAACTAGTTCTTGTCAGAATTAATGCTTCATTTGGGAGAAAGAAATAAGATAAGCTAACTAGTTCTTGTCATAACTTATAAGTGTTGGTTAAACTTTCCAATAGAGACTTGTGCTTACTTAGTTGTTTTATGTACTACAACCAGTCAACTTCTTTGGATGTCTTTTTGTTATCAATTATTCAATATTGTTGATTTTCTAATATGTTTCCTTTCCTTTCTTAAGCTAAAGTCCTGGATGAGTATGAAAGCTACAAGAGGAAGGAAAACTATGATGAAGCCACAAAGGTGGATTCCACGCTGGACGCCATTGTGGAGAAAATGCTTGATAACTAAGTACAATTTCATCTTCTCTAGTGAAAGAATAAGAATGTGCACTTGTGATTATCTTGTTATATTCTAGGATGCTCCTTCTAGTTTATAATTGCGCTTTTTCTTCCTCAGATGTATCAAGGATGACAAATATCAACAAGCCATTGACATGGCCATTGAATGCCGAAGGCTCAATAAGGTTGTTGAAGAAATTGTGGGACAATGTTGATGCCACTCTAACATATTGCAGTAATGTCTCCCATAACTTTGTCAATCATAGTGAATATCATAGTGAGGTATAGTCTCACAGCCTTATGTAACATTTTTGAGCTTAAGTTTTCTCCTTTCCCCTCCATCGGTGTACTCTGCTAATTTATCTTCATGCTACTTTAAGTTATTGCATCGGTTGATTTGCTTCTATTCCCTATAGATATATTACTCCCTCCATGTTTATAATTTTTTTTTTTATTTTTGAAAAACCTTAATGCTCTATCATAAGTCATAACATTTTTGTAGTGAGTTACATCGTACACAGTGAGCTCCCCTAGGATCATATTCGACCTAAAGTCCCCTCTCGGTCTTACATTCTTCCTGTCTCTTGTCACTAGATTCATGCAAGCACGTCTATGATGGGAAAGAATAGAAATGGAAGAAGAAAAAAAGAGTTCATTCGAACATTATAGGTTTGAGTTCGGGATTCTACCACAATTGAGTTGATTTACTTTTGTTCGGAATCTATAAATTTGTACTTATTTAATGAATTTATTACTCCCTCTATCCTAGTTCGTATGATGTAGTTATGACCAACACAGAGTAAAAGAAATATGGGATGATATTTGATATTGATGGTCTAAAATAAGTCATAGGTGTTTGTGTGGCTTTAAATTATCTCATTAAGGGTGAAATTGACATTTTAAAATTGAATTATTATTGAATTTAGAAATGTGTCATTCTTTTTGGAATTGACTAAAACTAAAAGTGTGTCATACAAAATGGGACTGAGGGACCAACATATGCATGGTAAATATAG
This sequence comes from Solanum rostratum, assembly GCA_029948455.1. Classification (NCBI taxonomy): domain Eukaryota; kingdom Viridiplantae; phylum Streptophyta; class Magnoliopsida; order Solanales; family Solanaceae; genus Solanum; species Solanum rostratum. Next base: position 52,786,959 of record CM057046.1, read on the forward strand.
GGTCTGGCCCAGATTTACTAGATTCGGATGAACCCGCATCTTATGAACTACATGTACTGCGGACATTATCCTTAATTGCATTACTTTTTTCTTTTGCTATGGACGTAGGGCGATTACATTCGTAAATTTTTTAACTATCGCAGATATTCTTTTAAGCAGATTTAGAGAAAATTTTCATTTTAATCCTCCTACTTTTTCTTTCTGGTGCTTCATCTTCTTGTGGAAGTATATGAGAAGTCACTATCTCAAAACTACTCGAGCATGTGCCAGTGGCTTATGTTTTTGGATAAGCCAGAGGATGTAGCAAGCATATTGGAAAAGCTACTAAGATCTAAAAATAAAGATAATGTTCTATTGGCATTTAAAATAGCTTTTGATCTTGTAGAGAATGAGCACCAAGCTTTTCTTTTGAGAGTAAGAAATAGGTTCTCTAGCCCAAATCTACAACCTTCTGACGCGGTATAGTCGTTACCTGAGGATTCTGGTCGAGCATAAACTATAGATGAAGAAGCGTTAGAGGATGTTCCATTGTTAGAGGAAAGTAGACCTTTAGGTGGAACAACAACTGCAGATCCGGAAGAAGTTCTATATGGTGAAAGGTTGGGAAAATTTAAAGGGATTCTACTAGGGGATACCTCTACATAGTTGACCTTGAAATTCTTATACAACCATAATAAGTAAGACAAAAATGTATTTCAATTTTTGTTACCTAGTTGTTCAATTGATTAATGAAAACACATGTTTCTTAGTTTTGTTAATCTTTGCGTACAGGTCAGTTCTCCTTATTCTTAAAACAATAAAGCAGTCTATTGAGATGAGATATAGTGTCTGCCATAGTGCAAGGATATATGCGAATGCAACCATGCTTGCTAGAACTAATGTGGAGACATTTCTCAGGGAGAACCTAGTGATTTAATAAGTAATTACAGAAATCTTCCTTGAGGTTGTCTTTGTTACACTAGCCTCCTTACTTTCTTTGCAATAAATCTAGTTGTTAATAAAGGTGTCTAGTTATGTGATAGTCATGAAGACTTTGTACATTTTCTCAACTCACCCATGTGATAAAATAAAGACTCAATTGGAAAATATCTAGTCGGTTTTAGCGCTCATGAATACTTAGGGGAATTCAACAAATGTTATATTGTTCAAGATTTTACTATTCACTTATCCCTTGACCAAAATACAAGTTAGGCTTGGACCATATTTTATATGTTCTATTGTTTTCATTATATAGTCATTCATTTAGTGATTAGCTTCTATAGATAGCACTTCTCTTATCATCTTGTCGCTGGAATTTGACATTCTTAGTATATTAATATTTTATGAATGGATCAGTTATGGAATTGTTGCCATAATGCTATTTTTCCAGCGGCTGGCATTTGACAACATGCCTCAGTACCTCTTACACCTACGATGTAAAGTAAACTTTCATGTATTGGCATTTGTTCCTTACATCAGACATCTCAGGGATGCCCATATCAATCACTTGAGGTATCCTCCTAGTGAAGACAACATGTTTAGAAACAACTACCTTAGAAAGGTTACTGATCTTATGCATAAACAAGTAGCTGGCGAGTTTGCTGTTCTTCACCTTCACTTTAACAAGGTAAAACCACCTTAATGTTGTTGAACTAGCTATCCTGTAATATCTCCCAATCAAATATTAGTTATCCGATTTCCGTAAGAAGATTGGTTTTCCTTTGATGCCTTTAAAAGGCAATAAACATTGCTTCTTGACGAATATTTCTCAGTACTGTATTTTTGCTGTATTTTGTTGTCAATTTAAGTCCACCCAAAGTGTAATAGTATTTTTTTGCCTTCCATAAGGTTGTCAGTAAAGTTCTGCATTTATAGAAATAATATGCCTTTTTTTTAAGACTAAAGTACTTGAAGTAAAGCCAATATCCTTTTGTCCTGAAGCTTTTTTTTTTGTGTATGTTTTGGCGGGGAATCCAGGTTTCAACTTTAAGAAGCTTGCTTCCCCTGATAGAAGATAAAAAGAGCCTTGCATCTTCTTTGGAATGGGCTTGTATCAAAGTAAAGGCTTCCTCATTGGCTGCAGTTGATTATTTTGTTAGCATGCACAGTTGTATTTTCATTTCCGCCTCTACTGGAAATATGCACGATGCAATGGTAATCACTCAAATCTTTTTGCCTTATAGTTACTCCTATACTGGCCTTTGGGATCTACCTCCATTAGTCATTTCATTCAACCATGGTAACATTAGATTTAAGTTATATACACTAACACAGTATAGTTTAACTTGTAATATGTGGTTAGCTAAAGCTTTTATCCAATTACTCTTCCTCTCAGTTGTTCCTTATATGACATTCTTTCCTTTTTTGTCTGTCAAGAAAGAATGAACACCTTCTAATCCTTAAAAATATTATTATATTGAACTTACCATTTACCTTAATGACATGTTTTTATAGCCACAAAAATTTTATGGCATTTAAAAGCATGGGCTTCAAAATTTAGCCGTAGAACTTTCATGATTTTTAAAACCACAAGCTTCAAAAGTGTCATTATTTCTTTGTCTATTCAAAACATCTTCACGTAAAATGAACTCTGTCGGTCAAAGTGCATCACACAAAAAGTGACAGAGGGCAGAGTAACTATGAATTTATCCCAAAACTTAGGCATAAAGTTGTCATGGTTACTGACTCGATGCACAAAATTAAATTAGCTCACATGTTTGATAAACTCGACTCACTAAGAAACAAAGTAGCGCTTTTGTAAATCCTCGAACTTGGCTTTGCTGGCCTGCAAATTAAGTATATTTTTTCAAATCAACATTTGATAAAGTTGGCGTAGTAAATAAGCTTAAATATAATGATGGTCAATAAAGGGATATCAAACAAGAGAACATGGAAGTGAAGTAGATTACATTCATCATTACTTGCATCATTCTAATTAATAATTTTTTCATGTGTAGGAGAATGGGGGTAATATACTTGACATTGGTGGTAGAAATTCATGTTGACCGATCTTTTGATTTGTGATGATAAAGAATTTTGGATAATTAAGGTGTCTATTATTCACGAAACTATATGAATACATTCTCTTTAATTTGGAAACTTTATTATTACTGGGTATTTTGATACATATGTTTTCTTAGTATGCATTGTACATGACGAAGTGAAGTCCATTTCATGTACATATAAATTTGAATTATTTTTTTGATACTTATTAGCTAATTTAGTTTTTTATATCATCAAAATATATGATAGATACTATAATATATATAACCAACTGTATATAAGAAAAGGTATGTACCTTTCACAAATTTAGAAGCCACATTTTAGAAGAGTGGCTTAAAAGAATAAAAATCAAAGTTTGTTAGTGTAGCTTTAGGACGTGAAAGTGTTACTAAATGGTGTCTGAAAAGTGTAGTCTTAGTTATTTAATAGGCTACAATTTTTAAGCATTGCATGTAAGGTGACATTTGAAAAGTGTAGCCTTAGATCAAAGGTTACACTTCATTTGGCCACCCCCTTGAAAGTGTTGCCTAAAGTCCAAAAGTGTAGCCTTTGATCAAAGGCCACACTTTTTGATAGTTTAGACCACACTTTTTCAGGGTGATTGAAAGTCTAAAATGCAGTAGTGCCATAAGCGAATTGCATAACATAACACAATCTGTACATAGTGCTTACATGTCCAACAATGCCTCTAAGTCATAGAATAGGACAGGGGCCAAGACATGACTCGGGCTAACCCTCAAAGTAAACACATAAGATAAGGTAGCATAATAGATAGATAAAAGGTGGTTTGTCCTTGAATGATTGAATTCACCACAAGAAACTTTCACAATTTAAGCTAGTTTTTAAGAGGTGGATGAAGATAGTCTCCAGTTGCCACAAAGTTAGATCATGTAGGAAAAGAGTATGCGTTAGTATGAATGCACTAAGTATGCAGACATGAAATGCATATGAACTCATTAAACCTGCATACAATGTTAGATGCCAAGGGCACATATATATAGAAAAAAGTATTTATGAAAGAACAATATATAAATATACCATGAAATCTAAGATGAATGAATGCCAAAATAATTTGTACATAGCAGAGATGGGACCTCAACCGACATAAGACCAAGTGAGGTATAACTTAGAACTCTGTCATCTTCCCCACAATCGATAAAGAGGTGACCTACTTGCCAAAGGTAGATCCTTGGCATTAATCATCCCTGAAAAGGGGTATAAACATAAACCTATGTTTGACACATAGTGATAGGACTTGAGGATTTATATAAGGGACCATAGGGATATCCCCCCTCACAAAACCCCATTTGGTGCTAAGTCATCCTCCAAGAGAATACATGTACATATATGTGTTTGTGAAAGAAGCATAAGTCTTGTCAAATCATAACACTGCACACTTAGGCTTTAAAGCCAAACATAGTTGATAATCATGCATATTCATGTCAAACTTTCATGCATATGAATAGTTCCTTCATAAACACCCATCATTTGCTGAAAGAGCTATATCATAGAAATTATGTGATCATATTCTTGTCATACCCATAATTGCTTGAAAACATAATCATCATCATAATTGGGACTTAGTCCACATCACAAACTTCATGAAAATCAATGTTCATGTATGCATATGCCATGAATGATGAGAGAATAGCATGGGCAATAGAGATTCATACTTAAAATAACATTATATATGTAATCAGAGTAAATGCATGACGAAATCTACAATTAGAGCACATTGAGAATTACCCATGCATAGATTAAACATTTAAAGGGACATGCATATTCAACATTCATAATATCAATGCAATTAAACATATTAGGGCTTAAATCAACTTAAAACAACAATTAAATATAACCCATATCTCAATTGAATCAAATTGACATTAATTTAAAAGATCCATATTCATAGTAACCTTGAAATTCATAAATCAAGGAGTAAAACGTGTTTGGGGTCATGGTTGAAGGGAACCATGAACAATCCCACATACCTTAGATAGCTAGAAGAACTAAGAAGGAAGTAATTGGAGAAGAAGACCCTTTCTTGAGCTCCAAGTTGAATCTCCAATGGCATACTTGAGAGGAGTTCTTAGATGAGAGAATTTGAGTATTCTAAGTGTAATGAATGAATTTGAATAATAATGAAGAAGTATAGGTCTTCCCAGGATTTAGGATAGCTAGGTTAGAAAGTCACAAATGACCCTTAGAAAATACCAATAATTACAAGAAATCCAGTAATGAAACGAGCGTTGAAAAGAATCAAGGTGGCCTATAAAAAGGAAACATGGCCCATGCACTTGACCAAGGACAGTACAAGGGTTCATGCTAGGGTTTTCATACACTTAGCCGAATTTTCAGACTAAGGACATTTCCACTGAAGGTTCACGGTTTATTCATAGGTGCAATGATCGTACAATGGTCTGTACAAATTATCCAAGTTTCAAGACAATAATTTTATACTTAGAACCACATTGTAGGATACACTTCATGAAACACCTCACCATGGCTCATGGTGAGGACAAAAAGATCCCACCATAGCTTGGGCAAGAGCCCTTGGTGGGTGCTTAGCGAAATTTTGGGCTTGAAGACTTGGGCTCCTACAAAGGGGCCCTTCCACGGCCAATAATGAGGACCACAGCTCGTGGGAGGTTCCTTAGAGAACCACCAAGCCTCAAGTCCTTTGTTAAGGCACACAAAGCCATACACAAGCATTTCGTGTGTCAGACACCTTCAGAAACTTGATTAAGCATTAATTAAGTCCCACAAGATCCAGGTCCTTACATCATCTCCCCCTTGGGAACATTTATCCTCGATTGAAAAAAGAACTAGCTTGAAAGGCTTGACTTGAACATAAAACATTTTATCATAAGAACACAATGCAAGACGTATTTCTGAAAATCATAAAATCATTAAAACACATGCCAAAACATTCTTTATATAATATTCGTACAAATGTATGCATGTAATTTATGAAACAGAAGAGTGAAAGAATTAGGGCTATTTAGAATTGGAAAAACATAATACCTTAGGCTTGAGTAGATTAGAAAATATAGCTATATCACCTCATCATGTCTGTCTCCACCTCCCATGTAGCACTCTCTATATGTTGATTCCTCCAAAGAACTTTAACCGAAGCCACATCCTTATTGCAAAGCCATTTTACTTGCCTATCAAAAATTTCAATCGAAACCACTTCATAGGACAAGTTCTCTTCAACCTCAACACCTTCCAAGGGCACAATCAAACTAGGGCACAATCAAACTAGGATCACCAATCAACTTTCTCAACATTGACACATGGAAGATCGGGTGAATAAAACTCATTTCCAAAGGCAAATTCAATCTATATGCCACATTGCCAATCGACTCAACTACCTCATAAGGGCCAGCAAACTGAGGAATTAACTTTCCTTTTATGCGAAAATATGTTACACCCTTCATAGGAGAGACCTTCACATACACCCAATCACCGTCATGGAATTCAAGATCTCTCTTCTTTACATTCGGATAAGACTTTTGGTGAACTAACTTCAACCTCTCATTAATCAACTTCACATTTTCCACGGCCTTGAACACAAAATCTGGGCAAATCAATGCCATCTCAACCAATGTAAACCATCCCATTGGGAATCTACACCTTCTTCCATACAAAGCCTTAAACAGTGTCATACCAATGCTTGCATGAAAACTATTATTGTAAGGAAACTCGATAAATGGTAGATGATCATCCCAATACCCCTAAATTCCAATACATAAGCCCTCAACGTACCTTCCAAACTTATAATTGTCCTCTTTACTTGTTTGTCGGTTTGAAGATGGAAAGTGGTACTTGACCTTACCTTAGTATTGAGACCTTTTGAAAATGATTTTCTAATGTAAAAAGTAAATTTAGTACCATCATATAATATGATAGACAATGACATACCATGCAACCTAACCCATTCTCGAATATACAACTTTGCACAATCTTTGGCATTGAAGGTAGTCTTAACAAGTAATAAGTGAGCCAATTTAGTCATCCTATCAAAAATGACCCATATAGAATTGAGTTGCCTACGGGTACAGGGCAAACCCACGACAAAATCCATATTCACGTCTTCTCACTTCCAAGTAAGAATCTTAATATCTTGAGATAAACAACCAGGCCTTTTATATTCTACCTTTAGTTGTTGATAAATAGGACATTTAGATACAAATTTGGCTATGTCTTTCTTCATACCATGCCACAAATACACTTCCCTCAAGTGCCAACACATTTTTGTAGATCCCAGATATATAGAATAATGAAAGTTATGTGTTTTACTCATGATCACTTCTCTAAGACCATCAATATCTGGAGCACACAATATACCTTGATACCGAAGTACACCATCTCCCCTAGGGAGAAAACCTCTACCTTCTTTTCTGCAACCATGTTTTTCAATTCAACCAATGACGTGCCTAGGTCTTATTTTGCCTTTACATCAACAACCACATAAGATTCAGCCCCATTTTAAACAAGAAACCACCATCATTGGGGTCAACCATTCCAACACCAAATCTAGCCAAATGATGAACATATTTGACCAATTCTTTTTTCCTTTATCAACATGTGTTATACTACCATAGATAGCCTACTCAAAGCACCAACTACAATATTTGCCCTTGCTGGGATGATGTTGAACACTCATGTTATATTCTTTATGAAGTTCCAACTACCGTTTTTGCATCAAATAAAGATGCCTTTGGGTGAACACATATTGCATGCTCTTGTGATCGGTGAACACATCAACATGAACCCTATATAAATAATGTATCGAAATCTTCAAAGCAAACACCCCAACCACTAACTCAAGATCACGTGTTAGATAGTTTTGTTCATGCACCTTCACTTGCCTTGATGAATAAGCTATCACCTTACCATGTTTCATGAGAACACGACCCAACCAAATCTGAGAAGAATCAAAATACACCATAAACCCATCTAAGCTATCTAGTAAAGTCAAAATAGGAGCCGATATAAGCTGATATTTCAAAGTATGAAAACTCTTCTCACATTCATCTGAAGATATAAACTTGGCCTTCTTTTAATTGACTTAGTCAATAGAGATGCAATGGATGAGAGACCTTCATCAAATCTCCTATAATAACCAGCTAACCCAAGAAAACTTTGAATATCTGAAGGACTCAATGGTGTAGGCCAATTCTTCATGACCTCGGTATTCTTTGGATAAACCTTAATACAATCACCGAATACCACTAGACAAAGAAAAGCTACTTCACCCAATAGAAACTCACATTTGCTAAACTTTGTAAACAACTACCTCTCCCTCGATGTTTGAATAACCAAACTCAAATGATCTATATGCTCCTACTCACTTTGAGGATAAATCTAAATATCATCGATGAAGGAAACCACAAAACTATCCAAAAATGCCTTGAACACTCGATTTATAAGATCCATAAACACAGCTGGAGCATTAGTAAAAAAAAAAGCATCACCATATATTAAAAATACCCATATGTAGTTCGAAAAGCCATTTTGGGAATATCACATTCCCTGACTCTCAACTGATGATAACTAGAATGAAAGTCAATTTTTGAGAAATGGGTAGTGATGTCACCCAATTTACAGCTCCTTTTTTAGGATAAAGAGGTAGTTGATAAAAAATAGAACCTAACCAAGGTTAGGGTCGAACCTATATGGAATACGTAGACTTAAGAGAATTCAAGTAATGCAATTCAAGTGATTAACCAACTTACTTCCCCAATGGGGGGGGGGGGTTGGCAATAACAGGTAAAAAAGTAGACCTAACTAACACAATCATTTAATCACACTGGAGAGAAACTACGGTATTGTGTTCCCCATAAACCCCTAACTTAGTATCACCGGGTAACTGATACGCCCAAATTACACTCCGAATAGAAGAGTAAAGCGGTCGTTGGTCAAATATAGAACTCAACCAGAGTTGAGGTTGATCCTATAGGGAACACGTAAGAATTTTTCTATTAGTACCGGCTTTCAAATGTAAATGCTATTCCCAAGATAAACATGCATAAAGTAAATGGGGGGTTGCGTTGTTTAATTTAAATACTTGTGTAATGTAAACAACAAAAACGTTGTTCTGATTTTCAAACAGATAGAGAGAGGCTAGGGTTGTATTCCCCATGACGTCCAATACGACAACTAAACTGGTTTGGTAAACTCGTGCTTAATAGTGCATGTAAGATCCAAAAACTTAGCTAATATCTAGTTCACCTTTCAGTCCTTCCTAGTTATATTTCACTCATCTCCTTTCGGTCTCAGAGCGTATGCAATTCTAAAAACTGTTATTGATCTCAGAGTACCTTCACCTTTTAGTCTCAAGCACTTAGACTAGGTTCATAACCCCGAATTTCTGTTGTTAAACTCTTTTCCCAATAACTACATCCCTCTCGAGCATGTAGCAAATATAGGCTTACCCTAACACATCGACTCATTAAGGAGAAGTTTAGAACGAAGAATTTAACAATACATGTAATAATCATTCTCACGAATTACCCCAATTTGCATTATCTTATTGAATCGTCATGGTTCCCACAACCCTAGTTATGGGTTTAGCCTAGCATAATATTGATAACTTACCCACAACAATTAGATGAAGACATAAAGATTGACTTACAATTGAAAGAACAAGAATCCGTATTACAAGCTTCGGACAATGATCACAAACACGAATCTCACGTATTACAAAGTCAAACTAGTGTTTTTTGCTTTTTCTCTCTTATTTCTGCCGTCAAAACAGAAGTGTTTAATGAAATAAAATAATATACTATTTATACTAAGTAAAACTAATTCGATACAATTTACGAAAAATAGACTCAGCACAAGACACAGTCCATTACACGGACCATCTGAGGCTAGACGACCCGTCTACTAGTCCGTCTGGCTCAGCTGCTGCATTGGCACGGCCTGTGACACGGCCCGTGTTGCGTGAGACGGGCCGTCTGTACCTCCGTGTGGCTCCACTTGTACAAATTCTGATATTTTCGACGAAGGCCCTTTGAGTTATGTCACTTACACGGTACACGACATGGCCTGTCTTGTGGCAAACGGTCCGTGTGAACTTCCTTGCGCAATTTCCTTAAATTTCGACGAGAGCCTCTCCGAGTTATGTCAGTCACACGGCGCGTGGCACGGACCGTCTGAAGGTAGAAGGCCCATGTGCCCGTCCGTTTGAGGCCATTTCCTACTCGTTGCACCAAGTGTGGTGCCACGGCCGGTCACACGGACCGTGTAGCGTGACACGGCCCGTGTGGACCTTCCGTGGTCCTACACTTGGCCTTGTTTTCCACTCGTTTCTTGTGCTTTCCTCAATTACCCATGCCTTTGCTATTTTCCTGCACAGTATCAAAACACACCTATTAAACTAACAACAACGCTTAAGAACGCACAATAATTCTATGTCTTAAGCATCGTAAAAGTCATATTTTCATGACTCATCAACACCCTCAACTTAGAACCATGGGTTGTCCTCAAGCGATAACCAAAAACGCATAACGACACACAAAGACAAGCACTTAAAAAGAAGTAAATAGCAACCCCTTAATCATCAAACTCATGTTCAACAAGTATACTTGCAATGTGTTCACAACCCAACAGACTCTTATCAGATCAGCCTAAGCACTACATCATATCCCGTTGGCCCTAATTATGTCCGAGAATAAAGATGAACTAGTTAGTATAGCAACCAAATAGCTCGGTGATAGTGCCCCTCACTACAAAGAAGTCTCACACACAATTTAACAATGTAATACAGAGACTGGAATGTAGACACTCACACTCAAAAAGATTTTCAACTGACACACAAGTTTAGACCATATGCTTGCCTTTATTTTCACCGCCTTGACTCTTGAATGACCTTTTTAGGATCACTTTAGAGTTTTTATGGCTTGTAACATCGGCTCGGGCTTGGGTAAGGTAGATATATAGGATTAAAGTGACTTGTTTTTCGTTCCAAGACCCTATTTTGACTCAGCCTCTACTTTCAGCCCCTCAAACTCTTCGTTTTCCCTGTTTTACCACTTTGCTTTGCGGATGGGCGTGGTTCCCTTTTTCGTTCATTCATTCACACGCCCCAGACTCCCCCCCCCCCTTTTTTTTCAGTCCATCTTTTTTCTTATTGCTAGACTCTTTCCCCCCTTTATTATTCTGCCTCTCTTACACTAGACACCCTCAACTTAGGATTTTGGCCTGAGTTGAGGTTCAGAATGTCTTTTCAAGGACCAGGGCCGATGTAAGCCACCCTCAACTTAGGCCTTTGGCCCGGGTTGAGGTTCACAATGTCCTCAAAGGGACCAGGGCCTGAGTACAGGTCTGCAAATAGATTGGAAACATGAATTGGGTAATAAGAAAGAAAAGGTCTATTAAGGCTCAATCATTTGGTTCAAAGGGAGAAACTTCATTTGGTTAATTCGTTTTAGGCTTAGTGACTTCTCAACAAAAATGGCCTAAGATCCTATCCTAATCCGCTCATTAAATCGTTTTAGGGGCACCAACCAGGCAAGTTCTAGCTTACAAGTGTGTCAATTGAATTCAAGCAAGTACACTCCCACACACATGGCACATATCCCCCACTATTCAGCACTACACAACACAGCCAAGCTTTATTATTCAAGATGCCAACTAGGCAATGTACACCGTGCTTTAAGAGGATCACAAAATCAGTCAGTATGGGATGCATGCACACACAAATTTCGTGGATATTTATTCTTTAAATTGTTGGGGTTACTATACACTCTTATGAACACTCATCTTTACACAAACAAAACAAACAAAATAAACCTAAACATGTCAGTTCTACTAGATACTACACCTTTAGAGAAAAGAAACATGGCAAGAAAAACTCATCAAAGTAGGATGCCCCACCCCCAGCAAAATACAGTGCAATGTCCCCATTGAATCATAATACATACTAAAGCAAAAATAGGAGTGGAACATACCTGAGACGCCCTAGGCGTCAGGCGGGTCATCATGGCCCGATCCGACTAGTAGGTCCGGGTCGGCAGCATCAGCATCTGGTCCCACGGCACTCCCAGAAGCACCTGTCCGTGCAGCCTCATAAGCTAGGTGCTCCCGCTCCTCCTGGGCAGCATCCTCTGGCCTCTGGGCCCTCAACGCTTTTCGCAGCCTCCTCGCGTCCTCATACTGTGGGTCATCCGGAGGGCTAGTGCACTGGCTGCGGTGCTTACCTTTATCCTTATGACTGGAAGCCGCTGGAGCAGGCACTTGGGCAGCAGGTGGTACGAGTGGTACGCCCCAGCCCTCGGTTAGGTTCAGCTCCACCAGGGCACTGAATAGTGATATCAACGAATTTGGCGATGGAGCCAAAGCTGGCACCGAGCTGTTATACCGGGTGTACAGCTCTACAATTTTTTCTTTCATATCCTGCATCATCTGCACCAAATGCGCCCTCTCATCATCGGACATACTTCCAAACATGTGATGGAAGTAGCCCTCCAAAGTGTTGGCCTGCTCCTGCAAACTCTGTATTTGGCCCAC